>CM076270.1:442500-1042500 GCA_038380795.1 Pyrocephalus nanus | reverse complement strand
GGAGCAGCCATTCTGCTCCTCGGATGAAATGGATTCATTCCCGGGATTTATCAGACCATTCATGCAGTCCCTCTGGTTAGGTGGGATCATGTTCCTTCTGAGTTGTCCCCCAGATGTCTTCATCCAGGGCCCCTTTCCCTGGGTCTGGGCACTCTGGCAGTGTTTTGGTGAATGCCTGTTGATCACCCTCCTCTCCAGGCAGCTCCCTGGCACCCGTGGATTAACTGGAGCTGTTACATTTTGGATGTGTAGTTGCAGTTTTGCTATTCCAGAACTCATGAAGGAAGGGTCTGGTGCCTGCTCTGTGACTGAGGAGGTATTTTATCACAGAGCAGCACAATGTCTTTATCCTGCTAATGGTGCAAAGGCTGGATAATGATCCATCAGCACAAGGTCCAGTAATCTGTGAACAGCTATTGAGGGATGAGTCTGCAAAGTGATAATTCTCTAAAGTTGAAGGCATAATTAGCGGGGATCCTAGACCAGAAAGATTCCATGGCTTAATTTATTTGTCTTTCTTTCATGACCAGACAGGATTAATTATTTTTCCCTGACAGAACCTTTCAGGGCTTCCCATTTGTCTCTTTTAACCTAAGCAAGACCTTGCAGCAACAGTTCCTTCACTCTGAGTGTGTGGAGGGAGCTGGACAGTGACAGAGGTGACAGTTCCCCCAGCCTGATGGGAGGTGTGTGCTTGTCCCAGGAGTTACCACGGGGCTCCTGATGCTGGAGAAAAGTTGATTTCCTTCGGGGCTGTGCTGATACGGATGAAAGGGTTGATGGAGCTTTTTGGGGATTTGCTCCTTGTCAGTGGGTGTTCCAGTGCTGGGCTGTGTGTGTCCAGCTTAGTGTCTATTAATCCCAACTTACACGGTGTTTTCATGATTTTTTGGTAGTTATTGCTATTATAGTTGTTGTTAAACAGAAAGAAGCTGTGAGGTGTTTAGCAAATGGCTGGTTTTGTCTCAGCAGTTCTGAAAGTAGCTGTTCCCACTTATACTGCTTATGCTAATGATCTTTTCTTCTTAACTACTTTCAGAAACACAACATTTTTTTTTTAAAAACTCCATTTCCATAATTGTAATTAATTCCCTCAGTTTCTAACTTTGTCTTCTGGCAGAGCTCTCCACTTCTTTCCAGACCTGTGTCAGCAGGGACTGACCACCATTGGTACGATGACAGTACGACATTGTATTAATTCTGCTCTTATTACCCCAAGTGCCCCCTTTGATTTGGATCAGGGAGATGATTCATTTTCATCAGGGCTGTCTGGAAGGTCACAGTAACAGCCTGTGGGCTGGAAGAGCTGTTGCACCTCAGGTGTGGGGCAGCCAGGTAAAAATACCTCACAGGATCAGGGGGTGTTCTCAAAAAGCACAGCACCATTTTAGAGTCGTCGGGACTGGCAGCATCCCCAGGGGTGCACAGTGGGAAATGAGCTGCTCAGCTCTGGTGCTTCCTCCATCCCCTGTGGCACCTGCATTGCTTTAAGCACCTGAGCAGATGTTGTTCCATTTGCTCACCTCCAGCTGAGGGCTTCAAGTGCAACAACTTGTGGGCTGCATAAATAAGAATGCTGGAGCTCTGTGTTTATTAGGAGTAGTTTAAATGGCTTGTTTTGTGTAAAAAAAAGAAAAAAACAAACCAACCAAAAAAATAACCAAACAAAACTAAGACTCCCAAAGAAAAAAAGGGAAAAAAAGATCAGCTTGGAGCAGAAGCACCCACATGAACCCAAGGCAAAGCAGTCTGGGATTCTGGGATCAGTGAAGATGCAATTGTGAGTGTTCAGGAGCAGGGTGAGCTGGTGCCACGAGGCCCAGCCTAATGCAGTTCTAGTCAGGAGTGCTGGAGCAGGGAGAGCTGGGAACAGGCCGAGAAAAGGGCTACAGAAGTGGAGATGAGTCAAGTTTGTTTAGCTCGGAAGATGAAAGATTGAGAGGGGATGTGACTGCTGGCTCTGACTGCTTTGCAAAGGGAAAGCTCAGGGAGGAAAAGGCTTATTTGAACTGATGGGGAAAGTTGGCACAAGAGCACACTGAAAACTGTCCACAAATATATAAAATAAACACGGGAAAAACTTGGGTACCTTGAGCTGGTGATTGGCAATTTTGGAAGAATTGTTAAAGCATCCTATTTGTGCCCTTGCTCTGGAGTTGTAAATGGAATTAGCAAGCAATGTACTGACTAGTGGGAATATAAGGCTGGAAAACCATTTGTATGGTCCCAATTGAGTTCCTGTGTACAGTGAACAGCAAATACAAACAGCAGAGCTCCCATTCCATTCAGGAAAATGCTGCTGTACAACATGGACCAGGCTGCTCTGGCACATTAGAATGATGTTTAGAGACACTTGCATGTTGTTAGACAAGACAAAGTATTAATGCACAACTGGGGGCGTTTCCACGGGGCTTTCACGGGTTGTCTTTAGGTGGTGACTGACTGGTGTGTGCAACTGTGGGCATGGCATTGCCTAAGGCTTTCTCAGGATTTTATAGTTTCATCAGGAGGAGCTGCTAATGGCTGCATTTGCAGGATATTGAAATTCTTCTCTGTTTATGTCTGAATTTTTGGTTACAGAAGTGGAGGTTGCTGCTGTGCCTTGTACTCTGGGGAGTCTTATCTGCCCAGGAGCAAAGTGTCGGTTTTCTGCAGCAGCATCAGTGAGATCCAGCAGGCTGTGTGCACACAGAGAATAACAGGCTGGGGGCAGATCTGGGCCTCAGCTATTTTAGCAGTTCCTGTAGAACAGAGCAGACAAGCAATTACAATGTTTGGAATAGCCTTGAGGATTTGATGAACCCACTTTCTTTTCCTTCCTGTTGCAAGCAGTGCCAAGATACAAAGTACAGCATCCCTCTAGGCTTGGAAAAGGAGGGGTTTTTTATTTTCACAGGGTTTTTAAGCTGTAAATGTGGATCATATTTTGTTTGTTTGCTGGCAATAACAATGTGGGAATGGCTGTGTTGTGAAAGCAAACATCCATCTACTCGGCTAGCGCGTGTTTGGGCTGAAAGTATAACGGGGAAAAACCCTGTGTGTAGGGAATAGCCCTTCCTGTGGCTCCCATCAGCAATGCAAGTATGTCCCAAGCCAGAAGAGCTAGGTAATAGCACTTATTACCTTTACAGCTGATAATTTTATTTTATTTTATTTATTTTATTTTTTTTTAATTCAGTCATGTCTGTGACCAATTAATTAACTCCAAAACTTAGGGTGGCTGGTGTAAACCATCTGCTTGAGGGGAAACAGGGATTCCATGCCACGTTCGGGCTGCAGTGGCTCTGGCAGGTTGGGTTGCTCGATTTCTTCCCCTGTGAATGATCATTGCCTGGCTGTTCTGAGCTGAGCTGAGAAGTGACCCAGGTCCTTAATGACAGCATTTGAGGGGCTCTGAATGTCTCCTTCCCAACATGAGCTGAGTAAACAGGTGGAGAACATTTCTTTGCTTCAGTGATACTGAAGTGCCCGGTGGATAAGAACATAAAATGCATTATGTTTGACTTTCTGTGCAGTAAAGTGGCCTGGTTTGGTTATTGGAGCACAAAGGTTTGGGGGAACAATACTGAGCCTCGTGTGAGCCGTGGTTCGAGGCACAGACCTGCAGGTGCCAGATGTGGAGTGCAGGATTCAGCCTCACATCTTCATAATCAGCTTCAGCTGGAGTTTTGTAATGGTGCTTGGAAAGCAGGGCAAGTTAGGAGTGCAGGAATTCATATATTGGATCATATTCTGACTTATGTAGTGAAATAGTCACAAGGCATTCCTCGAGACAAACAGATGCAAGTGAAAATGGATCTGCAAGAAGGGCACTAAAGAATTTGTGTGGAGGTTCACTAAAAAAGGGATTAAAATGCCTGAAAAACTGTCCTGGTGCTTTGCTGAAGAACTCTGTCACTGGATCCATCCTTTGTTGAAAGGAGGAGTCTCGTGTTGAATCTGTCTCCAGATGGTGTTTTGGTGGTTGAGGTCTAGTGCCAGGTGTTTTTCCCCTTCCATCTTGGTGTGTTTCTCAGCTTTCCATAGAACAATGTCTTCATTAATGACAAATGAGTTGATAAAAGCTTTAATCTGATAAAAATGGCAAGTTTTCTGTGCAGCTAATATGAAGTTTTATTAATTGCTAGCTGAGTTTCAACGAGGAGTTTGTATTACAGTTTAGGTCTAAGATTAAATTTGGGTGATGAATATGAAGATGTTGTCTCCTTATTTCATTATCAATTCACTGTGAGAGGTGTTCGTTCTCTAATCAGCTTTTCTTGCTCTTTAGCAGAATTAGGCTCTGTACTGGTTTCCAGCTATTTTGACAGTGAAAAAGGAAAAATCAATGAGCTAGAAAATGAATTTTCTTCTGATGCTGTAATTTCAAAACTGTTAGTCGAATCATATTCTCATTTATTGGGAAATGAATATTTTGCAGTAGAACTTGCAGTGTTGTGTCTCTGCCCAGTAATCTGAGCCCTGTTAGGTATGGGCAGCAAATGGAAGCAGGGAAAACAGGCAGAGGTGAGGCTGTTCCTGTCCTGTGAAGGGGAATTGAGTTCTTGGGATTGTGTGACACCTGTGGAACAGCAGTGATGGTTGGAAATACATCCTGTTGCCTTATGGTCATTGCTGTCAATCAGTGACAGGGGATGGAAAACCAAATATTTTGTTTGTAAATATTGTTTGTCACCATCAGCTCTGAGACTTCGTTAGAACTTGGCTGTGGCAGCACAGAGCATTCCCAGCAGGAGCCTGGGATTGCCCCAGAGCAGGGAGGGAATGGAACCACGGGAGGTGGTGCTGCTTAAATCAGTCGTAGGTGCAGTGTCAGGTGGTGTAAAATGAACTTGTTGCCTTCCCCCTTTGCAGACAGACAGACTGTGACATACTGTGTCACATCAGCTCAAATTTGACCTGGCAGGCCTTGGGATGAGATGCAAAACCTGGCTTGGCACTGAAGAGTTGTCATGGGGATTGATTTCTTTTTTCATTTTATTTTTTTGGAAGGTGAATAAACCTGCAACTCTTGTCCCACCCCTGGGCATGTCTGCTGGGTTCCATGGTGTTCATTTGTTTGCTGTGCTCTTCTTCTAAGCCACAGAACAGGCTTGAATTTCCGAAGTGTTTAAGCGCTTCTGGTCTTAAAATGAAGTGTCCCTTGAAGACAAAATAATGAGGGATGTATTAATGGTTGTGCAAGGTTTCTGACAGAGCAGCTGTGCTGTTAAAGATGCTGTGTAGAGCTGGTCCCATAATGGATAGAACGGTAGGAGTGTGAGAACTGGCACTTAGCACGTTAGCAAGTGCAGTCTGGTGTTAAACTATGCAGTGGTGACAGTTTATTTTTTGTTGTTGGATTGCAACTCTAGCACATCAATTTATTTGAATGCAAATGTGTTGGTAACTGTCTAGAGGCTTCAGAGGGACGGTTTGGTCTGGTAATGTGGTGAGCTGAGAACCAGAGGTGGGGTAAGGATGGGCTGCCCCATTTCCCTTGTTCTGACTGGCAATGGGTGACACTTCCTTCCTCAGAGCAGGACTTCTGCCACGTCCTGCCATCCAAACCTGGCAGTGCCACTGGAACCACAAACTGAGGGCGGCCAAGAACCATCCTACAGCGGGTTTGGGGTCTTGTTTCATTTTGCAGGTTGCTGGACATAGTTCACAGATACCCCACGGTTCCTGTGATGCATCATGACCTGGGGGCTGTGGGAAGTCTGGGTGTGAGTGTGTTAAAAACAGCTAAGAAATAATGATTTCTCAGTAAGTGAAACATCAACTTCCCTTGGATCTTGTCTCCCATGAAGTTCTGCAGGCATGTAGAACTATGGGGGGTGGGCTTTTGGGTTGCCTTTTTTTTGTTTCGTCCTCTCAACCATACTGTCTATCCTGTAACTTTCTTAACATGCACTAGACAAATTCTGTCCTCTTTTATTGCTGTCACAGTGTTTGAGAATACAGCTGGGAATTCCTTTGGTGTGCTGATGTAAATGTCACTGTGGAAGAGCCAGCTGAAGAGTGAAACAATTAGAAAATGCAGTAAATGAAAGATGTGTTGTGAGCTGACTTTATTCTTTCCGTGCTTTCCAGCCCGGTGTTCCCTTGGGCTCCATTGTAAGTAAGTGCAATTTATGCAAGTCTGAATGCTTCTGCCCATTGTTCCCCAGTGCCTATAAACCCCTGATTTCAGGAGCAGGGAGCTGTCTCACAGCAGCCCAGGAGTTCTGGGGTAGCACGGAGGTTTGTGTAGCCCCTGGGAGCGTCGGTGCTCCTCTGCGGTGCCCTGCTCGGTGAGTGATGCCCTGCTCAGTCAGTGATGCCCTGCTCAGTCAGTGATGCTCTGCTCAGTGATGCACAGCCCCAGCCATTTGCATTTGTGCTCTCACTGGCCTGGTTCTGCACAACGGCCGTTCCCCTCAGCCAGGCACACACACAGCAGGGGAGGCACAAAATCCAGGGAAAGGAGCGTGGTCCGTGCAGGTTCTGCGCTCCCGCCTGGCAGGATCCGTGGCGGCAGTGCCGGGAGTGACTCTGGAGCGAGGGTGGATTTTCTCTCCTGCATCCAGCCTGCGTCACTCTCCCGTTCTCTCCCTGAAGTGTGGTAATCCCTTCCCGACCCTGCCCGCAGGATTTCCTCGTGCTCCCGAGTGGAGCTGCTCTTCCCGGGCTCCGGGCACGGCTGCTGCCGGAGCGTCTCGCTGGGCTGTGCGTGTGTCAGACCCGGAGCAGCCGCTGCTCCTCATCCCCCGAGCGCAGCACGGAGCAGACGCTCCCAGCTCCCCTCCCAGGCTCTGCTTCCCGCCTGTGAGCAAAGTTGTCCGGTGTTGCCCCTGGATTTGTGGATGGCTCACGGAGGTCTCGTCGTTCATCCTACGGAGCGGTGCTGGCAGGGCTCTGCCGGACTTCCCAGGATTGCTTCCCACATGTGTTAGCTCTGAAGACAGGAAGATTGAACTGAGGCTTTCCTGCAGGGAGAATTTCCATTCTGCTTGCCAATAATGCATGAGTTACAAATTTAATGGCAGACCTTGAAGTATATAAAAACCTAAGTCCAGAAAAAGGTAAGGATGTTTGAGTTTGGAATTGCCAAAGGACGAGCTCGTAACGTTTCTGGAAATGCTTGTAGAAAAATCAGGTAACTGAATCCTTCTGCTTGTTGAGTTACATGCAGTATTTCTGTGGACATTGCTGGTATGAAAAGTCTGTGTGTATTCCTCATTGTTTAACAAGAAAACTCAGTATTTTTGTATTGACTTGAAAGAACATTTCTCCTTGAAAACATGTAGTTTTTCTATGAGATACTGCTCCTATGATAAGGACAAACTGCACTTCTGTGTTAGCTTAAATTATTGCAAATGCATTTGCCTTGAACAAAAACATTCTTGACCTTTTCATCTGTTGGGCATTTTGCTGTGGCTTTCTCTGGAGAAGAGTTTTCTGTAGCTTTTCCTAGTAGTGCTTATAAATAGCAGAGCACACATGCAAATGATGTGTAAAATCTGAAGGAAACAGCACTGGATGAAAAATGGGTCTTTTCAAGAATTGCAGGAGGTGGTACAGAAAAGGAAGACATCTTGAATAACTTTCTTTGGTAACTTGTAGTTTATAATGTCTGATTTTGTTCAATTTAAGTCAGTGCTTGACGGAAAGTGGCAATTAGCTTAAGGCTCTAAGTGGATAGAGGGTAAATGCTGCGGAGAGGAGAAATCATGGTAGATAGAAATAATTTTTGTGTTTTGCTCATCCTTAAGCATGTTGGGTTATGTGCTTTTAAAGAAAAAACTTACATTTGGCAGAGTGCTGGGTTGCCAAAATTGGGTAGCTCAGAAGGCATTTTTATGACAAGAGCCTGTTTGAGGAAAAAGTGAGGTATTTGGAGAGCCTGAGCAAAGAGCCTCCTGTGCTGGAGTCGGTGTGGTGCAGTGCCAGACCCTGGGTTTATGCCGGGTTTTGGTTACCCCAAGCTCTGCATTAAGGTTTGATGCCCATGCTCAGGTTAAGGTGTTACTCCATCTGCTTCCCGAGGCACACGAGGTAATGGATATGGCCCCATTGAATAATTCACAGCAGCCAGCTCGCCTGGAGGGGGTGTGGAACAGGCCTGGAAGGAAAGCATCAGTTTAATCAGTTTGAATCTGGTGCCAGTGTGTGTGTGGATACCCACATTCCATGCTGGAGCACTCTGAAGGTGGAATTCTGCTGGAGGTCATTGCAGTCCCTTTCCTTCCCCAGGTCTGACACCAACAGTGCCCGCTCCTGTGGATTTTGTGGGTCAGTGGCGCTGCCATCTCTGCCTGGGCAGTGGGGGCTGCAGGGGCAGGAGTTCCCCTGGGTGTCCCTGGTGCCCAGGTGTGGCTGTGCTGGTGCCACCACAGTGGTGTCGGGTCTGCATGGCACGAGCACAGACCTGGCCCTGTGTCCTGTGGGCACAGACACGTCCCCGTGGGATGGGGCAGCAGGCAGAGTGCCTGGTCCCCGTTAGCAGGCCGGGGTTTGGCACCTTTGGCACCCACACTGAGCCTGGCAGGAGCACAGCCCGAGCACAGTTAATGCCCCTGAGGCTGCTGAAGGATAACACCTGGGTAAATGGCTGCCTGAACAGGCAGGGACTGCCTCGGCTCCAGATGAGCTCTCCTGGAAGCAGCAGCTCCAGCAGCTGGGCCATGAATTCCTGGGTGGCTGCTGACCCTGAGAGTGGGCAGTGCTGGAGCTCAGGGAGGGATTGGCACTGGGACACAGCGGGCACAGCACAGACCTGCCTTGGTTGTGGGTCTGCTGGTGCTTTGTAGTTCTCTGGTGTTTTATCAGAACCCTGGGGATGCAGCTGGCACAGCTGAGCCGAGAAACAGCCCCCAGTCCATCGGGTCTCATTCCCAAGGACCATCACAGCAGCCTGTTATTACTGTTGCTTTGGGCTCCTGTATCTGCAGCTGTCCAGGCACCTGGAAAACAACAAGTGTAGATTTGGGAATAGTGATATATGAAGGAATTATGGTCTTGAGTGGATATCCAAGGCATCAATCTCCTCCTGGGAAGATGTTGGTCTCGCACAGGTTTAATTCCAGCAATATCTTAAGTCTGTCACAGCGTTATGTGCACTGACAATTAATTAGCACGTGCAGGTGGCAGCTGTGAGAGGTGTGAAGCCTGGGGGTGGTTTGGTGTGTCCTGGGCATGTTCCCTGTGTGAAGTGAACCCTCTCATCTGCCAGCCTGACCTGGGTGTCCTCCCATGGCCCTGGGGAGGGTTCTGAGGATGCTGGAGCTGGATGCTGAGGGCTCCATGAGACATCCAGTCTGTTCTGCAGAGCCAAGGGCACAGTGGTCCAGTCACCAGCTAGGTTATGTGCTTGTTAACTACTTAGTATTCCCTTTTTGTGGTGCCTGTGAATTAACTCTACTCTTGGTTCAGTAGATCTGCAGAAGGCTGTGGTGTGAAACTGGAAAGCTTGTTGCAGTTCTCTGAAGAACTGTGGCCTTTCTGAAACTGTGGCATAGATGTCAAAGTGTCCAAGTCCCTCTGGCAGCACTTGCATGAAGTCTGAGTGCTGGGCTGGGCTGGGCTGTGCTGGTGGCCCTGCGGTGGGAAACGAGGGGCTGGAGAGCAGACCTGGCTGAAGGAAGTGTTCACAGCTCCTCGCAGCGCTGAGCTTGCTGCAGCAGAGTGTGTGCTCGCTTTCCCTCTTTTCCAGCAGAAGCTCATGCCTTGGGGGACAGCCTGGCAGCATGGGCTGCTCCCTGTGCTTTTGGGATGGCTGAAATGAGAGTTCTGAGGTGCCACGAGAGGGTTTCTGTGTGAGAGACAGGAAGGCAGGCAGTGGGACAGGAGCTGGAGCCTGGGCTGGGGCAGGTTATCCATCCCCTCAGCACCACAACAGATAACGGGTTTGGAGGTGTTTGCACGTTACCAACAGAAACATTGATCAGCATGAAACTCAGCTGCACAAAACATCATCATTTTCAGTCATAAAATCACTTTGGTGTTTGAGACTGTCAATTCATTGTTTGCCCACAGATGACTCACTGTCGGTGACTTGCTCCGAGGTAATTTAGAATAGAATAGATAAACATGTTTCTTTAGCAAAATGACTGTTTCTGAGGAGTGTGAATAAATTAGTCCATATCATCTGTTGCAACGTCCTCTCCATTCATTACTTTTAAAGGTTAATTAACTCCACCTTCAGTTCTATTCTGCTTTTTTCCCCTCCTTCTGCTGTCTGATGGAGCCCCCGCTATGGGTTTGTTTGGCAGCCCGAGGGGAAAGCAGTGCTCCCTCCAGCCTAGCTGCAGGTCCTGGGTGCCCCTTCCACCTGCTTCACCCTGCAGCTCCAGCTGCTCTTGTGCCCTGTCATTCATCCCCCTCCCCAGGGGGGTGAGATTGCTGTCACACGCTGCTATTTGCTGATAAATTTGCAGACATCAGGACTGACTGTTGCACTGAAGCTGGGATGGTTTATCCTCTGCTCGTCTGCTGTGTGGGGACAGGAATGAGCTTTAGGAAGGGTCTTTACGTGGTTTTTTTCCTATTTTTTGTTAAACTAGAGAAGTTAAGCAGGGGGTAAGGGATACAAAGGAATGGTGTATTTGGAGAGGATGTAGTGGCTGAGGGGGTGTGACCCAGCTGAATATGCTGTGGTGGGAGTTCTGTTTCCCTGGGTAGTAACGTACAACAAAGGCAGGCTGAGAACAGGACAGGTTTGTTTCACAGTTATGATCCTTATTGATGGACTCATTGATTTGTTTAGAGGGCAGGTCTGGGATTCTGGAAGACAGAGCTCGTGGCTTACTGTGCTGCACCTTTGCTTCCAGAGGCACAGCTCCCAGTCTGCCTTCCAGACTGGTTGGTGTCTGTCAGTCTGTGAGGCAGCAAAGGCTGAGCTGCTGTCTCAGAGCTGCAGAGGTGGCTCAGGGGAGCTCCTGGGAGCGAGGGATTGCTCCTGCCTGGTGCCTGAGCACTCGCCTGGCTGAGGGGTTTCCTTTGCACACACAACCACAGTGCCCCATTCTCCCTGAGCCTGTGCCAGCAGGGTGAGGATGCTGCCTGTCCCAGCAGGGTGAGGATGCTGCCTGTCCTGAGCCTGTCCCAGCAGGGTGAGGATGCTGCCTGTGCCAGCAGGGTGAGAATGCTGCCTGTCCCAGCATCACCTGCACACCTGGCTGCGCTTCCTCCTCTTGCCAGGGGCAGTGGAAACTCTTCTCCTCCATTCCTTCCTGTCTCCTGCTTTTCCCACATGCTCTATAGTGTCATAATCAATTGCTGTGCCCTCCCTGCTGAGGGATCCTCACGAAATAAAGAGGATTAGGATGTGCAAACTTAACTGTGTTTGCTTAATAAATCTGCACTCCTTGTTCGCCCCATTGATGTGACAATGTGCTTTGGCAGCTGGCCATGTCTGTGCTTAAATGATTGAGCTTTTCAGTGTGGATAAAGGACTAATTCCATGGTCTTAATGGAAAACTTACAGCCCTCGGTCCTGCTGTGTTGCAGTGGCACCAGAGCTCTCACAGTGCCCGGCTCTGGTGAGGGCTGCTTCTGAACAAGGGATGAAACCTGGGCTAATTGTGTGGAGATAATACTTGGCAGTTTGCTGAGCTAGCAGAAGGAAGGAATCCTTGGGCAGAGGTGGAAAATATCCATTATTCCTGGTCTCTGGGGCTGTTCTCTCAGACTTCAGTTGCTGCACTGAAGGGTTGCCACCCAAAAGCTGATCACAGCCCCTGTGAGTGAGGCACTGTCCTGGCGAGACATCCTCTGCATTGCACAGTACTCTGAGAAGGCTCCCTGAGGATCATTGCAACTGGTGTGATAGTGTAGTGCCAGGGCTTTGTTTGGATGCTCCTGGTTCCTTTCTGATCTCTAAGTGCAAAGGAGGAGGGGACCTCAGTCCGGGAAGGGACTCTGGGTGCTCCCATGGCAGGAATAACTAAGGATTGTCAGGGATCAGCTGTGGAGGAGACAAAGAGCAAAGACTGTTCCCTTGAATGTGAAAATAAGATGACTTATTGATCATAGGCAGGAGCATTGAGCCAGCATTGTCAAGAGGGGAGGCTGGGAGAGCAGTTACCGTGAAATATGTGTTACTCAAACATGACTTCTGAGAGCTACTACTCCCAAATATTTGGTTTTGTTTTGGTTTTTGGGAAGAAAAAAAGGCAACACCAGACAGTTCTCAGATCTATGAAGAGTGGAAACTATGTTGATAGATTTTGGTTGTGTTTGGGGTTGTTTCCCTTTTCTGGGTATGGTATGTCTTTGTTTTAAGCTTCACCCCTTTTTTATCTGCATATTACCTAGTGACTTTACAAGTTGTTTTCCAGGGTGATTTCTCTTGCCTGGACACCGTTCTCGGTTGGTTTGGGTAGTCACAGTTTGGGCTTGGTTACTCAGTTGTTTGCTCTGCATCTCCAGGGCTGAGATGAATGAATTGCCTGTGCCCTTTTCAGCTGGGCCTGGCACCGGCCTTTGGTGTCTCTGCTGGTGCTCTGTGACTTCCTTGAAGGTTTTTTGGGATTTGCAGAGGTGTAAGAGATTGTCCATCTCATGGCCATGGACTTCACAGAGATTAGGATTAAACCCCTGTAAGAAGCTTACTGTAAAATTCCGTAGGGCTGGAAGAGTTGCTGCAGAGCAAATTAAAATCTGGCATGAAGTATGAGCCGTGGCTATTAAAGCCAGTCCTGCCTGGGGCCGTGGATTCCCTGGACCTGCATGTGCCCTCCGTGCCCTGCTGGGCCCTCTGGCTGTTGCATAACACAGCAATCAGCCCTGTGCTGACATTAGTGCTGGATATTAGTGCTCTTCTGGGGGATTTGGATAAAACCAGCTCTCTGGGGCTGGAGGTGGGGACTAAATGGCTTTTAATAGCATTAGTGGAAAGGCAAACTTTGCTGCTCAGGGTGAGTGAATGGCCCAAGCCAGGGTGTTGAGGAGAGCACAGAGAGCTGAGACTGTCGGGGCTTGGTGTTCGTTCCAGGGTTTGATCAGATCCAGAGCGTTTCACTGCCTGGCTCGGGGTAGGGTAATTGTGTAAGGTGGGGGCTTTTTTGGGAAGGACTTGGATGATCATCAAGTCCAACCATCAGCCCAGCACCACCACCGTGTTCACCACTGAACCACGGTCTCATTGCCATATCCAGATGCTTTTTGAACCCTTCCAAGGATGGTGACTCCACCACTGCCCTGGGCAGCCTGTGCTTCACAGCCCTTTGCAAAGCACACAGTAACCCCCAAAATACCAAATGCAGGGGACAAGAGCTGATGTTGCACTTGAAAAAGTAACTCCTGTGTTTTATGGGTTCCTTTTATCTCCTCAAGCTTAATGTCAGCTTAATGCAGTTGATGCATATCATTTAGAAACCCAATTTCTATCCTCTTTCATAATTACACTTCTCAGTGCTTGGTAATGCTCTTTATACCTTATTTAATCTTTTTGTTTTGTCAGATGGCTGTAACATTAAGTCCATAAGAGCAAGACATGAGGCCAAACCTTTTGTCATTTGGTTGCACTTTGAAATATTAATTTCTTAATGCATAGTAGTATAATAAAAAAAACCAAACAAACTGTATTTGTGGACAGCAGTAAGAAATCTGTGTTCCATCCAGACCTTGCTGTAGGCTCTTGGCAATAGAGTTTTGCTAGTTATGCTTAGGTAATAGTGTTTTCTTGACTAGCTAACCCCGAAATATGGCAGAACAAAGTGCCCCCTGTTTGTTTAAGCTTGCTGAAGGAGTTTTCTGGGAGGGGCTCTTGCTTTCCCTGCTGGGCCCGGCCCTGCAGCACAAAGTGCATTTCCAGTTTGCTGAAATGCTGCTCAGTGTAATGCTTTCATTCTCTGAACATTTCCCTTCTGGTGCTGCCCAAAGGGTCCTGCACATCCTAAAGCCTTGGTGGGGAAGCCACAAGCTGTGACTGTTGGGAATGAAATCCAGTGAGTGCCAACCCCTGGAGAGCTGGGAAAGGCAGTTAAACTGTGAGCACAGTGTAAATTCTGTGAGTGCTTCCTGTGGGGAGGATGCTGAGCCATCCCTTGGCCATTAGGGCCCTGATTGCATGTGGGATAGATTAGAGCACTGCCCATTTGGGATGGATTAGTGCTGCTGGAGCGGTCGGAGCTGCGGCTGCAGGGGGGTCACCCTGCAGAAGGAGCAGCGTGCTCAGGTACAGCGAACAGCACCTGCCCCACGGGTGGCATTCCAAGGAACACCCCACTTCCCGGGGCTCCATGGCCTTCCTGCTGGCTTCAGAGGTGTCCCACGTGCTGGGGAGCGTGGCCACTCCAGAGGCAGTCGAGCTGGCACAGATGGGTTTGTATCTGCTAGTCCTTGTGTATCATCTCTTGGGAGCCACGTCTTGCTTCTGCAAATGTTGATACCCGTCTCCTTCGAAGAGCTGTTTCATTTACTCTGTATTCCTGGTTCATCTACGGGAGTAGATGTTTTTCTGGAACTAGCCTCCCTATTTCTCAGTGAAAGCCTCCCTGAGCTGCTCTTCTGGAGCTTTATTCTGCCCTGCCTGTGCTCAGTGCCTTCCCCTGATTCAGATGCTAATGTGCGGTGTCTGCCGAGACTGGAATTAGCATTTTGAGAATAGATTGGAAAAAGACCTTTTTTATTTGCGTGCTTATATTTTATAAATAGCCTAAAGGGGAGGATGGGGTGTTTTGGAAATGGTTTGCAGAGCTGAAATCCAGTGGGCCTATGACTGCTGTGGCATTTCCATTACCTCAGTCTGTTCTTTACCGTGGGTTCTTTGTTATGAACACCCCCACAGCAGGGGTGATGCAGCGAACTCTCTTACACATTTACTATTCTTTAAATGTTGGAGTTCTGATGGTATTCCTGTGGAATGCAAGCCGAAAAGGTGGTGTTTCCTTGGGCGCTGACTTCATGCAGGTGGTGGTTGAGAAGTGGAGACTATTGAGATCCTGGGCAGGAACTGGGTTCCTCCTGCTCTTCTCTATTTGTGCAAGAAAGTGTTTTAAAATCTATTCCATATAACTTCATGATTCTGAAGTCAGTCTGAAAGCATGACTGTGAAATGCACCTCTAACAATTACAAATGGGATGTAGAAATGTTTAGACAATTGATGTGGTGAAGAAGGAACTGGATTGCCTTTTATGTTTTTTTATTTCCCCCATGGTTGGGTTGGCTCTAACTGTGTGAGTGTGGCACATTTTCTGCCTTTCTTCCAGTAAATAAATGTGGTCTTTCCCTTCTGCCTTTTGCTGGCTGTCCTAAACAGCATATTAGTGAAAACAGAATTGGTGGTTCTTTTTCTCTGCCAGCTGAACTGATTCTAAGAGAGACTTGTTTGAGAATGTGATGCTTTCAGGAGAGTTTGGTTCTGTTCAGCTCAGCCTGAGTCCTCTCATTCCTCCCGGAAAGACGACTCGGGCAAAACACTTCTTCTGGTGGAGTTAATCGATGTGCAGTTTGGCTGTGCCAGCTCCCTGTGTGTGAGGGAGCCACAGTGTCTGCTCATCCCCTGCCTGACCAATGTTTAGATGCCGCTCCAGCTGCTTGTGACATGTGTCAGAGGAGTTGGGAGCTGGGAAAAGAAATCCCAGCTGTGGCAGAGAGGAGTGGGAGGGGGAGTTAGTCTTTGTTGTGATACTGAGGAGCAGTGAAGAGAGAAGTGTGGAGAGAGGAAGAGTGATAAGAAAGGGTGATAAGAAATACAGACCCAGAGAGTATATTTGGGAGTCAGCCAGAGTGTAAACAAATCACCCAGGAGGTGAATTTGGAGTGATACCAAGTGAGGAGAGGCTGTGAATGGATACAGCCAGGAGAAGGTAACTGAAGAGCATGGATATATATTGAGATAAGAGGAAATGTTATCTTGATCCTAGTGTTTGGAAGGCTGTAGGAGGGAAGATGTGAGGGGAAATGGAAGTGATGGGTTTATTTTAGTCAAAACAGAGAAACAAAGCCATACCCTCCGGATGGGATGGGTGGATAAAAGGGAGTCATCACAGCCTGTGCTTGAAGTCTGGTAGCAGGATGGGGAGGGTGTGAATGTGTGTGGGGAGGAGGGATTGTCTGGGTTTAATTCTGTGAACAGCTCTGCCAACATCAACACCACAAGATACAGAGCCCAGAGAAATGAGGAGTTTGAATGATGATCTCACCAGTCCAAATTCATGGAGTGCTGGGGTTTAAAATATGTGCTGTGTATGATGATATAAAAAAATCTAAATGAGATAAGCATGGAACAACTAGAAAATATTTTCCTCAACAGACGGTAAAGTTCTCCTTGCTTCCTTTGTTGTGAAGGTGTTCTGCCAGATGAGTTAGTCCATTTTCCTGTGTGGAGAAGGTAGTGGAGAAGGAATTGTATGTCTCACAGCACTGACCGGCTTGCCATTAACGGTGCCAGTCAAAAATGTTCTGTGTTGGCAGATGTTGGAAGTAAGTCATGTTGTTAGTGGAATTAGATGGCCATTCAGCTGAACTTGTTGTGCTCTGCTTCACAGTTGAAAGATGCATGAGTGTCATGCAGTCTGGGACTCAGATGGTTAAGCTGAAGAGTGGAACCAAGGGGCTGGTCCGGCTCTTCTACCTGGACGAGCACCGGACCTGCATCCGATGGAGACCCTCCAGGAAGAGCGAGAAGGCAAAAAGTAAACTCCTCTTATTTCTGTTGATTTCTGGGGCAGTTCAGAATAGAATGGGAGTTACAGAGGGATAATGAAATAAATTATTTTTGATGCTGCTTTTAAACGTGATGTGATAGTTACATAAAAGTCTTCAAGAGTGTGGGCAGAGTTTGGCCACCTGAAAGCTGAGGATTAAGGAAGGCCAGCATAGTTCAGTCAGATGGGAACATTTTCCAGAGCTTCACATGAATTTTGAACAAACCAAGGAGGGCCTTGATAACTGTGCTGAATTCTTTTCAATGTACACATCACAAATTTAAATATAGAACCTAGAAGAGTTTAGATTGAGGTTTGTTAATCCTAACTGTGATCCTTTTCTTCAGCATTATTACATCTTGAAGTGACTGTGTAGCATTATTTTTCACTGAAGCTGTTCCTGTCTTAAATTGGAAATGCAAATCAGTGGTTTATTGAATACAATAAAGACTAGAATTCATCAGAGCTGTCAGGGAGCCTTGAGATTAAAACCCAGCAGTTGGGAAGGCTCCAGACAGTGGGAGTTGGTGCTCGTGTGCCCGTGTGTGTTGCTGAGGAGCCGTTGGGTGCCGCAGCATCAGGAGCTGCCGTGCCCCAGCACAGCCCTGGCTATCCCAGACCCCTGCTGAGGGGAGCAGGGCTCTGATGGGAGCAGTCCCTCTGGAGCCGTGCAGGGGTTCACTGATGAATGGGAGGCACTTGGTGCTGTCTCCCACGCTCCCCTTTCTGTCGCCTCAGCCCTGTGGTGTCGCAGGGAGCGCTCGGAGCTGTGCTGGGACTCGGCGCAGCCAAAGCGAGGAAAACCTTCCAGTCAGAGAGGGCTTTGGGATGTGAAGATGTAATATTAATAAAGTTTAGTGACTCCTAGCCTGAATAATTCACAACTGTTCAAATCAGAAGCAGGTTGGCTGCTCTCTGAGCACGTCAATCTTTGTTCCCTCTTCTCCCCACAGTTGTCATCGACTCCATTTACAAAGTCACCGAGGGCCGGCAGTCGGAAATCTTCCACCGCCACGCCGAGGGCAGCTTTGACCCCAGCTGCTGCTTCACCATTTACCATGGCAACCACCTGGAGTCCCTGGACCTGATCACCTCCAACCCCGAGGAGGCTCGCACGTGGATCACGGGGCTCAAGTATCTGATGGCTGGCATAAGCGACGAGGACTCGCTCGCCAAGCGCCAGAGGACACACGACCAGTATCCTTTGATAGCTGGGGCTCCAGCTCCTCATTCCCTATTCCTGGCTTGGTTCTTAGTGACTCCAGTGTAGGGTGTCCTTTCACCTCCTATTAGGTGACCAAAACCCTCCCATTGATGGCAGTGGAAACTCGAGTAATGGGTTTGACACGGACACTTGTACATGAGATAAAACATGGGCTGAACTCAGGGGATAGTCTTGCATTTTCTTAATGAAATTCTTCTTGAAGAAGGTTATTTCTAGTTACCACAATACATACTGACCCCAGGATGGTTTCAGCATTTCTGTCATCTTCTGTTTGCCCAACTGTGCGTTTATTCTTCTGCTGCAACTTGCAAGGTCCCTTAAAAGACACTGGTTTGAGGACAGTACTGACTGAAAACTAGTACAGGTGAAACCCCGACATTCCTGGATTCTTTCAGTAAACTGACCAGTAACTCCTGGCCATCTCCATTTCTCATGGTGTGAGTCAGATATCTGTGGTCTTTTCAGCCTACATTGACTGTCAGGAGCACAAATCTTGAAAGAACCTTAAATATTTGTGGTAGCCCAGTAATGAAACTTCACGTTCACTGAATATTTTCTTGATGTGCTCTCTTTCACAACAGTGCTGTTTACTGTTATACACAAAGAACACTTCCCCATAACCAAAAATCCCCAAACCAAGCTGTCTTAATTCAAATTGGAACTTGTCAATTCTTCTGCCCCATGGAAATCTCCAGTGGCCACTTGCTGTCTCCTCCTGGAGAATATATATACCGTGGGTATTTTTAATTTATGTTTTCAGTGCTAATTTGTATCCACAGTAGGCACAGATCCATTGGGGTTACTTTGCATGCTCTGTTGCACATGTCCTCAGCTTGCTATATTTAACCAGCACTTTCCCAAGCTGCTGTATCTTCTCTCCTGGTGAAACATCACTGCAGTCCCGTTTGCTTTATCAAATGTGGCAGCTGGGAGACTGCTCACAAATGACCCTGTACCAGTTCCAGCCAGTGTAAGGGCTTAGCAAGAGGTGCTGAGGGATCTGTGTGCAAGGAGGGGGTGAAAGGGGCTGGTGAGGCAGTGAAGTTCAAGTAGAATGAAGGGAGAGGTGGAGAAGATACCAGAGCAAGCCCAGCAACATCTGAGAATTTTAGAGTACCTTCTGAGAGGAGAAATAAGTAGCAGAAATGGGAGTGCAAAGGGGCTGCTGTTGGGAACCCAGATGTAAGTAATTGCCATAAACCAGCTCTGCTTTTAAACATTTGGCTGAAAATGTAGCAAAGACAGGGAGGGGGGAGAAGGGTTATTGCCCTGCCCAGTGCTCCCTTTTCCATGAGGAGATGGCCCCTCGGAGCTGTCCTTGACGCGGCCACAGCTGGGTCAAGCAGACCTTTGAGGAGGCCGACAAGAACGGGGACGGGCTGCTGAACATCGAGGAGATCCACCAGCTGATGCACAAGCTGAACGTCAACCTGCCCCGCAGGAAGGTCCGCCAGATGTTCCAGGTGGGTGGCTCTGGGACGGCTGTGCCACCCTTGGGCCGTTCCTGGGCAGGTCCAGAGCAGGGGCTGCAGGCTGGGACTTAAAACTCTGTCCTTTCCAGCACCTCCCAGGCTTTTGCCAAGTCTCACCTTTTTGTAGACAGAGGTGCATCAGAACATTGTTTAAGTGACACGAACCACATAGAAGACAATTCATCAATATTAGTCTTTCAGCTGCACTCTTGTTTTCATCTCCGTGGACTGAATTGTTCAGTGCTGGCATTGATGGACGATGGAGTTACTCTGTTGCTATCGAAATCTTTTTTCATTTCCTTTATGGAAAATTATTTAATATAAACTGGTTTTATGAAAGTAATCGGGGGTTTTTTTAACGACTTCCTCATACTTAGCCAGAATCAATTTTTGACTTATGTTGTCTGGAAACAGTTCCCATTTCCCTTGTGTTTACTGTAGGAAAGGAAAGATAAGCCAAGGACATAAAGGAGAGCAAAAGGAAGTTTTGTTGTCTTCCAAACCAGTACCAGCCAAAAAGCTGGTTTACTGTAAAACATGAAGAATTTTCCCTGGCCAAAAATCCTTTGTTTGTCTGACATAAAATCCACATTAGAGATATGTCTTTGGAGCACTGAGTTACTCCCCGAAGAGCTGAAGTGTGGAAACTGGTGGGGTTGTGTTGTGGAGATGAATTCAGGTTGTACTTGTTTTCACAAATTATAAATGTCATTTAAGAGATATAGTAGATAAAAATTATTAGAAACCCCATTCAGCACCAGATACCTGGGAATTATTTCCTTCTCAGCTGACTTGCTGTGATGGGAGTTGTGTTTTAGTGGCACTAACGAGGTGCAGTGAAAAGCAGCAGGGGCAGAGTTGTGAAGCCAAGTCCTGAGAGGGAAAAGAAGTAGTTCTGTGTGCACTTCCAGACTGTGAAGGGATGAAGTAGGGCACTGCTCCTGAGAATGGTGGCAGGATGAGGATGCTCTGCAGCTGCAGATGTTGTATTTGTGTCGCTGTGGGGACAAGCCAAGGGGGTCAGAGCCAAGTGAGTGTTAAATGGGCTGCACAGGAAGGGTTCTGACCCCAGTGGGGGAAGAACCACTGTGAACATGGCTTGGGAATGGCAAGGGGGGTACAGTACAGAGAAACAGCCCCCCAATATACAGCTCTGAACAAAGGACATGAGTCAGAGCAACAGCAGCACATTTCATATCTCAGTTTGCCTCCGTTATCTGCCACAGCCCAAAACTTACCCAAGTTGTAGCTTCCTTGAAGTTCTTTTTTTCATGGAGACCTACTTAGTGCTTGCCTAGAATATATTCTTTGTTTTGAAAATCCAAAGCAATCCTCTTAGGCAGATGTTCACAGGAAAAAGCTTGTATTAGTGTGTGTTAAGTACTGTTTTCTTCCTACCTCTGAGGAGAGACAAAAAAAAAAGACTGGAGATGCTCGGTGTATATTTTGGTGTGGAGTCTTGTTGCTGCTGCAGACTTGTCCTCTCTGCAAGAGTGTGAGGGGCTGAAGTGTTGCAGATTAAATTGAAGTGTGCTTAAAACTGTGATATTGTCCTGAATGTTTTAAAATGTCCGACAGTTGTTGGGGAAGCCACGGGGTGACATTATTATGCTCCTTGCAATGTTTTAATCCAGGATAACTGCAGGGCATACAGGAGGGCAGCAGATCAGAGTAAAGCCCAGGGTGAGCCTCTTTACAGAGAAAATCAATTCAAAACTAAAGAGGGAAATTAGAGTTTCATAGGGAATCTGTGGCTTTAGTGTAACAACTGTTTTCACCAAAAATCCAATAGAGCATGATTTAATTTTGCACTTGTTTTACTGTTGGGATCTGAGTCCGAACAGGTCCTTGCAGGCTAGAATTTATGACATTGCTGTAGGTGCACACAAGTGCTGTTCTGTTTCCTTCCCCAAAGTCACCTGTGTTCACCACGCTGACCTGAGTGTCTGTACCCCTTAGGAAGCAGACACGGATGAGAACCAGGGAACCCTGAACTTTGAAGAATTTTCGGTGTTTTACAAGATGATGTCCTTACGTCGGGACCTCTACTTGCTGCTCCTAAGCTACAGTGACAAGAAGGATCATCTGACTGCTGAGGAACTGGCTCAGTTCCTGAAGGTGGAACAAAAGGTGGGGGAATACTTTATTATACAATCCATTTATTGTATGCACATATAAGTACATTCAGGTATAGGGAAAGAGTATTATGGAAAAGTTTAGCTTGAGGCAGAGCATAAAGCACAGATGGAACAGAAAAAAAAAACAAACCTGAAGTCTTTATTGTTTTTTAAAATCCTTGTAGAAGGAGTTTGAACTTCTTTGGACAATTTTTGCAGTGCCCTGGAGAGTGGCATGGAGGGCACTCAGGGACCCGGAGCAGGAAGATGTGAGAGAGGCAGAGGAGCTGGCTTTGGGGTGCACAAGGACAGTGTGAAGCTCCTGATGCAGCAGCAAAGCCAGGGTGACACTCTGCTGTCAGGTGTGGCACTCTGCATCCTCTGCCTGCCCCTCCTCAGTAACACAGGTGGGCAGTGCTGTCTGCTGGAACTCAGCATTGCTTCAAACCCCAGCTGAGCTCCTGGAGGAAGCTCCTGGCTCTGTAGTTCAGCAGCACCTTAAACTGCCTCTGCCATCCCCAGCACCAACAGCACGAGGGACATCCAGCCTTTGATGTCCCCAGTGCCAGCCACATCCTGGGGTGGGGCAGCATTGCCTCCACGAGCTGGAAATGCTTCCCATCATAATGGAACTCCCCACTGCCTTCAGCCAAACAGCATTTTGGTTTTGCTCCTGTCTGCCTGCTTGGAAATCTGTGGACAGTCTGTCCTGCTCCATCTGCCACTCGTTTGGCAAGACTTTTAAATATTCTGCAGCCTGAGGATAGAACAAAAACGGGTTGGGTTTTTTGTCAGCTTGCTAAACTGGCTTCTTTTTTTAGGAGAACTCCCTGTTGCCTTCACCCCAGGGCTTGTGAAACAGATTATTTCCACTTAGGTGCAGTTAAATTCAGCTCCTTGCTACTGAGATTGCAGTTCTATGGCTTCAAATGTCAGAGGAGCAGAGAGCAGGCTGGTTTCCTGGGGTGACCTCTGCTCCTGCAGTTCCCTTAGTGGCTGTGAGGGAGGAACATCCCTGGATGTCCAGTCACATCTGTGTGCCTGAGTGTTGTCCCTTTGGGATTGTCCTTCATTAATTAGCCAGTCCCCTCGTCAGAGCTGGTGCTCCCCACAAGCTGGTGTCCTGCTCCACGACACGTGGCTCCCACAGCAGCATCTCCAGGCTCTGCTCATGACACAGCCTGTCTTTGAGGAGGGGGGCTCAGGTGAAATAGGCTTTACAAAGACCCTCTTCCCTGACAAAGGGCAGCTTTGCAGTTTCTTGCCCCCCTGGACCTGCCTCATGAGGGAATGACCCCGTTGTGCCCTGATCCTGGGTGCCCTGAGTGGAGCTGCCCTGTGTCTGCTTCCTTCCTTGTCTGTCCTTCCCTCCTTTCTGCTGCAGCCAGAACACAGCAAGAGCTTTTATTTCAGTCACAGCAGGGACCCCTCTGGTGCTGACAGGTTTATGGCAGTAAAAGGCTGTTTCAGTGTTGCAAACCTGCGGTGTTTGGCTCTGGTTGTGTGAGGGGGAGGCTCCCTGGGCCCTCTCCCACCTGCTGCCCTGCCACGGATGAGCTGCTCTGCAGTCCAGTTTTCATCTGGCCTGAGACAAAGCACAGCCCGCTGAGCTGGGCTCCAGGGCAGGGCTGCAGGTTGGGAGATGTCCCTGGTGTGCTCAGAGTGACAGGGACCACGTGAAAATGTCGGTCCCACAGCAGCACCCTGCTACCAAACCACTTTCCTCTGGGGTTTAACAGGCTGTTGTTTTGTGCAGCTCAAAGGAGGCTGGTGGCAAAAATTAATGCCCCCGCTCCTTTTAATTGAACTGCAGAGGAAGTGATTTTAAAACAATCAGAACAGGCACATGTAATTGTGCAAAGCTCAGTTGTTCACCATGAGCACTCAGCTGTGCCTTAGAGTTAAGCCTGCTTGAGACAGTAAGTTTAGTCCTGCACTGCTTGTACAGTGTCACAGGAATAACCAGGGACTAGGGAATAGTGAAAATGGGACAACAAGTGGTAGGAACTTAATGTTTTGGAACAACTCTACCTGCTCTCTTGAAAGAAGTTTTTAAGGGATATAATGGGACAGTTCCCTGTGGCAGGGAATGTTTTCTGTGTCTGGCTGGGAGCTGAAAGGCTGTCAGGACTGAGTAGCCCAAAAGCCAAAGGGGTAGTAAAACATTCTCAGTGTTGGTAGCTGGGCTTTGGAAGAGGAGAGCCTGTGGAGCTGGCTCTAATAGCAGACAGGGAAGACAATACCAGTCATTTCTCCTCTTTCCATACTTGTACAATGAGGGTGAGGGATGATGCTGAGCCCTGCTTTCCCTCTGCAGGAGAAATAACAGAGGGAAGGGTGAAGGGGAGAAAGGCTGGAAAAGATCTCCAAGTTTTTCAGCCTGAGTCAGCACGTGGGTGGAACTGCTTCACTTGTCCTGTCTCACTGTCCTTCTGATGGTGACCTGTCTGGTTTTTCCCCTCCCCTGGACTTCAGCTGTGGGCTGGTTGAAGCTGTTGACAAAACTTGTGTTTGATTCAGAAGAGCTGCTGTTTTTCATTTCAGAATTTAATTATTTCTCTCCTAGCCTGTGTATTATAGTGAACTCTCTTGGAAGTAATGAAATCACAGGAGTGGAAAATGCATGAAAATGTAATCAAACCCTGCCAAATCTTTTTGCATGTCTAAGAAGATTATATTAAAGAATAAAACTTCATAGTTCTCATTTCAGCAGTATTGCCAGTATAACTGTTAAGGGTGCTAAACAGCTAATTTTCATCTTTAAAATAAATGGCACAGGTTTTACTTCCATTCCTATTTTTCTCCTCCAACTTCAGAGGCAAGAGGCTTGTGCAGCACTGACAAAAATAAAAACTTCAAGTCCTTTTCTAGTGGTGCTATCGACTGGCCTACTCAGTGAACTCAGTGTTTGATCATAAGGTTCTTCAACTGGACCCAGAAGTCTAAACCCAGAATTTCACATGCTGGTGACATGGTATGAAAAATAAATGCACCAACACTGTTGTTTTTGTGCAGATGAATAATGTGACACCAGAATATTGTCTGGACATCATACAGAAGTTTGAAGTGTCGGAAGAAAACAAGAAGCAAAATGTTCTTGGGATTGAAGGTAAAAGTTTTGATTTCAGAATGAGTTTGCCTTGGTTCTCTGTGGTGCACTAGAAGTGCTTTAGTGGTGTGCTGGTGCAGCTCCTCCTGTCTGGCTGGCACAGAACATCCCACCGATCAGTCTGGAGCGGGGGTGGGCTTTGGGAGCCATGAGGGAGGTGTGAGTAGGTGGGCTGAAGCAGCAGCTCATGTTCTCCAGCCATCCATCACAGCCATCCTACAGGAATGGGGGGGTTTATTGCTCACAGCCCATCCCGTGTAATTTATCTGCAGCTGCTCCAGTGAAAGCCAAGTGTTCGTTCTGCCCTGTCTCTGTAATCTGTGCTCCTGCACAATCCACTGATTTATGCTTATGTGAAATAAAATATGGAAAATTGCACTTCCATTGGGTTTTAATGCCTTACGTTGTTCGTGAAAGCAATTGCACAGGGCATTATTCAGAATCCAGCTTGGTATCAAATCAAACTCGGAGTTGAGATGGAATAGGTTAAATGCCATGGTGTGTTCCTTTGCCCAGAAGGGAACTTGCATGGAGCAGTATAATGTGCATGGTGATTTGGGGTGGGGAGAAGTAGGAATCTTCCTCCCATGGTATTGAAATCCTGAGTATGGCCCCCCTTCAGCAAGCTCCTGCTGTGACCCAGGGCACTGCACTTAAACTGATATAAGGAAAGTAAAATGAACAAGCTGTGACACTTAGAAAATATTTCTGCAAGCATTCCTGTTCCTCTTAACCTTGCTGCTGCTTTTATCTCTGAGTTGCTTTCGGGGTTGACATTGTTTGCACAGTCCTTTGGAAATATTTTACATTTCTCATTCTTAAAGGAGATGTTTTTAAAACTTTTTCTGTTCAATGCTGCTGCTCTGATTTACAAGTATAAACCAGGTACCCTCCTCTCAGATAAATTAGAGTGAGGATGGCTGGATTAGTGAAGTGGCTGTGGTGACCCCACAGTTCTCCTTTGGGTGGCTGCTGCCCTGTCTCCACTCCATCCTCACTCAGGGCAGGGCAGGGCTTGTTCACAGCACAGGAGCAGCAGCAAGAAATTCAGGGAGGAAAAGAAGCATTTGCTTCCAAGCTGGGACATCAGATGGGCTCCCATTTTGGCGCCGTATCCCGGGTCAGATCCCTGACGGCGGGGGCAGCGCGTTCTGGCCGTGTCCCGGCCGCGCGTGCCGCTCCGGTGTGGCACCTGCAGTTGGCTGTTCCTCTGCCTCCAGGCTTCACCAACTTCATGCGCAGCCCCGCCTGCGACGTGTTCAACCCCCTGCACTGCCACGTGCACCAGGACATGGAGCAGCCCCTCTGCAACTACTTCATCGCCTCGTCCCACAACACCTACCTGAGCGGGGACCAGCTGCTGTCCCAGTCCCGCGTGGACATGTACGCGCGGGTGCTGCAGGGCGGCTGCCGCTGCGTCGAGGGTGGGTCTGGGGCTGCCGGGGCTGGGGGTGGAACTGGCTGGGTCTGGGGGCTGATGGGGACATCTTTATGACCTGGCTGGTTCTGAAGGGCGGGACGGGGATTTCCGTGAAGCACAAAGTCAGTGGCACACTCAGAGCATCAGTGCTTGGCTGTCTGATTCCCGTCAGCAGCAAGCTCTTGTGTTTGAGCAGCCTAAACTGAATTTTTTATTGGGGAGGGCCATCTCAGACAAATATTGTAAACACCGTAGAGTCACAGACTGGTTTGGATTGGAAGGAATCTCAAAGATCATCCGGTTCCAACCCCCTGCCATGGGGGAATGTGGAGATCACATTGGATTCCTAAGTTCTGCATCATTTAAATAATAATAAAATATTAGTACTTTTCCAGATTCTGGGTGGAAAACAGTCTTTTGACAAATTTAAGCCCAATATTCATTTTTTTCTTACTATTTGTATTGCAAAACTCATCTCTGGAAAAAAAAATTAAAAATCCATTAGAAAATATGAACCTGAGAAAATTGGGTGCTCCCTTCTGCAGGACAGTTCACCAGAACACACAGCAGTGTGTTATTTTGCTTGACCTTAAAGCTATTGTAGCTGCCTCACAGCCTAGGGAACAACTGCCTCTAGAGGTGACAGCAGTAACGAGCTGGGTGTAAATGCAGGGCACAGTAATTCGGTAGGAAAAGCACCCTGTGCTGGTCCATTCCGCTTGTGATGGATTTGATGCTGCTCTTCATATAATCAGTAATAAAGCTGGAAGGTAAATTAGGAGTGGGAACAGATAAATTGTTCTTAAATAGCTTGTCTTTTTGTGTTGCTAGTGGATTGCTGGGATGGTCCTGACGGGGAGCCAGTGGTGCACCACGGCTACACTCTGACCTCCAAAATCCTGTTCCGGGACGTGGCCGAAACCATCAACAAATACGCCTTTGTCAAGAATGAGTAAGTGCAGAGCCAGGCTGGAGCTGCAGCTGTGCCTGTGCTCATCCCTTGCTGAGATCAGCAGTCAGCACCAGGCAGGGCATGTGTTCCTCTGAACACAGGAAGGCTGGTTCTGCTCCTCTGTATTGCCCGTGTTGTGATCGTTGTTCAGCTCCACAAGCTCTTCCCATCAATGGAGGGAGAAACTTCTGCCCAAATTGGACCTGCTGTGCGCTGTGAACTCAGTAAGACTGTGAACAGTCTGGCACTTGAATATCTTTCAGCTGAACTTCCCACTCAGGTCCACAGGGAAATTCTCCTTCAAAATCAATACTGTGATGTTCTGTACCTACAGAAAGTACTTTATTTCAGCAGGAAAATTGAAAAGCTGTCACATGCATAGTGTGAGGAAACACTGAGATGTGGGATAGCGGTCTGGGCCTGTTCATTTGCCATGGTGCTGTGAAACAGCTTGTTATGGACTTATATATATACAGCAGTCTGAAATCATGAGTGGGGGCAGAGAACTCTGAGCAGTTTAGAGAGAACAAAGGGAAAATGCCTTTTTTTCTTTGTTGAAACCAGAGAAAGGAAACGTGGGGGAAAAACAAACCAACCAGCCGTGCCCCAAAGTTTGACATTACTAGTGATAAATTGGAGGGGTAATTTGAAAACTGAAGGAGGTGGTTCTTCATTTGGTGTGGAGTTGGCAGATGGGGTTCCTTGCCAAGGTTTGAGGGGCTGCCCAGAGTTTAGAAAACAAAGAGGCAGATCTGTGGGAGAAATAGGCTGGTGCCTCCATAGCTGGTGAGGTGAATGTGCAGATGTTCTCTCTCCACACACAGCTCTGACAGTGCCTGGGGGTTTGTTTCCAGGTTTCCAGTGATCCTGTCCATTGAGAACCACTGCAGTATTCAGCAGCAAAAGAAGATCGCTCAGTACTTGAAGGAGATATTTGGTGACAAACTGGACTTGTCATCTGTGAGCACTGGAGATCCCAGGCAGCTTCCCAGCCCTCAGAGTCTGAAAGGGAAAATCCTGGTGAAGGTAACTTGCTGCTGGCAGCGTGTTCAGAATGCAACAAGAGTCAGAGTGTGATATTTATTGGAGATTCTGGTTTTGCAGAACCAGTTCATGTGCCTTTAGTACCTGAACAGTATCCTGCAGTCCTCCCTTGGACAGATTGTTCTGGGGTTTAATATTAAAGGGCAAATGTCTTGCCTTTCCCCTCGCCCTGCTCTGAGCAGTAGTTCATGAAATAAGTCTGTTTTCAGGGTTCCTCAGCCGTGTTTGTGGCAGGAGAGCCCTTTGGAAGGAGATGGAGCAGCCCTGGAGCACTGGAGTTGGTGCTGTGGGCAAGATCAGTCCTTTGAGCCTCTCACTATAAATGGATTTGCTCTCAGAGGAATTTCAAAGACCAAGAAGGGAAGAATAAGAAAGAAGCTCAAGGCAGACTTTTGAGTGGATGATTAATAGACTTGTGGCTTATTAGGTTGTCTAATTTACTTTGGCACATGGGGGCAATGACTCTGCTGTGAGCTCTCAAGACACTGTTTTCCCCCTCTATCCTCAGTGTCAGTCTGGCCCCAGGGATTCACAATTCCAGTTTGAGGTCAGTTTGACCATATTTGAGGGTGTAGCACCGAGCTGACCCCAAGCTGGAAATCCTTCGAGTGCTGAGTTGTGGTTCTGGATGGCACTGACTGGGTTTTCTGGGTAGGTCTGCTTAATGAACTATGCAAGCACAGAGGAAACTACACATGGCATTAAGTAGTTAATTTCTAATTTCTGGTGTGCTGGTTTGGAAAGAGCTTGAGAAGATCTTCCAGCAACAAACTCTTCCAGAAATACTCAAAATATCATCAGTGATAATCTGGGTCGTTGAAGCATGAGACTCTGAGAATGATTTCGAAATGCTGGTCTCAATGTACATAAGGCAAATTGAGGAATGGGCAGTTTGGTCTTTGCCCCAAGTTCCACTGAGCACACGAGCACTCAGTGTGCCTGGGTTTGCCTCGTTCCAGGGGAAGAAGTTGCCCTGCAGCCTGGGAGCAGATGCTGAGGAAGGAGAAGTTTCAGAAGAGGACAGTGCTGATGAAATTGAGGACGACTGCAAGTTAAAAGCCTGCTATGTATGTGCACACAGTGGGTGCCCAGCTCTGCATTTCCTTCATGCCCTGTCCCTGTCCTATTTACAGTCCTCAGCAGATCAGAGTTGTGATTTCTAAGGGTTTGATTCCTCAGTCAGGTGCATACTGTTCTATGGGATCCATTTTGAAGTGCCTTATGTAAGAGTCTGGTTTGAATCTGTGTGGTCCATATGAGTGTTGTTAACAGGAATTCCTTCCTTACCTTATTGTTTGGAGCAGGAACCTAAGGATTAGGTTGCCTGATATTTTGAAGGAAGTGTGTAAGTGCATTAGCTGAGAATTCCTGCTCTTGTGACAGCTGTGAAACAAAGAGTGCCCCAGGGCCGGGCCCAGGGTGAGCTGGGTGGGGGACTGTGCTTTGGGGGGCAGTGTGAGCTGTGTCAGGAGACCTGGAGAGGAAAAGGGAAATGGCACTAAAAGCCACCAGCAGATAAGGCAGGATTATGCAGGAAGCCTTTTCTTGCACAGAGAGAGGAAGTGCTGGGAGCAGCATGTGAGCTCCCTCAGGCTGTCCCACAGGTGAGGGGAGCAATCATCCACTTTAACCGGGTTCCTTGGATGCCTTTCAGAGTAATGGTGCAACTGAGCACCAGGTGGAATCTTTTATAAGGACAAAACTGGAATCCCTATTAAAAGAATCCCAGATCAGGGACAAGGAAGATCCTGACAGCTTCACTGTGAGGGCCCTGCTGAAGGCAACGCACCAGAGTTTCAACGTTAACCTGAAGCAGGTACGTGGGGTTCCTTCACCTGCTCTGCTCAACACCAGGCAGTGCAATGTGTTGCACTATTGCAGATGAGAAAGCTGGGAACTTAGGAATGATTTTTGAGGGCTGCTCTTATCCAAAATGAAAACTTGGAACTACTTCAGGAAAATAGCTAAGGAGAGAATGTATATGGTTCAATGTGGAGAGTATGTTGGTTCAGTATGTTCTAATCTGGTTTATCCCTTGTAAAACTTGGAAGACACCAATTCAGTAAGTACTGACGTTGCAGGTGTGTGTCAGGCAGTTTGGTTTGTGTCTGGGTTATTGGGGAAAGGTCCTTTTTCTGTCACCTTAGTCCTGTCACGACAGGCCACAATGACTGCAAGCACTGCTGCCTGTAGCACTGCTGGCTGTTTTCTACAGCACTAAACAACAGGACTGTGCTTTTCCTGCCCTGAGAAATGTTCTGGTTTTTTATAACTGATTTTCCAGAGTGCTCTAGATAAGAGTGGTACATTTCTTTGCACTTTTGACATCCAACTGTTCTTGTAAAACAAACAGCAAAATGCATCAGAATTTTGAGTATATCAAGAGTTACTACCTTGAGTCCATGGTGAGCACACTTTCACCTTACCCATCACTGGATGCAAAGCCCAGTGACGTTAATGCAGAGTTTTCTGGGGAGCTGTGCTGCTCTGACCAGTGGAGCTGTAAAGGTCGAGTACACGTAACTCTGCTTTTTCTGCATCTTCCCACTCTGGGGCCTTAAGGATCTCCTGCCAATCTCTCTCCAAAGCTGGACCTGTGAGACTTCCCTGAGGTCAAGACTTCCCAGGCTTGACTACAGAAAACACCCCTGGCTTGTGCTGCTGGAGGCAGCTGGGGGGGTGTGTGGTGGGAAGGAGCTGTGAGAGGCAAAGGACGAAGCATCTGACCTGGCAGGAGGTTGTTTTCAGACTGGCTCTGCAGAACCAGTCAGTCTGCTGCTTCCTTCTGGCCTTGAGAGGTCAGAAAAGTGGCATTGCAGAGAGCAGCCTCCTCACATTAGAGAATGTGATCAGTTATGAGCCATTTCAGTATTATTTTGTGTTAAAATAATTACCTTTGACGTGCTCTGGTATCTGGGAACTGCTTGGCCCCTAGAGAGCATTTGAGGGAGTTCTGGTTAAAGAATGCAAATTTCCATCAGGTGTTGGATATGATACCTGAGACTGCCCATTAATGTCACTGATGTGACCAGAATATTAAAATACTCCAGTAATGGGAGTGCATTATTCAAGCATCTGTCAGGTAAGATTAAATGACAGAATTTTTTCACTGACTTATTTTAATTTATGAAGGGATATTCAGAGATCTCTTCCCCTGTTGTAACAGTCCTGTGAAGATTGATTTGTGACTGTTGTTTCCAAGGGTCTTAAAGCAATACAGTGCTGAATAATTAGGAATAATGCACTAAAACAATTGGAAGATCCATTTATAGCAGTGTTGACCTGGATCAGAGAAATCTAAATGGTTAAACGTCCTGCTGGTTTGGGAACTGTGTGACCCCTTAGCTGGTTTTTGTCCTGGGGGTGTGCAGCTCAGTTCTAGCAGTTACTGTGGAACTGATGAACCAGAAGGGGATCCCTTGGGATGTTTTCCTACTCTTTTACTGGTCATTTTCCTTTACTTCATTATTGATCTGCCTTTCATTTCCCCAAAGATTTGCTATTTAAAAAATAAAATTCTGCCAAAGTTTCTTTCTACATCTTACAGAGAATTCCAGCCTGAGCTGGAACAAGTTTTGAACGGAGCCACAGGGGTTATTGATTCTCCTGGACCCGAATGAACCCTGGAGTGCCCAGATTGCTCTGCTAGCCAGGAGTGAATCCAGCTCAGCACTGAACAGGGAATAGCTGGAGTTCACAGGACTTGTGAAATGCTGGGGGAATATTCTTCAGCTTTGTTTTGCTCTTCAGAAGAAGAAGGGCTGTGTTTTCTGACAGAAAAAGCGAGATGCTGCCAGGAGTTATCCAGCTGATGTCTGAGGGCATGGCTGGGAATGTGAAACTCAGACTCCAGGCTGCCTGTGAAAAGTCCATTTTTATCTTTGGGGAGATTATTTCCCCCCCCTTTTCCTTTGTTGCTGTTTTCAACAGAACTCAAATGTGGTTTGTTGTTGCTCACCTGGTTTTGCTGGACTGCTTTTTTACCTGGGTTGTTGTCTGGAGTGTTAACATGAATATTTTTCTCCTCAGTTACAGGAGTCTAAGCTATCAAGTATGTAAGGAAATCAGAAAAGTCCTGTAATGAGATTTTGGGTTTCAATTTGTGTTCACAGATCAGACATTAACTCAGTTTTATTCTCTCATGTGCAATCACTGCACTCCTCTGCTAGTGAATGAGGCTGGCATAGAACAACTTGTATCATATTGAAATTATGCCTTTTAGAGACTGGAGCAGACTCCTTAAAGAGCCTTCTGAAGGTATATCTAGTTACACTTTTTATTGCACTTTCTCCGCACAGAACCTGGACACAAAAGAGGCTGGAAAAAAGTCCCACGGCCGATCATTAATGGGCAACTTTGGTAAACACAAGGTGAGTAAAGTGAGAGGCTCTGTGTGCTGTGCTGGTTCTGGAGCATTCCAGAGACCCTGGGAATGTTTCACTGCTGGAGAAAGGTGGGGCTGGGGGCAGTGAGGAAAGCCTGTGTGATTACACAGAGGGGCATGTGGCAGGTTTGCAGCCCAGTCCTGGAGCCACCAGAGCCCCCTCTGCCCCCAGCTTGCCAGATGCTGGTATTCCTGGTCTGTGCCAGATGCTGGTATTCCTGGTCTGTGCCAGATGCTGGTATTCCTGGTCTGTGCCAGATGCTGGTATTCCTGGTCTGTGCCAGATGCTGGTATTCCTGGTCTGTGCCATCCGTGGTGAGAGCTGCACCAAGCAGGGAACATGGTCTGGGACTGAGAATCTGAGCAGTGGTTTGGGAAAAACAGCAATTAAGAAATGTTTCATAGAACTTAATCAGCCACCAGTCTATCTGCCCTGAAGCCAGCTAGGAGCCATCAGAAAATCCCTGAGCAGGCAGTGCCAGGGCTCATATTTACCCTGCAGTGCCAAGCTGCCATCAGTTTAAGGTGCTCAGGTGCCCTGCAGCACCTTTGGCTCAGTGCAGGTTCCTCACTCCGGGGGTGTGGAGAGCTGGAAGTGCCTGTTGTGCCAAATAGTGGATCTGTCACACCCTGTGCTCCCTGCTGGCCAGACAAACGGGTGGAATGAGATGTCACAGGCCAGAGCCAGCCACTGAAATCTGCTGGTCATGCTGAGGGCTGGAAAGCATGTCAATAATTTAATTACCTCAGCTAGTTATCCTAATGGATACAGCAGGTTGGAAAGCCCGTTCATTTCATCTCTGCTGAAAAAATAAGGATAGATATAGATTTTTTTTTTTAAAGCAGTGATTGTATTGTAGACTGAGGCAACAAGGACCTCCAGTGCCTTTCCAGCTGAAGGGGAAGGCAGGTTCCTATTGATATTTTTGCAGATACAGAATTATCCACCCAGCAGTATTGACATGTGACATTTTCAGGCAGCTCTCGTGCCGAGTGTATCCATGGATAAACTCTTTAAATTGCCAGTGGAGGGACAAAGCTGGAAATTCGTGAAAGTTAACTGCAGGGAACATCCTCAGTGCAGGCCTTCAGATTCAAAAACTGAACCATGCTAATGATTTTCAATATAATCAACTTTATGTCAGCACTAAACACAGCAAACTAAATGATGTTCAATATTGGGGTATCACAACAGGAGGAAAGAAATCTGTGCTCAGTGAGCCAGATGAGTCAAAGGATAAGGAGCTCTCAGTTATATTGTTAATTACCTCATGATGAAAAGGGAATTAAATTACTCTCACAAGAAGCTGTGGTTACTGTTACAAAAACTATAACATTGTTGAAATTGGAAACTATTAAACCATAGGTGCTTATGAAAAAATGGTGATTTTTAGGTTTTAATCTTTTTATCAAAGCTGTTTTCTTTACTGCATAACTGTAATAATATAGAATAATTTCAGTGTTTGTATGTGGCTCAAAAGGGAACAGAAAGATGATGTTTGAAAGTTCTGCTCAGTGCATTGGGGTTCCAGCAGGAGCAGTGCCCAGGGTGCTGTGCTGGTGCCAGGAGGGCAGGGGAGGGAGCTGCAGGCACACAGCGGGCTGGGATGGACTGAGCATTGGCACAGAGAATTTCCTTGGGCCTGGCTCTGCTCACCAACAGCTAAACCTGCTCCATGGCCGTGGGAGGGAGGTCAGGACACGGGTGATTTGTGCTGGCTTTCCTTCATGGAAACCTTGAGGAGCCACCAGGGCTTCAGCTGGGTCACTCAGTGTCTGGGCAGGACACTGGTCCTGACACCTCCCTGAGCTCAACCCCAGCAGGGTGGGTTCCTGGAGCCACCCCATGACCTGACCCAGCCCTGCTTGACTCTTCCCCACAGAAAGCTGCCAGGGCAGCAGCCAAACAACACCCCAGTGCATCGGATGAGGACGAGAGCCAGCAGAACCCCCCGGGGAAGGACCCAGGGCATCCCCACAGGTGAGCTGGCAGTCCCCACAGGTGAGCTGCAATCCCCACAGGTGAGCTGGCAGTCCCCACAGGTGAGCTGGCAATGCCCACAGGTAAGCTGGCAGTCCCCACAGGGGAGCTGGCAATGCCCACAGGTGAGCTGGCAGTCCCCACAGGTGAGCTGGCAGTCCCCACAGGTGAGCTGGCAGTCCCCACAGGTGAGCTGCAATGCCCACAGGTGAGCTGGCAATGCCCACAGGTGAGCTGGCAATGCCCACAGGTAAGCTGGCAATGCCCACAGGTGAGCTGGCAGTCCCCACAGGTAAGCTGGCAGTCCCCACAGGTGAGCTGGCAATGCCCACAGGTGAGCTGGCAATGCCCACAGGTGAGCTTGCAGTCCCCACAGGTGAGCTTGCAGTCCCCACAGGTGAGCTGGCAATGCCCACAGGTGAGCTGGCAGTCCCCACAGGTGAGCTGGCAATGCCCACAGGTGAGCTGGCAATGCCCAACAGGTGAGCTGGCCGTCCCCACAGGTGAGCTGGCAATGCCCACAGGTGAGCTGGCAGTCCCCACAGGTGAGCAGCTCTGCTGAAGCCAGAGGCTTGTTCCCTGCCATCTGCATCCCTGGCATCGCCTCGGGGAAGTCTGTGCCCGGGAGCACATGTATGACACGTGTGTCATGTATGACACAGCTGGGGCTGTTTTGATTGCATTGGCTGTCACAGGTTGCAAACAGCAATTAATTTACCCTTAAACTGCAGAGAAGTGTGACAGCAACACTGTGCTGGTGGAAAGGTGCCAGTCCCCATTTTGCCTGCTGTGAACAGTGCTCAGAGCAAACCGTGCAGGTTCAGTAAGGTGCATCCCCTCCTGGGCAACTTCACCGCATGGGAGAGTGCAAAGAGAAAGCAATCAGAACAGTGCCACTGAGAATGTGTTTGCTGTCACGGGAGTGCTCCTTGGTTTTGTCTGGGAGAGCCGTGGTGCAGCTATTTCATTATGTTTTAAATGAAACGTTGTCTGTGCAGTGAGACTGTGGAGGTGCAGGGGAGCATCCTCCCAGAGCCCTGTCTGCAGAGGTTTGCTGCACACAGCTCCCTGCTCACACTTGGTTGTTTCCTTACTGATGGAAAGAACAGAAAGGGGGATTGAATTGTGCCTAAATATTGAAATCTGCTGTTGTTCTGTATGTGCTCCCCTCAGACTGGCCCGCCGGAGGAAGACGGTGAAGCTGTGCCGGGCTCTGTCTGACCTCGTGGTTTACACCAACTCTGTGGCTGCCCAGGACATCGTGGATGATGGTACAGGGGCTGGCACAGGGCCTGCACAGGCCTTTGTCACCTGGGAGAGGGAATGGGCTGAGTGCTGCTGTTAGTGGGTCACGGGGACTAGAGCAGAACCAGAGCCCAGCTGGGCACTCCCTCCCCAGCAGGGAATCCTTTGGTCATGCTGCCAGCAGTAGATTATTCCAGACCTGCTCATGTCTGGGGTTCTACAGGAGAAAGGCCCCAGCAATCAGCTGGAGCTCTTGCTTGGTTTGGCTTTCAAGTGTGAAATGCTGAGGGTAGGACATAAGACCCTCCTGGAGGGGGGAGCTGGTGCCCTTCGGTTACACAAGGTGCAGGAATTGTGTGGGACAGGACAATCTGTCTGTGGAACTTTGGAGTAGAGCTCACGTTCCCCTGCACTAATGCCAGTGTGGTGAGGTTGAGCTCAGGCCCCACGTGGCATTGCTGTGTCACCTGCTCGTTGTCTGACCGTGACACAGGCTCGACAGGGAACGTGCTGTCCTTCAGTGAGACCAGAGCCCACCAGGCCGTGCAGCAGAAGGCTGAGCAGTTCATGCTCTTCAACCAGAAGCAGCTGACCAGGGTCTACCCCTCAGCCTACCGGATCGACTCCAGCAACTTCAACCCCGTCCCCTACTGGAACGTTGGGTGCCAGCTGGGTACGTGTGCCAGGAAAACCTCGCTTCCCTTTTCTTGTGTGAGTGCTGGGGAATGTTACCCCTGTCAGTGACACCTGGCTTTTCTCCTTCAGTGGCCCTGAACTACCAGTCTGAGGGACGTGTGATGCAGTTGAATGAAGCAAAATTCAGGGTAAATGGCAACTGTGGCTATGTCCTCAAACCTCAGCAGATGTGCAAAGGTAATGTCCTGCTGTACATTTGTGACTGTAACTGCCAGGCCTTTCACAGAGTGATGTTTGGAAGGCATAAGACAGGAAAGTAGAAACAAAAATAGAATCTTTCATATTCCCATACATTCACAGAAGAGAGTTTCCAAGTTACTGGCAGCTGCCCCATACTGTTTGTTACCTCTGACTGAACTTTGGCCGTGTATGTGCATCTTGGGGATGATGCTTATTCTGTGGATCTCTTTCCTTACCCTTCTCCTTCTTCCCATCTTTTAGGCACATTCAACCCCTACTCTGCTGATCCACTTCCTGCCAGTCCTAAAAAGCAGCTTATTCTGAAAATCATCAGTGGGCAGCAGCTCCCCAAGCCTCCTGACTCGATGTTAGGGGATCGAGGAGAGGTGAGAGACTCTAATCCCAACAGCTCCATGAGAGCTCCTGGGTAACAGGGCAGCATGTGGCTCAAAAAAATATCTCCTTATTTAAATCCACCAGTAAATGTCACATATTGTCAAGCTTTCGGTCACTGGATACTACATTTTCCCCCAGTCTGTACCCTACATGTGATGTTTAAGAACCAATTTGCTTTGTATTAAAGGTGACTTTACTGGTTTGCAAATCAGTCATAGCTGTCCTTAGCTCTGGAGACTGCAAACCAGGCATCAGCTTGGACTTCATGAAACCATTTCCCACAACAGTGCTGCTGGGAAATCTGTGTCAGTCAAAGGGTTTTGAATTCTCATATGAATTTAAATCAACTCTCTGCATGAATTTGTTAAAAATTGACCTTCACCTGTATCCTTGGCTTGCTTTTAAAATATTTTGTTTTTAATAAATAGATAATAGATCCCTTTGTTGAGGTGGAAATCATTGGGTTACCTGTTGACTGCTGCAAAGATCAGACCAGGGTGGTGGACGACAATGGTAAGATAATCTGAGTGATTTTTTCTTCTTCTTAGAGTAAAACATAAAGTAATTATAAATGATTCAGAGTCTGTTATTACTTTCTAAATTGCAAAGCTTCTTATCTGGTGAAATCACATGATTGTGTTTTAACAAATGAATTCTGCTTTTTAGATAGAATTTCTGGTGTGGGGAGGCAGCCAAGCGAGAGGTGAAGGGAAGGGCTGTTCACCTCATTGTCTTTCTCCGGGGTTGTTCTCAAATCTCCTCCATACACAAGTTCAAATATCTATCTATACAGCTCTGCAGAGCAACACCTTGCTGTGGTATCCCTGCCAGTTGCTCAGGCAGAACCATTTTGTTTTTAAAGCAGTCCAAGAGACAAATCTCACATTTCATGACTGACATGATGGAGATTGAGAGTGCCCAGATCTGGAGAGCAACGAGTAATGGGTTTCCATGTGTGTTGCTGCCCCTTTCCTCTTGCTGTGCACCGTGAAAATTGAGGATAGCACTTGCTCTGGACTTGTTTCCCAACCTTGGTGTGCTGTTTGTTTCTCAGGGTTCAATCCTGTGTGGGAGGAAACTCTCACCTTCACCATCCACATGCCCGAAATAGCCTTGGTGCGGTTCCTGGTCTGGGACCACGATCCCATCGGGAGGGACTTTGTGGGGCAGAGAACTGTGGCCTTCAGCAGCCTCGTGCCTGGTGAGTCCCACTGCTTCTCCTGACCTGCAAATCCAGCTGAGGAACAAACAGCTGGACCTAAAGATGGGGGTACCAGCATGAGCTGATACATGCTTGTATCTCTGGGATTTCATGGACAGCTCTCCTGTTGTCTCAGGGTGGGTTATTCACCAACACTTGAAGGAGTTTGGTCGTCTGTGCTTTTGGAAATTATTACTGGTGTCCTTTATAACGTTGATGTGATTTGTACAGAGGTTTTGGAGAAACCTGTGAGAACATAAGGAGTTTACTGAAGGTGGCTTATGGGTGTCTACATCACTTCTGTGGACAGTCATGGCCAGGTGTGCATGAAATGCAAACTGCTGTGCAAATATTTCTGTTTCTGTTTCACCAGGCTATCGCCACGTGTATTTAGAAGGACTGACAGAAGCATCCATATTTGTTCATATAATCATTAATGAGACCTATGGAAAGGTGGGTATAGCTGGAAATGTGCATCTTCCCTCTGATAAAGTGGTTTTAAATACACCCCAGGACCTCACGGGCTGGAGTGCTCAGGAGGCAGAAGGAGGAGGCTCCTATTGTTGGGGGGTTCCTTGCAGGACATCAGCAAGGAACCCACAACATACCATTGCTCTACTCTTAGTGCTCACATACTTAGATGTTCTCACTTTCAGCACCTAATAATCAGCATGTCTCATACAGGAAGTGCATTTATTCCGTGTGCTGAACTGATTTTATTTTAGAAGTAAATCTTGAGAACTGTAATTGCACCAGAACATGGTCTTTGACAAGCTATTTCTAGCAGCCAATTTAATTAATTTAAATTAACCTAATTTAATTTTAGGTTTCAGTGCATACATTTTGCTTTTCTGCTAATTTTGAACCAATTTTAAAATGAAAGTAAAAGCACTGTGCTTTTTCCCCTACATTTTGCTTCCTCTGCCTTTCTGAGCTGTTTACAGGAGATGGTTGGAAATAAACAGCACAAGGAAACTATGACTATGTTCAGCAGGGTGCTGAAGTAAAATAGCACCTTTCCAGTGATTTAAAAAATAAACGAACAGGAAAAAAAAGCACAACCAAACCCTGACCTTTATGAAGGGTGTAGGTTGCAGAGATTGGTTTGCAGGAGTATTTGGCTGCTGCTCTGGGCTGACATGCTCTTCAAAGAGGAAATATGTTCAGTGAAACCAGTGGAGAGCAGCTGCAGAGGGAAAGCAGGACAAGGAGGGGGGAGGCCCGCTGGGATTTGATTTCTATCCCTTAGCCTGCTCATCTGATGCTTGCCTGAGTGATGGGCAATGATATTATTGTTTCTGGTAGGCTGAATGCATGTTTGCATCCACAGAGTGAGGAGATCTGGCCAAGCTTCTGGGAGACACTCATATTAGACTAACAAATAGCTTTTTAAATGCTTTGCTGTGTATTAACCTAATTTGCTTGTGTGGCAGTCTTGAGAACATGAGCCAAATGGATTTGCATTTTTTTTGCCTTTCAGTGGAGCCCTTTAATCCTCAACCCCAGTTACACAATATTGCACTTTCTAGGAGCCACCAAGGTAGAGCTCACGAGCATGTACTTTGCACTTGCTGGGCACGGCTTTTCAGTGCTTCCCAGTCGCATGATCCGCAGCTGCCAAACTGGCATCATTGTCCATCAGGGCTCTGAGACATCTGGATATTGCTGTGGTGAAGGCTGTGCCTGTAAAACCCCACGTTAGTGTGCAGCCTGTCACTGCAGACACTTCTCATCAGGGGGCTTGGAGCAAACCTCTGCTGTAACCGTGGCAGGCTGCCATCCTGGTGGGGGAAACACAGACATGCATGAATCCACGGGGACCTGAGCTGAGAGCTCCTTGCTCAGAGTGGTTGTGAGTGGCTTGGTGTGGATTTTTGCTTTGCTGAGCTCTGATCTTTGTCTGCATCATTCCCAAACGCTCTGGAAGCAGCTCTTTCCCTCGCACTCCTCTGCCTGAGTGTGAGCTCACCCAAAGCGTGCTCTCCTTGTCCTTGCAGAGCAAGCAGCTGATGGGGCTGCGGGGGCTGTTCAACAAGAGCCCCAAGCAGGGCTGTGCCGAGCCCAGCGGGAGCTACGGCCGCACCAAGAGGTCCCTGGGCGAGCGGCTGCTGCGGCGCACGGCCAGCGCCCCGGCCAAGGGCAGGAAAAAGAGCAAGATGGGCTTCCTGGAGGCTGCTGAGATGAAGGACAGTGCCTCTGAACCCGCAGACCTGAAGGACAAGGACGGGGTGGTTTGGCGGCCGAAGCGCAGCCTGCAGCAGGCGCGCCCCGCGTCCATGCCCGTGGACAAGTACCTGCTGCTGGGGCTGCCCTGCCCTGCCCACGACACTGCCCAGGACACCAGCGGGAAAGAAAACACCTCTGGTAAGATGCTGCCTAAAGCACTGCTGATACAGTGAGCTGAAACGCTCTGGTGAAAGGAGTAGCCTCTGTGCAAGTGGTTTTATTCAACTCAGACCAGAGTTACTGCACAAAATTACGGGGGCTGGAGTTGGTAGGGTTTTATCAGCCCCTCAAATAAGTGACACCCTGCAAAGCTGCCTGCTCTGCAAACTGGGCAGATGAGTTACAATAATTCCTGGAAGTGCTCTTTTAAGGACACTTGCCAAATTTCTCTGTGATTTAAGAACCAGCCTTCCACTGCACTTCATCAGAGTCTGGTTTCCTGCTCTCCATTCACTTGTGGAGACACAGCTGCAGGCAGGGGGGTTCCTCTCCCTGTTTTCCAGGAGGAAGAGCTGCATGCAGCATATGTTTTTGGTGATAGTGTGCCTAAAGACTTTCCAATAGATGTAAAAGGGGTAGAAGTAGGTCAAACTTTGTATCCAACAGGCTTGATATTTGGCTCTTACCCTAGGTCACTGAATTTGATCAATTTATATGTGTTAGGATAAAGTCTGGGTCTTATGTAATTGATTCTCAGTACAATTTCACCCCTAAAATAGCTGTAAACCCCAGTTTTCTCAGTGTGATCAGCAGTAATAGCCCTGGTTTGAAATCTAGGATAGACCCTGGTTTGAAATCCAGTCATTCCCATGACTGCAGCAAAGTTACTGTGTTGGATCTGCCTAATATTTGATTTGCTGGAATACTTAATTAGTCTAGGGAGCTTTGAGTCCAATGGCTGTGATTCCTTAGACCTGCTGTCTCCACCCTGAGCTAGTCCCTAGTCTGGGGAGTCAGCACTGCTTTTTGGGGCTGGTTTTGGTTTATTTGGGAGGAACATGTGCACTTCCAGAGGCTGTCCCCAGATCCTCAGCTTTGGGCTGGCTCTGGCAGCCCAGCTTTGAGGGATAGTCCTGAGGGACTGGTGGAGCAGCACAGCCAGCACTGCCATCTCTGCCCTGGTGAGAGGCAGAGAGCACCCTGAGAGCCTCCCTTGGCCAGGGGTGACAGAAAGGCTGCTCTGCTCCAAATCACTTCAGCTGCAGAGCAGCCACTTCCAGCAACTGCAGGAGCCACTGAAATGTAACTCCTGGCACTGACAGGACAGGCTGATCAGCCACCTTTGTGCTGCTGGCCCCACATTAGAGGCTTTGAAGGAGCAGCTAATCTGCACATCACTTGTAAAAGAAGCTCCTGAGGAGGAACAGTGAACAGAGTCAACCCAGGGCTTTCTCCAGCACCATGAGAAGAAACTGTAGGCAGGAAAAAGGATGTTCTAGTAAAGGAAGATAACTCTGAAATGCTGTGGTTTAAATTGAAAGATCCTCTAGATAAGCCTGTGAAGATGATGCAGCTCAGCCATTCCTTGCAACAAATGCAATAATTTCTTAGATATCTCTTCCTAAAGGTGCTACAAAGACACAAGAAACGTTAGAAAGCTGTCACAGGGGATGAATCCTGTCCTTTAGAGTCTCCGAAAGGCTGGCTCCTTAACCCTGTTGAAGAGGCTGTCCCACAGACACCTGTCTTGCTAAACTGCTGTGGCTGAGCATCTCTGCTGCTCCACTGGAATTGTGCCAAGAGGGCAGTGTGCTATCTCCTACATTTTATAGAAAAAGTAAATCTACAAACAAATGTGCATCTCTTCCATCCTAGTGTGGGAGCACTGGAAAGCTTGGAAGTTTTCAGGTTTTGGAGCTGGGCATTTAATGCCACGCTCACCAGAAGCAGTTCCTGCTCCACTGAGGGGGCTCAGTCACTGTTAGTGGATGATCAGGGCTCCCCTTGCTGCTTCCCAGGGTTCCTGATGTTGAGCAAACATTAAACCCAGCATAGATCAAACCAAGCTTGCCCCTATCGTCCCTGCTTAATTAAAGTCCAAAGCAGTGAGTCATGGAGCTCAGATTTGGCACATAAAGACAAGTAAGAGGATTTGGTGGAGAAAACATCTAATGTGTGTTTTTCAAGGAATTCAACTCCTTGCTCCTGTGAATGCAGCATGCTGGTGGAATATCAAAATGAAATCCTTTAAATTGTGACACTTTGCAATAACCACATGTCTGGAGTCCATCTACTTGATGCTTTTTACTCAGCTTGAAGCATGCATCTTGTTTCCAAGTGTTGTGTGTTTTAACAGAGCTGTTTTGTTCTGTCTTTATTGCCACGCTTCTTTGTAGTACAAATCTGACTAGGAACACAGCTGAAGGTAATGCCACGTGCAAGCCATGACATGGTACCTCATTAACATTACTTACAACGAGTATTACATCACCTGCCTGATGTAATAGACATTCCAGGAAGTTTCAGTGAAGTGCCTGCAGTTGTATTTTTGCCATTTGTTCGTATCACTCAGATAATTTGTACTAAACCTGCACAACTCCATGGTTAAGTTCTGTCACAACTGTACCTAATTTTGCGTGCTCCATTTGTCTGTCTGAGGACAAAAGAGTTGTTGATAGGCAGGACAGAGTCTTGTATGCAACTAATATGTTTCTTGTTTAATTCAGCCGACAGTGATGACAATACAAATGAGAAGGAAACAAACTTGAAAGAATCTGTTTTTCCGTGTTTGGAGCAAACGGCAAACCCTTCAAATTTGGGATCTCGATCCAAGGAGAATGGCCAGAAGGATTCTACAGCTGGCTCTTTGCTACCACCTCCTCAGGAGCAACCCGAACACTTAGTTTCTGCAAGCGGTGTAACTGAAACAAATCACCTCTTGGACTGTCAGCAAAAGAATCTTTCTGGTGAAACTGTCCCACCAGCGCAGGACTCTGACTCTGGACCTTGCACAGAAAAACCACACGACAAAAACTGTGCAGACAGTAAAAAGGAAGAGGACACAAAGGGATCTGAGGAGGGCAAAGTCACTCTGGTGGGGACTTCTCTTCCTCAAGAAGCAGATATGGAGAAAAGCACTGCAGCACCTCCTTCTTTGCCTGACATTCCTTCTCCCCCTGGCTCTGCCAGCCCTGACTTGCACTCCACGCTGGCCCTGCAGGACAGTGACATTTCTCGCCTCATAGATGAGGTTTCTCTGGCTACTGAGAGCGAGCTGGACAGCGCTGTGTCTGCTCTCATCGGGCAGGTGGATGTCCCAGGGGACCAAACCCACCTCACCGCTGTCTCAAACCACGACAGCAGCAGCCAGCCCTTCAGTGTGGTGGCTGCACACCCACAGGGCTTTACTGTGGGTCTGAGCAGCCCCTGTAAGCACAGCTTCACTCCCACAAAATCCACCAAATCCCCCTTGTTCTCCACTCCAGATACAACCACGTTCTCCAGCCCGGAGACTGCAGAGTATTCCATGTGCATGACTGTCCAGGGGGCAGCTCCAGCTTCTGAATGTAGGACCCACAGGAAATTAGTTTCCAAGAAAAAAGTCAATAGTCTAGAAAGTAACTTGCCTGGCTCTCTGTGTTCTTCACCCCTCTCTTTGCTAAATGCAAACCCCAAAAGAAATTGTGGACCAAAATCCGGGCCGAGCTGGGAAGGCCCTGAGTCTGCCAGTTCTTTTGCATCCAGTGACCTGGTCTTTGAGGAGATGCTGGTGGACCCTGTCCCTGGTGAGAACTCGGACAGCAGCAGCCTCGTGGAGGTCGATGTGGACTCCCAGGATCTCCTGGTGACTGCCTGTGAGTACAGGAGGGAGGACATGAGCCAGCTGGCCTCTCCTTTGAGACTGAGGCAGAGGCAGGACACCGGGCAGTGTGGTGAGAGGACCTCTGGGAACAGCACGACTGTTGGGCTCTGTGCTGCTGCCCGGGCCTCCTCAGACACCTGCAGGACTGCAGGGAGCCAGCTCCCTCCTGCCACGTGTGCAGATGCCGGGGTGTTGTGCCCCCATCGCTCAGATAAGCAGCCAAACGTCACGGGTGCCCCCGAGAGGTGCCAGCTCAGCGCGGCCCCCCCGCCGCTGCCCAGCGCTCTGCCCTTCCCCGCTCACCCGGCCATCCAGCACAGCAGCCCCTGCAAGTCCAAGAGCCTGGGAGACCTGACGTCGGAGGACATCTCCTGCAACTTCGAGAGTAAGTACCAGTACATCAGCAGGAGCTTCATCTCCTCGGGCATGAGGGACAAGAAGCTGGCTGCCATGAGGAGCCTGCGGCCGCGCTCGGCGGACGCGCTGACGGAGCGGCTGCGGGAGCTGCTGTCCCCGGAGCAGGACGAGCCCCGGCACGGCCCGGCCCAGCCGGACGAGGACTGTCCCCGGGCCCTGGTCAGGAAACTGTCCTCGCGCAGCCAGAGCCGCGTGCGCAACATCGCCAGCCGCGCCCGCGAGAGGCAGGAGGCCAGCAGGCACAGAGCCCCCGCCACCGCCGCCGCCGCCGGCGTGGTGCTGAGGAACAGGCCCTCGGCGTCCCCACACGTGGCCAACAGGCACTCCACGGGCTCCTACATCGCCAGCTACCTGGGCAGCTTCCCCGGGGAGCCCGTGGAGGGCCGGGGCGTGCCCGAGGGCTCGTGCTCGGCTCTGCACCTCGGCTGCACCGACCGCTTCTACCAGCACGACTCGGTCCTGCCGCTGCAGCCCAGCCCCGAGGACCAGCCCGAGATCTACTTCCTGCTCAGGCTGTAGGGCTGCGTCCCCGAACATCCTGGGTTTACAGACTGCTTCACCGAAATGAAGGATTTGTAGTGAGAAACACTCTTTGGAGCGTTTAAATTATTTAGAAATGCAATATCATGCTGCTGATTCGGCCAGGATTTACCGTGCCCTTTCCTGTCGGAGCTGATGTAAAATAGAGCCACGTTCCACCCTGAGGGATGAGGCTGGGGCTGTGCATGCAGTGAGTGTTTGCAGCATTCTGTGTCTGTGCTGCTGAAAGCTGACACTGCAGCGAATGCAATGGCATCGTGTTCCTCATGTCCTGTCCCCCTGGCTGGAAAACACTTGGAGGATTCCAGGGAGCTCTGTGGTGTCAGGAGCAGGGCAGGGCCTTGGGCTGGGGGCTGCACCAGGCTCGTTGTGCCCAGCAGGCCCTTCATGGGCAGCTCTGCTTCCTGCCTGCTGTCACTGATCTTACATGGCTTCGTGTACGGACTGGGATGCCACAGCAAAGGATTTGTAGAACTAGGGTTAGTCCAAATCTGTGAGTCCTGTGTAGATTTGTCTTCTGCCTGCTCTGTGGAGTATGACAGCTGTTGTCTTCCTTTTTGATCACCGTGCTGAATGCTGGTTTTGGGACAGAGTGGAATGTGGGAGTAATTCTGCATTTATGAATGAAAACACTAAATTTCTGTGTATTTTGTGTATTTTTGCTGTTGGATGTGTGTGTAGCTTTGGTGCAGTAGCAGATCCATGCCCTGTATATTTGTAATTTTATTGCTAAATTGTTGATGGTCAGGGGATGGTTAAAGCTGACTTGGGAGAGGGACTGTTTTGACTGTTCACCTTTTTCTATGAAGGCTGAAAATGAATTAGGTGAAGGAATCTCAGACACCTGAAGCTTCCCTGTAGGGAACAACATAGCTTTATTTTGGTTTTAAGATATTCTTTGCCTTTGCTGTAAGTTTTTCTGATATGTAAAAGATGTACCTTTTACCTCTTTCTTTTGTAATGCAGAGTAATATTATTCTTGAAAACGTCATTAAAATAGATTTTTAAGCACTTGTTTACATGTTCTCTGAAGCTGTAGCAGGAAGATCTGTGCTTTAACTAGCAGTGGTTGGTGGCTGCAGACATCTGGCTGGGCAGGAACTTGCAGCAGGATTTTGGAAAGGAAGGATTCAGTTCTTTCACGTGATGATGGTTCTTAGCTGGAGGTTGGCAGCTGAGCTCTCATCTCTTTTCTGGGTCAGAAGCCACATTTGAGTAGGTCTGACTGTTCCCTTCAGGCTCTCACACAGGCTGTTCTGTCACCTGGGAGAGAACAGGGAATCTTCTTAAATAACAGGCATTTTTCCATGGAGGAACAGAAACGGATGCTGGCTCAAGCCCCTAAGCTTTGGTGCTGCATTTCTGCCTCGGTACCTGTGGTGCAGTTTGGAAGGGGTGACTGCAGCCTTGTGGAAGTGCCTTGTAAATAAAAAAACGATGAGATTACCAGGGCAGGGCATGAAAAATCCTGAAGGTTGTTACTAGTTTTAATTGGAAATAGTTTAGAAACATTGTATGGTGCTTGCAGGAGGTCAGAATAGATTAGTGTGGTGGTGTTTCATCACTTAATCTCTTTTAATGTCCCCTTAATTCCAGAAGTTCCTCCAGATGGGGACAGTTCTTTGTGTGACAGTGGAATTTGGCTGATGAAACAGGGCAGGTTTCTGTAGTGCAGCCTCAAGCCAGAGGTCAGGCTCAGTGGTTTTTCCTGCCTCACTGGACTTGGTGTTGGGGTTTTTTGTATCCCTGTCTCACTGAAATTCAGGTTACATTGGGTTTGCACGTGGTTGTTCTGTGGTGGAGCACTGGGATGTGCCAAGACCTCGTCCCAGGGAGCTCTGAGCCTGGAGGAACTCGAGTCTGAGGATTCAGGGTGTTCACAGCTCTTGTGGTGACCCCTCCCAGGTGAGAAGGCAGAGGGGCTGTGTGGCAGCTCCGAGGGTCTCCTGAGGGCACTCTGGGGGCCTGGCCATGGAGAACTGATGAGGAGGACTCCAATTTTTGTGTCTGCAAAGGTGGTGATATAACAGACGTTTTCAGTCTGCAGAACCTGAATTTCAGTGGGTATTTAGTAATGGATTTGGGCCTTAAATGTGTGTCTTTACACATGAGGAATGCAGGAAATCCCAGGTGTGGTGGACAGGAGCATGAAAATACCTGTCTGAGCAGCCCTCTGCACGGGGCAGCTGGGGCAGGGGGTGGGTGTTTGAAAAACTGGAAGCAAAGGTGGTGGATAAAATGTTTGAACTGGAGAGGGCTCCCAGCCAAAGTCAGACATTGTCTCTTGCTTCTAAATCCACAGTTATAAGAGAACAAAGATTAGTTGTAAACATCAAGTACTAAAAACTCAGTGGTATAATTTGGTACCTATAGTAGGATTAAATTCAGTATTTTCTGTTAGAGCAAGTGCCCCAGGTATCTACAGGATAATCATTTGACCATCTCCCTCTTAATTTGCTAGAAATGGAGAGCACTGACCCTCTGCCAGGAAGAACCTGAGCCCAGAGGAGCCGAGGCCGTGCTGCCCTTGCAGGATAGGCAGGTGAAGATTCCAGGGGCTGTTCCTGTGCCCACTGTCTGTTAAATGTGTGGTTCAGTCAGGAACTGTTCAGGCAGAGGTGCTCGAAACCTCAGCATTTCAGTTGCTTTTCCAGGTGAGAGTCTGTCTAAACAGTAATTTATCCTTTGCTTAAAACTCTCCTTGTTGCTCTGAATCTGGAATTTACAAATAGTGGGAATGTAGGGCAAGGAAAAAGATGGAAGAGAAAGTTAAAGACACCCTTTATCTGGTGAACTTTTCTCTGTGCTGAGAGGGAGGTTAAGATGGATTGGAGATGGGCAGATGTCACTCTCCAGTGAAGTCTCTCGTTGTAAACCCAGTATTTAAGGGAGATTTGCTGCATTCTGTACCAGGTTATATTTTCAATTCCAACGGATTTAATTTCTGTTATAATTTATATCACAGATACCAATATATTTCCTCAGTTTTTAGTTTAATGAACAAGCTTCATTTTCTTTCCTGGAATGGAAGGGATATAAACAAATTTACCTGCTGCCAGTCCAGCTGCTCCAGTGGGGACGATCCTGCCATAAAGAAGTCCTGGGATCCCTGAAGGCCCTGCTGATTGTCCTGTCCCCCCGGTGATGTGCTGTGAGTGGTGAGTACTGGTGACACCAGCCTAGGGCAGGGTGAGGTGGGACAGGGGGGGGATGTTCCTTAGTCAGGGTTCCTCAGCCCTGTCTGGCCTCACTCTTTAAGCCCCCATGAACATCTGGGCCGTAGATTACGAGGAGATTGCACAGAGCCAGGAGTTCCAGACACAGGGGTGGAACAGAGCAGCAGTCTGCACTTCAGACATTTATAGAGCCATTTGTTTCTTAGTCCTTTCCCAAAATTAATTAAACTGTGTATGAACAAGACAGCAGCTTGTTGAAAGTCCATCTAGACAGGGCTGTTTATGCAGAGTCTGCACCAGCGCAGAACAAGCAGATGTTTTTGCCTAGTAAAGGCTGGTGGCTCTCAGCCTGGGTTAGCAGGCCTAGATTGCTTTGCTAATTTATGAAAGGCATAAATTGGGCTGTTCAAGAATCTATAGAGGAGAGGTAATAGCAGCAAAATTGAGATTTGGAATATTACTTTAAAGAAATTTCGTATTTTTTAATTCAAGAGCAATTTAACCCTAGGAGTCTCTGATTCCCTTTCTGTGATTGCTGACTGGAATACCTGCTGCCCCTGCTTTTAACAGTGGTCCCAACTGCTCCTGGTGCTGGGGATCCATTCCACATTCCTCACTCCTGGCACTGGAGCCCAGGTTCTGGTGCTTTGCTCAGAGGGCTTTCTTTGTGAGCTTCCTATTCTCATCTTAGATAAAATGAGGTTATAAAAGCAGGGAACACTTCATGAAAGAACAGCCCCCCAGGCACGTTGGGTTGGTTTTGTTCTTGGACTGATACTCCTTTGGATTTGATTTGATAAGGTTTTGATGCTGCTCCTGTTGGCAACAGGGGAAACAACGTGCAGGACCCTGAGTCCCACACACGACACAGAGGCAAAGTGGTTCCACTGCTCACAGCTCTGCTGGGACATGCAGGGGGAAATAGATTGGATTCCCAGCAGAGATTACCTTTAAAGTCCTGTGCTGATTGAGACAGAAAGAAATGAAAATGAGCAGTGCCTGGCTGGCCTAGTTGAGGTGGAGTTTGGTGTGTGTAGAAAGCCAGGGCAGTGGAAATGTTGTCTTTAGTGTGTGAATTTGGGCTCTGGAGGGCTGCACCTGAGGAGCACCGTGAGCAGCCTGCAGGTGAGTCACACAGACCCCTGTGCTGTGGTTCTGTGTGTGGGTGTGCAGTGAAGATGGGGGGCAGGAAGGGTGAAAAGGGGCTTGGAGACTCTGAATGGCCTGAATTTCTACTGGCTGTGTGGCTGAGCACTTGCAAATAAAGAGAAATCCCATTTTCCCTGGTGTGTGCATTTAAAAGCAGTGTGAGCTTCCATTTCAGACTCTGTGACGTGGAAATAGTTCCTTCATGTTCAAACCAGGGAGGTCTTTTCCAAACTGAGGGATTCCATGATCAAATCCCAACATGCAGGGAACGAGCCATGTACAAAATGACACCAAGGGAGGGAACTCTGGTGTCCAACAGCCCAAAACTTTGGCTCTGGGTCAGCACAGGGGGCTGGGACACCTCTGTACCCATGGGAGAGGGGTGTGAGTCCTTGAGCCTGTGCCACCAAGGCCACCTCGCTGGTCTCACTCACAGAAGAGAGCAGAAGGTGTTGGGAGAACCCCCCCAGCTCGGATAAAACATTCCTGGGGTTTGCTGTTTCCCTGTCAGGACCCGTCCTGGGCACAGAGGCTGGGATTAGATCCGCTCCATGGCCTTTGTGTGGCAGTGATTTCCCTGGAGCTCTGCTGCTCCCAGCCCATGTGATGTTCTGTGATGGCATCAGTTGGATGGTTAATTAAAGTACATCTGGGCATAGACTTGAATTGGTCCGTGGAGTCAGACAGTATCTGTGTGATCCCATTTTAAGGAGTAATAGTCCTAAGGAAGCACATTTTTAAGGGAGACAGATGTCTGGAAGCAGATGATTAATTCATGCTTAGTTTCCAAGCACTCATTTAACTTTACAGGCTTTTTAAAGTGGATTCTTTAATTTAGTACTTCACATCTTAAACATTTATAGTCAAAATCCTATTTCAGTTAAAGATGTGTTTGTCTAAAGTGGTGCTTTTAAATTCAGTGAAGTTCTGCAAATGAACACTGCTGAGAGAACAGAATCTAAGAGTTGCAGAGTGCTGCAAGTCACGTTAGTTTGACTTTCTTATTGCCAGCACTATTAGTATTTTTTTCAGTAAAATGAAAATTTAGTTTCATCTGAGTGGATCCTCTTGCAGAGCAGAGTTCAGCAGAAGGAGGGAACACAACTGAGGGCCAAATTTGGGTTAAGTTAGTGCAGATTTGGGGTGTAACTGGTGAGTCAGTGGAGTTTCTTTAGATGTGTGCTGGGGTGGGGTCTGCTTCTTTTCTGCTTGCCCAGAGTTGGTCCATCTAAAGCTGCTCCAAAGGTACCAGAGGTGGAAGTTTGATTTAAAACGTGTTCCAGGTTTCTTGTACTTTTCCATATCTGATTTCCAGACAGACAGAGGTGATGCTGAGTAAGGAAGATGGTCATTAATGTTTTTGTGTTTGTTTTGCCTTGGGAGTAAAATGTTCAATATTTACAACATGCCTGGCTTTCTTAAGGTGAGGGGGCAGGTGCTGCTGAATTAATTGAAATAAATAGCAGTGGTATTCAACTGCACCCCCACTTTTCTCCTCTAGCCTGAGTGAGCCCCTCATTTGCATATCATTTGCATAAAACGAGGTTCTTGCATTAATCAGCTGCAGGGCTGAAGCACTTCTGTGAGGAAAGGCTGGGAGAGCTGGGATTGCTCAGCCTGGAGAAGTTTTGGGATGACCTCATTGTGGCCTTGCAGGGCCTGCAGGGGCTACAGGAAAGATGGAGAGAGACTGTTTACAGGGGATGGAGGGACAGGACACAGGGAATGGCTTCCCACTGCCAGAGAGCAGGGTTAGATGGGATATTGGGAAGGAATTCTTCCCTGTGGGGTGGGGAGGGGCTGGGATGGAATTCCCAGAGAAGCTGTGGCTGCCCCATCCCTGGGAGTGTCCAGGGCCAGGTTGGACGGGGCTTGGAGCGACCTGGGCTGGTGGAAGGTGTCCCTGCCCATGGCAGGGGTGGGATGGGAGGGGTCTGAAGGTCCTTCCCAACCTAAAACATTGTGAGGTTCTGTGATGATTCTGATTCCTAATCCTGGGAGATCATCCTTAGGAGTTTTGGGTTGATCTGTGGGTGGGCAGAGGTTGAGCCCACCTGGGTGTGTGTTGGCTCCAGGCTCTGACTGGAAGGTGACTGTTCCTAACTGGCTGCTCTCTAAAGTTAACTGGGAGTTCAAGCTGGAGTTGTGGGAACACTGGAGCCACGAGGATGTTCTTGCAGGGGGATCCTCCCCACAAAAACAGTGTGAGACTTCCTCTTTCCGTGTCTCCCTGAAGCCAATGTGTGCTTTCATGAGATAAACCAAGATTTACTAATCAATATAGGTTTTAATTGGAAAGATAAATCCTCAGCAGCCTCCTTTGGCTCTGGTCTCCACGCTCAGTGTCCGTGCCAGGCACTGAGCCAGCCCTGCAGCAGGAATGCTGCTGGATGTGACAGCAGGAGCCGAGGGAAAAGGGATGAGCCACACACGTCCAGAAATTGGCTCTTTGATTTCCTTGCTGAAAAGCCCTTTTTTTTAACTCAAAAGATGTGTTTCCTTCCCCAGTAATTCAGGGTGCAGAGCCAGATGAAATGGCTCCTCTCTGCCAGGGGTCTGGCAGCAGCCTGTGCTGCACGTGCTGGAGGTGCCAAGAGCTCAGCAGGAGGAACTCACACAGCAGCAGCAGCAGCTGAGTGCTGCTCTGGAGGGAGGCTGGGAAAGGGGGAGCTCTGGGCAGCTGCTCTGAGCTGTGTAAGAAGATAAATTAGGCCAGAATTCTGAGTTGTTGGTCGGACACATCAAATGTATTTTGGTTTGTTTTCAAGTGGAAGAGCTGGAACTGTGGGCAGTGGTGGCAGCTGGGTAGGGTTATGGTCATTTTGCATTGAAATGGTTTTAGAATTGGTCAAACCATTGATTGATGGATTGATTGATGAGGACCAAAATATGATCTCCAGTTGGGATTTTGCAGAGGCCTCTGCTCTACAGCAGGAACAGGAACACAACCCCTTTACCAGCTCCCAGTTTTCACCCCCCAGCAGGACACACTGTAACCCTTCTGCTTTTGTTGAGGAGACCACTCAGTCAACTGTTCTCTTGCCCAGCAACTTTCCTTCAGCCTCTTAGATGTGACAGGATAAACAACAATGGAATTTTAATAGGGGTATGTATTTATCCCTTGAGGGTTCTCTAGCATTTGTTCATTTTTCCATACCCCTCCTTCCAAGGAAGTTATTCCAACTACACTTGCAGTGATTTTTATGGCAAGTGATCAGGTTAATTTGTCGACTTCTGATTAAAAAAAATGTTTAGATCGATCCCTTCTTCCAGGCTTTCCTTCCAGGGCATTTCCCAGCAGTGCTCCTCTGCCCCCTCCCTGTACCCTCTGATGATCCCAGCTGGGGATCACTCTTGATCTGTGCAGACCACAATCAATCTTGTTTGTGTTGGGCCAGAGTGACAAGATTTTCACCCCCTCCCCACCAGAACAAACCCAGGCTGCTCTCAGACAGTCAATTATCCAAATGGAGTTCTCTGTCATTATTAACAGATCTTCTCTTCATCCTTCACTCTCAGCCTCGGATTTCTCCAAACCCTTTCCCCTCGTGTGAGACGAGGTGATTTCTATGCATGGGCTGTGCCTTGAGCAGATGGATCTGACAGCAATGCCATATTCTCCCCCCCAAAATGACAGGATAATAAGTGAAGATCTTGTTAACTTGGCCGTGCTGCCACCAGCACGTGTTTCCCAATATTTCCCAGCAAGGCAGGCTGGCTGGCAGGGCTTTGCTGCCAGCACTGAATGCACTGGCAGCTGCTTGTCCTTAACCTGAGAGAAAGAAGGAAGAACAAAGAAACCCAGATCATTGGAGACCTTGCCAGCACCAATCCAGAATGTGCTGGGGACTCTCAGGAGCTGAGGGAGCCCAGGGCTGCCCGTCTGATGTGAATGATCCCTGACAAAGGCGGCTCTTCAGCTCCTGAGCTACCCAGAGTCACACAGCAAAGTTTGGGGTGGCACGAGCTGTGCATCCCTCCATGGGTTGGAAAAGACCTCCAAGACCATCCAGCCCAACCTGTGACCGATCCCCACCTTGCCACCAGCCCAGAGCACTGAGTGCCACGTCCAGCTCTGAAAAGGTTTGGGGTTTTTTGGCACTGGGCTGCCCACGTGGCCTCTCCATGTGGCAGCCCTGGCATGTGCCACTCTGTACTGGGGAATTTATTGTGTTGTCAACACTACACCTTGATCAGTGGGGGGATTGCTGGTAGGAACACACAAGTGCCCTGCCAGAGCATTCAGCATCTTCAGGAGCCAAGGCTGAGGGAGCTGTGCTGGGTGGCACAGGTGGAGTCTGGCAGAGATGTCTGGTGTCAGTCCCCTCCACCTGGGTGACACATTTCTTGGTCATATTCACACCCTGGGTGCAGGCAGGAGCCCCAGAGGGGTTGAATATGTGGTGGCAGAGATGAGCTGTGTGTCAGGTGTGCAGGGCCAGTCCTTTCCATGCTGGGTGTCCCTTCCTGCCTGGGATCCATCCCAGCTCCTGCTGCTCTGGGACAGCTGGGATAGTGAGCAGGGTGGGGCAGAACTGGGGCCTCTGAAATGGTTGGGGATTTGGGTTTGGGGTTTTGGGTTTGGTTATTTGGTTGTTTTGGTTTTTTTTTATTTTACTTTGAATCAGAGAGTTTGTTCTTTGCCCTTTTCAATGCAAACAAAATGTGCTGTATATTGGAGCGAGCTGTGGGGTGGCTTCAGCTTCCCAGGCATGTGTTGTACCTTCTGTGTGCTCGGCCTAATTAGCAGCTCTCAGCCCCCAGGTCTGCATTTGACACAGGGAGCTCCCCAGCCGCTCCCTCAGCCTCTGGCACTCTCTGCCCCTGGAGAGGCCTTGCCTGGGCTTTTCCCTCTGCCCGAGCAGAGCAGGGGGGAGGCCGGGCCGGGGTTGGGGTGCCCTGGGGGCTGACCCTGCTGCTGGGGGTGATGTGCACCCCGGGCTGCCCAGAGCGTGGGCAGTGCCCAGCAGCACCCTGAGGGAGCAGGGAAGGGGAGCCACTCCACGCTCCACTGGGCTGTCAGAGCGGGGCACGGGAACGGCTCCGCTCTGCGTTCCGGCGGGAGCATCTGAGGTAACAATCCATGGTTATTTTCCAACTCTGCTGTAGCCATGGAGACCAGGAGCCTCACAAAGCCAGGCAGGAGCTCTCTAGGTGCAGCTGGAACTCGCTCAGACATTTCTGCCTCTTTTGGCCCCTCGTCAAATCTTTTTACTTCGGGGAAACTGGAACAGAGAATCAGAGTGGCACATGCAGAATATTGTACTCAGATTAAACTTCAGTGGGATAAACGGGAATGGATCTGCCCTTGAAAACAAAGGCTAACTCTCCACAGCCCCTCTCCCACAGCCCCTGCTCTGAACATGGAGGGTATGTGCCAAGAAAATCAGCAGGCCCAGCAGCTCTCTTCTCTTCTTTGTAGAACAAAGGCAAGGGGACCTGTACCTGGAGATGTCAGAAACTGAGGAGGTGGAAAATATCTCAGCATATGTATTTGAATCTGTGAACTGCTGGATAGGGATAGAAAAGTCTGTGTCCTTTGACTTCCCACGATCGGTGACTCCCACTGTGGCAGGATTGCAGTGTTGGGTCCTGTTTGGAGGCAAGAGCTCTGCTGGGTCAATGCAGTGAACCCTGACTTTCTTAAGGATTCCTTCCTCTTGAGCTAAATATTGGGCTAAGTGTACTCCCCACAGTCCTGCTTCAGTTTTGTTGGATGATCAACAAGTTTGTTGTCATCCTTGGGTCCCTACATTCACGTTCAGAGAGAATTTGTCTCCTCAGCATTTGCTTAGGGCATTGCAGTGTGTTTGAATATGGCAGCAGAGAAAAATATTTGGGGTTTATTTCTTTGATTCAAAGTAAGGGCTCAGTTTGAGTCCTGGCTGTGAAAAGGGAAGGCAGTGGCTGAGGATTCCTCTCAGGAGCTGGGATTTGTGCAGTCAGAGATTCCAGGGCAATCACTGAGGGAGCTGAGCTGCCCTGGCCTCCAGCAGTCCTGGGCATCCCTTTGTGCAGGGGAGCAGTCCTGGGCATCCCTTTGTGTAGGGGAGCAGTCCTGGGCATCCCTTTGTGTAGGGGAGCAGACTGAAGAGGGAAAGTTTCCTGCATGTGGAGCAAATTATTCTGTGAAACAGCAGTAAAATCTCTCCCATAAGGAGAGACTGTGGAGGGTCCCTGCTCCTTATCTTAACCTGTCCTGGCTCCCTCCTCAGACTGTGCTTCACTGGAATATCCAGCCCCTCTCCCTGTGCCAGCCAGGAAATGAGTGACTCTGTAGCCAAATGTGCTTTAGTGAATCACAAACCTGCAGAAAGTGCAAGTCTGCCTTGTCCATGCAAGGATTGTTCCCAGCCCCGTGTGTGTGGGATCAGCAGCATTCCTGATCCAGCTGGGAGGGAGAAGGGATCAATCCATGTGTGCAAAGAAGTGCTGAGGAAATGCATTTCTGGCAGTGAAAATCCATTAATTTGTGATGCAATGAGTTGTCACGTATCAGGAGACACAAATAACAAATATGATGAATATGGATGGATTTCAGTAGGGCTTCTGACATTTTTTGGAAATGGTCCCCAGTCCTGCTGCAGTTCTGGAAGATTTCAGCCCACACAACCGTGGTCTTGTTCAGAGAATTGTTCCACATCCAGCTTGAGTAGCTACAGGGGAATTGTTCTGTTTGCTCTGTGTTGCACAGGAGGCTGAATTTTATGACAGGAGAGGAACTGTCAGGACTAAATAAATGACTAATTCCTTGTAGCAGTAGTGCTGGTGCCATAAAGCAAGTTAATAAATGACAAGTGTTTGGACAGACTTGAGCCACCCTTACTCTAACAAGCATCTCACTGGCAGAGGGGAGGGTTTTATGAATGCTTTTCTGTAAAGCCAAGGAGCCATGGGCAGTACCTACAAGAATAGAGGGAGGGGAGTTCAGGGAGTTTATATTCCACGTCACTGCTGGTGCTGGCACATGCTCTGGGTTGTGTTTAAGATACTCTGTGTGTGAGGGAGGATGGATCAGACACAGAAAAGGCCTTCACTTTGGGAATGGTCCAGCTGGATTTCCCTTCTCTCTGCAGTGATGTGTGACCGTGACCTTGGTGGCTCTGCCTGTGCCTCAGCACTGGGTTTGTCCCAGAGCTGGCGTGTGACAGCTGGCTGTGCTGTGCCCTCCCCAGGGACTGATCCTCTGCCTGTCTGTCCACAGCATTAACACAGGCTCCTACAGCCCTGGAATAATGGCTGTGCAAACACAGCCAGCCAGGGTGTGACATTTGGGGATGCACTGTTTGGTGGAAGGCAGTCCCAGAAACTGAGATCTGTGATTAGTTTGAGATCTATGCAATTAGGAAGATATTTTCCCTAAAAGACCCAATATGCTGATTGATTTCAATACTAACATGATTTATTAGAGACTCCTTGCTATTTGTTCACACTGGCAGTGGAGAGTCAAAGAGGCTCTTTGTGTTTCTGGTGTCTCCTTCAATGAACTTGGAATCAACTGTAGCAGCAAATTAGTGAACAGCCCTAATTATGCTAAAAAGTGCTGTTGAGAGGATTAAGTCAGGCCAGGAAGTGGCTGAGCAGTGCAGAGGCATAAGGCAAACTAAACCTGGCCAGAGCAGCACCACCAGCACAGTTCACGGGCAACACTGGCCTCGTGAGTTCAGGGAAGGTAGGGCTGGAAATCCGTGGATTTGGTGGTTTCCTCAGGGCTGCCCCTGAGCTGCAGGGCAGTGAGCAGTCTGATGTTCTTTTTGAGCAGCCTGATGAACTTTCTGGTTCAGAGGAGATGTTGGCAGAGGCTGAAGGGGCAGTGATGTCCCTCAGCTGGCTGAAGGGAGCCTGCTGTGCTGCAGATTCCTCTGCTGGCTGGAGAGCCCGGTGTTTGTCTGGGTGCAAAAGCAGCACAGAGCCCACGAAATGTGCCCCCACTGTGATGTCATGAGCGAGGCAATGGAACAGATCCTTCTGTCACAGGGGTTGTTTTCTGTTTGCCTTTTTAATTTGGAATATTGGGAACAGTTTGGGAGTTTTGACGTGTAACGAAATCCTGAGCTGTTTTCTGCCAAATTGCAGCGGTACAGCCTTGGCTTAGCAATACATTGCCAGCTGGAACTGGGGCAAAGTAAATCCACACACATTATATAACTTCAATTGGTTTATACAAGGAGAAGGGGATATAATATCCTAAGCCTTTTAAATAAGGGATAAGTGCAATACTGGGAATTTGTTAATATTATCCCGTGGTAAATTTTAAAATGTATTTACAGGTGCAGCACTTACAGGTGAGGGGATCACTTGCTTCCCTGTGTCTGGATGCCCACAGATTGTTGTCCTGTGGTTGGATATTGTGGTGAGGTGCTGTTGTGAGGAGCTCAGTGGATACACCCAGAGGGGTGGGGGAAGCTCCTCCTTCCAGCCAGAAAAGGGAGGAAAGAAATGATTTGCCAGAAGGAACAGACATAGTTGTGGTTTAAGGCTCCTGTAAAGTTCATCAAAGTCAGTCAAGAGCTCCAAACCCAGCTCCTGCTGTGTCAGTATTATGGACCAGCCTGGAGACAACCATCCAAACCCTCTTATTTTAATAGGAGAAAATTCATTTATTGACGTTTTAAAGCATATTGACTACCTTGGGGGGATAGAGATAAAATTTTTAGGTGTCTCAGTTGTGATGGTTTTCTCATGTCATCATTTCAGAGTCCAGGACTGTGATCTTAGGGACTCCTGTATACACATCTATAACATACACAGAACTGCATGCTCTTGGAGTGTTGGGGTGCCAGGTGGCAGCACGGCAATGGCAAGTGCAGGCCAGGGGGTTTGCAGCAATAAGTGCAATACAGAAGCCAAATTAAAAATAAATCACCCCAAAATAGACTGTACATCCCCAGGCCTCGTGTGTGAGCCTGGAACACAGCACAGTGTCAGTCATCAGCCCCAAATCAGGGCAGAGGCCTCGTGCCACAGGTGCCAGTGAGGGGCAGGAATGCCCTGCTGCCCGAGGAGTTGTTTCCACATGATGTGAGGGCTGCTTTGGGATGAGCTGGGGTCACAAAGCCCCCCTCTCTCTGGAGCTGGCAGGTGGCAGTGTCAGGCACAGGACCAAGGCTGAAGAACAGGCTTTTGGGACTGTTTTCCTCTGTTTGAAGTAGGCTTTGTGTGCTGGCACTGCCACCCAGGTTGGCACATTTGAGGCTGGGAGGTGCTTTGGCTGAGTCTGAAGGTCAAGGCTGGTGCTGCCCTTGTTGTCCCTCAGGGAGATGTTGCACAGTGGAATGTCCCCTGTGGGATGGGGACACCTGCCTGTGCCAGGGGCAGCAGGGCCTGGCTCCAGGAGCTCCACAGGCAGCAGCTCAAGGCACAGGAGCTGCAGAAGAGACACCAAGGGGACAATCACAACGTTATAGAACCTTAATTGAATAACTTTGCACAATTAAGAATTGTATGGTAATACATCAATATAGAAAGACATGATACTGCATATTAATTGTCTCCATTTGAATGGCACGTAATACATCCAGAATTTAAAGTCAATGTAATTACCTTTGCTACTAATTTAATTAGCATTCATTTAGAAGAAAACATCCTTTGGCATTTGACAGCGTTTAAACTTCATGCTGCTTGTTCAGAAGTAACTCCTGGGGGAGAAAATCACTTAGGGAGTGTCTGAAAAATTCAAAGCTCTTTAGAAATTTACCTGTTTTCTCCATTTCCTTCCCATGTGAATGCTCATACAAAAATAAGCCTCAGGATTTTAGAATTCTCCTTTTGCACGAAGGAATGTATTGAATAATGGTAATAGCAACATTCACAGAATACACTCAAATCAGTTAGCAGCAGCACCAGTTTCTCTGGAGAGGAAAAGCAAGGGATTTTGTGCTTCTTCGGGGTTTTAGGACGTTCTAAAGCGTTGCTGGTGGTTGCTGATGTTTGTAACTGTCCAGGGAACACTCTAGTGGAATACTCTGATTTCAGTTTTTTTGGTGATTTTGTAACCTGGAAGACTCGATGGCAGTTCAGAGCACCTGCTGAACTGGCAAAGGTTGGTGCTCAGGTGGAAAGAAATGAATAACTCTGAGCACCCCCAGCAAACCTGGAACTCTTCTGTCTGCCAGGATCCAGCCCAGACTGTCACACCCCAGCAGGGTTCCCTCCTCTCACTCCATGCAGCCCACGGGCCATCTCTCCATGGATTTTGCTTTAAATTCAAGATAACTTATTAAAAGACTTCTTTTAGAGATTATACCCCTATAAAAACCATCAAAGGTATCTTTTTTCCCCAGCCTTCAGGCTTTTCTGCCTGCCCTGTTACTGCAGCACAATCTTCAAGCACTTAAGCCCTTACAAAAGATAACATGTTCTTTATGGGGCTTAAAGATAGCTTATTTCAGATTAATTTCAATGAACCAAGAATAAAGTGAATCAGAGGAAAGCCTTTTACTGATCCAATAATTTCTGCGTTTTGCAGCAATTAACTTAAAGATGGTGTAATTAAAGTGCTGAGTTTCTGTGGGCAAGGAAGGGTTTACAAAAATGACTATTGGCCTTTTATATTTTGCATGAGGATTTTATGAACCCATCTGCCTTCAGAAAGAACACTAATTTTGGGGAAATTTCCCGTGTGACCTCCTTTGGGGTGTGTTGCAAAACACGCTGATTCTGTGAGGAAATGCAGGTGAGTTCAGTCATTTATTCCTTGCCCCCTAAAAACCAGGGAGGGGTTAAGAGAAGTGGTGTAACAGAAATGGGGATCATGGAAATGTTTTCCAGGGCAGAGCTGTTGCAGAAAGAGCTCCTTTCCCAGTGCTGATCTTTTCTCACAATGTGGTGATGATGAATTATTCTCTGGTGTCTGGGACTGTGATACATCACTGAGGTGGGAGAGAGAGGAAGGGAGAGCTGGCTGTTTTATTTTCTGTCTGTGGGCTCTGTATCCCAAGGGGAGAGCTTTGCATCCAGAAATCCAGGACAAACTGATTTCTGCTGTGGAAACATTGTGGGATATAATTAACTGTAGAAATATGTAATGTTTTATTTTTTAATCATTCAGATGACTTGTTTTCTAAGCACTGAGACAGACTGTGGCCTGGCTGCCCAGGACTGTGGGAAGGGATTGCCATCTGCTGGCAGCCACCCCTGCCAGAGCAGGAGGGATTCCAGAGGGATTGTCCTGCAGGATTTGGGTGATGTGCTGAGATCCCAGAGCTCAGTCCAGGCTGAGCAGTCACAGATGCCTGGAGCTGTGTGTGCCCTGGGCACAGGAGGGGGGCTGTGCTGGGTTTGTGGCTCCTGCTGAGGGAACAGCCCCAGTCTGTGGAAGTGCCCAGCTTTGGGGGGTGTGGACTCAGCTAATTAGACTGAGTGTCTGCTGGTTTGTGGTTCAACACCTCTCTGGGGTCAGCAACACTCCCTGGGACTGTCCAAGGCACAGTGGGAGGTGTGGATGGGCTTTAAGGTCCCTCCCAACCCAACCCATTCCATTAACCAGCTTCCCAAAGAAAAAAAACCCTGTCACTGCTGGGAGCTTGGTTTGTGGCAAAATACATTCCAGTGAGGAGCCTACAGGAATGAGGAAGGCAGGGAGGGTGGATGTCAGACAAGCAGGAAATCCCTGGCCCTGCCTGTAACTCTTGTCCCTGTGTGAGCTGAGCAGCAGCCAGACTGTCCCCAAAAAACCAACCCCCAGCTCTTTGGTGCACACAGACCCAGTGCCCGTGGACTGGTGCAGCAGAGCATCCTCTGAACATCCTGGTTCCCTGGAAATAGGAGTGTGCTCTGGCTGTCACCAGAGGGAACTGTAGCACCAGTGGAGGAGCTGCTGTCCCTCACACACCTTTGCAGCCATATCTCGCTCCTAAAGCTGCCTCTGTTGTTACAAATAAGATATTTTTTTAATCTGTGCATGAAAATGTCCATTTTTAATGCTTTAATTCTGGCCAGATGAAACTTGGTGATATCTTAATGACTTTTCAAGGTTTGCAAAGCTGTTTTGAATTGATTTGTCATGGGAATTTTAAAAATGAATTTTTCCCGCAGCTCAGAGGGTTCATTCTAAAAAGCAATATTTCAGCACTAGAAAAGGAGAGGAACAAAGATCCCTCTGGTGTTCTCCCTCAGGTACCTGGACCATCCCCAAGGAGGTACAGGGTCAGGAAGCTGGTGCCAGAGTCACCTGGGAGGGCAGGGAGGAGGTGGCTGGAGTGGCTGTGTGAGTGCCCCCAGAGCACGGTGACACGTCTGGCACCGAGGTGACAGAGCTCCAGTGGCTCCTGGAGTGGCTGTGTGAGTGCCCCCAGAGCACAGTGACACGTCTGGCACCGAGGTGACAGGGCTCCAGTGGCTCCTGGAGTGGCTGTGTGAGTGCCCCCAGAGCACAGTGACACGTCTGGCACCGAGGTGACAGGGCTCCAGTGGCCCCTGCAGTGGTGAGTTTGGAGAGGGCAGAGCTCTCTGCCCCTTGCAGGGTGTGTGCACAGAGCTGAGTCCTTCTGGGACACTGGGCCAGCTGCTGACCCCAGCGTGGCTTTGGTTTATCACAGCTTGTTTCCTCCTGTGCTTGGAGCTTGTCCCAGCCTTGCTTCTCCCAGCTTTGAGGAACAGGCAGTGCTGGCAGGGGCAGATGAGGGCAGGGTATCTGTGGGTATTTCTGCAGGGGAAGGTGCCCGTTTCTGGGGGTTCAGTGCCAGCCCAGCTCAGGGCAGGGGGAGCGGTGCTGGCTTGGTTGGATGTGTCTCCAGAGCTGCTCTGGCTCCACAGATGTGCAGTGGCAGATGCTTTGGCTCCCTGTGCTCGTGCCATGCTGGGCTGCCCATGGTTCTGTGTCGGGCAGGTGCCTCCACACAGCTCCCCCTGTGCCAGCCAGCAGGATTTGCCATCTCTCAGCTGCTCTGCAAGGGCAGACCCACGGTGGTACCGTTACTTTTAGACACAGGTGGGAAACCAGTCCAGCAATTCCGTGGCACGTGTCGATGTCGACACGACAGAGCTGTTTCTCCATCATATTTGCAGCTGTTTTTCAGCAGGTGTCTCAGCAATCAGTGAGTGATATTCCTCTCTGCCAAGACAAATGACGTGCAGACCCCAAGCCCTGGGAAACAGCCTGTGGAATTAAATATTTAGTAGCTTAATGCATGAATTTTTTTCAGGTCTTCAGTTGCATAGTTATCAAATAACTCAGCCTTTATTTTCATGATGTAAATGTGAGTAGAAGTAATGCCTGGCAATTTCTAAGGGAGCTTTCAAATGTTAAGGCTGGGGACTAATAAAAAATGCATTTCATTAGACAAGTTTTCCACACACAAACCTATTTCTTGAAAGCAAAAATCTGATAGTCTCACACGTTAGTCTGCATGTCACAGGAGAGTATGGCAAAGTCAGAAAACAATTCAAGGCATATAAATGTGGCTTTTGATTTGCTAGTAAATCAGGGGTAAGGAAAAAGCTCAGCTGAAGGAAAGAAGTGTGATTTAAAAATGAATACCAATATTACAAAGCTGTAAAGATTTTATTACTCGGAGCATTCCCTTTGTGAAGATGAGTTGGTCTGTGCCCCTGGTGTCCTCTACAGCAGTGTAGCCTGCAGCTATTTATATGGATAGAATGTGTAAAACAAAGCCTTCCTTTGCCAGCCTGCTGCACTGGGTGCAGATTTCTGGGATTACAGGTACAGTAACAAGGACAGAAATTCAACTTTCTAGTGTTTAATGTCTGGGTGCTGGTGAAATGAAGAAGATGGGGATGTGCTCTCAACATATTGGCTGTTTTAACACTAAAAATGGCCAACTGGCTTTGCAAAGTGGGTGAAGTGTCAGCGAGGTTCTGACAGTTCCTTCCCAAACATCAGGCACTAAATCCCAGGGATCCAGCAGAGAGAGCCCAGGAAATGCCTCCATGGGGTTGTGCCCATGCAGTTGGTACTGTGGGCTGTGCTCCCAGCATTCCACGTGCAAACCTGGCTCTGGTGCAGAAGGGGAGGTTCTGCCTCTCAGTGGGGTGCTGTGGGATCCTTTAGAGGTCCCTCAGACACCTGCAGGGGTTTCTGTGCTGCCCAGAGCAGGACTTTGTGAGTGCTGCCATCCAGACCTGCCAGCCAAGGAATCCAGCTGGGCCAGGTGTTTGTCCTCCTGGCAGAGTCCACGTGGTTCCAAAGAAGAGAATGGGATATTTTCTAAAACATCAGCACTGGTTTTCCCCCTGAAGTTGCTGCTCTCCTGGGAGGCCTGGCAGCCCTGCTGCCTCCCTCAGTTCTCCTCCTGACTTTGGCCCTAATTTCATGAAAAGCATTTAAACATTCGCATTTAAAGCACCTGAAGTGATTCCCAGCCTCGAGCAGGTAATGGAAGTGAAGTCCAGGAGGCTGCTCCAAAGGGTCCCTAAGTGAGACCACTCTGAGCTCCTCAGTGAGCTGGAGGCCAAAGAAGAGATCTAATTCCTAAAGCCAGCTGCCCATCTAGCTCAGTGTCCCAGCACAAACTCGGAGAGAAGAACATACAGAAATCATCACGTAATTTGAAACACAAATAGAAATGAGGGAATTGTTTTTCTTGTGTATTGTTGTTCAGCAGCAAAGCAGTAGATGTGTTTTGCCACGGATCATTCTGAGTTTTTTCTTAAGCCTTGTGTCCTCTCCTTGTTTTTTTATATTTTGAAACTGTCCCCCTGCTATTTCTTTTTTTTTTTTTTTTTTGGGCTGTTGGACTGAGCTCTATTGTAGGATTGATGTCTGCAGTTCATTCCTCAGTTCTAATCAGAAGATGTGTTGTTTAAAATAATGTCTATATTGTTACTCTGCTCTTTGCTGCAGTTACAACTCCTCTGTCCCTCAGGCCCTGCCCTGGCCGTGCAGGACAGCCCTGGCTGTGTGTGCAGCTCAAGTGGGGAGCAGTGCCCAAAGCTGGGGGAGCAGCACTGACTCACTGCCCTTGCTTGTGGCAACTGGGCCTGGAGAGATCCCAACCCCTGAAGGTCAGATGGCCTTGTCAGGAATACAGGGTTCCTGGTGGAAATTATTTCCATGAGATCAGATGGATATATATAATTAGCAGAACCAAAGCAGATAGGATTCTTATGGGAACAGCTGTGCAACCAAGGAAGTCATTGTATCAGAGATGGTGTTCCCAATAAATTTATTGCACAGAGTCATGTTTCTTTTTGCAACAAACTGGATCTTATCCAGGAAGATTTGCTCTATAGCAAAGCCAGCCCAAGACAGCAAAGCTCACAGTTTGTTCTTGTGTCTCAGCATGTTGTGATGGGCTGGATTGTGCATGGCATAACAAAGTGCTTTATAGCCCTGAGTTCTATTTTGGGTAAGCAGCCAGGAAATCACCTTCCCTACGTGGTGTGTGGGGAAAGACAAGCAGTTTTGGAGGAGAACTGTCTTGCTCCAAAATGCCGAGAAGTGGCAGAAAGCAGCAGCAGAGACATCAAGGTATAGCAAGGCCAGGTTGGACGGGGCTTGGAGCACCCTGGGCTGGTGGGAGGTGTCCCTGCCCATGGCAGGGGTGGGACTGGATGGGCTTTAAAGTCCTTCCAACCCAAAGCAGTCTGGGATTGTGTGCCATTGATGAAAACTTCCTTAGGTGACATGACTTGGCTTCGGTTCTTGTTCTGGAATCATCATCTTAGAACTCCTGCCAGGCTCCAAAGCCCAGGGACTGTTTATAGTGTGCAATAAACCATCTCTTCAGGGCTGAATTTGTCTCTGATGGGAAACAACTGCTCAGCACAGTGTGGCCAGAGCTCAGTGGATGTCAGAGTGTTCCTGAGACTCTCATCATCCCACTGCCACTCTTTGTTCTTGGACAGTGCAGATGAAAGCACTCTGCAGATGGACACAATCATGGCAGCCTGGGGCCCACAGTTCCCACTCTGCATCTTGGACAAAAATACTATTCCAGTGAAAATAACCAGCCATTGAATTGCATTCCCTGGGATGTTTGAAGGCTGCCCCTCCCTGTTTGGGAGGTGTAGCCTGGACAGGTTCCTGCCCCTCCTGCTCTGCCCCAGAGGGGCAGGGACTGCCAAGGGAGCCCTGCAGAGCAGCTCCCGTGTCAGGAACAGCCCCTTCCTTGGGAGGGACTGCGATTGAACTTCCATTATAACCAGCTCTGGTCCTTTCAAAACTAAATACTTGAATTATAAACTTGCTTTAGGACAAGTTAGACTGTGTTGGTATGAAAAACCAGGATTTTTTTCACCTGGTCCTGTAGAATCTGGCTTTGGCTTAATTGCTGTTCTTCAGGCTGGTTATAGAGGCTCCAAGGAAGATGTGATCCCACAGCAATTGTATGAGGGGAAGCAATTCTGAATAAAGGTGATAATTGATTTTTTTTTTAGTGTAAAGTATTTAGTTTTTAATCATCAAGCAGATAAGAAAGCAATCAACTCTTTTAGATCTGCTGAATGTGTTTCTGAGCACTGTCCTGTCCTCTGGGAGCCCACAATAAATTCCTCTCCACTGTATGAACATCCAGATTAGATCTCTCGAAATCTTCCTGTGCACCTGTTACCTGGAGTGGCTTTGGAGCAGCCAGTTCTGTCCTTTTGCAGTTGAGAAACACGGGAAGAATCCTTGTTTCATTTCATCTCCAGGCACAGCTCTGGATGGGACTCTGTATAAACTTGGTGGATGGCAGAGAAGGTCTCCTCCCATTCCCGAGGGAAAGCCTTTGGATCAGAGCTTGTGTGATGTTCCTCTGAGTGTTCTGCACACGGGTTCATTTCCCCACAGCACCTGGAGTGTTTGTTCCTGCTAATGGGTCAAACCCAGGATGGTTCTGAGGGATCTTCCCACACAGCTCCCCTTTGCTGTGACGGGACCTGCTGTGCAGTCTGTGCTTTTGTCTCCACGGTTTTTCTCCTTTGAATTAGGGACACTTTGCAATTATTTATCCTGTTTAGGACAAAATAATTCTCAGATTGTTTTAGAAATATTCCTTCCTGGAGTTTTGTTGCCCACTTCCCACAGGAATGGTGGAAACCTGTTGTTGCACCCTGTACTCGTTCAGGGACAAGAGCTAAATGTGCCTCTGTGCTCTGTGCAGAATGGGAGTCCTGGGGGGGCTTAGGAAAGAACTGATAACTACAGAAGTATCCTGAGTAAGGGCTTGGTTTGGGTTTTGACAGGAGAGGGATGATTGAAGATGTGGGGGATTAAGAACAAACCGGGTCCCTGTCACGCTGTAAATATGTGGATGGTCATAAATATTCTCTGACCCTACCATGGGGTGTTTCATGGCTATGAGGAGTCCACAAAGCACCTGTCACCCTCGCTTCTCTCCCCCTTCAAAAACTGAGCCCCCTTTATTCCAGATGTGCAGCTGGAGGAGCGGGCAGAGGTGAGCCCAAATGCCCTGAATTGCTGCCTTTTTAGACAATTGCCTGCACGCAGCCCAAGCCTGGCACCAGGAGCCAGGCAGCTGCAGCACATTCCAAATACCGCTCTATTTAAAGCATCCCGAGGCTCCCAGAACAACTGCAGAGACAAACCTGCCACTAAACCAGCAGAGAGGGAATGGCAGAACCAGGTAAGATGCACCGGGAGATGTGAATGTAACAATGGATTAAAATGAATAATCTGAGCGATGGAGGGTGAAAATACTCAGTTACTTGTATTCTTGTTGAAACACTGTGTATTTTACTTTTCAGCAACAGTTACCAGTTTAAAAGCTTAATTCTATTAACAGTTAAAAGTAGCTTGTCTTCCTCCTGTATTTCTGAATCCCACCAGTTTTTTCTTTAGTGTTTTGTAGCTGTAATTTCAGGTTAGTGAACACAATAGAACAGACCTGTGTAAAATGAGATATGTTTGACAGCATTTTTGATGTCTACGTGTAGCTGAGCTCTGAGTGCAGTTCTAGGTGAACGTAGAATAATTCAGATTTTAACCCCACAAAGCTTGAGTGACAGTGCAAAATGAAATTTTAATAATGAGCTTTCCATTGTAAGCACAGCTCACTGTCTCCAAGGAGAAAAGGCAGCTTATAAAAATGCATTTTGTATCTATTGTCATTTTTTATTTACTTCTCTTAGACTTACAGCTGTGAGTGTATCTGTGGTGTTTGCTGTGCACAGGTACTCAGGTAACACTGGTTAAAGGAACTTTTTAATACATCTTCTAATACATCTTTAATACAGTTTCCAAAGACTTATCTCCCGGTTTCTGCACCATTTACTCTGGTATCTGAGGAGGAGAGTGAATTTCTGCTGAGGCTCAGCAGGATGATGAGCACTGTGTCTTTAGTGCAGTTTTCATGGGCATCCACAGACGTTACACCGACCCTGGTTTAAACTGGGTCCCACATGGCACTCCCACAGTCAGCAGGCACAGCAGCGTGAGCAGAGCTCTGACAGGCTCCTCTGTGCTCCCAGCAGGATCCAGCCTTGGGTCTGTAATTAGACCTTGAGAAAAACGGCAAATAAAGGGAAATGATTCCCAAAGAAGCAGCTTTACCTTGCAGTGTCAAAGCAATAACAGTCAATTAAGCAGGTAAGGGACTCCCCTGTGGCAAAAGGACTCCCAGTTTCAGAGCAGGATTTTATCTTTGCTGTTGTGGTTGTTTATCTGTTTAATATTTTCCTGGCAGCATATGCAGATTTTCTCTCTGTCAGAGACACCGTGCAGTGTCATGGAGAGAGGTTTCTTGTGCACAGCTTTAAAAGAGCAATGTGGCAATCCTTAAATTATTAAGGATCCCTCTAAGTCTGCCTGCTTGATCTAAACTGTGCAAGGTGCTGTGAACAGTTTTACATAATTTATTAATCCCTTCAAAAACCTGGAAATCTCTTAACTGCAGAGAGATGTGCTCCAAGAGGCTGTAACATGTTGGTAAGTAATAGGATTCTGCTTTCTGGCAAGAGACTGCTGTTTGCAGGGAAGTGATAGAAGGGTCTTTAAAATTCTGATGTTGTACAGAAATTTATTTGTATAGAGGGTCCCCTCAGTGCAGGCACTGCCACCATCCTTTAAGGACGGGATTCAGTGTCCCCTCAGTGCAGGCACTGCCACCATCCTTTGGGGATGGGATTCAGGGATTCAGTGTCCCCTCAGTGCAGGCACTGCCACCATCCTTTGGGGATGGGATTCAGGGATTCAGTGTCCCCTCAGTGCAGGCACTGCCACCATCCTTTGGGGATGGGATTCAGGGATTCAGTGTCCCCTCAGTGCAGGCACTGCCACCATCCTTTGGGGATGGGATTCAGTGTCCCCTCAGTGCAGGCACTGCCACCATCCTTTGGGGATGGGATTCAGGGATTCAGTGTCCCCTCAGTGCAGGCACTGCCACCATCCTTTGGGGATGGGATTCAGTGTCCCCTCAGTGCAGGCACTGCCACCATCCTTTAAGGACGGGATTCAGTGTCCCCTCAGTGCAGGCACTGCCACCATCCTTTGGGGATGGGATTCAGTGTCCCCTCAGTGCAGGCACTGCCACCATCCTTTGGGGATGGGATTCAGTGTCCCCTCAGTGCAGGCACTGGCAACACGGGGATTCAGTGTCCCCTTCCTGCAGGTCCAGGCACGCTGGGACATTCCTGGTTCATTGTGTTGGGATAATTGCCTGCCTTTCTGTCACAGCTTGTCCTGTCTTCCCTTGCAGCCCCAGCCCCGCTGTCCCGCCTGGTTGTCCCTGTGCTCCTGGCAGTTGGCTGGATCCTGGGATGTGCCCTCATGGTTTACATTGTCTTCTCCTGATGGCAGTAAGTGACTGGCACGTGTCACACGCCGCCTCTGCTTCCTTTGCTTGGCACTGCCACCTTTCAAACGCACTTTGCTTTGTCTTACAGGACAGAAGAATTTACAGTGATGTTGATTAGAAGAACCTGGAAGTTCAATTGAGATTTCTAATGACTAAAATAAGTATAAAATGAGTTATTTTTAATATCAACACTGTAAACATGGTGTACGCTTCTTATCCACAGCGTTTCAAATGCTAATTAGAGCTCCAGGAAGAGTCACCAAACCAATTTCCCAGTTTCCAAACGGTTTGTAATGGGGTGAGTGATTTGGAGTCCTGTATAGGTGGACACCTGCCTGCCTGCTCAATAGCAAACTTTTAAAATAGCCAAGGAGCTTCCAGCTTGTTAGAAACAGGCAAGGGTTAATTTCTCGTGGGGCCTGGGAAAGTATTTTTAGCCTTATTATGGGGAAAATCTATTGGAATCTATTGTTATGAAACAAATATGTATGTCCTTCGAACAGAAAACCTCAGGCTTTTTTAGGGTTGGAGGGCTGTTGTACAGCTGAGTGTGTCTGGAATCATGGCTCAGCCTCACTCTGGCCCCCTGACTGTCTTGTACTTGGGGGGGTTGTCTTTCTTAATTATAGTTGGAGATAATTATGTTCCCCTGATGGATAACGTGCCTTGAGAACTTCCAGTGACTTTGCCATTTAAATCAGAAATAATTGTCGGATGATCTGAGCTGCTGCATTTTCACAGACAGCCCTGAGCTTTGAGCATGAAGGGTTTTACACTGAAGAGCTGCAGCTCTCAGAAGACAAAATCATTAATAATTCAATCCCCAGTTAAAGCAGAGAACTGACTGTGGGAGGCATGTCTGGGAGATCCCAGCAAGATGTATCTTTAAGTTAATGTGAAAAAAACCTTCATGGCCCCTGATGGGGTTAAACAGAGAGAGAAACTATTTTTTTGGCTCCTGCTTACACAATTTGTATAATTTTGAGAATGTGAGGAAGGCACATCAGTCAGACATCCTGTCTCCATCTGTGGGCACTGTCTGTTGTCCTTTAGGAATGGAAACACAAACATATTTGACTGTAGTGCAGCCCTGAACATTCCTTGGCCACTCCAGCAGCCTCAGCAGCAGCACTCAAGTGTGACATTCCCTTTGGGAATTGTCTCAACACCAAGTTGCTCCACCTGTGGATGAACTGAGGGTGTCCTGACAGAGGGGGTAAACCCTGCAATCTCCTGAAGAGCTGGAGATTCCCAATCCCTGCAGCAGGTGAGGAGCTCCAGCATCACTGTCGGTCACTGCCAGGTGAGAACATCCCTCCCAGCTCCCTGTACAGGTGGGCTGTGTGAGCAGACACCTCATCTCTCCTTTTCAGGACCAATTCCTGGGTTCCTAAGACTGAGCCCACCCAGACTGAGCCCAGCTCTGACTGACACAGGGCCAGCAGAGACTCCATAGAAACCGTGTCCCTGTTTTCACATCTCATTTCATTTACCAGGCCTGCAGGGAAACGTTCTGAAAGATCCCATTGGCCCCAGTGGCTCTTTGGGTGTCTCACAACACTGGAAATCAAATGTTTCCAATTAAAATGTTACAGAGCTGAAATGTAAACACTACAATCTGGTTTAGCTTTACCTGATTTCTGAGAGCAGAAAGATCTGATTTGGCAGAGCAAAACAAAATAACTTTCTAGGCTGGCTTCAGTATTGTCAGGCTGACTTGCTGTGTACAAAGGGAAAGTTCCTGCCAGTTTTGTAGAGTAATAAAAAGAGGATTATTCCAAGAAATTATGCATCCCCCACACTCTTGGAAGCCCACCGAGTGCTCTGCAAGGTGACCTTTTGTACCCACTGGGGTGGCTGGTCAGTGAAGCTCCCCACACGTGCAGGGCTGTCAGGGCGGCAGCGAAAGGTCTGGGGGCTTTAATTCTTGAAAAAACCGAATGTTTTGGTGCTGGGATTTTCCTCTCAGATGCTGGTGAGTGATGAGAAGAAAACCACGTGTATTCAGATTTCTCGCAGAGCTCTGGTGCTACGCTATTGAAGTGAGGCCACAGCTTCAGTGTTTGTCACCGTGTTGGGCTGTAGGACATTACAATATTGTTACAGTGGGACAGCTTTGGGGAATAACGAGCTGTCCCTAATGAGCTCTATCCATCCCTGAGGTCCAGTTCTCCAGGAGCAAAGACCCCTGTACACCTTTAGGGTGGGCACCTTTTCCAAACCTTTTTTTCTTTCCTGCTGGTAGGATGATGTTTTCTGTGATCTAAGCAGATCTTTAGTGCTTAATTTATTATTCCTTGTTTTATCTCCAAAAGCCAGGCGGGAATGTTGGAGTTGCTGTTGCTGCAGAGCTGGGTGCCAGGTTTGCCCCACGGCACAGAATGTTCTGGAAGGGGCGGGGCCAGAGAATGTTCTGGAAGGGTGGGGCACTGAGGGCAGCCAGGGAACGTTCTGGAAGGGGCGGGGCCAGAGAATGTTCTGGAAGGTGGGGCACTGAGGGCAGGGAATGTTCTGGAAGGAGTGGGGCACTGAGGGCAGCCAGGGAATGTTCTGGAAGGAGTGGGGCACTGAGGGCAGGGAATGTTCTGGAAGGTGGGGCACTGAGGGCAGGGAATGTTCTGGAAGGAGTGGGGCGCTGAGGGCAGGGAATGTTCTGGAAGGTGGGGCACTGAGGGCAGGGAATGTTCTGGAAGGAGTGGGGCGCTGAGGGCAGGGAATGTTCTGGAAGGTGGGGCACTGAGGGCAGGGAATGTTCTGGAAGGAGTGGGGCACTGAGGGCAGGGAATGTTCTGGAAGGTGGGGCACTGAGGGCAGCCAGGGAATGTTCTGGAAGGTGGGGCACTGAGGGCAGGGAATGTTCTGGAAGGTGGGGCACTGAGGGCAGGGAATGTTCTGGAAGGTGGGGCACTGAGGGCAGGGAATGTTCTGGAAGGAGTGGGGCACTGAGGGCAGCCAGGGAATGTTCTGGAAGGGCGGAGCCGCGGTGGGATCGTTGTCCCGAGGCCCCGCAGCCCCTGAGCCCGGCAGGAGCCCCCGGGCCCTCCGAGCCGCCCCCCGGGCCCTTCAGAGCCGCCCCCCGGGCCCTCCGAGCCGCCCCCCGGGCCCTCCGAGCCGCCCCCCGGGCCCTCCGAGCCGCCCCCCGGGCCCTTCAGAGCCGCCCCCCGGGCCCTCCGAGCCGCCCCCCGGGCCCTTCAGAGCCGCCCCCCGGGCCCTCCGAGCCGCCCCCCGGGCCCTTCAGAGCCGCCCCCCGGGCCCTCCGAGCCGCCCCCCGGGCCCTCCGAGCCGCCCCCCGGGCCGTGTTCCAGCTCGGGCAGCCCGGGGTGAGCCCGGCCCGGCTCGGCCGCCCGGAGGATGGGTTCACCCGAGCCCTGTTCGCCTGGACCTGCCGCGGAGCCGCCTCAGGTACGAGCCCTGCGTCGTTACCCTTTGTTACTGGCGAATTTGTCTGGAATTCTTTAATCCTGCCCCGTAATGGGACATCAGCCCTCAGGGCAGGGAACTGATCCCTCCCGGGTCCCACAGTAACGTGAGGGAATTCCTTCAGGTGTGCAGGGGCCAGCCTGGCTCTGCAGTCCCAGCCCTGATTCCATGGGATGGATCCCAGCCTGGTTCTTCAATCCCTGCCCTGATTCCATGGGACGGATCCCGGCCTGGTTCTCAATCCCTGCCCTGATTCCATGGGATGGATCCCAGCCTGGTTCTGCAGTCCCTGCCCTGATCCCATGGGATGGATCCCAGCCTGGTTCTCAATCCCTGCCCTGATTCCATGGGATGGATCCCAGCCTGGTTCTGCAGTCCCTGCCCTGATCCCATGGGATGGATCCCAGCCTGGTTCTCAATCCCTGCCCTGATCCCCTGGGATGGATCCCAGCCTGGTTCTTCAGTCCCTGGCCTGATCCCCTGGGATGGATCCCAGCCTGGCTCGGGCACTCCATGTGTCTCCAGCCCCATTCCTGGCTCCCCTCAGAGCCGCTCCGGGCTCTGTTCCCTCAGCAGGGCCAGTGGCCCAGGTCTCGCTACGTTTGCCTTTCACGATCGCCTTGTTGTACAAAGCTGTGGGGAATGTTGGTTCCTGGGTGGAGGCAGAAGAGCTCTGGTTCTCCCTTTCCCTGAGAGGTTCGTTGTGTGCAGAGCCAGCCCCCGGAGTTGTGTGGAGAGCTCGCGATTTGTTTGTTGTGGGATTTGTTTACCGACAAAACGTGAATGTCCCTGGGGGCCTGTGCAGGTCAGAGGATCGCAGAGTAAGGGAGGATCCCAGCTGGAAGGGACCCCCAGGGACCATCCAGGGCAGCTCCTGGCCCTGCTCGGGGCACCCCAGCAAGCCCAGCGTGTGCCCGAGTGGCCACAGAACTGACTGCAGGATGGTGGCCGTGAGCTGGATCCTGGGTATGGAATCTCCCTCCCTCTATTGAGCTGTGGGCTCAGGGGCCAGTGTACACACTTATTTGCAGAGAATTTTGTTGTATTGCTGTTTCCTGTAAAGAACACACACTGCATTTTGGCTCATAATTTCAGTTTATTATCAAAATGTTTTGATCAGATGACGAACTCAGAAAGCTAAAAGGACATAGGTTTTTAAATAGACCTATTGTAGCAGTCATCTGAGGTATCTGATGCTTGGTTTGGAAATGTGTTTGCTTTGATACACAAAGCAGTAAGTTCCTTTGCAATCTGCATGAGGATGTTTAATACATATCATTGCAGATTTAAAGCCTTTTACTCTCTTACTTAAAACTCCTCCTGCCTCTTGCCATCAGCTGTGCAGCTTTCCTGGTGTGAGGACTGGCATCGACCAGAACATTACAAGTTATGTGCAGGATCAGACCCTAAGCACTGAGAAATCAGCCTGAAAACTCCAATATCAGTGCACTCTGTTGGAGAACTCAGTTCTGTAGGCTTTATCTTATTGCCCAATACCATGTTTTACTCCAATTTCCCAGTTCTATGCAGCCACTGATAAAATATATTACAATACTTCAAGTCAAAAGTGTAGCTCAGATTTAAATATAAAAACTATGATTTATACATTACTAGAAACTTTAAAAAAGAGCAACTTCAGAGAAAGCAAGAAAAAGCATAGAAAACTGTGAAAGGGTCTTTGATCACAATCTTACAGATTATAGGTTTGAAAATTAAATTACCTACAATTTCAGTTGGGCTGGAAAGCAGTAAATAAACTGTTGTAAATAGTGCCATCAGGTAATACACGCTGGAGTAATTAGTGAGAAGTTATTTAAGTACAGCAGGTCTTTGGACTCCTCTCGTATAAATGGTTTCAAGTAAAGATGAAAACATTTGGTAGAGCAGATTTCCCGTAAGGGCAGAGGGACAAGGTGTGACAGTGGGATATAAACTGTCGTTTCTCTGTCACGTTATGGTGGCCAAGGCCGTGTGTTTCTGAGCATTTCCCTCCTCCCTGGCCAGAACTGCGCTCTCGCTGGCCGGTGGGAGATCTCCCGTTATCCTCTGACACCTTGGAATGAATCCCCAAAGCCCCTGGCTGTGGGGAGCAGGGTTAAACTGCAGTGAATGTTGCTGTACATGGTCAGTGAGTTGGATCTGTGGGGGAGAGGCAGCCAGTCAGCTCCAGCAGCCTGGGGCTGCCTTAGTCCTCCTGGGATGCTCTGCTGGGTGATGATTTGGGGTTTGCATGTTTACCGACAATTACAGTGACTACTCTAGCATATTCCCCTCGGTTTTCTTCCCTCCTCCTCTTCTCAAAATTAGCTGACAGTGTCTCTTTTCCTGGCAAGCCCCTCGGGGTGGGAGGTTTGCAGTCTGTCACCAAACGCGGCACTTCTTAGGAGGATCCATGTTGTCTTTCGTGGTGCAGGAAAAGGCTTCAGAGAACTCTGGAGAGTTCTGCAGTGATCCAAGGACCCTATAGAACAAAACAGCAGCTTGTCATTGCTCCTTGCCTTTGTTTGAAACAAACAACACGACCCATATTTTGTAATTCGGTTTGTTTGCCTCGGTGTGTGTCAGCTCACCCCGCTGGGGAACGCCCCTATTGCTGAGCCCTGGCGCTTCATCTCCCCTCAAGCATTGGCTGTGTTTTCTCTTTCCAGTCTGTATGGCACTTACTGCAACCCCCAAAACGCAGGCCCTGTCCCTTCCTCACAGCCCATTTGTTCCACCTGGAAGAGGTTTTTTGCTTGTCCAAAGTGTTCACTGGAGATTTCTGCAGCTACGCTTTGCTGACAAGTTCCTCGGTGAAGGGAAAACAAGACCCCGAGGTCGAGGGCTGTGGTGTAACTTGTCAGTGAATGTTCATTTACGTGTTGACACCAGGCAAGATTTAGCTGAGATCCTTCTGCCTCTCTGGGCACTGTCCACAGATGTTCCAGTGAATGAGTTTCCTGGCAAAAAGACTCGTACAAACAACGGCCTTCAAGTGAACATGAGGCCATTCCAGCTAAGGCTGTTTGATATGTGTAATTGTGAACATGTGTGAATAGATCTGCTAAGAGCTGCTCGTTCCTTCAGGAATGGGAACATGGCAGCACATACCCATGGAGGACAATAATTTCAGCTTCAGTCTCATATATGGTTACTGGTGGACAATGACTGTGGACCAGGAGTTCTTTAAGGAACTGTTTGAGTGATTTGTGTTTGGTCTGTGGATAATCTTAACCATTAGATTGGAGAGAAGCAGGAAGTGCCCACAGAGGCTGAGGTGAAGTTCAGCAGGTGATACCTGTACCCGTTTGTCTCTGCAGGGCCAAGAGAGGCTCTTGCCCCCTGGTCCTGGGAGCCAGCAGTGAACAGGGGTGGCACAGAAACAGGATTATCAAAAAGTCGTGCATTTTGGTGAAGCTGTGCTTCACTGCCTGGAAGGGCTGCAACTGCCCAAACAGGATTGTGCCAAAACACAGCAAAAACTATTTGGGGTGTACTAAAATTCTACTTGCAAAAAACAGCAGTGGGATAAGAGTCCTGCTTCATTTACTGATATCCCCAGAACTACAGATTTGGTGAGCAGATACAGGTCAGGGGCTCTGATTGTACGGGCTGTGCTTTAATAACACTCAGGTACATTATCTTCTGCCTGCTTTTGATGATTACCTGATCAAAGGCATCTTTCTGTTAACTCCTTGGGGACCCTTCAATAGTATGTCATTAGGCATTAATTTTGTGGGTAGGTCTTGTGTACTGAAACACTTTTGTTTTAGAGCTCTTGTGAGGCCTCATCCTGAAAATGATTTCACATTCTAAAAGTGTTTATGGTTTCTCATTAACACTCGTGTCACTCCAAACAGAGTTTACAGCCTTTTCTCCCAAGGTACAGAGAGCACAGCACAGTGTGATACCCAAGGTACACACACACACAGTTACAGAGATGCTGAACTGGTGAACTCCAAAGGCCTCGTCCTGTTCCAGGTCAGATCTGCAGGAGGCTCTGCACAGCCCCCTGGTTAGCACAGGGAGCGGACAGGAGTGATGGGAGGGCACAAACTGCCTCTGGGAGAGATCCCAGAGAGCACAAACCGCCCACACTGAGAGCCAGGCAAGGAGCACTGAGGGAACAGTCGCTGCTTTCACTAAATGTTTGAGTATGTGGGATAAACAAGATAATTCTTTGCTGAAAAGCCGTTGAAAGAAAGATACTGGAATTAATATAGTGGATTGTATTGGGAGAGAACTCGGCCATTGTGGACATGAAGCCTGGAGATGACTCAGCCTTCCAGAGCCAGCAGATGCTGTGCTGGCTGCACTGTTCCTGAGCCTGTGGCATTTGAGCAGACAGGTTTGTCAGAGCACAAACCCTGTTATCTGCTGATGAACGGGCTGCTCTGACTTCAGATAAAAGAAAAGATGCTGGTCTGGCCCAAAGGCTTCCACCCTGAGCAGCCACATTTGCTGCAGGGAGAGGGGCAGGCTGGGTGTCTGCTCTTACCCACCTTCAGTGTGCTCTGCCTGTGACTGTGTGTGTTAAAGCTGCCCTGGGAGGGGCAGCCCAGCCTCTGGACAGGGTCCCTGCAGGGCACAGCAGAGAGCTGGGGTGTGCTGGCACTGAGGGTGGGGGTGCTCACCTGAATTTGCCCGGGCTGTGCACGTCTGTCTTGATGGAGTTGACGGCGTATTCTGGTCTGTACGTTCCACACCACACCTGCACAGGGAACGGGGAGAGGCATTGTCAGCCCTAAGACTGCACAGCAAGAGACCTGCTGTCATTTAACTCTGAAGCACTTCATGGCATGAGAATAAATGTCACATGAGAACATAGAGAAAAAAAGGTGTATTTTGTTTAAAAAAAGTGTATTGTTGTCCTCAGACAAAGGCACTTGGGCACAAGAAGCTCTCTGCCAGACTTAGGAGGGAAGGTAAAAATCACCTAAGGAGACTTTTCCCTGCTTTGCAGTGAACACTGCTCAGCTCTGCCAGCTCTCAGGAAGGCCATGGAAGTCAGCCTGCCCTGCCTGCCTTAGTGGTAAGCTTAGGTGATTTGCAAAGCCATCAGGAAGGAAGGAAGGGATACCTGTGCGAAGTTCAGGAAAAACAGCTGCTTGTGGTTCATGTCGAGACCAGGAAGAAGTTTTTCTTTTCCGTGCTTTCTCACATAGTTTTCATAGGCCTGTAGAATGGAGTGCACAGAAATGTTAAAATTTCCAGCCCAGACAATCAGAACAAAATGATGACAAGGAGGAACACGGTTTCTCTGACATAATTAATCATGGACTCCTTGGCCCTCCATCCCACTCGTGTCACCTTGAAGCACAGGACAACAGGGCCATTTCTCAGTAGTGTGATACCCATTATCTAATGCTGCATTTTGAAAAGGAGATTTTTTTTCCATTGTGGTTTTGTTGGGTTGGGTTTTTTTAAGCGAGTTGCAGAAGAATTTAAAACCTTTCCACGGTAAGAAGAGCTGCTTTCGTGTTTCCTGTGGAGACGTGTGGTGAGCAGTGTGCTGTTCGTGTGCCACTGCTGGTGAAAGATGCTGCAGAAATGTTCTGCCTGAGGTCAGGGCCAAGGTACCGCCCGAGGAACGCCAGTCAACTGCCCAAGTGCAGCTGAGGAATGAGCAGATAGCAGGTCCATGGAAAAGGCTCTGGAAGTTTCAGCGGATAACAGCTGAGCCAGAGCCAACAGCGCCAGAGCTCTGCAAAAAAGGCAAGTGTCCTACAGGGATGTGTAAACAGGAGGGGCTTATGTGAGATCCATGAAGTAATCCTTCTACTCCACTTGGCACTGGGTAGGGCTCAGCTGGAGCGCTCTGTCCAGTTTTGGGCACTGCCCTTCAAGAAAGATGTGGACCAACTGGAGACAGTCCAGAAGAAAGGAGCAAGAACGAGCAGAGGTCTAGCAAACATGACCTATGAGGAAAGATTGAAAGAATTGGGTTTGTTTAGTCTAAAGAAGAGAAGTCTGGGCCTTGAAGCATGTAAGTCTTCAAATATGTAAAAGGTCACAGGAAAGAAAGGAGTGGATTGCTCTGTCTGCACTGTGGGAAGCAAAGCCGGGATGGCACCGGAGGGCACGAGGAGGCAGCGGGATGGCTCCTGTGGGGTGTGCAGGACACAGAAAGGGTTCATTCTACCTGCTGGAGAGGGCATGGACTAGAGACCTCTCCAGATTCCTTCTGGACCTTTTTCACTATTTATATGAAGTCATGATAATTTTTAATACTTCTGACCTGATTTTACTCCAGCTACTCCCATTCCTTTCGGAAGGAGTATCCCCTTTCATGGCTTTGCACTTGGCACAAATGTTCCAGTAACTGAAGACCAGACTAATCTAATAAGTCTGATGCCTCTTTTAGGCTTCCAGGTCATTCTTTAAACTCTCATTAATATTGTCTTTGTCCTCCAACGTGTTCATTTCCAGTGAAGGAGGCTGCTGAGGGCTTTCCTTGCAGAAGCTGTGCTGGTAACTTGGAGTGTGAGTTGTGCATCCAGCGGGCTCTTTGTTGAGCAGTGACAGCATTCAGTTGTCTCGGTGTTCAGGGAAGGAGAGGGGGGATCATGTTGCTAGGTTTGCAACCATCACCTTTGTGAGTAACAAGTTGATAGAGAAGCTGCTCTCTTCCAAACCACGCTCACAAACAGAACCTGTCTCTGTGGCTGTCAGCCTCAAAGCTTGCCAGTCTGGAGAGTCCAGCATCTGCTTCAGGAAGAGAGCAGAACGAGGGCCAAAAAGCACCCAAGCTCCTGTGCAAGGCTGAGCACAAGGAGTCCAGATGTCCCTGACATCTTTGGATACCTGTGCAAGTTGAACAGCAAAGTGTTTCACGTTTATGGGGCAGGAGAAAGCCAGTCTGCCCCTCCTTCCTGGCATGAAAAAGCTGGTGATAAAGACAGCCAGGGGCAGACAGTTGCTGGGTATCAGCATTTCAGTCAGGTGATGGTCCAAGTGGGATTCAGGGAATGTTTTCATTCTACACATTCTTTATTCACAAAGGAAAAAATGAAAAAGAGTGCACTAGGAACAGGTAATATGTAGCCTGACAGGATTAACAGGATGAAAGAAATACCAGAGCTAGCCAGTAGTTTCAATCCCTGCCTTGATGGCTCAGTAGCTCTGGTCGTGTCCCCCACCTAGAAACTGTGGTTCTTCTTCAAAGGCTCTGAACCAATTTTCTTAATCTCTGACAGTTTCAGCTGAGATAGAAAACTGGACTTCTTACCTTGTATGCTTGTCTCACACCCCCATTATCAGCAATGTTTTCTCCCAGTGTGTTGATTCCACTGAGCTGTAACATAGAAAGGAAAAATACAGTTTTCTGAAAAAATAGCTCATTCAGGAGCACCAAACTGTGCATTCTTTACCTTCTGAAGGCAAGAATTCCCTTAATATCTGAAGGTTTGGGAGATTATCTCAACATCTCTGAAAAGTCTTTGTCTCCCTTGTCTCAAAATCCATGTGGATACTATTGTTTCCCCTACTCCTCTCTCTTCCCCTGCAGGCAGCTTTGTATGCTCTGTGTCTCTGTTACCCAGATTCTCTGCTGCTTAGTCACTGGTCACTCATTGTTCCTCTTTTCTCCCTGTCTTTAATCTTCAGTTCCTAGTACAGTTCCAGTTAGAGGAAGTGGACAGAGTCTGTCCAGTCTACAGAAGAAATTAAAACCAAAACTCCAGATAGCTGAAATGATCTGCTAATGGACATCAGCAAACCTGCTAGAAGGTCTTTTCCAGGGTATTAGGCTAGTTAGGTAGCTTTTTGGTAGCCAGATACACAGCAAATCTCTGTTTAGCCGGTATTCCTAAGTCAGCCAAATATCACTAATGATGACGAAGCTTTGGAAATGGGGAATCTCTGATTTTGTTTTTTAAAAATCATATTTTCAACCTGTAGCCCACCATATTGGGTTATGATAGTCAAAGCTGCAAAATCTAGAATCATACTGAGGTTGAACTTAACATGTGAAAAAATGTCAGAAAAATATGTTGAAATTTTCTGCTCTGCTTTTACTGGCCTCTCTCCAAGTGCCAACACTGTAACATATGGGTTAGGGAAACCTCAGGGCTGGGAGTCTGATCTGCTCCCTATTCTGGGTGATGGAATATATTGTCAGGCTCTAAAAAAACAGGCAGTAGAATTGAGAGAATTGCTTCTTGTGGCTTCTATTTCCCACTTAAAGCAGACTGGGAGTTTCACATAAACGTGACATACGTTCTGTCCCCCGGCCAGGTCCCAGGAGAAGTTCCCATACTGGTACACCATGCACTGGGACAGCTCCTTGAAATTGTGTGCTGACTCCTCAGTCCACCAGTCCACCAGGTCTCCATTCTCATTAAAATTTCTGCCTGCAGTAATACAATAAACAGAATTATGGATATGGGCAAAGAGGGTGTGGTGCAATAAGGAGGGGAGCGAGTCGGTGAGACCCTTTGGACTGTGGGTTGGGAGAACAGTGCTGCCATGCCTCAGAAATCCAGATCTGATGTTACATGTGGACACTTGTCTGTGCTCTCTGGAAGGGTCAAGCACTGCACATGGGAACCCCTGTGCTCTGAGTGGCTGTGGCTCAGCCCTTACCGTTGTCGTCGAAGCCGTGGGTGATCTCGTGCCCGATGACCATCCCTATCCCGCCGTAGTTCAGGGACTTGGGCTGGGAGGCGCTGAAGAAAGGGGGCTGCAAAATGCCTGCTGGGAAGACTGCAAAAAACACACACCACAGTCAGGGCCTGCCTGTCACTGGGGACACACCACTGTTGGCTTCTGCCAAGTCCACGCTGTTCCCGCAGATCCAACAGCAGCAGGGAGGGAACTGACACCTGGGATGGTGTGGGACAGCAGGAACGGAGCAGCAGGACTGCTCCCCTCCTCACACACTTCAACCACCACCAGCTCTTGCTTTGTTACTGTTTTACTTTGCAAAAAGAGCAGTTTGTTCCAATTCACATCACTTGGTGTTCTCAGCCTCCTGTCTCATCATTAAATACACCTCACAACATCATGAGAAGTGGGAGGGTGTTCCCCTGGAAGAATAAATTATTTGATCATTGCCTCCATCACAGATCAATCTCAGAGACAGGAATTTATTCCACTGGAAATGCCAGTAACTCCCACTAGAATCAATAAAAATAGGCCAAGCTGTCGAGGAGAGAACTAGAACAAAGCGGTTATTCTCACCCACTTCTGTGCTCATTTTTCTAGGCTTGTAAGAAGCAATTCAGTAAAAAAGAAATCATGTTGCAATTCTGATCTTTTTAAAAATGAAGAATAGTAAAATACTGTAAAGTATTCTGCTCAGTCTGTATCTTGTGCCTTTTCCCTGCACCTCTGCCCAGTTCAGTTCTAGGGGTTTCTTTCAAGAAAATTGGTAAATAATAAACAGGTTAGAAAAACCCCAACTGTGCTGTGCTGTGCAAACTGCTGCCACAGCAGTTCTGTTCCACTGCTGGTTTGGTTGGAAGTAGATATGCAATTGTTTTGATGTTGTTATCAGAGAGCATTGACAGCAGCAGCAGTGTAAGTGCCACGGTGTGTGCTGGGCTGATGGAAGGGAGGGATCTCTGGAGCACAGGGTCAGGGAGCTGCTGGCTCTGGAAGCACTGCCAGGGCATGGGGATGTGCTCAGAGCGGGTGGTGCTGACCTGCACCCCTGGGCTGGCGTTCTGGAAGCTCGGGGGCTTCCTGAGGGTGGGAGTGCTGATGGAGCCGTGGAGATCAGACCGTGTTCAAATGTCACAACAGGGCTCCAAGGTTCCTGCACAGCATGCACACCACTGCTCCTCAGAGATGTTCCTCCAGCCTCACGCTGGCTAATTCAGACATCACTCTAAAGATCAGCCTGCTTTAATTATCCCTGCATGCCATAGTTAAAGGATGAGGTCAGGATTTATGGCTCACATTGACTGCCAGTCACCAGCTTCAGTCTCTGATTGCTATGAATTACTGAACAAACCTACTTTAAACAAAGCCTTCTGAGCAGGTTTTTGTGCTGAATGCTCACATCAAGCAATAATCTTGTTTTCCTTTCTGCAGGCCAAGGGTTTTGCATCTTTGTAGCCTTGTTTTCAGGAGCTACACGTGGCTCCTGGTACCTCGCTGATGGCTTAGAAAGGACCCTGCAGTGTGGGACGGGAATGGCAACACTTTGCAGAATGGAGATGCCAGAAGTGTTGAGAGGCATAATTAATGCTGGGAGATGTTTTGTGACTCTTGCAAGACTCGCAGCTCTGTGAAGGGGGCTGGGAGGGTTCACAAGAGGAGAAACCCCAGCACTTCCCCGTGGTTCTGATCTGTAGCTGGAATGGGTATTGTTTTATTTCTTCAAAGGCAGTTTAATGCTCTCTTCTGTGTTGTTTTTAACCATGGATGGTTTTGGACAGGCTGACATTAGAAATCTTTATATTCAAATTTATAATATCAAGATTGCTTCACTTCTTAAAGACACACACTTACATACATACATATAAAAAATAATTTGGCCATTTAAATCTGTGTTCCACTGGTATGTTGGTAAATCTTACCTATCTGATTTCTACTTGCTGAGTAAAAAGCATTGACAACAGCAGCTCCACTTATCCACCTGGTAACACCAGAAGAACAAATGTTAGAATTTCAGTTCTTAATGGCAGAGTTAATGATTACTAGAATAAACCTAGAAACCATGTGACAGAATGGCAGAATAACTGAGGGTGGAAGGTACCTTCTCCTGGGCAAACTGGACAAAAGACTAGACACAGTGTTATTAAATACTCACTCTTCTTTGTCCACCTTTTCTCTGAGCTTTTTCAGCCTTTTCTTCTGGGTAAATACTAAATTTTGAATAATGTTTTCAAAGTATTCTTCTTCTTTGTAGTTCAGCTAAAAAGAAAGGGGGAGGAGTTAGAGGTGGTGTTACTATTTGGAATAAAAGCTACATGGATCAGGGAAACGTAGCCCTAAGCATGATGAGCTAAGGAACACAATCCTAAGAGTATTTTTTGATCTGCAGTCAGACCTGGGTTTGCAGTGCTCTGCTCTGCCACAGAGTCGATATTGTAGCTGGATATACCGTAGCAGCTGAATATTTTTTCCAGAGCTCTCTATTCCCTCTTTATATTCATATTTGGAGGGGAGTTCAGCAGCTGCTGGTGTTGACCTGAACCTGTGGGAGCTGCCTGCCTGAGAGCAGCAGCTCCCAGTTTGGTGAGCTGGAGCAGGCAGGAACCCCCGGGTGAGCTGTTTGTGCATCCCTGCAGGCAGTGCTGGGCGCTGCAGAGCTGGGTGCATTGGCACTCACCTCCTGGTACTCACTGTTGAGCTTGTTGTCATCTGTCACGATCTCGTCGGGGTAACCAATCCTCTCTCTAATGGCTCTTGCCTGGGGACAAGAGAGTTTGATACCCAGAGCGAATCCAGCCATGACTTGAATCACTCATAAATTATATAATAAAGGCAATATGGGAGCTGCTGCAGAAACCACAGCAGGTTAATTATATATAGGGTTTGTTTACATTTTTTATTCACTGAAAGCACTGGTTTGTGGCTGCTCCTGATAGCTGGTCAAATCACCAGAAATCATTCCTTCCCATTTTCAGTATTACTTCCCTGGTAGATATTCATTATCTCCCTCCCCCATAATTACTGATTGGCCTGAAAGGTCTTCATCTTGCCTACAGTTTCTGCTGTTTTGTGTGCCTCTCTGCATGGAATCTGTAGGCTGCTGTGGCTGTATAAACACGAATATCTGTGCATTTGAATGTGACAGAAGTTAGTGCTTGTGTTTGTCAGGACAGACAAGGGGCACATTGATCTTTATACAAGTCCACATTACCAGTATTTAAGACAGAGCTTACTTTTTGTTCTGCTCTCTTTTTGGTCTCTGCATCCATCCAGGGAAGTTCATCCAAGGTTTTTATAAAAACATCTCGTATATCTGCAATCATTTCCTCAACCTGGGAAAAACCACCAGAGGGTTACAAAAGCACAGAAAGTGAGGTTACCTTAGCCCAGCCATAGTCTGATTCTTGCAGCCCCTTTTTGTGTGGGCTCAGGGGTAAAACCTGCGGCTGCAGTCAGGAGCACGTCCAGCCTGTCCCATGGGAGGCAATGCAGCTGAGTCCTGACACTGTGATCTGGGGGCACTGTGGTTGTGTGAGAACCCCCAAAATGGGCTGCTTTACACTGCCATGCCAGGGCTGACCAGAGCCTTCACTTCAGGTTCATTTTCAGCCATTCCTGTGGGACCGAAGGCAACCAGAAGTAGCCAGTTGTCCCTGTGGCCCACGGTGGCAGGATGTGAATGGTGCCAGTCTCCAAGAGCAGCAGTGACTGCTGGAGCCAGCGAGTGCTGCTCCTGGGACGGGCACGGGCCATTGCTGGTGTGCACTGATGGACCTGCAGGCTCTCTCTCCCTCCAGGGGATGTGCAGTCCTCACATTTCACACGTAACTCTAACAGAAACTTTAAATTTAAAACTTTGTACTGACTGTTATTCCCACTTCGGTAAAAACTGAGAGATCAAACCCACTTTGATTATACTGTAACAGGAAGTGCAATCAGAGCAGTGTCAAGAGGTGAGTGAGGATGAGGTGATGCTGGGGTGCTCTCGGGCCCGGCCTGCCCCGAGCCTCACCACGTGTTTGCTGTCTCCAGCGAAGGCCTCCTGCACGTAGAGCCGTCCCACCGCGCTCTCCATGTTCCCGTTGACGTAGTTGGCACAGCGGCGCCAGACAGCCGTCTCCGAGGTTGTGCCATAGAGGGCCTGGGGAACACCAACAGCACAGGGAATACCAACCATGGTTCACAGGGAACACCAACAGCAGCTCACACAGGGAACACCGACCATGGCTCACAGGGAACACCAACAGCAGCTCACACAGGGCCCTGGGCCCCCCAGCGCCTGACGGGCAGGGCTGTGTTTCAGAGGAGCCTCCTGCACCTCAAATGCACACTCTGAGCTCGTACGTGTGTTTAGGGCACTTAGGTGGGCTGGGGACAGGCTGGGGACAGAGGAGGATCATCAGCAAAATTCTTTATCCTTTTGAAACAGGAGAGGTAGAAGAAAACTACTCTGACAGTTAAAATGGGAGAGGTTGAAGGGGAGTACCCTGACACACGACTTTCGCTGGTACAGGGAGCTGTGTTGCAGTTCCAGCTCTGTGATTAAGCAGCAGATTAATTTCTGCAGCGCTAAGATTGTGTTCTCCACCCAAGCAGCAGCCTCTGTCAGAGCCTCCCGCCCCTTGGGAGCTGCTGAAGTAGAATCTCCTTTAGTCTGTGTGATGTTGTCACAAGGCGTGCCAGGACTTTGTCACGACAATGTAAATATGTCACATTATCATGGTACGTGATAAAGCTGAGTGGATGGTACAAAGAACTTCCATGGCAAATCCATGAAATTGCTCAGCATTTCCTCAAAAGCACTAATTATCTGAGGGATCTAATGACTGAAAAACAAGATTGGACCCATAATGTTTGCTGGATTGTTTGTAACAGGTCAGTCAGACCTGTAATCCCCTGCAAAGAAAGGGGACTGTTCTGGTATCAGAATGGGGATCCATTTAGATTCAGACAAACAAGAGCCCAAGTACCAGAGCACTGCTTTCAAATCCACTCAGCAATCAGGCATAAATCACATAAATTATGGATACTCGCCAGCAGAGGCTCAGCAAACACATCTGGCTTTTGTGTGCAAAATCCAAAATACATTAAATATTTATATACTACACCTACAGAAAAAAACCCATCTTTTGTGGTTCACAAAGTCATCTTTACAACTTAGAGAGAGCTGAATTTCTGCACCTTGCGGAAAGCGTTCCTCGTGTCCTTGTAGTCCTGGCTGAGGCTGTTGACGAGGTCCATCACAAACCGCCAGCTCATGTAATTTTGAAGGTCCCTGTTTAACCAAAGGACACCAATAATAAGCTGGTAATGTTTTGAGGCTTTTAGAGTTGACTGGAAAGGAAGTGCAGATGCCAGGAATACCTCAGACACCTACCTGGGGGAGTATTTACTGAGAATAGGCCTGAGCTTGACAAGGTAGTCGGGGTCGTAAACAATGACGTGTTCGGTGCTGGCCACGTTAATTTGCACAGTTGACATGATAGCATTTATGAATTTGGACCAGTTGAATGCCTGGAAAATGAATATGCATTGGTACGTGGTTCAGTCATAAACAAGCAGCATTTAGCTGCCTTTTCCAGTTTAAATATGTTTGCATGACACAAATACCCTGCCTTTGGTTTCCCTAATAGCTGCACTACTTGTGAATGGGGTCATCATCCTAATAATGGTCTGAGATCATTTATAGCTCTAAAGTGCTGTTAAAATAGGGTGGAATTCAGCAGAAAGGATCAAGACGTTGTTTTGATTTCAAACTAACAAAATTTTTTTGTTATTTTTTTTAAAGTTTTTGTTCTTTTTATTGCTTTGAAAAGTGTTGGTGATTTTTCCCAGTCTATATCTTTGGAAAGTTTTATTGGAGGAGGTAACATCTTCCTTCAGGCAAACAAATGTAGCTGAGGAGAGCAGAAAAGCTTTCAGGAACAGTCACTGCAGGTCTGGGAGAGGAGCAGCAAACTTCAGGCTAATCTTGGGAATTATTGCTGTTGCATCCTTGGACCATTACAGCCACCTTACCAACTCCCATCACGTGTCTTTGGAGCATTTTGGAATAATTTTAAATTACTGCTGTTCTGCAGCACCCCCCAGGAACTAATAATAACCATTCTGTGACAAAGTTGGTGTCTGACAAGGTGACTGTAATGGTAACCAACTACACCTGTGGGAGAAGGTGAATTATGGAACCAATTAAGCCAGCCAGGAGGGAACTGTCAGAGAATTAAAGGTGAAGAATTTAAAGTCAATAAAATCGCAGCGATTATGAAAGTGTGGCAGGAATAACAGTGTTCCATAGCCTCAGAAGCCTGAATGAAAGTCATTTGGGATCAAATCTACCCCTGTCTAGTAGGACATGATGTTCCTGGGGAGACACAGCTGTGCTAGCAAACCCTGGGCTGGTTTTTGGCCAGACCCCGGTGCCATGAACTAAAGGCTGCACTGCACAAACAGCACATGGCTGGGGTGAGAGCAGAGGCAAGGCTGGCACATCCCAGAGGGCTGTCCTGCTTCATGGTCTTGATTTCTGGGTTCCTTTGTGCTTGCTTTGGGAATTACAGAGGGAGTGTTGGAAAATCAGCCCTGCCTGTTCTGCCTCTGCAGCTCTGGCTGAGCAGAGAGGGGCTGGTGTTCCACTGCTGCTCCTGCAGGCTGGCCTGTGGTCCTGGCCCTCGGGAGCTGCCCTGGGAATTATGGCAGGGGGATTTCCTGGTCCTCTGCAAAGGATGCAGGAGCATCCTGATGGGCAGTGAGGGGTATGTGTGTGCCAGCTTGGCAGGAATGCCCATCCTGAACCCATGAGGGGAACTCACAGAACCACAGAGCCCAGACTGGTTTGGCTGGGAAGGGACCTTGAAGGTCGTCTGGTTCCAACCCCTGCCATGGGCAGGGACACCTTCCAATGGATAGTTTTTTCCTTTGTCCTTTTCACTGCTTTATATTGAGGCAGAGGGCAGAGACAGTACAGAAGCACAGCCTTGTACATCCAGTTCATGACATCAGAAGTTAAGACTGTGCACATCAGGGATCCTGTTCAACTGCAAATACATCTCAGCTTAGCAAAGAAATATCTTTAACACAAAAAAAGTCAGCCTTTCCTGCTTAATCCCATCAGTGATAAATTAGGGGCTAAAATATCAGATTATTGATCACTCACCTTATTATTGATTTCCAATGAGAAGTTGCTTTGGAGTTGTGCCAACGTCATTTTATTGTACAGCAAAAGCGGATCATTTCTGTCTTCAGATTTTGTTGTTGCCTATCAAAGTTAATGATGAGACAATTACTGAGTGCACCAGGGAGTTAAATATGTGCCTCCAGAGCAGCAGATTTTACCAACTGAATTTGAAAAATCAGTCATGCCAAGTCTCATTTTATCCCCATCCTTCTCTTCCACTTCCCCTTTCCTATTGTGCATTCATGGGGTTGTTCTGTGTTTTAACAGATTCCCAGGAGCACAATGCCAGCTCTCTTCAGTCCCTCTCAGGCTGATGCTGAGTTTTGGATGGAGGGTTAAATCCCAAGGCAGAGGCAGCTTCCCCACCACCAGCTGGACTCTCTGTCAGCAGCAACCGCTGCAGAGACGTTGCAGGTGTGGGTTCCTTTCGTCCTGCTCTGTAAAATCTTTCTCCAGTGAATCCATTGCTGGATAATAATGTCCCATCTCTGACTGAGCCCAGGGCCGTGTTTCTCAGGAAAATGTGAAGAAAGTCAAAATCAGGTGGTTTTAGTTTATACAAATGGTTTTCCCAAACACCTGCCCTTACTGTTAGTGTAACTTGAAAAATAGCTGAAGCTAGAAAATATGTATTTAACTTGTTTCACAGTCATCCTCAGCTTCAGGTTCTGCTGCAATAGTTAATAATCACAAGCCATGGTTTGCTCCTGAATGTCTGAATTTCCATTTGGTTTTCTCCATGCAAGTTCCCATTCTCACTATTTCTCCTAAGTCAAACTCCTGGTATTATTTTTCCTTTGTCCTTTCCTTTTAATGGAGAACAGTGTTTGATTAAAAATGCTCTCGGAACAATCAGCATTGTGGAGCAGCTTGTGCAGCACAAACATGACTTTGTGTTCAGGGCAGTCCAAGGGCTGGGAATCTGCTGCTCTGGGATCCAAACAGCCCACGGGGAAACAGGACAAAGGGAGGAGAGGCCCCAAAGCCTCTCCCAGAACTCACACTCCAAACCACATGAAACAGAGCCCAAGGCTCGCTCTCTCCTCTTGCACAGATCAGGGTAAAACGCTGTCTCCTTGGGGAACAGCTACCTCAGATCCTTTCCTGGCTCCTAGCAGGACATGTCTGCACTGTGACATGTTCCTCTCAGGGGTAACATTCATTCTTGGTCCCCAGGATAACACCAGCAAGTCCCTTAACAACTCAGCTTACAGTCAGGTATTACAAAAAAGTCAGTGATGTAAAGAACACATTAAAAAGGTTTCTCTTACATTGGCAATCTCTTTCTCCAGGTCCATAACTCTGTTCATTTGCTGAGCAATCGCATCCTCGTCGACAGAAATATTTCTTTCCCGTAGGATGAGTTTGGCCACAGAAATCATGAAATCCACATAGGCAGAACATGCCTGCAGGGAAAAAGAGGAACATTTTAAAGACAGAACTCTTCAGAGCAGAGCATACCCTGATTATAGCTAAGATTTTGTCTTCATTTTTATGACCTACAGATCTTCATTCCTTACTTAACCAGTGTAATTTTATTCTGAAATACTGTTAGAGCACAGCTAGAAATTAACTTTGAAAATCCCCTCATGGAAAACTGTTGTGTAATTGGAGCACTGTTCAAAGCTAAACATGCTCAACGACTGCACTGTGTTTTCATTATTTCAGCTGAGACATTTGTGTGTCCATATTTAAACCATCATCCATGTTTTTCTAGCTCACTTTAATTACAACTTCCAAAAATACCGCTTCCAAAGAGCAGTGTTCCCAGGAACAGAAAACCAGGGAATTAGCATTGTGGGAAAAGCACTCCCAGAGCAGTGAGCCTCCTCTAGTGCTTCTGGGAACAGTCAGAACATGGTGCTGTATCCAAAGCTAGGTACACTATAGACAGGATAGTAAATATTGAATTTAACAGCAAAGAATTCACCCAGGATGACAATGTATATAGGGCAGTAAGTTATCTGAAATGTCCCACTGCCAGCTCACTACAGGTGTCATTACATTTTATGGAACTCAGTATTATTCTAATTCCTCTTTGATAAACCACATTCACTTTCCTATCGACAGAAATGCTGTTTTCAGTATTCTTTTTCAATGCAGATTTTAAAAAATACACAATACTAGATTAGCTATGAAATAATACATGCTTTATGCAATCCAGTGTGATCCACCAGAGCAGTGACTGGAGCCAGGATTAATGAGGTGTGCATGCCATCAGCTTTATTGGCAGCAGTATTTTGGTACGGTGTGCTCCTCGGGCAGCAGGACACACCCTGTGATCAATGACCCAAGAGCAGCCATCCCATAACTGCCCTCCTGGGCATCCCTCCCTCCCTGCAGCAGGGCCAGGCTGTCCCTGGCTGGGGGTGGGCACTGAGCAGCTCCAAAGGGACTGCCAGCACAGTGCCCAGGGCCAGGCCTGAGCAATCAGGGTAATGCCAGAGAAAAGCCCACGAAACCCCAGAGCTACACCGAGCACGGCACACAGTGCACAGCCTGGAAAAACCATCCTGAAACCCAGACAGACACTGCCCCGAACCAGAAAATCAACACAGCCTTTCAGGTATCTCTCAGTGGACTTTGGTTTTGTCCTCAAGCGCAGCTCTTAGGTCAGGTGGCAAAGAGCTCGGTGAGCTGATTTCACAGAGCCTGAACAAAGCCTGTCCGGTGTTTCAGAGGCACTGTCAGTCACCCCTGTGTGAGCTGAGCCGTCCTGCACCTCACAAGAGAGGGGGATTTCTGTGGACAGGTCCCTCTTGTGTGCCTGGGTGGGAAGCCCTGAGGGAGGCAGAGGTCGGAGAGCAGGAGGCAGAGCTGGTGTTTGCTGTGAACAGTCCCAGAGTGCAGTGACACAGCAGGAACCAGAGCCAGGAACAGGGCACGGCAGGGAACGGCTCTCCCGGGGAGCAGCCATGGGAATGGGCAGGGTGTGGGAACCTGCCTGGCACTCAGAAAGCTGGCCTTTCCTGATCCTTCCTCCTCTGCTGTGCAGCACTGCAAGGCTGGGGCTCAGGTAGGGCAGAGATTAACCAGGAACTGGGGAATTGTCTCCCAGTGCTGCAGTTGATGCAGGACAAGGAAGGAGCACAAGGCAGGAGCTGACGGTGCTTGGTGAGGCAGCTCCCAAAGGCCATCACATGTGTGATGGTCATGGAGCTGAACAGTTCAGGTGGCAATGACTGTCTTTGATGACCATGTGAGCTGTAATTAAATGTAATCACTAGTAACTGGGGGCAGGTCAGCAAAACACAAACAACCCCAAAATGGTTGGTACACTTTCTCATTGCTTCTGCATTTAATTACACAGAAGAAAAGTGAGTAATTAAAGGTGGCTGTGGGAGCAGTTTCAGCTCCATGACTTCAGCAAACACAGACACTGCAGCTCCCAAGGACTTAAAGCACATCCAAGATTAGCAACAGAGATACAGTGTCAGTGCTAACAGGTTAATGAGAGCATGTACCAGTAATGAGTAAACAGCAATTAGAGGAGGCCATGGGAGGCTTCAGGTATCTGAGAATTCCGATGGTATCACATACTTTAGCTGCAGTTGATGTGGAGGACTGGGGTCTTTTCAGATCTTTCTTGCAGAAAAGTGTCTTTGGCTCGGACTGGTTGTGTTTCTCTCTCCAAGCCTGTTACTGTAACCTTGGTTAAATGCTCATCATTATCACCTTCCCTTCCACTTTCCCCAGTTCTCCCAGGGATGTTTTCCAGGGGCAGCACTGGAATCTCTTTGAGGGCAGACTGTTCTGTCCTTCACCCATGCCCACTCCTGAGGATGTGTCTGCCCTGCAAATCCAGCCTAAACCCCCTGAAATGTCCCCGGTGATGCAGCCCCACCTTACCTCTGTGTATGCCCCAGTGCACTCGTAGTAGTCCCGGGAAGGCAGGCCCAGCCCAGGCTGATCAATCTGAAAATGCAAACAGAAGTGGAAAAGGACTTCAGGACAATGTGGCAGAGCATTGTACTCTCTTTTGTGAATTGCAGGTGCTGGGGCTTCACTCTCTCTCATCCTCACCTTTAATTCTTTTCACTCTCCCTATACTTTGTGCCTTTCTTTTCAGTCTTTTTCTCTGTTACATTGCAAGCTACTGGTAAGCAGTGTGAACTCAGGGGAAGTCCAGGTGACAAAACAGCCCCCAGAGAAGCCAGGCAGTTCCTGCCCCTCTGAATTCATACACGTGAAGTGCTCATGGATCCATCTACCCACTGACAGGAGAGACTGGCCCTTTGCTGCTGTAACTTGTGTGTATGTTATACATATCTGTTATTCCCATCTCACTGCAAATAACAGGGCGTGTGAGTGCACAGAACAAGGATTCAACTTGGGCAACACACAGGGCTCTGTGAAACAGAATTGAAGGTGGGACTCCATCGATTCCCACATTCATCTACAGCATTCCCTGATGTTACCATTTGTGTCTGCTGCACTTTTATGGTCAGCGAGGCCCTGGCCCCAGGGAGACTTACATGGATGATGTGTGCTGTGGAATTCTTATCATCTGTGCCCACAAAGAAATTAATAAGGACCTTTTTGCCGTATCTGGAGTTGAGCTGTGCAATAGCTGCCTCAGCTGTCCAAGCAGCACCTAAGCAAATGGAAGGTGTATTCAGTCTTGACTTCTGGCAAGCAGTAAAAACCACAGTAATTCAGATATTTTAACTAAAAGGAAATAAGCACAGGTTGTCTTACCATAGGAAGTGTCCCAGTCAGTTGATGCTACAGGCCAGTCAGACACATTTGGCAATAAACTGATTAAAGGCCTTCCACCTCTGCTATCAATGGCAGCTTTTGGAAAGAGCAAAATGGGTTACCGTGACATTTTAAACCCCATAAATGTTTTATATTACAATGAGTTGGGAACAATGAAGCTGGGAACTCTGTTTCCCCCATCACCACTGCAGCAGTTTGCTCTGATGGATGACTGTGCTTTAACATTTAATGTGAAAACGTTCCAAACAGCGTGTGCACATCCTTGCAACCACCACAATGAAGAACTATTGTTTTTTCTCTCTGTAGAGAGCTTAAAATAATAGCATTGAGAAGTATTAATAACATTATAAAAACTATAAATATATGATTTAGGAAGCCCTGCAAACTGCTTTACTGCTCTTTGTTCCAGTGGCAGAGCCCAGCTCAGACTCTTGAATTAAATGATCTCCCTGTCTTCCCACAGCCTGATAATGCCAGGGAGCCTTCACCTCATCCCTGCTAATTTCTACAAACCAGCTCATGTTGAACTGAAAGGATTTGAGTTTAATTGTCTGCAGCAAAAGAGTAACTGAAGAGTAATGCAATCTCACCTAAGATACCACAGGTAGTAAAGCAGGAGATAGATACAGTACTAGCTTCACAATTAACATTGCTGTTTGACTCTCTGGAGTCTTCCCAAAGAACTTGTGACAGATTCTGCACAGGATGGGGCACAGGCAGAGCTGTGTGATGGGGTGGGGTTCCTTGGGTGAGGTGGAATGCAGTAAACTCAGGAGACACTTACTTTCATTTATGCAGGACCTGTACAGAGTTTTTGCCTTCTGCACTGCAGGGATGTCCTTGGTGCTGGGGGTGTCGAGGACATCTGAAACACAGACAGCAAATGCACCCTGATGGCTGAGCTGGGCTGGGAGGTGCTGAGGGGACTGAGAGCTTACAGCCCTGAGGGGATGAGAAATACTCTGTGTCCATCTCTAATGCCGGGGGGCTTTGCCTTTCAGAAGCTGGGGGGTTCAGTGCCTTGCAGTGACAGCAGTTTGTTAATAAGCCGAGCATAAGGGAGTCAGGAGATACTCTGTGGGTCACCCTTGGTGAAACACAAATGCTCTGACTTCCCAGGGACAGTTTTTAGGGGGCCAGGCTAATGTGTGACAACACAGCTGGCAAAACCAGGAGAGAGGTGAAGTAAAAAAAGGATATTCAGTCTGGAGAGAGAGGTTGGGAGAGTGTTTCATGAGTATAAACTGACTTCTTTGACTCTGTTATTCTTGTCTGAAAAAGGGAACTGTGCACGATTTGACACTGTTGGATTTTGTGGAAACAGGAATGTTTGCAAGTTTATGGTGTGACTAGCTGGGAAATGGCTTGCCTGTTCTTTGGGATTTCTGATGGAATACAGCTATGCAGGGCATGGGGCTGCCAGGGAGCAGCTTCCAGCATTCCAGCTGGCTTGGGCACGGGCAGACCTCCTCCTCCTCCTTCACCTGCCTGGCTGCTGTGTCAGTGCACGAGGGTCAGGGCAGGCATTTCAGTGGTTATAATAAGCAGATACCAGAAAGGGCAGGTCTGGTCAGCTCTGCCCCAGTGCCAGACACAGCAGCATAACTCCCACAGCCTTCTCCAGGCAAACCATTCGGGGCACCCAACGCAAAACCCCGAAATATCTGATAGTATTTTCAGCTTTGCTGGACAAACCACAACTCCTTAGGATAACACGTCAGGCAGAGAAGAAACTTTACAGAGCCCACAAACAAACCCCACTGACCTTTCAGAACCACCTCCAGTTCGTCTCTCAAAATGTCAAAGTTGCTGTAACGGGAGCTGGTCTCGGGGATGACGTTCCTGCGCAGCCACCCCCCGCAGGCGAACTGGTAGAAGTCCCCGCAGGGCTGGGCACTGTGGTCCATGTTCTGCAGGATCCGGGCGGCTGCGGGACACGGACAGGGAGCGGTCAGGGGGGGCTGCAGCCCACCTGGCTGCTGCAGACCAGGGAACAAGGAATGGCTGTTCCTGGACTGACCGCAGCCTCCACACTCTCAGTTGCCTGTGTTTACCGGCGGGTAAATGAGTCCATGGTGCTGCTCAGCTCCACATGAAATGGGAATCTTTCATGTTCTGACTTACCCTTCTTTGTATTGAAACGGGGTGAAAAGGGGCATTAAAGGCACAAGGCATGGCAGAGGGGAAGCTTCCACTGGAATTATTTAGGTAGGATGCAGGCTCAACTGAATCCAGGCTATTTCAGTAAAATATTGACTTTGTTAGACCTTTTAAGTTCTTGTCAGGAAGGTTTTTCCTTTGATGCTTTCCTGAAGCTACACTCGCTTTTTTTACTCCACATTTTACTCTAGAATTGATAGTGCCTCTTGCTCTCCCTGTTGACCCTCTTGAAGTGCCTTGTCCACGACAGCTGGTCACTGAATGATCATGACACTGGATTCTCCAGTGAAACCCAGTTCCTTGATGGAAGTTTCCCATCAGCTCTCCATAAACCTTCTGTGCTTTTGGTCTTTGCTATTCCTCTTCCACTCAGACTGCTGTCACTGGTTTACTCAGTTTCCTACCTGTACTGAAAACGTAGAGCCTTATCTCAATTACTTTTAATGATTAATTTTACTGTAGTACTCCAGTTGCTGTTAAAGCAACAGTGCCAGTTGTCGCTCTAATAGCTTACAAATAAAGTAATATAAGCTGTCATAACAACTGGTGACCTGGGGAGGATACAGGAGCAACACAACGTGCTTACCTAGGTGAAACAGAGGAGAGATCAAAATCCCCTGTGCTCATCAGGCATTTCTGATGTCTGAGCTCAGGGAAATGTGTCAGCTTAGCCAAAAAGTGCTCAGATGGACCATTCCATGGTATCTGCTGTGCCACACTGGGTGGATCTCCCACAGCCATGGGTAACACCACCATGCTTACTGAGATGGGACCCTGGCCATGACCAGCTGATTTCTCATTACATTTTTATTGCTGGTCATCTTTTGGAAGCTCTTCTCTCAAATGCTCTATCAATATCTTCATTATTTTCCAGTGGTTAAATGCTGTTACAGCTTTTAACAGAAGCAGAAAAATTGTTCTGCTCAATTCATTTAGGCACTTCTTGCTAGCTCTGATTTTACATTGTGCCTCATTTCTCCAGCCTTTTCCTGCTTATCCTTTGGAGCTGGTTCATCATCACGTAGTCCATCTGAATTCTGTTTTAGCAGACACAGCACGAGGGAGGAAAACACCTTGGAAGTGTCATGGAAAGCCAGTGACGGCCACCTGGAATAAATGCTGTGTTTAGAGCATGCTGGTGACAATATGCAGGTCCTGAGCTCATGGACTGCCCTGGGGCTTCACCAGCGGGGCCTCCAGCAGGACTGAGGGGTGGGGACAGCTCCAGGGCTGCTCTGGCTGCTGTCTAAAATGAGATTGAAACGAAGGAAAGAGCCCAGGGCTGAACTTCCCTGTGCTGCAGGGGGGCCAGGGACGATGCAGAGGAGCTGTGTAAGCAGGACAGGTCACCCATCGCGGTGCAGAGGAGCTGTGTAAGTGTGACAGGTCACCCATTGCCATGCAGAGGAGCTGTGTAAGTGTGACAGGTCACCCATCAGTGCAGAGGAGCTGTGTAAGTGTGACAGGTCACCCATCAGTGCAGAGGAGCTGTGTAAGTGTGACAGGTCACCCATTGCCATGCAGAGGAGCTGTGTAAGTGTGACAGGTCACCCATCACGGTGCAGAGGAGCTGTGTAAGCGGGACAGGTCACCCATCGCGGTGCAGAGGAGCTGTGTAAGTGTGACAGGTCACCCATTGCCATGCAGAGGAGCTGTGTAAGTGTGACAGGTCACCCATTGCCATGCAGAGGAGCTGTGTAAGTGTGACAGGTCACCCATTGCCATGCAGAGGAGCTGTGTAAGCAGGACAGGTCACCCATCACGATGCAGAGGAGCTGTGTAAGTGTGACAGGTCACCCATTGCCATGCAGAGGAGCTGTGTAAGTGTGACAGGTCACCCATTGCCATGCAGAGGAGCTGTGTAAGTGTGACAGGTCACCCATTGCCATGCAGAGGAGCTGTGTAAGCGGGACAGGTCACCCATCAGTGCAGAGGAGCTGTGTAAGTGTGACAGGTCACCCATCAGTGCAGAGGAGCTGTGTAAGTGTGACAGGTCACCCATTGCCATGCAGAGGAGCTGTGTAAGCGGGACAGGTCACCCATTGCCATGCAGAGGAGCTGTGTAAGCGGGACAGGTCACCCATTGCCATGCAGAGGAGCTGTGTAAGCGGGACAGGTCACCCATCAGTGCAGAGGAGCTGTGTAAGCGGGACAGGTCACCCATTGCCATGCAGAGGAGCTGTGTAAGCAGGACACATCGCCCATTGCAGTGCTCGTGGTGCTGCTCGTGGTGCTGCTCGCGGGGCGCGGCCAGGGCTGAGCAACAGCACCGTGTTTGCTTAGTGAGGTGAGAGTCCAGTGCTGGGAAATGAGCCACGGTAGGAGCTGCTGCTTTAGATCCCCTGGCAACCTCTCTGACGGGGCTACAGCCTTTGTGAGCTCGGCAGCCAAGTTACTGCCCAGGGGTGGAGAGAGGAAAGGGAATGAGCGACCGTCCCAGAGTCACACCCAGAGGATTTCAGGGGCTGCGTCTCCACAGGCTGCCCAGATGAACACACATTGAAAGAGTCCTGTTACAGATACAGCAGGTGATTCCACCTTGGCAGGGCAGGGCCCTCCTCCTGCCGTGGAGAAAACTCTGCAAGGCCGTGATGGAAAATGGCTTGAAAGGAGAAGGCCAAGCTGGCACAGAGCCCCTGGGAAATACATGCTGGCACAGCCAGATAAATGTCCCTTCCTTTGAGAAATGAGAGAGGGGGGCTCCTCCTGAGCCCAGGAATGAGAGGGACAGCGTGTTATAAAGAGAGTGGGGACGTTTAATGGCTTTAATCTGAAAGATGGCCCAGAGCAGCTGGGGCTGCCCCATCCCTGGCAGTGCCCAAGGCCAGGCTGGACGGGGCTTGGAGCAACCTGGGCTAGTGGAAGGTGTCCCTGCCAACCTTAAACCATTCTGTGGGTTTGTCATTCCATGATCTAGAAGTAAATTAGGCAAAAAAACCCCAAAATAGCATAAACTGATGTGGAGAAGAAAACAGGCCAAGAGAACTAGAGGTGAGGGGAGAGCACAGATAAAACCCCTTCCCTCCTACGAGAGGATCCATCACATGGAATCTGCATTTCCCCCCTGCATTGTAGCAGTTCCCTAGCAGAGTGCAGATCAGCAGGTAAATGAAGACTTTTTGTGCAGTTGTGGCTGAAGGATGAAGTTTAGCTTGTCAGACTATAACATCTGGAATTTTTTGGACGTGAAGGATGAGTTGACAGTTCCACAGCACAAGATTTTACTTTTGTAGAAGAACTACACTAAGAAAATCATGTGGGGTAGCAGATGCCATGCCTGCATGTGCCATACTTGACTGCAGAGAAATGGAACATTCCACAGTAGCAATTTTGCTTAAAAATACATAAATTAATTTAAAAGGTATATATTTTCATTCCTACCTGATTTTATACAGTCTGCTGTCTTGCAAACCCCATCTGAAAGAGAATACAATCATATTCTTAATTCCTCACTGAATGTCAATATAATAAAACCTACTGTAAATATTTTCATTGACAGTCAATTTAACTGCAGTGTACAGTAAGATAAATATGAATGGACACCTTACACCCAGTGAGGAAATATTTATAGGATCAGGCTCTAAAAATACCATCATCTTCATCCCTTTAGGGTCATTCACTGCCAGTCACTCATCATGTGGAATTTTTGTGGTCATCAGAGGAAAATGTGCTATCAATCAATTGGAGGTGGGCAAAATGCTATTTTTACAACAGAAATTCAGAGAAAAATAGCACATGGCCTGGAGACAGTTGCAAAGTCAGTTTGAATGTAGCAATACCTTACAAGAGGATTTGGGGGGAATTCTATGAAAATTCTGAGACATTCACTCTGAAGTCCTCTAAACAAAGCACAAGGTTCAGGAACATGAAAATGTTTCCTTCTGAGTCTTTGGAAATAAAACTTTTTTTTTCATTACAGAATGACATTTTTCCATTCCATAATTGAACTAGACTTCAATAAAAAAAGTTTAAACAAAATTATTAAGTAATTCAAAATGAAACAAAACACTTAATTCCCTATATAAGGAAGCATTCTAGTTTGACCCCAAGTGGAAATTTTAGCTTCTCTGTATTGTCTTTTCCAAAGCTTGTCAGGGTATTTACCCCTGAATGGAAGTACTTTGCAGTGTTTTGCTGTGGCTGCTGAAGCACAAAACCTCTCAGGATCACTACACTCACTCAGAGTCCCTGCTGCAACAGCCTGCAAAGGGAAAACCAGGATTTTCATCCATCTCTGGGAGGATGAAGGAAGCCCTGGAGTTTGTTTTCTTCAGCAGTGCTGTAATTGGTAGGGGTTTGCTTACTGGAGCATTAATTACAAACAGAAGTATCCCCCAGAACAAGCAGATGGTTTGTGTTTACCACGACTTCGCACGAACAAACGAACTTGCCGAGTCCTGGTTGGAGGGCAGCAGTTTCAGGCTTTACCTTTCAGATAACCAGCTAACCTGCCGTGCTGCTGCTGGCTCTGCTCACCGAGGGGTGCCACGTACTCACCGTCGTAGGTGGCGTACAGGACGATCATGGTGACGGCCACGATGGCCAGCAGCACTGCCACCACAGCCAGCCCGATTTCCAGCCCGCTCCATCGCAGCTTCTTCTTTGGTTTGGGAGTGTTCACCTCAGTTATATCCATCTGGCTTTCTGACTTGCCCATAACCCAGTCTGCAAAGGAAAAGGGAGCGCTCGCTGAGCGCCTGCGCTGAGCCGCAGGTCTGGAACCGGCTCCTCAGCTACACAGCACCAAAGACCTTTCTGGGTGAGTTTTCAGACTCTTTGTAGCACTGCTGGATTGTCAGCGATGAACTGTGCAATCCTGCCCTCCTGTCAGGCCCGTGCACACCCCCTCGTACGCACCACACAGCGCCTGTCATTGATGGAGAGCGGCACCGGGACGATCCTGCCCCTGGAGGAGCGTCCTTCGCACCAGAGGGAAAAGGGAGGCCAACAAACCAAAACCTATGCTGAAAACTTACCCGTGAGGCTTAATCTGGTGTGAAGGTACAGGAGTTCACATGCAAGTGAAAAGCAAGTCTCTCTGCTTGAATAAAAATTAACTTAATCTGCCAATTACTTATCTAATGCTAAAGGTCAAAATATGCCATTGTGCTTGGCTGTCATTTCTTAAGATATTATGTAAGCAGTTCTTGACTACAGCTTTACAGCTGGCTCTAAAAATAGAAAAAAAACTCAGGCTCTGCTGGGAGCCTGTCAAATTCACACTGAAGGTAGTGAGTCTTCACAGCAATTTTTAAAGAACTGCAACCAGGCCTGTCTTTTGAGGTTAGAGCTGTGTGAAACAGGAGTCACGCAACGCTGGTGACAGTGGGAACGGCTCAGGCTCACGGGGGGAACTCAGGCAGTACATTTTAAGGTTGTATTTCTGCTGCTCCTTAGAGGTAACTGGGCCACCTCTGCAGTGCTGCTGGTGGCTGGTCTGTGCTTTCCCTTCATCTGCTCCCACCTATCCAGGGCCAGACTTCCCTCCACCGACAGAGATTCCAATTCCTACACACACAGCAAAGTATTCTCGGTATTTCACAATGGAAACTCGGCAGTTTCTACTCCCAGCCTTTCCTGGGGTTCTTTACATCCAAAACAGAGCACACACCCTTTCCATTCCCTGGGGTAGATAAGGAGAACACCTACACTCCCCAGACTCCTCACACAAAGATCAGCCTTTGTTACAGCCTTTCCCTTCTCAATCTGCATCCATTCCAGTCCAGCGACTGAACTTCATTATTTTAAACTGCTTTGCTGTAGTGCTGACTTCTGTTCATCTCTGTCCCTTCAAACTGCTGCAGTCTGTCCATACCCACTCTGTGCTCCTCCTCTGGACCCCCTGTTCCCCGACACTGTTCCTCTAAATGAAAAAGAGAACATTTTACTTCCCTGTAAAGTGTCTCCCCTTCTGTCACTACTCCTGGGACATCAGGATGCAGGAGGTGACTGGCAGTGCCAGAGTCGCAGCTCTTCCATGGCTCAGGAGTCTGGAATCCTGCAAGGTCTGCCCAGCCTGTGTCTTTCAACACCTACAGGGACCATTACAACTGCTTTCACGTGCCTCAGGAGTTGCTGTTTTTCTCTGATGAGTAGGTTTTTTGGTCAAATGAGACCGTGGTTTATGAGGCACAGGACTGAAATCCCACAGAACCAGGTAAAGGAGTGAGAAATCTGCCCTGCATTAACTGCAAGATAGAAGTTGATAGATAATAAAAAAGCAAATTAACGATTATCCCCTTCTCACTTTTGGTCCTATTAAGCAGCAAAAAAAAAAGCTATTTACATGGTCTAAATAGTGACCGGTCACCAGAATCCTCTGGATACTTGGAGCCTCATTTAAGCGATGATGCTTATCTCCTGACTCTGGGGGTGACTTTGAGCGCTGAAAGCACAGTTCACCTTTCATGTGTGAATAGGTCCCTTGCAGTCAGCTAAGTTTTTCCAAGTGAGCTAATCTTTCTGTTCCTGCAGGACTCTTCCTCGTGTCTAAAGGCATCTGACTAATTTTTACTTGTAGTTATTTAAAGAGTTGATCCCATCTGCATTAAGAACGCCAGGTAAAAGCTTCTTTATGTGCTAACTGCAAGCACAGCAAAAGTGTAGGAGTAGTTTAAGCAGATACAAGCCTTGGTATTGTGCTTCTCTTACACTTCTCTTAGCGCTTCTGTGATTCCCCTCTGCTCTGCCCACTAAAGCTTAGACACCGCAGACAGCTGACGATATTTTGATTGATCCTGATCTAGGATGCACGGGGAGTTATTTAATGCATTATCTTTCGGTTTTGGGCTGTGCACGTTGAAAATCGGCTTGTGTCTTACTTGGTTCGCAGCGTCGCTTCTACAGAAAATGCAGCACGTCACGAGAATACTTTTTGGTTTTATTCGCTAAGTTGTTGCCTGCCCCGTGCAGATTTTTGGGCACGGCGGGGCAGTGCCAGGGCAGCCCCTCGGGGGGAATGCACCTCTCCCGGCACAGCCCCGGAGCCCGCACAGCCCCGGCACAGCCCCGGAGCCCGGGACAGCCCCGGAGCCCGGGACAGCCCCGGAGCCCGGGACAGCCCCGGCACAGCCCCGGAGCCCGGGACAGCCCCGGAGCCCGCACAGCCCCGGAGCCCGGGACAGCCCCGGCCCCGCGGGGAGGTGCGTGGGGCCGGGCCGGGCCGCCCAGGGCGGGGAGGGCTCTCGGTGCCGCCGCAGCCGCTTCCCGGAGCGGCCCCGCCGGGGCGTCCCGCGGGCTCGGGGAGCTCCAGACCCCGCGTCCGGCTCGGGGAGCACCGCGCTGGGGCTGCCGGCGTGGGGAGCCGCGCGGGGACCCACCCGTCCGTCCGTCCGTCCGTCCGCCCGCCCCGCTCCCGCAGCCCCGTGCCCGCACTCACCCGCTGCGCTCGCAGGGCTCCGGCCGCGGGGCCGCCACGCACATCCCCGGGCGGCGCCGGGCGGAGGCGGCGGGTCTGCGCCCGCGGGTCCCGGGGGAAGGCGGCGCGACTTTAGTAGCTTTAGGCTCGGGCTCAGGCTCAGGCTTAGCCTAGCGGGGCTGTGCCGGGCGGGCCCCGGCGGCGCTCAGCGCCCGCGGGCAGCGGCGGAGCGCCCGCATGGCCGGGACATCCGCGCCCGCCGAGCCGAGCGCCCGCGATCAAAGGAGCCCTTGTCCGCCGGCCCAGCAGTTCTCCGGGTGACCTGAAGGCTTCTTCCTCTTCGCGATCATAGAAATGGGATGGGGCAGGAAACAAACAAACAGCCCCCCCGCCCCGCCGAGCCGCGCTCAGCACCTCGCCGAGCCGCCCCCGGGGCAGCGGCCGGGGCAGGGCAGGGGAGCGCGGGGTCCGAGCCCCCGGCACGGCTGCACCTGCCCGCCCGCCCCTCCTGCTCATCGCTCCCCGCCTGCTCATCGCTCCCCGCCTGCCCAGAGCTCCCCGCCTGCTCAGAGCTCCCCTCCTGCTCAGAGCTCCCCTCCTGCCCAGCGCTCCCCTCCTGCCCAGCGCTCCCCTCCTGCCCATCGCTCCCCTCCTGCCCATCGCTCTCCTCCTGCTCATCGCTCCCCTCCTGCCCATCACTCCCCTCCCGCTCATCGCTCCCCTCCCGCTCATCGCTCCCCGCGCCGCGCAGGAGCCGCCAGAGGATGCACAGGGAGCGGTAGCGGCTGCGTGTCTGCACGGCTCGGTGCCTGCTTCCATGCACGCTCATCGCTTTGTCACATTAATGCAGTCACATACTGCTCTGCAAGATCTTATGTCCTCATTCACCGAGTGATTTCTCCTCGGGAGGGAGACAGCTGTGACTTCTTGCACGGAGAAGCAGCTCTCAGCTCTGTCATAAGATTTCTCAGCCAACCGAGTACCAAAAGAGACTTGTTTCGTTCTTACAAAGTTTCACTGTAATTATTTTCCTTTTTACTAGTAGACTGCCAAACATCAGAAGCAGCAACGTGAGTTGCCATCGTTCCTCTGGCTCACACCAGGCACCACCCTCACTCCTGCTGCCTTCCTGAGAGCACCTTTATTACCCCTGAGACAGACATGGCAGCTGGAATTTCTGAAAGCTTTTGTTCCCAGCTACACACACTAGAACGTCTGTGCCTTGAGATGGGCAATTTCCTCCTCTCCAAGAAGAGTGGAAACTGAATCCCAACTTCTTTATGGAACTGCCCAGCGAGTGATCCACAGGGCAGATGGAATGGAGAGGGGAGGCTGATAACTGAGCATTGGCTGTAAAAATGAAGCACTTTTGCAAAATGAACCTCTGAAGAAGGTTTTACTCACCAAAACAACAAGAGAAGTATAAAGAATGGGCAAGAATAACATTTCAAAAAGTCTAGAGAACAAATACTGCGTTTGCTTACAGAGCGGAGTGGGGGAAATGCTGATGATATCTTTTCCAGAATCAGTGTTCAAATTAATATCTCACTTTCAACCTTCCCTGCGTTAATTCTTGCAGAGTTCCAGTCCGGTTCCTGGAACAAGCCATGTGCTCCTGCAGGTCACTCCTGACATTACCTGGTGCCTTGAACAATAGCAAACAGCACCAGGCAATGTAAGAATAGAGGAGTCATTAAAAATGCATGTGATTTTGTAACCAGCTGCCTACAGCACGGCCTGAACTGCAGCCAAGCTCAGGAAGCAGAGGGTGATGTGTGAGCACACTGAACTAAAATGGCAAAAAAGAATTTGTTTCAAAAATTTTATGTGAACCAAAAAAGTGGAACTGCCTAATTCACCACAAAGAGAGAGGAAAGGAAGAAACTCATCTGGAAATCTGTAAATAGCCCGAGGAGGACTGACGTACCTGAGAGGCAGTGAGAGAGTTTCCGCTCTTGTAGAACCTCGTGCTCGGAAAGAGGGAGCAGACCTTGGTGTATGCCCAGGCCACGAGAGGTGTGATCTGTGAGTCAAGTGCTGGCATTCCTGTTTGGGCCTTTGTCAGGGAGAGCTCCCACCAAGCCAAGCCAGCAGCGGGACATCCTGCTTAGGAAGAATGTCAGCGATGCTCCCCTGGGCAAGCAGAGAGTGCAGTGGGAGACAATGGTGAGGTGGGGCCGGTCTCTTCTCCCAGATAACCAGTGATAGGGCAGGAGGAAATGGCTCAGCTGCTTCCAGAGGAGCTTTGGGTTGGATATTAGGGAAAATCCCTTCAGGGAGATGGTTGTCCAGCCCTGGCACAGCTGCCCAGGGCAGTGGTGGATTCCCCATCCCTGGAGGGGTTTGAAAGTGGCTGTGGCACTTGGGGACATGGGGCAGTGGTGGCCTTGGCAGTGCTGGGGATCAGCTGGACTCGGTGACCCTCGAGGGATTTTCCAGCCCTATGATTTCAGGGATGAGAGACTGAGGGCTCCATTCTCTCACTGGAAGTGCCCTGCAGATTCCTGAGGGGCACACACGGCCAGTGCCAGGACGGAGCACATTGTGGCTGGTGTTGGCTCCGGTTAAACACCACGTGTTTGCTTCCCTCTTACTCACCTTCCCCTGACTCTGATATCACCAGGATAAGAAACAAGAAAACAAACCAGCAACAGAAAGTTCACCCCAGAATTGAAAGAAACAACGAACCCCTCACATTTAGAGATAAGAATAAATAGTTTGTCCTTATAACCTTGCTTTGGTGTTCTACACTCAAGTGATCCTACTGCTTGCAGTGAGAAAGAGCAGGATAAGTGTCTCCAGGTTCATCCTTCAGGGACAAGTTTGGTGGGATCTGGCACTGCTGCTGACAAGGGACTTCCCTTGACTTCTGATGGACAACCACCAGGTTGAAACAAATACATGGTAAATTTATAGAACCAAATAACACTCAGTATACAGTTTAGAGAATCAGATAATGAACAAAAAGAGTTAATGAAAGAGCATATGGTCATTGAATTGGTGTCCTTGAGAAAGAAAGGTGTCTGCTCAGTGCTGATTAATTTGAGGGGAGACAGCAGTACTATCCCTTAGCAGTGCTGTCCCTTAAAAATCTGGCTAGGGAAGGAAGCTTCTCCAAAAACTGCACCCACAGGTGGTTAGAACTACATAAAAAAAGGGTGCACCGATCAGGCATCAGAAAAACAAACAGTGCCACAACAGCTCATCTGGAAGAACAGCTAAAGACCCATTCAGTTCTGCCTTCTCCAGTTGGTCCAAAGTGACCACAGCAAGATGTTAATCCCAGAATGACCTCGGGGTGACTTTTGGGACACGAGGACTCATTTACACTCCTGTGAAACCACACTGATGATCCTTGTATTTCCTTTTGGAAAAGCTCCCTTTCCAAAGCAGCAAAGCCAAGGCTGAAGGGACCAAGAGCAGCCAAGTGAATGGTGCTGTGAGTGTGACTGCTCAGCTCAGCCCTGCTCCCAGCACACCCTGTGCCACAGGCAGGGGGAAATGCACCCTCCTGCCCTCCCTCCCTGCCCAGGGGGGTCCAGGGCACTTGGACTGTGAGAGACACTTGAGGTGTCAAAGCCTTAACAGCCCCAGTGTTTCCTCCCTGCGTTGTGGTTTTGTTCCTCAGTCAGTTTGTAAGGAATCCAGGCGTGGGTAATTTCTCATTCAGGAAAGTCAACAGTCTGGCTCTCAGAATCCTTGTTTCAGTGCCTAAATTATTCAGCTCTAATTGTATTGTATTACAGAGCTTTGTCTTTGTAAGGTGAGGGCCTCTCAGTGCGACTGATTTGCAGGTGTTTGCAAGCCTGATAAACCCCTTGGCTGAAAAGCTGCTTTTTTTATTATTTTTGGCAGTTTTTGAGCTCTCCTGAGAGCCTCACGCAGGGCTGCAGTTAACACTGGCTAACAGGCTCCTTGGGATGCTGAGCTGCTGTGCACCCATGCAGGGAGCCACCGCTGTAGGTGTCACTGGGAAGACAGGGGGTGTTTGGTGGAAGAAAGGGGTAAAAACTGAGGTGATGGGAAACTGCCTGGGCCATGTGCAGATGGCAGGAAAGCTGAGAGTGGTGTAAACACAGAGGCAAGAGATGGCAGAGAGTTCAGATGCATTAACCACAGGGTTTCCTGCACAGTGCAAATACGAGTGTGAAAGCTTAGTCACACTCCTCTGCTTCACTCAAAACCACAGTGAGCAGGAACAGAGAGGCCTTTTCCGCTGCAACAACTGGAGCAGAAACTACCAGGGACATGCAAAATCCAAGGAGCCAACACCCCGCTGGCTTTCCAAGCAGCTGTTTGCACTGGGGCCCTGCAGCTCCATGGATCCACAGATCCGGGATCCACAGCTCCAGGGATCCACAGCTGCTGGTATCACCCCAAAAGGCTGAGCTTTGTGTTTGGTGTGTGGCATCATCACCTTTATCACCCTTAGGCCTCGTGTCCGGTGGTTTCCCGGGTGCCTTCCTGCAGAGGGTGGTTGGGCAGTGGAGGCTGGGGGAGGCTGGGCAGCTGTGGGAGCAGTCAGATGAGCACGGGGGGTGTGTTTGGAGTGGCTTTGGGATAGGAAGTGCCAGAGTTGGGAGCAGCACTGACCAGAGGGTGAGCCAGGGGCAGGAGGGACGTGCGGACCCCCAGTGTGAGAGGGTGTTAAGTGGGAGCCTGTGCTCGCTCTGTGTGTCTCCTGGCCCGGTGACAGCAGCTGGATTCCGCTGAGGAACGAGATTAGGGCTGATAATGCCTTGGACTGCGGCGCTGTTTGAAGCTGAATCACAGTGCTTGGTGTGTCTGCACCAGATAATTAAAGCTGACAAACAAAGGAGCACAGGTTTTTGGGTCCTTGGGAGGGTTTACAGATGCCTCGTTGTCCAGGGTTGTTATTTGAGCAGCTTTGCTCAGTTCTGCACAGCACTTCATGCTGGATGCAGCACATGCCTTTGTGATGTGTGTCCAATACTGGTGTTTTTTAAAAAGTAGAGAATTGGCACAATCTGGCAGCTGGGAGGAGGGGCTGGTTATCACTGAAAGGGTAGGGAGAGCTTTACAGAGTAAAATATGTCCCAAAGCTGCCCCTGGCAGTGCCAGCCTTAGCAGGCTGGAAGAGTGTCCAGCGTGGTGCAGCCACTGATCAGGTCATTCTGTGCCAAAGGGTGGGATTGTTTTCAGTGCCATGTTCTGGGAAAACGAGGAGCCAGTGATGGGCTCCCAGCCTGATCCACGTGCCCAGCACTACAGGCCGTGTTTGCTGGGGGTGCTGAGTACAGTGACATCAGCAAGACTATAAAGGCTGGAAGGTATTCAAAAGAGAGGAAAGAAACGTCTCATTTTAAGATGACAGATTAAAAATATCCCTAAGTAATGTCTGGGTCACTGGAAAACAACCAACCACAACTCAACAAAGCAGGAGGTGGTACCACCTTGCCTGGCAGAGTGGCAAATAAACCACATTTTTCGATTCTTTCTCACTGCTGGCACCCAAAAGGGGAGTTTCTTTTCATCATCCAAATGACATCAGCAAATAGTCAGCAAGAAAAATAAGTTGTGTTTCAGTGTCACAAGATTAGCTGGCTCCATGGCCCTGCAAAATGAGATCATTTGAACCAAGTCCACGACTTAAATGCCTCTTTTTGGTCTTTCTTTAATCCCAAATGTTGAACTACAAGGCTTTTATGACATGAGTAGTGTATGGAAAATGGGGAGGACAAAATGCTGACTCTGGAGTGTCAGAACAAAGGGGAGCTGTCCTGTTCCAGCCCATCCCTCTGGGTCACACCGAGTAGTAGATCTGGGACACGAGACCAGCAGGTTTTCCTAACGTTTCCCATTAGCTTTTCTGTGTTCAAATGTGAAAGGGCAAAGCTGTGTGCACGTGAAAATGGGAAAGCAGATCTCTGTAGGTTGTCTCAGTGAGGAAGTCTCTGCCTCACTTGGGCCTGTGGCAAAGCTTGTGGTGACTTGGTGGGTGAGAGCAGAGCCCTCTTTGCCTTCTCCCTGATCCTGTCTCTGCTTCCCTTTTCCTGTTGGTCTGTCCTTTCTTGCTCATCTCTGTTTCACTGAGGCTGTTTGTGTGAGGAGGATCAAATAATTGCAGGTTAAAGCAGACCCTTGAACTCCAGTGTTTAATGGGTTTGTAATTAGGCCATGGATCCCTGTGAGAATGGGCAGTCTGGGACTTTGCCAGGATTTACAGGGGGATTTAGTAGCCTACTAAGAGTTTCCAGACCTATTAAATTCCTTAAGAAGTTTTAAAGATACCACCAGTTTTGGCAGGGAACTGAGAACTAGGATGTCTCTAAATACACATAAAACTGAGAGATGAGAAGTAGAAAAATCGTTGTTTTGTAGACAACAAGGAAAAGTTTCAAAGATTTTATCATTCCAAGTGCAGAAATAGATGTTCAGAATTATCTTGGTAACACATGCCTGGCTTAGAGCATATGATGTGTTTTCACTGAGAATTTATATTTACATGTTTGCTAACACCTGAATATTAAAATACACGTTAACCAGCACTGTGCATGCAGTGCACAGAGGTTTGTGTGACTGCTGCTGCTTTCTGAGCCTGGAGCACATAGCTGTGTTTAAAAAATGAGGAAGGCTTTGCTTTCCTCCGTTCTACCTGCTTGCCATTTATAAGGTTCTGTGACATCACATTGTTCCGTGTGTTTTGGGGAGATCAGTGAACTGCCAGGTGATTTTATTGTGGAGTCCTGGTTTATTCCTACTCAGATCTGAGACAAGTACAAACTTCTGTTGTTGTTTACTTTCCAGAGAGGAAAGGAAAATGACACATAACCTAAAAATACTTTCCTCCCCCTACTCCCTGTCTCAGTGCTTTGGAATAAGCTTTTGTCTTGGACAGAGTGGAGGGTAAGAAAAGACAGTTTTGTCACAGTAGCACAGAACCGCTGGTTTTGCTTCCAGGTTAAAGAAACCCAAACCATAATTAGCATTCTTTTCTCTGTTTAGTGACTGCCTGAAAAAGGACCACACAGCACTAAAAACTAGTCCACTTACCTGTGCAGCAAAGTGAGTGTAGAACTGTGTTAGAGTTGACCCATTCAGATCCAGCTTTGGATCAGCAGTGGGTTTGACCTGTGAACTTTGGCTGTAATTCAGGTTTTCTCGTAGCTGTGACATGTCTCAGCATCTCTCAGACTGGTGTGGGTCCGTGCCATATCTCCTGACTGCAGCAGTCCATCTGCACTTGTTCATGTCAAATTGATTCATTCCTCTCAAGAGTTTTGAAGCTGCAGTGAGTTTAAGTCTGGTTTAAATACAGGGAGATAAATTCAGCTGCTTCTGTAACCACTGCAACATAAGCTCACTGCTGGCATCCTCAGCACTGACAACACTTCTGAAAGTGCTGGCTTTGAGAGGAGTGGGATATGGCAGAGCCTAAAGGGTTGGGTTTTATCTCTACCAAGTGGTACAGTGACCTTCTATTGTTGTTATTAGCCAGGCTCAGAGCAGCTGTCACTGCAGGTACAGCAGTTCAGGCAGTCTTGGCTTTGCACTGCAGTTAAACCACTGATACCCAGCTCGGGACAGCAGAGCTGGCCTTGCTGTGACAGCAGCAGGGGCTGAAAGTTCCCTGTGTTGTGCTGTGAGTTCTTAAATTACAATCAAAACTGCCAACATGAAGAGTCTCTGGAAAACAAATCTGCAGTTTAAACATGAAGCACAAAGTGTCCCTTCCTCCTTCTTCACAGAACCAGCTTTGGCAAGGCCAAGGGCTGCTGCAGAATTTACAGCAGGTGGCCCCAGGTGTGCCAGTGAGTGACAGGGTGAGTGACACCCAGTGGGGAGCAGCTCAGGAGGGCTCAGGACGAGGGGAAGGAGGCTCTGCCCGAGGCACCAAGGCCATTCCACAGGGAGTTATTTCCCCCTCACTCAGGGAAATAACCCAGGGAATGCCACAGTAAAAGAGATGGCCATGGGGGTCTCTGCTTCTCCACTGCTGGGGGAGGTGATGGTGGGCACTGGACCTGCATTTGCCAAGCAGAGTTCCCAGGGAAGAGAAATCCTGGCATTTCGTGTTGTAGGGGACAGTAGCACTCACCTGCCTCGGGGGTGTGGCAGCTGCTTCTCACCATGTGTGAAGATCTAGAAAATGCACTCGGTTAAACTTATTTGTGTGAAAATTGTGACACCCATTCTTCATTTCTGAGGGCTGGAAATTGTGGTATTTATTTTATGAAGATTCTTATGAAATACAGGAATGTGCTGATGCAATTTCCACATGTTTTCATAGGCCTTTGAGTTTTTGTCTTAGACTACTGTTACACTTGGAGTTTGACCTTCAGTCCAGCAAGACTTCCTCTGGAAAACACTCTTCATTTCAAATGCAGCAGAAAGTAACTTCTGTCACATTCTGACATTTCAGCTGTTTCCATTTGCACGTTATAATTTCTTCATAGAGAGGTTTCTTTCGCCTTGTATTTTATTGAAGCTTTTCCTGACAGTTTTGGGTAAATACTGTGTTTGTTTGTGCATCATTTACAGCTGATTCCTCAGCTCTGGGCAGGTGTCATTTCTCACTGCCTGGTGCTCTCGTGTTTATGAGTTACATTTGTTTCATTTGAGACAAAAACCCTTTGCTCTCAGCACATGTTATTACCCTGATTGTTAGTTTTTGTTTACAGATAGGAGTTTTATTTTATTATGTAAATAATATTCTGCTCTGATAAAGATGGCTGAGCCAAGTCAGAATTCACAAGAGTGTTTATAAATATTTATTCCTACCTTTTCCCAGGTTTTCTCTGTGCTCTGAAACACTCCTGAAACACCCTGCTGCATCTTGGATAGCCTAATGTTAGATATCTCAGATACTCTTCTTAACTGATATGGGCTGGTAGTGATAAAGAAAAGGTATTTTACCTTTTATCTTGCAGGTGGCTTTTTTTGTTCTGTGCCTGATGCAGATACTGGTTTCTCAAGAAGCTATTAAAACTGCTGGGATGACAAATTAAAATGTTGTAAGATAACCAGGCAGAATGAGATGAGCATTAGAATAGAGACAAGGGTGAATGTGTGCTGGCTGGGTTTGTTGGGTGTCCGTTCTGGTGCTCCCTGTAGGACCCTGGTGGTGCTGAGGTGAGCAGTGAACCGTGCCCCAGTCAGGGTGCCTGGCAGGGCTGCAGTGCCCTCTGGGCAGCTCTTTGGGCTTTGGCAGGTGGGGTCACTGCTGCTGCAGCAGGAGATTGGGCATGGGAGTTCTCAGATCATTTTGCTAAGAATGATTAACACAAAATAGTGTTTTGTTATCTTTCATACGATTTCACGGAGATTAGAGGGAATAATCCACATTTTGGGGGGATTTAAAAATTAACCATTCCGCTTGCAGCATGTTTGAAGATTAGGAATTTGAATCAGCTTCTGTCTATGAAGATGTTCACAGCTTTGTTAAGATGCATTCTGAGCTCCCAGCTTTAGTTAGGTTAAAGATATTAACCGGTGATACTTTATTTTTCGTTTTCTTCTCATTCTGTGGCAGAGAAGCACAATAAGGTTTTCCAACATGATAATAATAATAATAATTAGTTTCTTGTATCAGGCTTAGCAAAATAAGAATGAAGTTGTGTTTGAGCTGAGATGCACAGGGAAGGGCAATACAGACCTGAGGAGTGACATTTCTGTGGTGCTGGCAAGGCTCAGGAGCAGGGGGCAGCCAGTGCTGTTATTCCTCCTCTCTGAGCTCAAACTCAGGAGCTGTGGAAGTTCTGAAATTTCCAGAGTTCTGAAGAAGAACTTCCTGAAGTTCTAAGGTTTGCCTTGCTGGGCCATTTGCTAGATTTAAAGAGTTTGGGTCTACAGGATTGGATAAAGAAGCACCCCAGGAGGTGACACCACTGGCTTTCCATGAGCAGGTTTTTGTAAGAGAAAGTTATTGGGTGTGTTTATTAGAGCTGAAAAACCCCCACAGAAAATGTCAGTCACAGTGTCTGCCCAGAGTGGGTTTGCCTGTGATCCCTCCAGGCCCAGCCCCCGTGTCTGTGGCTCTGGCTGTGCCCTCAGTGCCTTGGCTGCTCTCTCGTTTGCTGCTCCAGGGGGGGAATGTCTGAAATGTTACAGCAGTTTCTAACACAGCACATTCCTCTGCCAGTTGTTTCCAGGTGCTGCTCGGGATGATACAGTTTAACATGGTAGAATTATCCTCTGCCAAAACAAAAATTAACTTCTCTGGTTTTTCTGTTTCCCAGAGGAGAGTGTTCTGTGGTTACCTGACAGGGTATGCTCAGTGAACATCTCTGTCTACAGCTGCAGACATTTATAGTACAAGTCCCACCTGCTTTCCATTAGAACTTGAATTTATAAATTATTTACATGCTTTTGGGAAAAAATCCACTCTGTCTTATAAATTCTTTCCTCTCCTTTACTGTACCAGAAAAAGACTTAGGCTGGGAAATAGGCCCAGTAGAAGGTGGGATAAGTTGTGTCTGTATGTGGCAGTGGGGAGGCTGTCTGAGACTTTCTGTACATAAACCATGAGAGAAAACAAGGTGCAGTCTTGTGCTGCTCAGGATCCAGCTTCAGGAATATAAAGAAATACTAAACTTCATAATCTATCCACATTTCTGTCATTCCTAACGAGCCCACTCTCCCAAATTAAAGGTGCTCTGTATGTAATTTGAATATATCTTATTATAATAGAATCTTCGCTCTTCCTAGATTTAGCAACTGTAATTTAGATTTCATATTTCCATCTGAAGTTAATTGTTATTCCTCCTAGTTCAGGAGAAGCTGCCAGTGGTGCCTAATAAAGAGCACTCAAGGTAAATTATGCTTCATGTCAATTAATTTAAATTTTGTGCCAGTGTTCAGAGGAGATCCACCCCATCCCATAAACATTATTAGCATTACAGCATTGTTTCTTTGGGGAAATTATTGTGTATATGAGACAGGATTTTTGGAATGAACATTTCTTCTGGCCAAAACCCACAGTGCTCTGCCTTGCTCTCAGTGTTTTAAAAGTGTGTACTTCTGGCAGCTGTTTAAATACATGTTCCCAACATCCTAATTTTCCATACACACTTTTCCCCAGAGTGACAGTCAGGGATTGGGCATGAAAAGGGTTGTTTTAGGACACGGTGGTGGAAGGAAGGAAGTACTGACTGTATGATGGCTTAATTTGGCAAGTGTGAAAATCTGAGTGAACTGTTGAGCATCAGGGTTCGGAGTCCTGGGGTCCCAGAGTGAAACCCACAGTGCAGGTGCTGTTCCCTGCTGGGCTGGAATGCAAAGGTTTGAGAAAGTCTCTGTCAGACTGCAGAAACAACTGAAATCTTTAAGCTAAACGGGCTGTATTTGATTCTGCTGTAGAAAGTCCCAATTTCTCCTGGTCCCCTCCATCATTTTTCAGATTACCTCTCACTGGAGCAGTTTACCCTCCAGGTGACAAGGTCAGGTCATTATGTCTCCAGAAAGGCCAAATACAGAATTCTTTTCTTTCAGATAACTCCCTCAGGAGCTTTATTCCTTTTGATATGCAGCTGTTTTAGGTTTCTCTGCAGTATTCTGTGTCCATTCCTCCTGTGCCTCCCGTTCCTCTGGGCAGTGCAGGGGAGCTGTTGTGTTCCCAGCTGCTGTGCTCTGGTGGTGGTTATTGTTTGGTTTGCTTGGTGTTTGTGCTGAAGGTACCACAGCAGCTTGTTTATAATTCTGCACACTACAGTTCAAAGAGATAACACAGCCCTGTTCCTCAGTTTCTGACAGTCAGACCTGCTGTTGCCACTCTGACCGTGTCACACGAGAGGCAGGCAAAGGACACAGCACGGTTCTTGAGGTGGAGATCCCTGTGCTGTGCTGTGGCTCTGGGGGAACCACCCAGGCTGCAGCTTTGGCTGCTGCACACCCTGTGCTGTGTCCTCCCTGCAGGAGGGTGGGATTGAGCTGCAGTTATTCCTCCTCTGCCTTTCCCACTCTGGTGTCAGGGATATGTGGAACAGCTTATTTGTGTCAGTGCAAGGAGGTGCCCCAGTTACAAATCTCACCTGCCCTGCGTGTTGTTGAGACAGGTTGCTGTCCTGAGGATTACTCTGCAATAGTGAATCTGGTTGGATTGCAAGTCCCAACCTTCACAAAGGGCCCACCTGCCCCGTGGGATGTGCTGTGTCACGAGGCCAGTTTGCTGCTGGTCACACAAGGAGGGCACGGGCACATTGCAGACCTGGGCAAACATGGGCAAACTTGGGCTAAAGTTACACACCATTCAGTGTCTGGGACTTCTGTGGGCACCTGACAGGCTGCAGTACTTGTGGGGCACGTTGTATGGGTGGTGAGTTAAGTGTGCCAGGCACTTTGGAGCAGTGTGTGTGTGCAAAATTAATAACAAACTGTTCGGGCAGGCATTCAGGTAACTTTTGTTTTAAGACATTCCTTTTTTCCCCAATATATGTTGATTTCCCTCCATAGTGTGCATTTATTTGAAGCCTCAACAAGAGGATATGAAATGCTGGATCACTTGTATGTTTTGGTCACGTGTTGTCTGATTTTTGAGTCAGGAAACAGGATTCTTAAGGGTGGTGCTAAATAAATGCTGGTGTAAAGTGAAGGTGGGATCAGCCTGCACGTTCTGTGGGAAGGATGTGTAAACTCAGCTTCTATGAGGAGAACCAAGAAAACTTTTGTGAAAGGTTGAAAGAAATCAGAGGAGAAAATAGCTGAGTCATTGGCATCCAGAGTACAGCTCAGCCTGTACCAAGAGCTCCAGTTCTCTGCAGTCAGGGTGGACGTGCACTCATGGAAGGTGACAGAGCCACATTCTTTCCACACAGCTGACCCTAATCCAGCCCCCCAAGTGATTGTAGATGGTTTCTGGAATTGGTAGCAGATTAAGAGCCCTGGACTTGCTTGTCCAGATTTGGTTTATGGCAGGCAAGGCCTTTGTAAGAGAATCCTTTTAGGGCTAATGTGAAGCAGTTATACTCCAGGTTGAGCTCTTTTCTGATCTCTCGTGCAGGAGGAACAGTGACTGAGCTGGAGGAGCTCTCAACAACTCTCAGTGGCATCAGTTTATCTGCTGTGGCTTTTTGCTGTGATGACAATCTCCCCTCTCAGCTGTAGCACACCTGGCTGTTCTCACACACCCCTGTGCCCACCCTACTGCCCCTAATGACCCCAGTGACCAGCAGTGACCATGTCCTGGGGGCACCAAGAGTGTTGCAAGAATTCCCTGCTGGGATCTGGGTCTCTCCTGCTGTATCTGAGGGCTGTGTTTTGGGGTGTGACACCCTGGGAAGGCAATGCTGGTGTTTTGTGCTGTGGCCCTTCTGGCATTGTAAATACACTGGTAATTACAGCTGGCTGCTCTGGCAGGGGCAGGGCACAGCCCTTGCTCTGGAACGTCTCCTGGCAGTCTCTCAGCTGATAAGATAACTTCAACCTGACAAACTAGAGGTCAGGTGAAATATTCCTTCCTATAATACGTGGATTGATTATGTTATCTATAATAATAAAGTAATTAAATAAACCACACCAAATAGAACAAAGGGGCAAATCTCACTAGCCAGATAAAAGGGAGCAAGTCAGAATTGTCATTAAAATTCCAAAAGAAAGGCAAAAGTGAGTAAAGAGCGAGATGTCCCCCAGCACACGGTGCAGTCATTGCCAATGCAGGGCTGCCCTGAGATGAACAGCCTGCTGCTGGTTCCTCCCTGCTGCTGGTTCCTCCCTGCTGCTGGTTCCCCCCTCCCTGCCCTGTGCTGGACACACAGCGAGGTACAGTGCTGGAGCAGAGCTCCCAGTGGCTCTTCCCTTGTTACCTCCTGGGGCTGGGCCTGACACACAAACAGGAGTGACCAAATGCTCTTGTGCTGAACACACAAACAGGAGTGACCAAATGCTCTTGTGCTGAACACACAAACAGGAGTGACCAAATGCTCTTGTGCTGAACACACGCAGGTGTTTGGCAGCAGCAGCGCCCCAGACCCAAACACACTGTCCCAACAGAGCAGCTTTTGTTGAGCAAGAAGGAAACCTCACTGCCTGCATGTGCACAGGGAGAGCAGCTGCAGCTGCTGCTCCAGGGACAGCAGGAGAGGGGCAGGCAGTGCTTTGCCTTCTCTGGTGCTGCAGGACGTGTGTGTGGCCCTGCCTGGGCAGCCCTGTCTGTGGGTGTTCCTGCAGCACTCCGAGCAGGAGGAGCTCCCAGTGCTGCTCCCTGAGTGAGGGAGCAAGAGCTGAGTTCATCCAGCACATGGACTCTACACCTGATTGCCCTCAGCAGCAGCCTCAGTGCTGCTTCCAGCACCCAGAGTATCCCAGTCCTGAGAGCTCTCCTGGAGCACTTCCCACTGCAGCAGTTTAATCGAGTTTGCATTGAAAGAAGGGCTCACTGTGGTATTTTTGCACTTTTAATATTTGAAACCTAAATCTCCAGCAGGTCTTCTTCCCTGTGAGGGTGGGCAGGCCCTGGCACAGGGTGCCCAGAGCAGCTCTGGCTGCCCCAGCCCTGGAAGTGTCCAAGGCCAGGTTGGACAGGGCTTGGAGCAGTCTGGGACAGTGGAAGGTGTCCCTGCCCATGGCAGTTGGGCTTTAAGGTCCCTTCCAACCCAGCCCAGTCTGTGACTGTATTAAATAACCCCCAGGATTTGCTGCTAATTCAATATTACTATCATCTCACTCTCCTCTAATTTATAAATTTGTCTTTCAGAGTGTTTGATTTGAATCTCATTGACGTTACTGTTTGTCAGGAACTAATTCTTGGGATGATCTTGGGCCCCATCTGTCTGGTTTGACCTCAGCACAGATCAGCAGTAGGTGAAAGGTTTGGTCCCTGCACTCTGCTTGCACCAGGACACACCAGTGTCACGAGTACCTCAGCAAACTCATCATGCAGCTCATGTCCTGTGGTGCCACCGCCTGAGTTTGTAAAACAGGGCTTTCCTTACACCTGATTAGATATGAAAATTGAGAAGAGAACAGGTGGCTGAGGAATATTTGATAAATGCTCCCTAAGTGAACCCAGCCATGAAGGGTGGGGTCTGTGAGTGACCCGTCTGGGGTTTATCCCTCGGGGTGTTTGGTGTTGGCAGAACCTGGCTGCTGCCAAAGCCACTGATAAAACTCCTTTGGAATCAGAAGGGGTGGGAGAATGAACCATGACACAACTGCTTCAAAAATCCTGTGGGCTGCAGCATTTTGTCGTAGTCCTCCCACTCCAGTTTTATTCCTCTGTTGGAACAGCAGCTGTTGGTTTGGTAGGACCAATATTCCCACAAAGCAGTCCCTGAGGCCCGACTGTGGCAGTTACAGGGACTGACCCCTAAGGGAAAAGATTCTCCCAGATTCTCAGCATGAAAAATCCTGTTCCAGGAGAGAGGTTATTTTGTTCCTTTTAAGAGCCAGCCCACTGATAGGTGTTCTGGATTGAGTTCATCCCAGGAGTGAGCTTTGCTGCCTCTGGGGGGTCCCTGTTCATTCTGGTTTTGCTGAGGGGAGCAGAACCCTGTCTGGGTTTTTAACACTGCGTGGTGACTTGGTGATTAATGTGCATATCAGCATAAGAGGCTCTTCCATTGTCTTTTTCCTTTTCTCTGCTCAAAAGACAGTTATATTAATAAAATGAACACCACTCTATTGGTTTTTTTTTTTTTAAATAGGCAGTCCATTTTTTCAGCTTGTGTGGAACCATCACATTTATTCAATTTGGGCAGTTTAGTTAATAATGGGGTTTTATTTTTCAAAGGAAAAAGAGGCTTTAATATATGGGTGTGTATTTCCATGAAGTCAGAGGCCCAAGGCAGCACAGAAATATGCTGCATTTTCATGTGCTCGCCACATTTCCATGCACAAATCAAATTAATTGTGTGCATGTTTTTGCTTGGGGCCTTGTGCTTCTGTTTTAGAAGGAGGGTGTCTTTTATTTTGCTTTCTCTAAAGCAGAGTTCCGTAGGAATTCCTGCAGATCAGTTTGGCTCTGCAGCCCGAGGTTCCGTGGGGCACTTTGGAGACAGTGGGAAGGGCAGGAATGAGGCTCTGGGTGTGCTCTGGGACTGCAGCAGAGCTCAGAGGTGCCACAGCGTCTTGATTCCACAAATCCACGGTGCTCCAATAGCCAGGCTGAGCTCAGGCTGCCAGAGATCCTGCCAGATCATCTTACACCCCTTGTGAGGAGAAGGAGCAGGGAGAAGTGCAGCCAGGGCAGGTGAGAGGCACAGGAGCTGGGATGCTGTTCCTGAGGCAAGGCTGTGTTATCCCAGACTGGAACCAGGCATTCCCAAGGCACAGGGGGGTCCCAGGGAGCTCCTCTCCGGTGCTGGAGCACAGCTGGGCTCAGAACCAGCAAAGGGGTTTGTGGCTTCTTGCCATGGCTTAAAATACAGGCAGGGTCTGTCCTGACTCCCATCTCCAGACAGCCTGGAAAGCTGATCCAGTCCTCGGGGTGTTCCAGGCTGAGGGGCTCAGTTTGCAGGTGCAGACATGGGAGTGTAGGATGTGATACCCTGCTCTGGACTGAGTTCAGCACAGATAAAGCTGTGAGTGGAAGGACAGAGCCTGGGGCTTTTGGAGCTGCAGGTTGAATGGTGATACATCAGCCACGTGAGAGGAATCTGAAAGGGTCCTGTGAGGGAGAGGGAATGTGAACTGCAGGCAGGACAGTGTGACCTCCCTGGGACAAAGGGGAAGGCAGAGACACAGCCTGGCCTGTCTGGGGGTCACAGGAGCTCAGTGAGGATCCCACTGCTAAAAGAAAACTGCCTCCTCCTCCCTTGGAAGTGTCCCTGCAGCTGGAAAACCCTGAGTCCCAGAGCCTTCCAGTGTGGGCAGCTGTGGAATGGCCCCAGTCCCTCTGTGTGCTCAGGAGGTGACCAGGAGAACCATCTGTTGTTTGTGAGGTTCTGCAGGGGATGGTGCTCTGTGGGGCAGTGGTCAGTGCAGACCCGATACCCTGTTAGCTGGAGGGAGGGAAACTTCCCAGTTTTCTGGCACAGTTCATTGTTTAGATGCCATCTGGGTGCTGCTGTCAGGAGAAAATGGATTTTCCACCAGGAATAACAATTTTTTGTCCTGCAGTGAGCCACAGTATGTTTGTAACATGCCTGTGATTAACTGAGTGAGAGGTAAGACCTGCAGGCTCTTGGGGCTTTCCTCTGCTCTGAGGTATTTGTGCTGGGAATGGCTGGGTGCCAGCTGAGCTGGCTGTGCAGGAGGAAGGAACAGTTTGCATGCCGGGTGTGTACATGTCACATTTGGGTTTGGGTTGATCCTGACTCTGCTCTTCATGCACAGTTCATTGATGTGGCTGCTAAAATCTGCAGCACACTGACAAGTGACTATCCACCATGGGCTGGCAGGATACCTGTGTGTATCCCACAGAAAAAGTGTGTATTCAGAAGTGGAGGAATTCAGTCAGCATTCAGGAATGGCCCTTTGAGGGAGAGGATTGTGTAAATGGTATAGGAACTGAGCTGGGGAGACTGCAAGGTAACCTCTCTAAATTTTTACTCATGTTGTAAAATTTAAATTGTCCTCTCAGTCACTCATGTGGTGCCAGGTTATGCCACTCTTCCTTTCCCACTTCCACTGGGATCTGAATGGCTCAGGGGGGTTCATTGTTGGCAGCTGATCTGACTCCATCTGGGAGAGGATGGGCCCCTCTCCCTCCCTGGCTGCACAGAGCTCGTGTGTTGATTCTCCTTGGCTCCCTGATATCCCTGCAGCCTCCCTCCTTCAGCCTCCCTCCTTCAGCCTCCTTCCTTCAGCCTCCCTCCTTCATCCTCCTCCTTCAGCCTCCCTCCTTCAGCCTCCCTCCTGCAGCCTCCCTCCTGCAGCCTCCCTCCTGCAGCCTCCCTCCTTCAGCCTCCCTCCTGCAGCCTCCCTCCTTCAGCCTCCCTCCTGCAGCCTCCCTCCTTCAGCCTCCCTCCTTCAGCCTCCCTCCTGCAGCCTCCCTCCTTCAGCCCCCCTCCTTCATCCTCCTCCTTCATCCTCCTCCTTCAGCCTCCCTCCTTCAGCCTCCCTCCTGCAGCCTCCCTCCTTCAGCCTCCCTCCTTCAGCCTCCCTCCTTCAGCCTCCCTCCTTCAGCCTCCCTCCTTCATCCTCCTCCTTCATCCTCCTCCTTCAGCCTCCCTCCTTCAGCCCCCCTCCTTCATCCTCCCTCCTTCATCCTCCCTCCTTCAGCCTCCTTCCTTCAGCCTCCCTCCTTCAGCCTCCCTCCTTCAGCCTCCCTCCTGCAGCCTCCTCCTTCAGCCTCCCTCCTGCAGCCTCCCTCCTGCAGCCTCCCTCCTTCAGCCTCCCTCCTTCATCCTCCTCCTTCAGCCTCCCTCCTTCATCCTCCTCCTTCAGCCTCCCTCCTTCAGCCTCCTCCTTCATCCTCCTCCTTCAGCCTCCTTCCTGCAGCCTCCCTCCTGCAGCCTCCCTCCTTCATCCTCCTCCTTCATCCTCCTCCTTCAGCCTCCCTCCTTCAGCCTCCCTCCTTCAGCCTCCCTCCTTCATCCTCCTCCTTCAGCCTCCCTCCTTCAGCCTCCCTCCTTCAGCCTCCCTCCTTCATCCTCCTCCTTCATCCTCCCTCCTTCAGCCTCCCTCCTTCAGCCTCCCTCCTGCAGCCTCCCTCCTTCATCCTCCTCCTTCATCCTCCTCCTTCAGCCTCCCTCCTTCAGCCTCCTCCTTCAGCCTCCCTCCTTCAGCCTCCCTCCTTCATCCTCCCTCCTTCAGCCTCCCTCCTTCAGCCTCCCTCCTTCAGCCTCCCTCCTTCAGCCTCCCTCCTTCAGCCTCCCTCCTTCAGCCTCCCTCCTTCATCCTCCTCCTTCATCCTCCTCCTTCAGCCTCCCTCCTTCAGCCTCCCTCCTTCAGCCTCCCTCCTTCAGCCTCCCTCCTTCAGCCTCCCTCCTTCAGCCCCCCTCCTTCATCCTCCTCCTTCATCCTCCTCCTTCATCCTCCTCCTTCAGCCTCCCTCCTTCAGCCCCCCTCCTTCAGCCTCCCTCCTTCATCCTCCTCCTTCAGCCTCCCTCCTTCAGCCTCCCTCCTTCATCCTCCTCCAGTGCTGCCTTTCTGTGCCTTTGCTGTCCCTTTCCCTCCGTTTCCACATCCTGAGCAAGCTCCATCCCTGCTGTTCCTGTTTATACAAGCTGCTTCACGTGAAGGAAATTAAGATGTTGTTTAGCCAAACTGTCTCACTGCACATTTTAATTCTCTAGATTTATGATAGAGCAGCTGTGGCTCAATCCCATTTGAAAAGCTTCTGGGATTTTTTCCTGTAAGTGTGAAATGATATAAGCCCTTGGAAGGGGAGAAAGATTTTATCTAAAGCAGTAACAGTAAAATCTGTTTATGTTCAGGCTATTTGTAATACAGGACCGATGCATTCTTTTACCAGGGAATTTGTACCTATACATAATTTTGAGCCCAGTTGCCATAAGGGTTGGAGTCTCCCTAAAAAACCCCAAAGTGCTGCTGTTCACCAGCAGTTCTTTCAGAATTGAGGGGAAGGGGGGTCAGGTGCAGTTTAGCTGACATGCCAGGCAGGTCTGAGTGTGTGAGGACACACATTGCTCACAAGCCTGGTGCAAAAACTCGGTGCAAGAGCAGTCACTGCCTGATCCAAGCAGGCAGTGCTGAATTCTGCCCTGAAGGAAGAGGAAAGGAAGGAAACTCCCCGTGGAAAGGGTTCAGGAGTGCGAGTGCAGGAGGATTTGCTGTAGAGGACAGTTTGGGTTTGTGATGCTTCCCTTGCCTGGGGAAGCGTCCTGGTGATATCCAAAGGAATTCAGAAGAGATCTGATAAGGCATTATTTTATTAGCTGCTTGTACCAGCCTCAAAATCCATGTGACACTGCACTCTTAGGTGACAATAGGCAGTTTATCACTGAGGAAGATCACAATCTGAGTTCTTCTAGGTTGTACTGCTCTGCTTGTCACTGTGGGGACTGAACCAAAGGGGATTGAAACCAGTGCTGCTGATTTTTATCATTGTCATCCACGAATACATTGATTTCTTTAACAGAACCTTGCTGCTGCACTGGAGAGACTCTCACCTGCACTGTCATGACTTGGGTCATCAGAAAGCACTTACAGAGCAAACCCAGCCCTGCCAGTGTCTGCTGGCACACCCTGACAGTGCCGTGGTGCAGGGAAGGGCCCTGGGAATGGCTGACATCCATGGGACACGCCGGGCAGCACTCACAATTCACTGTCTCGGTGCTGCAGAGTTAAAAATAACCTCCCAGCTGGCTGGCTAAGATGTGACTGCAGGGTCACTGCTGCCCAGAGCATCAGCCAGTGGCTGAGCACACACTGCAGGCTCCACAGCAGCCAGGGCCACGACAGCCTGGGAGCAGCCTGTCACCCTGGCAGTGCCCCACTCACCTCATTCCCACTGCCTGGGGAGCCCCGAGGTCCCTGGGGAGCTCAGCAGGGCACAGCCTGCCAAGGCACAGGTGGCACAGGTGGCAGAGCGCTGGCACTTCTCTCCCAGGAGCCAGGGGTGCCCCCTGAGAGCAGCCCAGACAGGCAGGGAGCACACAGGCAGCTCTGGGGGGCTGTCCCGAGCCCCTGGCAGGGATGGGGGGACAGAGGCACAGGCAGCTCTGGGGGGCTGCCCCGAGCCCCTGGCAGGGATGGGGGGACAGAGGCACAGGCAGCTCTGGGGGGCTGCCCCGAGCCCCTGGCAGGGATGGGGGGGACAGAGGCACAGGCAGCTCTGGGGGGCTGCCCCGAGCCCCTGGCAGGGATGGGGGGACAGAGGCACAGGCAGCTCTGGGGGGCTGCCCCGAGCCCCTGGCAGGGATGGGGGGACAGAGGCACAGGCAGCTCTGGGGGGCTGCCCCGAGCCCCTGGCAGGGATGGGGGGACAGAGGCACAGGCAGCTGGGTCTCAGGCTGGCCCTGCAGGCAGGGCTCCTCGAGTGCTCGGGGTAAGGACAGAAAGGTGTTCTTCCACTCCCCTTTCCTTGCACCCTACGGTGGGATTCAGGAGAGAAAAGGGAAAAGATTTTGTACAAATTAAGTAAAGTGAAAATGAAACAAATTTCCATGGCTGCTCCTATGTGATTTTACAGAAAATGCAGGAATGTTTTCCCAGTGGATTCACATTTGATGTATTTCTTTTTTCCACACAATGAAATGTTAAAAAACCCCAGAAGCTTTAAATAATAAAAGAGGAAGACGTTGGTACTGGGGCTGAGCAGAGCAGTCCCAGTTTGACTAATGGAACTGCACATTCACTCTGGACCTTTGTCAACACACATTAAAAATACCCCATCAGTTTAACCCATTTCCTTCTCTGGGAGAACCTGGAGAGCCTTGCTGGGAGTGCACTGGGAGGCACAGGCAGGCTCAGGAGGAGCCTGGGGATGTTTCACTGCCCCACTGTGAAATGGTGGTGTGACAGGGCTGGCTCAGCACAGCCCTGGGCAGGGACACAGCTTTGGGTGCTTGTTTGGGGCACGTGGCTTTGGACCAAGCCCTGCAGGTGCTGTGCCCGTCCAGGACTGCCCCGAGGGTATTTATAGCTCTCTTTGGGGGGGGCTTGGCATCTGATCTGACCTGCTTTGAAAGCTGGGAACAGAGTCTCAGGCAGATTTGACTCCCCCCTTGGATAAGGGCACTGTGGCTAAGTGTCAAATTTGTTCCTAATCCTCAGGTGGTCACAGACTGAGCTGATGGAGGAGCTGGACCTCAGCTCTCCTGTGTTGCAGAGGGGAAGCTCTTAGGAACTCCTGGAAACAAGGTGAGGCAAAGACCATCATTTTCTTCCTGCCAGAGTCTATTTAAAGGTGCTGAAATGAATGTTTCATACACCAGTAAAGCCAAATTCTTTTTATACCCAAGGACTTAAAAGGAAAGTATTGCACAAACTGGGCCTTTAAGGGTGTCTTCATATATATTTGACACTTGGCAAACAGCAATGCCTCACTGTGGGTCTTAAGGATAACTTTATTAAAAAAACTTACACCTAGAAAGGAAAGAAACAAATTGGTCACACAATTTTCACAGGTTACAATTCTTGAACATTGTCAAAGGGCAGCTGTGGTGGCCTGCATTGTACCACACCTAAAAACCAGAGGTGAGCACAGTTATCTCAGAATATTACTTTCCTTAGTTTCATCACTTGGATGTTTTTCCACATGGGAGAAAGGTTCAAAGTGCTCAGCTTTAGAGAGAATGGGCATTTTCTGGGCAGCAAACACCGTGTTTGCACTGCTGTCAGCTCTAAGACCTACTTACACAGCTGGACTTCAGGAGAGTGCTGAGGCTGGTTTGTTTGACCCACTTTGCTGCACTTCTGCTTTAGCAGTACCTGTAGGAACTGAGGAACACTCTGTGAGCCTGCTCGGGGTGGGAAGGGGGAAGGTTGAAGTGTGGGCTGAGGGAAGGTCCCCCAGAGTTCTGGGCAGTGCTGATGGCATTGGCATCAGGAGGCATCACATTATGCTTGCTGCTGCCTTATGGGAGCTATAAATAGAGAGCTGGAGCCCTCCTGAGGGAAACACTGCCCTTCCCTGCCAGGTTCACACCTCCCCTGTGCCACACATCCGTCATCAGCCCGGGGTTTGTCCTCACCGTGTCCGTGCCCATCCAGACCTTTCCCCAAAAGCTGAAGGAGGTTGCTCAGCAGGTGTTACATTCCCACTCTCAAAGTTCATCCAAAGCTTTCTCCTTTCATTTCCCCCCTCTTTGTAATATTCCACGTCCCTGGGCAGTGTGCAGCCAGGTTCTCTGGGGGAGATGTGCAGGATGTCCCTGACATCCCTGGGAGCTCGGGATTGCAGGGATGCAGCTGCTGTCACTGAGCACTGGAACGGGCACTTCAGTGGACTTGGGTCTGGAGATGTCTTGGAACAATCCTTGGAGATTTTGCTTTGTTTCAGAATGGAAGAGTGAAAAGAACTTTTGCAGGAACCGTGTTCACATCTCTGACAGCAGAAGAGATTGTCACAGAGTGTTCAAAAGCACATTTCTGCCTAATTTTCATGTTATTAGTGAAGCTAAAATAATTCTTCCTGTTATATTTCCAATAATCATTATAAGGAATGGGCCAGATTCCTGTTACTGGGCTATTTTTATACCTCTCCAAATGGAGCTCTAAGTGGGTGCAAATTATCTCTGTATCTTCCCAGGTGTGAGTTTCTGCATCCCACCATGGGAAGCCTTTAGAAGAAGGGTTGGTGGAGAAGCACTTGCACGAGCAGAGCTCTCTGCATTTTCATTATTCCCAAACTTGTACTTTTTTTGCTCCTTCCAGAAAACAGTGGAGAGAACCTGCTGCTAATGGAAGGCTGATTTCCCAGCCCTGGGGACTCGTGCTGTGCTCACCCAGTGAACAGCTCTGGTGAGTCTGTCCCTGTTCAATCCTCCTGCCTCAGCTTGAACTGTGGGTCTGGGGGGGATCTCTGCTCACAGAGTCCTGGCTTAGCTTCTACTTAACACTTCCTCCAACAGGTTATGGTCACAATCAGCTGAAATTCTCTTGTTTAACATGTGAGTGAAACATTCAGGAGCCTGTGCTGAGCCCCAGTGCAGCCTCTGGCAAGGGCTGTGCCCACTGCCACTGGCACTGCCCACTCCAGAGCCCTGCAATGGGAGCTCTGATTGCTCTGGGGCAGTGATTCCCCTGTGCCACTGGCACTGTTCACTGCAGAGCCCTGGGATGGCAGCTCTGATTGCTCTGGGGCAGTGATTCCCCTGTGCCACTGGCACTGTTCACTGCAGAGCCCTGGGATGGCAGCTCTGATTGCTCTGGGGCAGCTGGGGCAGTGATTCCCCTGTGCCACTGGCACTGCCCACTGCAGGGCCCTGGGATGGCAGCTCTGATTGCTCTGGAGCAGCTGGGGCAGTGATTCCCCTGTGCCACTGGCACTGCCCACTTCAGAGCCCTGGGATGGCAGCTCTGATTGCTCTGGGGCAGCTGGGGCAGTGATTCCCCTGTGCCACTGGCTCTGCCCACTCCAGAGCCCTGGGATGGCAGCTCTGATTGCTCTGGAGCAGCTGGGGCAGTGATTCCTGGCACACTGTGGTGAGCTGGAATTAAAAGTAAAGTCATGTCATCCTGTTTTCAAATCCATAGCCGTTCTCCTCCACTCCAGCTCCCACACATGAGCACATTGTTGAAGAGGTCTCTGTTTGAAGGAGAAATAGTCTGCAGCAGAGTGGGATATTTAATCCAAGGCAGTGCTTGCTTAGGCCACACACAGATGGCCAAACTGCAGCTCCCAGGCCCTGCCCTGGCCCTGTGCAGAGCCCCTGCTGGTGTGGATGGTGCTGGGGGCCCTCCCTGCTCCCTGGGCACAGAGGGGTTGGTGGGTGGCTCTGCCCTGGTTTCCTGGGCGAGGCAGCAGGGCAGGGACTCAGCGGGCACAGCACAGTGCAGGTTGCCATGGGGGTAACCCTGGGGCACTCAGTGAATGCCACCACAACACACTGGAGATGGGACCTCTGCAGGGCAGTCCTGGGCCAGCTCAGCTCATGCAGGGCCGTGGCTGCCCAGAGTTTGAGAGAACAGTAAATTCTCTTCCATCAAAGGTGACCAGAACCTGAGAGGGGTTCTCAGGTGAGCTGTGTTACAGGCAGGCTCCAAAGGCAGAGTTCTAGAACTCCTGAGAGTTTTTGTAGCATGCTACCAGTGCTGTGGTTTTCCAATAGATTTTCCAGAGCTATTAAATCTGAGATTAAGTGTCATGCAATGGAAAACATTGCTGTGATTCCAACTAATTTAAACACATGGGTGCAGTGTGGACCTTGGTATGGCAAGCAGAGGTCATTGCAGTGGGCTGGGCAGCCTGTCTGGGGACTTGACTGATCCTGAATTGGGAATTGCTGCACTGACAGGGTGACAGACAGGGAACAGTCCGTGTGTGGCTGCAGCCACCACAGCTCTCCTGGGTTGGGTACTGCAAGATGTTGTAGTCAAGTCAGTCAGTCGTGTGAACTTCCACTGGAAACATTAATATTTAATTTTAGCCTCTTTTTTTCACTCTGGAAGTGAACTCAGGGATGCTGCTTCTGCATTTTAAGTCTCCAGTGAACCAGGTCCTGAGGTTTTGATTCAGCCCTTACTCATTCTGGTTCAGTCAGATTCCCACACCATTCTGTGAGAAAAAACGAGTGATAATCTCCTAAAAATTCCTCAGGATGCAGTGTGTGCATCAGCACAGTTCAAGATGTGTTCTGTCTGTTAAGCCAAACTACACAAGTCCCTGTGGCTGTTGAGGCACTCTGGAACTGTATGAAGGGATTTCAGGGAATACTGACCACGTGGAGTTTGTTACTTTTAGTCTTTACACACTAGAGCTTGAAACTCAGATGAGAGACAGGTGGAATCTGGCTTTGGAGAGGTCAGAAAGAGAATTAAATCTCACTTTCTGTCTGGCACAGCGAATGTCTGTGGAAGAGAGGGGTTCTAATGATGTCCCCTGGCCATCAGGACCTCCTGCAAACACCCTGAGGGCTGTGGGAGTGAATGCCAGGAGCTGGAGGGAGCTGCCCAGCAGGGCATTGTGTGTGGATGGGTTTCCACAGGGAATGGCAGGAGATTCCTTTGTTCCCAGGGGCAGCCTCACTGCAGTGCCTGGGGAGGCCCTGGGCACAGCCAGCTGGCCTTGTTGTCACTGTCCCCTCCCAGTGTAACTCCAATAGATGGTGACCTTGAGGAGGAGCTGGATGAGCTCCTGCCTGGAATGAGGCTGTGCAGCTCCTCTCCCCCACCTTCTGCCTGGGCTCTTTGTTTCTCCGTGCAGGATTTGTGCTTACCAGCATTACTGAGCCCTCCTGTGCTGGCTGCAGCTCCAGCTGCTCCCATCTGCACATGGATCCTGCTCTGAGCAGCGCTGCTTCTCCTGAGACAGCAGATTTTAGTGTAAATAAATTCACGTGAGGAGTGCACAAGAGAGAAGGGCTTGGAGCAGGCGAGGAGGGAGGTCCTGAGTGTTCCAAAAACTCCCCAGAGCTCTCAGGGATTCCTTTTTACAGCAAACACTGATTGAAAACTGACAAATTATTGACAAGAACAACTCCCCAGCCCCCCTGGAAGGGCCCATGAACCACAGATGCTCTACAAAGAGTGCAGAGAACTTTACTGAGTGTTGATTACTGCAGATGAGGAGGAATTATTACCTTGGAGTCTGGCTGAATTTGAATTGTTTAGGATAGAACCCACAGTTTAAAACAGAAGTCCTAGGAGATGTTTTTCAAATATATTAACCTTGATCCAACTGAAGCATTTCATATTTTTGACATTTAAGTTAGACTTAATTTAATAACGTGGCTTAGAATATTGTTTTGACATCAAAGATACAGAGTCTTTGAGTTCTTGATCATTGTTTTCAAGGTCCTCCAGCCTTTGCCAGTGCTTTACATTCTTTTAGGATGGGGTTAAAGCACAGGCAGAAACTTCAAAGGTTTTATTTAGACACAATTGCTCGTTCCATAATGAAGTGTAAAAAAAGATTCTGTGTTAAAAATATAAACACATGGAATCATTAAGAAAACCTGTGTGAGCTCATCAAGTGCAGATCAGACAAGAAAAATGCTGACTGAGTCACAGTGGCAAGTACTCCACGCTTCAGAGGGCAGCGGGTATTATAAAAAGACAGGTATTTTTAAAAGGCAGGGTTTTTTTCCTCCTTGTGAACACCTTTGCTGTGCTGCTGCTTCTGCTGAGTCCTTTCCATGCAGTGAGAAACCACGATGTGCTGTGGAGCAAGCAAAAAGTACACTGAAAATGTGGATTTTAAAGAAATCTGTTCCTATCCAGGCTTATCTCAACTCTTGTTTATACTTGATTGAGCCACAGAACACCCTCTGTTCTGGGTTCCCAAGGGGAGGGGAAGTTACTGGCAGTTGTGCTTTGCTGTAGGAACTGGAGAGGTCTCAGAGGCATCTCTGGGACACCTGGGTTTGGAGATACATCCCCTGGGCACTCTGCCGTGCCAGGACAAGCTGCTTTCCCCTGCCAGTGCCTTTGGGGATGGGGAGGGGAGAGAGATCCTGCTGGACATTGTTCTCCTGGAACAAAGGGGAGTGCATTTAACACAAACACTTTTTTATATGGCTGAACTCCCCCAACTGCCTCCAGAACTTGCACAACAAAGGCATCTCTGACTTGGCAGGGAGGACTTTTTAAGAATCGACTTCACAAACTGGTTTTGTTCTGCTCTTGCTGTGGGGTGAGCAGTAGGAATGCCACAATGGGACAAAAGAAAACACTCCTCCAGCCAAATTCTGCTCTCCCAGCCCTGCAGACCCACTGTGGCTGTCTCAGGAGCAGGAGCAGGAGTGAGATTGAATGTTTTAATGCCACAGTCCCTGAAGTCTGTGTGTCTGTGGGCTCCAGGGAGACAGAAGGTGGCTCACTGACTGACCAGGGCCACACTGTCAGCAGGCAGGAGCTGCAGTGCAGACCTGCCCTGAGTGAGGGGGTCCCAGCATGTGGCACAGGGACCTGCTGCTCTGCCTCCCAAACCAGGCAGGAGAAAACATCAGGGGATCCCTCACCCCCCTGCAGTGCAGGTAAACACGTCACAGTGGGTGTAGCACAGCACCACTCAGGGCACAGGGCATGGGAACCACCCCAGCCCTTCTCCTGATTCCCTTGGCTGAGCTGGAACCTGAATCAAGTGTTGGGAAGGTACCCCTGTTGAAGCAGTGCTGCTGAATTTACCGTGTGTGTCTGCTCTCTGCTCGCCCTGTTGGTGCTGGAAAGCACCCCTGCTGCTGGCTCAGCTGCAGGGGGGTGACTTAAGGATGGTTCTTGTGTGCACCAGGGAAGGCAGAAACCTGACCCCAGAGTGTGAGCTCCAGGACACGAGCAGAATGAGAATTTACAGCTTGGCAGTAAATACCTGCCCCATTTCTGTCTCTTTTGCCACCCTGTGCTGTCCCTGGTCCGGGGCAGGGCACGCAGGGACCTGGACACGGCAGGATGCCCCGGGACACGGCTCAGTGCTGGACTGCGCTGGGCAGGAGAGAGCCGGGAGAGGGGAAATGCCACAGCTTCATCTCCCGAAAGCCTCTTGGCAAAGTCAGCGAGCACAGCGCTGCCCCTGGGCCGTGGGAGCCAGGCTGGACCTGCCAGGTACCCCGTGTCTGTCTCCTCCCGGGTGTCCCGGTGCTCTCGGGGTGTTTCTGTGGGGCAGCGGCTCCCTCTGCTGATCGCAGCCGTTCCTCGTTCCCGGCTCTCCCGTGCGGAGCAGCTGAGGCTCTGACAGTTTGAGGCTGTGCCATTGTCCCCCCGTGTCCATCCAGGGGCTGCCGTGGGCTGGTGTGTCCTGAGCTCCCCTCCAGCCCCGCTGGGCTGCAGCCCAGGGGCTCACCCTGCTCACCGGTAACAACAACCCCACAGTGCTCATGGAGTCTGAAAAATAGCTTAAAAGGCAATTGGAATGGATTAACATCAGGACACAAATCTTCAGTGCTTTTTGTACTTTCTGTTTTCCTCCAGTTTCTAAAACTCAGCTCCTGGGTTTTACTCCCTTGTTCCTGCAGCTCACTCAGTGTTGCTGAGGTTAAAAGTGCCTGTGATTGTCATTCCTCATTTTCCATGGAGCACAAAGCCTAATCTGGACTCTGAGGAGAACCAGAAAACCTTTGAGGACTTGGTGCTGAAGGCACTGGGCATTCCATGTGCTTCCAGCAAAGAGCCAGAGGCTGCTTGGGTTTGTCCTGTGCTTGCCTTTTCCCCCTCTTTCAAACTCAAAGAGGGGACATTTGTGTTCAGTCTTAGGAAAGAATTGTCGGCTGTGAGGGTGGGCAGGCCCTGGCACAGGCTGCCCAGAGGAGCTGTGGCTGCCCCTGGATCCCTGGAAGTGTCCAAGGCCAGGTTGGACAGGGCTTGGAGCGGCCTGGGATAGTAAAAGTGTCCCTGCCCATGGCAGGGGTGGCACTGGATGGGCTTTTAGCTCAGTTTCTTCATTTCAAAGCAGGTTTTTCATACTGTGTGTATTTATTAGCAGTGCTTTAAAGCACCATTAGTCTTTGCTGAGAGTGCTGCTCCTCTTCTATGGTGTGCCAGTTGCTGATCCACTGCTGAACAAAACTAAACCACTGCTCATCTGCTGCTTAACAGCAGGAAAATGTGCAGGAAAACCAGGATCGAACACCTGCTCTGGAAAATACAGAGGAAATACCTGAACTGAGCAGACACTGAGAGAGAAAGTGTTTTACCTCATTCTGTGTGCAAATGCCATTTTTATTTCATTATATGAAGTGTGTGTTAAAATGACTTGAACCAGTAGCCATGCTGATAACTAGCACTAATTCCAGAGGAAGCACTTAAGTAATTCCATTGACTTTTAATAGGATAATAATCAACATTGATTGTGGCCTAGTCTGAGAATGTGCATACCTGGTTTGTGACAGTAATGGGGTCTGTATAGCAATGCTTCTTTAACTGCTCTGCTCTGACCTTTACTTGGAACTGCACTGGGTGTGCTGAGAACACAACATCAGCCTCTCTGATGAGGCAGGGACATGTTACACCAGTGAAATGAGGAGAGCCGTGAACTGTGAATCCCTGAACACTTCCAAAGGCAACAAGTAAGGTGGATATGAGTAGAATGAAAGTTAAAATTCTTAAGCAGTGTCATGTGAGACACTGTAAAGCTTTGATTTTCTTCCTTTTGATCATAGCAGAACCTCCTCTCACACACCACAAATTGTTCTGGAACTGTCTGAACGATCCCATTTGGAATCCCAGCAAGTGCAGATGTTCAGGCAGATTTGAGAGGGAGAATGAATAATGACAACTGATTCATGTTGTCCCACTGTAGAACAGGCAGCTTGTTGTGAGCACCAGTTTTGAGCTTTTGAGTTCTGGGGCTTTCTGAGTGAGTTCTGGTGTAGAAGACAGCACAGGTGCTCCTTTGCTCTGCTCTGGCTCTGTCATGAACAGGGGAAAGGTTTCCTGCTTGTGCAGGTGCTCTGAGGTCTCTGCATTCAGCACAAGGGTGTGACTTGTCAGAGGTGACAGAAAGTCATTCCTCCAGCTGGGTCCAAAGGAGAACAATTCTGCACAGTGTGATTGTAGTTCATTCTTACTAATAAACAGTGGGTCAGAGACTGGAGTAAATAACGGTGCAGTGATGCTGCTGAGAAGCCAACACTGGTTTCCTGCAGGAAATGCCATTGGAATAACTGAATCTGGCAGTTCAGGGAGCAGATCCAGGGATGTGTGCTAAGTGTGGGGAGACTGTGACTTTTACAGGTAATTGTATTCCAAGTGCCTGGGAGCTCTGGAATTCAGGAGTATCCTAGTGGCCTATTACTTAGGAAACAGATAAGAGAAAATGAGACATTATGGGAAAATCAGTGGGGATGAGGTTAAGTAGAAGTAAAAGTGTCCCCGCTATTGCTCTGACACAAACACAAGCCCTGCCCGTGTGTTGTGGTGAGGCAGGGACAGCTCCCCCATCTGCCCCCATGCAGGGTGTGAGCAGGTGAGGAAAGCAAATACCCTCTGCTGACAGTGACTTCAGTGTTGTCCATCCCAGATGTGAGCACAGCCACTTTGTCCTTGGTTTGGAGGGTGCAGTTTCTAAAGGCAGGGTGGGTGTTTCCTTGGGTAAACAGTAAATAAGGGAAGGAGCTTTCTTTCAGGTGTTCTTGGCACGTGTGGGGAATTGGAGTTTCCTGCTGTGGGTGTTTCTGGCAGTGGGAGGGGGGTGCAGGCCGTGGGGGTGGGAAGCAGGGCTGTGCAGCAGTCCTGTGTGTAGATCCATGTGCAGATCCTTGGACAGCTGCAGTCAGGGAGCAGTGGGAATTTCTCACTGACGTCAGCCCTTGGTGCTGACGCATCTGCCTCTCATTAACTACTCAAGATGGGTCATTACTCTTCCAGCAGGCAAAGAATTTTCTTTAATCCCCAGGCGTGAAGGCAAGTGTTTGTTCATTTTCACTACAGATGTTCCTTCTGTTGTTTCACCTGCACCTTGTTTTGCAACTTCCAGTTGGGTGGGGAAAACAGGGGCAGTTTTCTCTGCCCTTGAAAAGGCACCAGCTTCGATTTTTTCAGGTTGTGATGGAATTTCCACCGGAATCTGGCATAGCTATTTTGTTTCTTTTTTCCTACTTGAATGTCTTGTTTCTCTTAAATGTCCTCATAACATTTCTGCAGACCAGTATTTACTGTCTGCTCCTGGTTTTGGTGCTGCACTTGCATTAAACCCCACAGGGAGCTGCTGCTCCCATCATGATGTGCAGTTACCATTCCACAGCGACTGACATTTTTCAATGGGACATAAGCAGGCAGACATTTAGGATTCCTACTCATCTGAAAGTGAACTTGGCAGTGCCCAGTGCTGAAATGCATCCTGTGCTCGGGCAGTTTGCAGCCCCCACTGTCACAGAGAGCTGTGCTGTCCTCCCTGTTCGAATCTGGGGCACAGAAAGGGTGTAACAGTGCTCAGAGTCTGAGGAGAATAAACCCCCCTCATGAATATTTTCTGTTTGAACAGATTTGGGGGCTTTTTTAAAGACTTGTTTTCACTGAACAAGGAGCCAGGTCAAATCTGACCAGCTCCCAGATATCCTAGTGCCTGCTGCTGAAGATGAGAGAGCTCAGAGGGTGATACCAAACCATTGCCCACAGGTCTTTGTTGTGCTCCAGTTGAAATCGAGGACTGGAGGGGAGCTGGGCATTGTCAGAAACAGGAACTGGGACACTGTCTCCTCCCAGTAGGCAGGATGGCACAGAGGACACTGCCAGGGCCTCCAAGACCAGCGATATCTTCGCTTAAAAGGCTTCTGGCTGGTCTTTCAGAGGCAGTGACGCATGAGACACTAAAATAATAACAGACTGATTCAGTGTAGGAACATTTTGCTACTGGATGTTGTCAGGTACTTGGTTGAGTGCAGGTACAGGAGTGAATAATCCAAATTCTGTAATAAAAGTACTGGTAAAACAAAATCACCACTCCTTTTCCTAGAAAACAAATCTCTTTTCTGCCCCTTAAGGCTTGTTTTCTGTCATTTATGAGAAAGAAAGGGCCATTTGGCCACCTAATGCAGCTTGCATCAAATAAGTTTTAATTTTCTCTAGCCTGTGATCCTAACAACTTCAGGAATTCCAGTAGAAAAGGCTTTTGCCAGGGTACTGAAAATGGGGTTGTCTAACTTAGGGTCTGCAGAACAGGGTCTATCAGTTACCTGCTCTTCCAGGCCCAATGCATCTGGCACCATCTGGGCATGTAATCCTGGGCAAGAAAGCTTCCAGGTGACTAAAAATAATACCAGCACCCCACTCCCAAAAAGCAGCCATCATCTTGGCCTTGGAGGTAACAGCTTTCCAGGGCATCTCTCAGGTTAATAGTTGTGGGCTACAGAAACTCTCCTGTTTGTGTTCATTTTTGCACACATAGCAGTGAAGTTAAATTTAGTTTATTTAAAGAAAAAATACTGAAAATACTGTGTAAGCATCCAAATCAGGCTGGTTTGTGAACTCAGTAAACAGAAAGGAAGCAGCATTTTAATCCAAGGGAGGAATTGCATCCTGATCGCCTCCCAGCACATGCATATTTCATCAGTCCTTGTTCTGCAAAGCAAACACCCTGCAAGGGTTGCTGTTGCACAGCTCCTCAGCTTTTCCAGCACAGATTCCACTGTCACTGCATGAACTCACAGCAATGGGAGCCATGCTTAATTTACATGGAAAAGAGTTGGGTAAAATGAAGCAGCACTACGACAAAGGACACGAGTTCTGGGTCCTGCAGAGGCAGCATTCGGGCTGAGAACTTGCAGTGTTTCCTTAGTTTGGGTTCTCCTGTGGCCCCTGTCTGTGCAGTTCCCCTCAGGGGTGTGGTGGCACAGAGGGACAGCTTTGCCTTTCCCCACACTCCACTCTCTGCCCTCGGGGCTGCTGGACACCCAGGGTGGGTGTAGGGGCTGAGGGTACAGAGAACACCTGATGTGGCTCAGGCTGGAATCCCGCTGGAATCAGAGGTTATAGATCCCAGGTGCCCTAGGGCAGCTGATCGAGGGCTCTCCGTGTTGGGATCCAGGGGGGAGCACAGGAGAGGTGCCCGTGCTGGGGGGCAGCAGGCGGTGGGACAGCAGGCGGTGGGACAGCAGGCGGTGGGACAGCAGGCGGTGGGACAGCAGGCGGTGGGACAGCAGGCAGTGGGACAGCGGAGCTCCGGAGCGCGGCGGAACAACAGCAGCGTTCCCGCTGGAGCTGCGCGGCCTCGGGATTTACGGGAATGACATCCGCGGCTGACATCAGCTGGCAGGGTTTGCATTGGATTGCGGTGTGCTCGGAGGTGGGGCTTGGCGGGGACTCTGCTCCAGGCTCCGATCCAGCCAGAGGGAGCTGGGAACATCCTCACTCCCGGCTCTCCATCCCGCTCCGGCTCCTCCCTCCTGCAGCTCGGGCGGCGCAGGGTGAGTCCAGCAGCTTCTCCTCCTACGATGATTCTCCATGAGCTACTCCGGCGGGAGCACAGCTGGTGCTGTGTGCTCCTTGCAGCCGAGCTGGGAAGGCAGTGCCTGCATCGCCGGCAGGAACGGCATGTGCTTACCTGGAGAGCCTTAACTACCCATCTGCCAGCACCCAGAGGATTGTGAGGAATTGCATTTCCCCGGCACCTTTGGTACTTCACTGTTGCCTGGTTTTTGTTCTGGTTATCAGGGGTGCTTTCACCTGAGTATTTCTTCATCGGATGCCTCAAAAGAGTGTCTAGAAAAACAAAGAAACTTGTGATGTGGAGCTGACAGTTCTGGTTTCAGCCAGAGAAAACTTGCCGAGTCAGTGAGAAGGCAAAGCAAAAAGAATGCCAAGGACAATGTCAGTGACACCTGGTAATTTGTCACTCAACGGGACGAGCTTCTTCAGTGAAAACCGTGGCATCGTGGACAAACCCAGTGAGCAGAGGACTTGGAATGTCTTTCTGTTCTGCTTGACTCTTACTGTTGCATTGCCAGCCCTTCTGAGCAGCATTTATTCACTGGTTTCTCTGCTGAAAATGCAGAGCAAAACTACACTGTCGATGATTGTGACCTCCTTGGCAGTAGATGATTTGATCAGCATCGTGCCACTGATTATGTTCATGCTCATGCAGTGGTCAAGTGAAGGCCTGCCCCAGCCTCTGTGCACCTCCTCAGCACTTATGTATTTATTCCAGGGCATTTCTAGCAACCTGAAAGGGTCACTTATAGTTTCTTACAACTTCTACACCATCAACACGACCGAGACCCCGAGCTGCAGCACGTCCAAGCGTCGTGTGAGCGTGGTATGGGCCATCCTCACCATCTGGATTGTGGGTTTGCTGATCTGCATTCTGCCCCTCTGTGGCTGGGGCAGGTACATCCCCACCTCCTGGGGCTGCTTCACCGACTGTGCCAGTTCCTACATCCTGTTTGTGGTCATCGGCTACTCCCTGTGCTTGTCCCTGCTCGCAGTGCTGGCTGTCCCCCTCACTCACGAGCTGCTGTGCTCGGCTGAGCCACAGCTCTTGCACACCGAGTACCTGCAGGTCCCTGGAGGCTCCACCACCCCCAGGACAGCCGTGGCTGCCCCGTCGCTGTCCCCGCTGGACCCTGCGGATAAAACCCTGGAGCGCTGCCGGAGCTCGGGGGCAGTTCTGGGGAAGGGTGTGGATGGCAGTGGTGCCCTCTGGAGCAGCAGGAGCTCCACGGTGGGCTTTGCCCAGAAACGGTTCTCACTGATCCTGGCGCTGACCAAAGTCGTTCTCTGGCTCCCAATGATGGTAAATTGTCAGCTCTATTTTCAGTGCTCACGTACAGTTCAGGGGGATGTGACCTGTGGGCCATGTATTGGAACAGATGAGCAGTGGCCATGGCAGTTGTTCTCACAGTACAGTTGTGCCAGCAGAAGTCCTTTCCAGCAGGTCTGTGCCACTGCATGAGTTTGACTGGTGTCCAGTGGGTTCCACAGAACTTTGTTCATTGGTCTGATACTCTGTTGTGACATCACTCTCAAGTAAAGGGGGGAATAAGGTCCCAGTTTGGTATTCCCAGCTCTGTGACCAGGCATCTGCTCAGCATTTTGGGGTCTGGGAATTGAACTGAGCTGACAGCCCCTCCTCATGGCTCTGGGTCACCTCCTTTGGCAGGTGGGCTAAAAACCAGGAGTTTGATAGAAAAATGTGGTTTGTTTCTGTCTTTGTAACCCCTGTAGTACTGGGGGTGGGGGGAGCTGCCCATGGGTGTGCTTTGGGGAACAGGTACAGTAGAAGGGGCTGAGCTGCTTGGCTTGGGAGCTGTTGGATGGTGCTCATCTATATTTAGTTCAGCCAGGGTTTTTCTGAGAAGTGCAGAGCGAGGGGAGAGCAGTGAGGGTGTTTGCTCTGCTCCCTTTGGAGCCAGAATTGTTGTGCTCAGCAAACACTGATGACAGCCCGTGTCTTACAGCTGTGGCACATTCACGGTGAGATGTTCCCTTTATTCCTGGAAGCATCTCCTGTTCTGAGGATTCCCAAATGCTCTGCCTTCCAGGTGCAGATGCTTGTCCAGTACATCACTGGTGTGCAGAGCCTTGCGTTTGAGGCCCTGGGCTTCCTGCTGACCGTGCTGGGCGCCGCTCTCACCCCGCTGTTCGTGCTGTCGGAGCGCTGGGTGCACCTGCCCTGCGGCTGCATCATCAGCTGCACCAGGGACTCCTGCGCAGCCGCTTCCGATCATCCCAAAAGTAAGTGTGGAACGGCTGCCTTGGTGTAACACAGGAGGCCACACCTTCCCTGGGAACCTCCCTGGAACCTTCTAGAGCTCTGTTTTGCTCTGGGTCTCACGTAGAAAGAGCTGGACAAGTGGAATGGGGCAGTTGGAAGGGACCTACAGGGATCAACTGCAGAAGTTAAGGCTGAGTATTTCTGAGGATGTGGGAGTTGTTTCCCATTCTCTGGAGTGAAAGTCTTGTAACATCAGTGGATGAATTCCTGACATCTGCTGCATGTTTAGGGAGAAGGAGGTCCTGAACCCCAGAGAGAAGCCATCCCCTGTGCATGGCTCTCACTGGCTTTAACACACTCTCCAGGTGCAGAACGGCTTGTGCTGCCACTGGTGCCCATTGAGCCACTGCCCTGGACAGAATGACTGCAGTTCATCCACAAGGCAGTTTCTTCTTAGAAGTCTTTCTTCCCAACAGTTCATTCTGTTTATGGACATAAAATGGGCTGTTTGTAGTAGTGGTTGGATAATTTATTCCACATTCAGCATGTTGTTTTCACTGTGAGTGTAATCTCATTTTTCTTCTGGGCCTTGACTCTTAATATGGTGTTTCCTCCCTTCCTGCTCAGCCAAACGCAGGGGTTTCGAGTTCAACCTGTCCTTCCAGCAAGGTTATGGAATCTACAGAATATCCCAGGAAAACCACCCCCACCTCCACAGTGATGGTCAGCCTGCATCCTACCACAGCCTGGTGGGCTCTGACTGCGAGGACCCCGAGCCTGGCAGAGGGAGTGGTGGTGCCCCTGGGCCCAGCCCCCCCTGCCCCCCGTCTGCAGGGCCCTGCAGGGCCGAGCAGGGCACACACTGCTATCCATCAGCCATCCCTGAGGGCCTGGAGTGGAGGTTGTCCCACGAGGAAAGCCACACACCTGAGCTCACGGACTGGGAGTGGTGCAGGAGCAGATCCGAGAGGACCCCTCGGCAGGTAAGATTGGGATTCAGCCCTTTTCTTTTCTGATAATAGGAGTTACCTTATAAAATCAGAATGGTTTTACTTACATTGACCTTTCCATTGGTCCTGTTGGCAGGGTAGTTGTAGTAAAACCCTTACTTAGCATTGTGTGATGTTTTGTAACCACAGACCTATCTGCAGGTGTTGATCCTGCAGCAATTTCTCACTTGTATTCTTAATCCTGGAGTTTTCCAGTTACTGTTTTGTGTGCACCTGCACGATTTGTATATGGTAAGAATTCAGTATGAATGATGCTAATTCATCTTGGGGAATGGGAAGTTTCTCTCCAAAAGATGACTGGCCATCCCTTTCATCAGCAGCTGGTGTTCACTCTGTTGCAGTGTGCAGAGATGAACTGCCCCCTTTGGGGGCACAAGTAGGGGGTGACTCAGCCTGGTTTTAATCTGCCAGTTCTTGCTGAGGCCTCCTGTGCCATGTACAGTCTGGTTAATAAAGTCAGTACATCAATAGGCTCATAACTGTGGCTCTCCTTGCAGGAGTTTCCAGATGGTGTTTAAAGCAAATAATAATAATAATAATAATTTCCCATCTCCTGTGGCTGCCAGGCCAGCTTGCAGCCCTGTGACTCCCCTTGCAGCAGGTCTGAGCAGCTCTTTGTGCAGCTGCTGCCTGGGGATGCCTTCTGTGTGTCCCTTTTGGACATCCCCTTCCCTCCCTGCATTCCCAGGAATCACCTTTCACCCTTGTCTGACCTCTCCCACGGGGTAACCCAGGGTGCAGTTGCCAGGCATTGAAGGCTCCTGGGGGGTAAAAGTTCCAGGCTTTGGAGTTGGAGCTCTCCCTGGTTCTGACAGCAGGAGCTGCCAGAGCTTCCCAGCTGACATTTGCTTTGCTGCTGGGAAAGGGCAGGGTGTGAAACCCAGCAAGCCTTGTAAAAAAACTATTGCATTGCTCAGGTGTGTGCTGAATGAAAGATCAGTTTGTGCCACACATTAACTCATCTGTAAACCATCCCTGGTATTCATCCTGTCTGACGTCCTGCAGTGTCTGAGAAAAGTCACTTTGCTCTCATCACTGCATTTCTCACCTGTGTTGAGAGGAGTGTGTCCCTGGCATGGAGTGCCACGTCCTTGTGCAGCAAGCACAGGGGTCCTTGGGGTGTCCCCAGATACAGGTGTGGTTACCAGAGTGCTCCAGCTCCCTTTTCACTGGGCAGCTGCAGGAACTGCCCCGTGGCTGCCCAGCTCAGCCCTGGGGGATGAGCTGGGGGATGAGCTAGGTGAGCTGAATTCCCGCTCAGCCCTGGGGGATGAGCTAGGTGAGCTGAATTCCCATGCTGAATTCCCTCCCAGCTGGGAGGGGTGTCCTGTCCAGCTGCCCTGCAGGGTTCCCCTGCCCGGGGTGTCCTGTCCAGCTGCCCTGCAGGGCTCCCTGCCTGGGCTGTCCTGTCCAGCTGCCCCTGCCTCGGCTGCTCCGGGGAAACCAGGGCTGGGCAGGCTCTTTGTGTTGTCAGAGCAGTGTTTTGTTCTGTGTTGAGTTCAGACCTTAGGTAAGCAGCAGGGAAGGTGCCAGTGAGTTTGGTCGGGCTGTTTGAAGAGCAGGGTGCCGGGCAGTGCTCGGGGTGCTTTGGTTTCCTGATGAAGCCTTTGGGGGTGGCACTTCCTTGGGGTGGTGACACTCCTGTCACAGCTGGCTGTCTCATTGTCTGTTCTGTGAGTAAAGAGCTACTCCATCAGAGTGACTTCCCTGGGATGAAAGTGGCTCGAGGGAGAAGGAGGCAGCAGGGTTTATTTAATAGCTGTGTAGAGTGGCTGTAATTGAGAGGGAGAGAGAAAATGGTACTTGTCATTCCTAACTCTCGCTCGGCTGCATTTCTGAAAAAAATGCCTTTAACACCTCATAAAATACCAGGGTACGTCCCTTCCTAAGGAGATGGAGTGTAAATATGTCATGTCTTTTTTTGCCTGTACTCAAGTGCTTTCAGACAACACAAATCTCCAGGCTGGCAGTATGTTTCAGGCTTGCTGGTGATGTTTTTTCTCTCTCACTCGATACCTCATGTGAGAGCTGCCTCAGGCAATCTCTTTGAAGAGGCTCTGTACAGAACCTCTTGATGTGCCCTGCAAGGAGAAGGAGGGGGAGGCTGTGGAAGTGACTGCTGTGAGGAGGAGAAGTTTGTTTGACATGATAAATACTCAGGATGTCCCTCACTCCAGGAGAATTGTGACCACTCCAGTAAACATCAGGCACAGCACAGAAGCTCAGTTAGGAATGGCCCTGAAGGTTCTCCTTGGTACATCTGTACCAGCACCTGATGGTCTGCTCTGCTGCTCCCATCGGGGCTCTTCCTGAAGGGGGTGGTTGGAACCTGGTTCCTGGTTTCCAGGGAGGGTCCTGTGGTTGGAAAATCAGTGTAACATTTCCCCATCGTGCCCTGACTTTGACAGAGGGGGGTGTGGTGCATGTGATGTGGGAGAACAGACCATCTCCAAACAAAATTGCTGTCCCTCTGTCCAAGGGGCCCTTGTGAACTGTCCCCAGTGCCACTCAGTGGCCTGGGAGCTGCAGTTCAGCTGGGACACCTGCCCATAAACCATTACAGGCCAGGCTGAGAGGGGCTTGTTTTTGAAATAAAGGCCTGTCTGCATGGGCAGGCCCATGGCAAGTGCTGGGTTCAGGTCACCTGGGGTGAGCTTGTCTGTCCCTGTCACAGCCTGTCGGCTCTGCATTTACTGCAGTCAGCCACTGAAGAGGCCAATCAGTGCAGTAATTAATTTCACTGCAGCTAATGTTAATTTTTAGGAAAGTGGAAGACTAAGCCTCTATTTTAAAACAAACAGAAAAGTCATTGTCTCTGGAAAGAGACGTCAGGATCCTTACTGGAAACAGTCTAAAAATAGACCTTTTCAGCTCGAGCTGTATTTCACCAAGGTAATTAGGAATGCAAACCCCTTGGAGCTGTCTTCATCCTGCTGGACTGTCTGTCTGGGGAGGCAGAGTGGCCCAGTGGGGGTGACAGGAGGCACAGCAAGCCCCGTGTCTGCTCTGGCTGCCCCTGGGCCCTCGCTCTGTCTGGGACCTCACAGCAGGCTCTGCTGCCTCCTCCAGACACACAGACTCCAGTGCCACCCGTGCTTTGCTCCAGCACTGATGTCACCCCTGTCTCCTTATTCCAGGGCCTGTCATTTCTGAGAAAACTGGGGATAGTGAGGGAAAGTCTGCAGAGGACCTTGTGCTTCACCAGACACAGGCAGAACCAGCTGTGGTGCCTCAGGATGTCCCACTTGGCCTCCAGCTGCTGCTCCAGGAAGATGTAGGTCTCCCATCAGTCCTCTGTTGCATTTAAAGGGTTTCTGAGGATATCCTGAATCCTCTGTGGCATCTCTGATGGCACCACACAACCCTGTCTGGGCAACAGCTTAGGGTGTGAGTCAGGGGGGCAGCTCCTGCCTGGGTGCCCTGGAGTGGCCTCCAAACAGATTTTCTTCTCCCCCTCCTCAGGTGGGCATTCCAGGCTATTGGCATCTCCTCTCTTCCCCCAGCTGAGCTTTGGTTTCTGCACTGACTCACCATTTCAGCAGCAGTTTATTACCTTTACAGTCAAAGTGAGCTGGGAGCCATGGGAGCCACCAGCCAGGGTGTGTGGCTCTGCACAGTTTATTTCTGATTTCAGTTGTTACCAAGCATTAACCAGCTAAGGATCCACCTGGAACAGAGTCAGCTTTGCTCTCAGGAGATGGAGGATTGATCAATAACCATGTCTGGAGAATAGAGCTGTTCATGCTTTTCTTTCCCTGCTCTGCAGTCATTTGCTCCCTGAAACAAAAAAAAATCTAGGAAATCACAGGAATTGTGTGCTTGTCCAACCTGGATGATGGTCTTTGTAGGTGCTAAACACTGGGGAACTTGTACCAGAGTTTAAGGTCCTTGGAACAGGATGAATCCAGTTACACTTAATGTAACATGTGAAAAGTGTGTAAAAACATTTGAAATAATAATGTCAGCCTTAAAGGCTGGCCAGGCTTCCTCCAGCAGAAGAAACTCTTCATCACTTGTAAATTAGAGTTTGAAATGGTTCTGAACATCACCTGTGAATGCACCACACGCAGAATTGAAAGCTGACTGCAGTCACATTCCTGGTTTTCCTGTAAGCCCCCAGCTCTGCAGGTTACTGGGCTCTGCAGACCCCGAAGGGAAGCAGAGGGAATGCCACACACCCTTGGGAGGCACTTCCCAACAGGGAGAGTCAGGCTCTGCTTTGGCAAGTGAGGAAATTTCTTGTGTACTTGGCAGTTTAATATCCTTTATTAATACTTAATGTAATGATAAGTGTTTTTTATGGCAAACCAGGCAGAAAAGGGTTGGGTTCTTTGGTTCTGCCAGTTTGCAAGGAGAAACACAAGAACAGATTCTGTCAAAGTTACCCTCCCCTTTCTCTCCCCTTTCCTTCCCCTTCTCTCTGGCAGGTGGATAATTAAATAATGAAAGGCTTTGTTTATCAGTTCTGCAGAGATTTCTCTGCTCAGAATGCAGCAGCACTCCGTAAGGAACAGGGACATTTGTGATTTGTTTCGTTGGGATTTTCTGTCTTTGCTCGTTAAGGCTGCATGTGCTGGTACATGGAGTTCTCCAGTGAAATCCCTGTCCCAGCTTCTGCCAGAACATCCTCTGGCCAGCGTGGGCAGGGGCTGCACGGGGGGATGTCCTGGGGTGGGACAGGATGGACACAAATCTCCACAAACAGGGAAACTTGGTGAGAGAGGGGCCAGGAGGGAAGGGAAGCAGCAGGGCCGTGGAGACCCTTCAGCATCCCCAGGGGATGGATGTGTGTGCTGTTATCACATGTTTTGTGTACCAGGCAGCACTGAAGCTGCCAGCTTGGTGTGCCTGCAGAGGCACAGCCACAGCTCAGTGCTGGCTGCAGCTCAGGGGGCTGCAGGTGTTTTGGGGTGTGCAGTTCGAGTTGGCCTCAGCAGAAAGACACTGGTTTTGGCTTCCAGAATGGTCTGTGTGGGGAAGGCTGTGATTTTGTTAACTGAAACATTTGAGCATTTCCAAATGGAAACCTTTCAGTGCTGCCAGAAAGCAAGAAATTAATTGTTAAAAGGTAAATACTGTACAGAATCCCAGAATGGTTTGGGTTGGAAGGGACCTCAAAGGCCATCCAGTCCCACCCATGCCATGGGCAGGGACACCTTCCACCAGCCCAGGGTGCTCCAACCTGGCCTTGGACACTCCCAGGGATGGGGCAGCCACAGCTCTCATATGTGTGTGTGTGTGTATATATACATAAATATATGCATGTGTACAATGAACAAATAAATACTTGCAGGTATCTCTGTACGTGGATATGCAGGGGAAAAGTATCTGTAAGTGGATAAAGAACCAGAAGAGAGGGAATTTTCAGGCTGCTGTGTTGAAACAGAGAAGTGTCTGATCCTTTCCTTCACCTCTCCTGGCTGAGAGTGAGTGAGGTCTCTGGAAGAAAAGTCTTCCCTTCCCAGGATCAGAACAAGGCTCCCTTGGCCCGGGGAGTTGCCATGGGTACCACAGTGGTGTGGGATGGATGTGCCCCCTGCTCTGGGTGTCCTTGTGCTGTGCTGCCAGTCCTGGGGGAACTGAGTGAGCCAACAGCTCAATGCTGGAGCTGGAGGGAAAGTGGTTCAATTTATTCAGGATTATTGGTAATGATCTCTGTGTGTCTGGTCTGTGGCAAAACTGCTGAGACACAAAAGCTGCAGGATGGCACTTTGGTTGAGAAGACAGGGTTGGTTTTATTTCACAAAGCCTTTGTGCCTGGTTCCTGCCTGCAGTGTGCAGGGCCCAGAGCCAGGGCACGGTGTTGGGGGGCACAGTTTGCAGGGAGAAGTGAATCCTCTGCTTTGGAAACAGTGAAGGTGTCTGGAATTGAGCAATGTTCCTCCTGGAATTGTTCCAGCGGAAAATGATGGAGTTCGCTGCCTCCCTGGTCAGTGACTGCACAGTGACCTGGAGGACTTGATGCATCTTTTTCATGTCTAACAGTAAATACTGATTTCTCATGAGAAAACAGACTTGTGGAAAGAGCCACTAAATCATTGGGAAATGTCTTATCCTCCAGACCTGGAGTGTTCATGCCAGTGTGTGAGGATTACTCATTCTCCCTGCAAGTGCCTCAGACATCCCCTCCATCTTCTGATGTTCATCCTGACACATCCACAGTGTTCATTAAGCAGGACATAACCTTGCACTGAAGGAGGTGGCTGTTATTTCATATTCTGTCGATGTCCTATTGAGTCACAGTCACTTGGGACTTTTTATACTAAGGTGTGTAACTTCTTTATGCTCTTTCAAGTGATAAGTACCAGGTATCTAAAGTTCTGCAGGGAAAAGGCAGTAAAATGAATTAACAAACTGAGCATAATTGGCTTATTTATAACGGATTCTGACTTGAAATGTGGCCCCAGATGACGGTCCTTGTTTGTGTTCGCAGCGCTCGGGCGGGGCCCTGGCCATCCCTCTGTGTGCATTCCAGGGGACTGTGTCCCTGCAGGCCCCCACCGGCAAAACCCTGTCCTTATCCACATACGAGGTGAGCTCTGAGGGGCAGAGGATCACGCCCACGGCCAAGAAAATCGAGGTGTGTCGATCCAAGAGCGTCGGGCACGAGCCCAGCCCGGAGGAGTCCCCTCACACGAACGTTAAGATCCATTTGGAGGTGCTGGAGATCTGCGACAACGAAGAGGCCCTGGACACCGTGTCCATCATCAGCAACATCAGCCAGTCCTCCACCCAGGCCAGGTCCCCCTCCCTGCGCTACTCCCGGCGGGAGAACAGGTTTGTGTCGTGCGAGCTGGGGGAAAGCGCCTCCTACTCCCTGTTCATCCCGTCCCACAGCCCCGGCAGCGACATCAGCATCTCCATCCCCGACACCGTGGAGGCCCACCGCAGCAGCAGCCAGCAGCACGCGGGCACGGGCCACCAGGAGGACATCCAGCTGCTGAACAAGGCCTACAGGGAGCGGGAGGGCCCGGGCAGCAGCGGCTGAGAGGCTGCAGCGAGTGCACCCTGCAGCTGCCCCCGCACTGCTCCCCCTGCCTCAAGGTGCCCACGCAGGTGCGGGGACAGCGGGTGCTGCTTTATTTATTTGGGTGCACTCTTAAACCCATCAAACTGGTAATGCTCTGTCAAGGGGATAACGACTACTCAAGTGCTTTACAGCTTTGCATAGTGAATTTCAAGTTACTTATTTATATATCTATTTATTTGAGGAACATACGTGTCTAGAGGGAATCCTAAATAAACTCTTGCAGTCCAGCTTTGGTGTTTGTTGGCACTGGGTGCTGTGTCTGTGGTACCCTGAGGAAATGAGGGAGCAGCTCCTCAGCCAGGAAGCTACAGTAGTTTTGACTCACTTGCAGTTCTTTCCAGCATCTAAATCAAAAAAATCCTAAAAATATTTGAATTTTTGTTTTCTTTAGAATGTGTGTTTTTCGCAGTGTTGAGAAGGAGATGATGGAAATGCAGGAGATACAGGAATGGAGATGGAAATTGCTCTGGCAGAAAATGCCATTGGTTTCAAACGTGAGCAGTGCTCGGGTGTCCAGAGACATGTCATGGATTGTCACTGGAGCACACAGGATCAGACTGTCAGAATCACCCAAGTGACTCAGCACCAGGCACATCTAAATAACAGAGCCAGAGGTAACCACTGCCCCAGTTCAGAAGCACCTGCAGGCTAAAGGGGGTCGGGGAGACCAACTTGTCTATGTGTGGATGCATAAACCACCTTGTGAGGGGAAAGGAGAAAAGAAAATAGAAATTTCTAACTTGAGCACCTGGTTCTTCTCCCTTCACATGGCCAAGTGCTGGAGTGTTGGACTGACTGTCGTCAGCTGTGGGCAGAGAAAAGAGAGAGAATGCTTTCCCTTGGAAGAAGCAATCCTTCACCTGAATATTGAAAGTCAGTGTGAGATACTGTGTTTAGAGATCTGAATGCTGGGAATCCTGAAATGTGAGTAAATCACACCAACAAGGGAGAAAAGGCAAGAGAATATGTAAAGAAATTAAGTTAAAGAAGCATTTGCAGCTGCACAATGGTGTTCAGGAAAACAAAACATTATTTCACTGTGGAAAGTGTAGTAATACTGATGTGAATAATTCTCCCTAACGTAAAAGGTTGAAGGTCCCACTCTGGAGAACCTGGGCCTAGTATATCCTGTGCCCACTGTCAGTGGCACATCCTTGTCCCCAAGCTCTGGTGACCTCCCCCAGGTCTGAGATGGCTGAAGCACGTCCAGCCCTAAACCTTAACAAGGCAATTCCACCAACAAGTCATTTTGCTTAGAGCTTGATGAGATGAGATGAGATGATGAGATTGGCTTCTCTCTGTTTCACGGATTAAATCTCTCTGCTTGTCGATTAGGCTTGAAAGCCCCTAAAGATCAAACATGAAAGAACATCTTTTCTTTAAAGCAATGTTCACGTACTGCCCATTGTGCCGGGCGGGGTCTCGAACCCCTGTGTGTCCGGGTCCGGGACTCGAACCCTTGTCTCCCCGGTCCGGGACTCGAGCCCTTGGTTCCCCGGTCCGGGATTCGAACCCTCGCTCCCCCGGCCCGGGACTCGAACCCGTGTCGCCGAGGCGGCCGGGCGGAAGTGCGGCGCGGCCGGGGCGGGCGCTGCGGGCGGATGAGGCGGGGCCGGGCCGCGCGGGGCTCTGCGGGCCGTGCCGGCTCCATCGGCTCCGTGGGCTCCGTCGGCCCTGTGGGCCCTCCTGTTCCGGGCCGGGCCGGGCCGCCGCGGCCATGAGCTACGAGCACCGCCGGGACTGGGGCCGCGGGCGCGGCGGCGATGGCGGCTCGGGCTCTGGTGGCCCCTCGGCGGGCGGGCCCGGCGGGCGCGGGCGGCACCCGAGCCACCTGAAGGGCCGCGAGATCGGGCTGTGGTACGCGCGGAAACAGGGCCAGAAGAGCCGCGACACCGACCGGCAGCAGGTGAGGGACGCGGGGACAGCGGGGACTGGGTGAGCCCTGAGGGGCGGCAGGCGGGCTGTGAGCGGGGGCCGCGCCGCGGAGCCCCCCGGCTGCGGAGCTCCTGTGGCCTTGGCAGGGTGATGGCTGACAGGCTGTGCTGTCCCCTCAGAGAGCCGTCGTGCGCATGGACGAGCGCAGGGAAGAGCAGATCGTGCAGCTCCTGAATTCCGTCCAGGCCAAGAACGACAAAGAGCAAGAATCCATGTCCTGGTGGTCCGGGGATGAGGACAGGTAAAATGACATTAATTCTTTTAAACTTCCCACAGACTGGCAGGAAGATGTGTCGGAAGGTATTTGCCTTTAGTGAGTGAGTTGACCTCAAGTTTGCCCCCCTGTGCTGTCACACTGAAATGGTTGTAGCCAGTGCTGTAAAACTCCCTTCCATCATTGCTGAGCTTCGGGTGTAACATTTCTATCTAAAATAATAACATCTATAACTGATCTCAGGCCCTACCTAGGGTGCATATGTGGGATTTTTAAGCTCCCCTGGTCTCTTGAATTACTCTTCCAGAGGTAGCATTTGATTTCTGTTTTCAGTTATTGAGCAGTTTTGGAGTCTTTTCTCCCTCTCTGTGGACAGAGTGTGTTCTGAACTCGCTAAGGATTTCAGGTAATGCAGAGCTGGACAGGTCTGCTGAAATGAGGGTCTGGGGCAGTCATTTTGCTGAGGGATCCCATTACAGGGCACTGGGCCAAGCAGTAATTCTCCAAAAATGTTTTGTTGCTTTGTGGCTTCATTTGGTACAAAAGAACACGTTACTTTTGTAGATGGCAATGTAAAGTTTTTAGTGGCTCATAATTTCAGACTTTAATTGGTTCCAGGGCGTGCACCATAATGACAGATTGCCACGGGAAGCTGTGGCTGCCCCATCCCTGGGAGTGTCCAAGGCCAGGTTGGACGGGGCTTGGAGCACCCTGGGCTAGTGGAAGGTGTCCCTGCCCATGGCAGGGGTGGCACTGATGGGCTTTAAGGTCCCTTCCACCCCAAACCATTCCTTGATTCTCTATTCCTATGGGCTGGTGGTTCACTGACTGATGGATGAAATGTCTCCAGCCCAAGTTCCCGTGTTCCTGAGTGCACCCTGCACGTGGCCAGGCACAGCTGGGATCATCTCTGAGGTGTCTGTCCTCTGATTGCAGCCCTACAGAACAGCCTGTGAAAGTGAAACCAGATGCTGAAAAAGCTCCTGTAAGACGGAGACCGGCCTTGGAAAAAACATCCCTGGACCGGGATGTGGAATATCTCTTTGAAAAAAATGAGCAGGATACTGATTTAGATGAGCAGCTTAAAGAAGACTTAAGGAAGAAGAGATCTGATCCCAGATATGTTGAAATGCAGGTACTTTTTATTGGATTTTTTCTTGTAATTAAACTGACCTGAAAATGTACCTGCTTGCAGTTTATTTACTAGGAAGTTGTCACGATGTTACTTTTGTTAAAAATTGCCTTCAGAATTTTATAAATGCCTTTTGATAAAACAGCGATTAAAAATGTGAAATTACCAATTTTAGGGACAATTAGAATCTGTAATCCAAAGCTGGCACATTGTTTTGTTGGGTAGGTTTTTGTTTTTATGGATTGTGTCCTTGCAGTTATGTCTGAAACTGATAGCACAGCAATGGGCTCTGAAGGAATCGCTTCCTAAAAACAGAATGTGTGTTGTATTATTGTTCTGAGAGCCATGTGTAGGAAGGTATGAAGTAAAACAGCTGCCATGAACACCAGTTCTGCTCTGGTCCCAGGCCCTGCTCGTGCAGCTCTGTGTAGCTGCCTCAACGTGTGCTGAATTGTGGGTTTAGGTCATTCTGCCAAGTTTAATGAAACTGAAAACACACGGGGAATAAAGTTATTTCCTGTAGGCCTGGGTTTATAGAAGTATTGCTGAGCAGCTTGTCATTATTTCAGTTTGGCCTGGATTATAGATGGAATCTGTTACATTGCTTCAGTTAAAGATACTGTTATTTTCTGTTCCCCAGAGATTCCGAGAGAAGCTCCCCTCCTATGGCATGAGAGAGGTAGGTGTGTGTTTAACTGCAGAGTGTGTTTGTAAAATAGTGCCATTGCAGCTGGCTCTGACTGCCATTAGTGTCCCAGTCACAGGATAACATCAGTGCCAGTATGGGCTGTTACTAATTGGTATTAATTCTTCATTTGATGCCCCTTGTGTGAAGCAGAAAGTGAGTATTCTGATAGGTTTGCTTTTGCAGGTTCAGTGAATGATTAGTGAGCTTTTTCCTGAAATTCATCCCTTTGCCATAATGTCCTTTCTGTTAGTGTTTGTTTCCTAAAATTGTCATAATCCCTTTGACAATCCTTGGGTTTGGGAGGTACGGGCTGGGAAACTCTTCCTGGTGGTAAAAGAAATCAGGTGATAAAATACTGTGCTACAAACCTTCAGTTCATGCAGTGTTGGAGGCCAGCAGGGTAAATGCTGGGTTTCAGTCCCCAGAGAAGTGCAGGAGGCAGAAAACTTAAAAGTGTATTTCAGGTTTTCTTTTTAGTCCTTTCACGCTGTTTTCAAACAGGATTTAAAGATTTAAGGCCAGTGTTCAGGTTGGATGTGCTTTAAACCCTCCATGTGGAAAGTGCCCATGAGCACCTCCCGTGAGGTTTAAACTGAACTTCAGTTGCGGTGTGGTGACCCTCCTCAAGGGTCAGTGCCTGGCAGCAGAGAATGTCCAAACCCTCTGCAACCTGGCTGGAACAGTAACTCTGCAAACTGTTGTCTGTGGAACCAGGAGCTGGTGAACCTGATCAACAACAACCGCGTGACTGTGATCAGTGGGGAGACCGGCTGTGGGAAGACCACGCAGGTGACCCAGTTCATCCTGGACGACCACATCGAGCGAGGGAAGGGCTCCACGTGCAGGATCGTCTGCACCCAGCCCAGGAGGATCAGTGCCATCTCCGTGAGTGCCCTCTGCAAACCCACTTCCTGGGGTGCTTCTCCCCATCAATCCGAGCCTTTTGTGTGTTCTGTTTCCATTGTCTGGGGTTCTGTTGCAAGTCACAACGTTGTTCACGTGCACTGATTCGATATTTCACAAGTTTTGGTTGTGGATTTGAGTGCTGGCACTGTAGGCTCGTTCTCGGAGCTTAGCCATGGGTTAGATGTGGGATTTTAATGGATTTTGCAGTGCAAATGTGAATTATGATAAAAACTAATGCTGTGTCAGGCCCTCTAGAGGTGGATTAATGAGCAGGAAAGAATTGAGCTTTCAGGTTTCAGTAGTGACTCCTCTTGCTGGTTCAGTATCAAGTGATGAGAGACCCTTGCTTTACCCCGAGGGAAAGCTCACCCTGCTGAAGGGGAATGTGGTTGTGCTCCTCTAAAGTCTGTCCTGGGACACAAACCTGCCCGTGGGAGACGCTTTCTCAAGGGAGGAGAACAAGTGGTTGTCAGGCCGTTTCTTTGTTATTCACAGAACTTCTCCATTCCAGGTATTTCCTACCTATGAGTTGCTCAATCACAGATCAGCCTGTGGGATTTTAAAGTTTTCTTTGTTCTCCTCAGGTGGCTGAGAGGGTGGCTGCTGAGAGGGCAGAGGCCTGTGGCAGTGGCAAGAGCACGGGCTACCAGATCCGCCTGCAGAGGTGAGTGGCTCCAGGCATGGTGCTGCTGCTGGGGGAAGCACAAAGGAGACAGCTTAAAAAGCAGTCCTTAAATAGCTGCTCTCCTGCTGATATTTTCTCCTGAAGGAATTCCTGGGAAATGAGGTTTCTCAGTTTTAGCAAGGAGTTGGAGTGCAGTTGCTGTGTTTTATGCAGTGTGTGACAGTGACCAGCACCAAGTTGTGCTTTGTCTAGTAGGCCCTTTTTTCAGATCTTCTAAAAGGTTCTGCTGTTGGTAGAACTAAAAGTAATGTCTGTAATCCACAAATTGCAAGGAAAAATGGAAATCCTAAAGGAGAGAATGGTCTGAGCCATATTTCTGTGGAAAACTCTGTATTTGCTACACTTACCTATAACCCCCTGGGATCATGGAATAGATGCAATGAGAGGAGTTCACAGAGCAAAAGCTCTTAAGTTTGGAGTCAGCTGTAGTTTTAAAAAGTATCTGAAAGGATGCCAGCCAATAATGGAACCTTTGTGTTGAAACAAAACTGCTCAGCCCTGCCAGCATTTCAGTTGGAGTTCATGGAGTCTCCCTGCTGTTTGTCTTTACTGCTCAGTGAGGGCTGTCCCTCTGGGGCCTGAGTGCCCTGAGTGCTGGGCCTGGGGAGCTGCAGCGCTGGAATCAGCCCTGCAGTGTGCAGGGGATGATGATAAAGGATGCTGGGCAGTCAGGAACTGTCGGATCCCTGGGTCAGTCCCCTTCCCCAGGGGGTGCAGCTGGGGTCTGATCCCCTGTTCCTCACTTGAGCTGGGAGTCAGTGAGGCACCTTCAGCACGGCTGTACTGGCAGCTGCACCTGGATCTCGAGCTGCTAAAGGATTTTGTAAAGTACAGAAGAGAATGAGGAATTCTTCCTGTGTCTCTTGCAGTCGGTTGCCCAGGAAACAAGGCTCGATTTTGTACTGTACCACGGGAATTGTCCTGCAGTGGCTCCAGTCAGATAAGTAAGTGTCCCTGTTTAGTGGAATGCAGTAATGGGAGGAGTCCAAACTGTGTTTTCATTCTGCTAAAAACAAACGTTTAAATTCCTCCTCTTTTGTTTTAGGCACTTGTCCAGCATCAGTCACATAGTCCTTGATGAAATCCACGAAAGAAATCTTCAGTCAGATGTTTTAATGAGCATTATTAAAGATCTCCTAAATATTCGACTGGATCTGAAAGTCATACTCATGAGTGCTACTCTAAATGCAGAGAAGTTTTCTGAGTACTTTGGTAGGTGAAACGCTTCCTAAGAACGTTCCTCTGGAGTAATTTAGGCTTCTACAGTAAAATGCAGTTCTCAAATTATAGACTTGATTTTTATCAAAAGAAGAAATTACTTCCGTTTTCCAAAGAGTTGGCAGCTGCTGGAGATGCTGATTCTCTGTTTTATCTCATCATGAGCATGTATTGCTTTTGCTTTTCAGACATGCTATGGAAGTAGAATTCTCAGAGTATTTTCCTATTAAATATTTACTCATATTTACCACATTTTAGAACTCTTGGTGTGAGTGGGCAACCGGATGGAACCTTTGGTGGTTCAGTCTCCAGCTTTATCCTGTGGCTGGGACCAGGAGAACATGCTGGTGTGCAATACACTGCTTGCTGCCTGTGCTTTTTAACTCCACAGCTTTACTTGGGGGTGAATTTGGCATATTCCATGGGAATTTGAAAATAAATAATCAGGAAAACCACACAGACATGGCAGCTATATTGCAGAAATTGGGAAGAATTCATTGCCTCTGTTCAGTGCAGTGTTTCATTGGTGGTTTTAAACCTGAGTTATGCCTTCCCCCACAGATCATTGCCCAATGATTCACATCCCTGGGTTCACTTTCCCGGTGGTGGAATATCTGCTGGAAGATGTCATTGAGAAGTTGAGGTAAGTGGGTTTTCTGAACATCATTTCAGAGAGTATTTGGAATAAAAAAGAATTGCCTGTATTTTTGAACAGAAAACCTTCCAAGGGAAGTCTCAAAGGTTGCACAGTAATTACAGATGGCACATGGAAATGTTGGCTTGAGGGGGGGAACAGCTTTGTCTGTGTTTTGGGTGGTGGATTTCAGGCCTCTAAATCAAGCTTGTCTCTGTGGCCATTGGGATTTCCTGTGCGTGTTCCCATGTTAGCTGGGGTTGGGGCCTGTTTCTGTCTGAGGAGAAGCTGCAGAGCCTGCCCCTCGTGTGCAGCTGCAGGAGGAGCTCGGGCAGCTGCAGTGCCCTCGGTTGCCCCGTGTGTCACCCCATGTGTCACCCCGTGTGATTCCCATGTGTCACTCGTGTGTCACCCCGTGTGTCACCCCCTGTGTCACTCGTGTGTCACCCCATGTGTCACCCCGTGTGTCACCCCCTGTGTCACTCGTGTGTCACCCCCTGTGTCACCCTGTGTGTCACCCATATGTCACCCCGTGTATCACCCCCTGTGTCACCCCATGTGTCACTCGTGTGTCACTCGTGTGTCACCCCGTGTGTCACCCCCTGTGTCACCCTGTGTGATCCCCGTGTGTCCCCCCATGTGTCACCCCGTGTGTCACTCCCCCCTGCAGGTACAGCCCCGAGGGCGTGGAGCGGCGGCCGCGCTGGAAGAAGGGTTTCCTGCAGGGCCACGTGAGCCGTCCCGACAAGGAGGAGAAGGAGGAGATGTACCGCGAGCGATGGCCCGAGTTCCTCCGGCAGCTCCGGGGCAGGTGGGCCGAGGTCTCCGGTGCTTTGTCAGACCCTGCACTGGTGCTGTGCTCTACTGCTGGGCTTTGGTGATGGGGGGGAGCTGCTGCTGTGGGGAACCAGGGTGGAAGTCCCGGCCACCAGGGAAACGCTTTTGAGGTACCAGGATTAGCTCCCATGGCCTGTGCGGACTGTAAGAGTTCAGGTTAAATTTAAATTCATTACCTAAATGCAGATTGTCAGTCCCTGGCCAAACCAGGAGGAGGAGACAGATCATCAGAGTGCTTCAAAGGCACTTCAGTCATGACATGGCAGTTCTTAAACTGACTGTTCTGAACTGACCATAATCACACTGAACTAAATGTGGAGGGGCAGGAATTGATCAGAGAACCAAACTGATCAGTGGGTTAATGGCTGTGTGACTCAGACCTGACAGGTTACCAGTGCCTGTGCTCTCACTGCCTGCAGGTACTCAGCAAGCACTATTGATGCCCTGGAAATGATGGATGATGACAAGGTGGACCTTGACCTCATAGCAGCTCTGATCAGACACATCGTGCTGGAAGAGGAGGTACAGCCCTGCCGGGGGTTACTTTGGCTTTTCACACACAGAGAAAGGAGAGACATTTTTAGGTTTGCTCTCCTGAGAAGCAGATGAACAGCTTTGAATATCTAATGAGTTCCTAAGCCCTGAGGTTCATTCCATGTTCATTGATGTGGTGGATGCAATCCACGTTCAGAGGGGAGCCTTTTCATGCACAGGGGTTGTGAGTGTGACTGAGAACTGTGTACCTGAGAAACTTGGAGAACTTCAAATGCTCTGGATGTGCTCATCCATGGTCCCTTCTGAGCAAGGGGCAAAAAGAGCCTGAATTCTTTCAGTGACAGCAGGGATTGTCTCGTGCATAAAATAGAGGAGAGAGCTGAAGGTTTGGGTGCTATTTGAATTTGGGTTGCTGCATTTTTTTTCTATTGGCTAAGCATTTAAATAAGCCTTCAAATTAATTGTACACCTTAGTTATTTGATGGGAAATAATGTAATTACAAATTAAATGTAACTTTTGGTTCTTTCTGTGACTGAGTGTGTGCTTGTCAAAGGAAGTAGTCTCTGCAGTTTGTTGTAACAGTTACATTTAGTGAAACAGCTGTAGAAAACTCTGATTTACCTATATTATTAAAGATATCAAGTAATTTAATGTTTCAGTTGATAGATCATTGAAAGTGTGGATAACAAGGATGGCTCTGTTTTTTGTTCTTTCTGTGTTGAAAATTACACAGCAGTTCTCTGTTGCAGCTTAAATTCTAGTGTTGACATGGCTGTGTTCAAAACACTGCAGGGGAAAACATTTAAAATCAAATTTTTACTTCTTACATTCAGTTAAATACATGTAGCTGGCTCTTTTATAGAAAAAAAAAAGTTAAACTGTTCCAATTCAGAGTCAGTGAGGTTTGACATCTCCCAGGTCCAGCAGGTGTGTCAGTGTGCAGGTAGCTGGCTCTCTGCACACAGTTTGTTGTGTTCTGATCTCTTTGCTGCCTCTTTTTCTGTAGGATGGTGCAATTCTGGTGTTTCTGCCGGGCTGGGACAACATCAGCACTTTGCACGATCTCTTGATGTCACAGGTCATGTTTAAGTCAGGTAAATCCAGACTTTGGCATGGGAGTTGTAGCAGTAGCATTAGTGGCAGACTGTTTTTGCATGGAATTGCTGCTATTGCACTGGATTCATTGTTTTCCTCATCTCTCCTCAAAATAATTGCAGCGTTCAGCAGTTTTTGTGTTTCTGGGGTATCTTTCATCTGCTAATGACAACAGCTGATTTTCCTCAGTGTGGCAGTGACAATCTGAAAACCAACCTGACCTGCATCTTCTTCCTGCTGTCCTTTCCTGTAGCTGTGAGAAGCCCCATCCCAAACCAAACTCCATCCTCTGGGCATTTCCTCTTTGCTTGGTTCTGGAGCAGCTTCCCCCTCTGCTTTGCTGAGAGTTCCCCTAAATGCTGTGCCTGTCTGACACACTTTCCCTTGTCCTTTGGCATATCTCATCTTTCCATCTAACCTCCCTTAGCTGGGCTCTTCACCATTCACGTGCTGCCTTGCACTATGTGTTGTGTACGTTCCACAGATACAGAATTTCAGTTTATTGGAAGGTTGTGTCGGTTTAGGTATTAGACTTGAGCAATTATTAAATAATTTGAGAGCTTAAAAATGAATTACTGTACTAAACTTTATATATGTTATTAAACTTGTCATCATAGCATCATAAGAAAGTTCTTTGTACCTTTTTACTTTAGAATTTGCCATTAAGATACAAATATCTATGAACTCAGAGCAGGAAACAGCGGCCTGACTTGCAGCCTGTTTTCTGTTTTGCATGATTGATTTTCCTGTGAAGTTAAAGTTTCTGTGCTTACACCAAATCTTTTACTGATTTTTGACTTCCAGATAGGTTTATTATCATACCTTTGCATTCACTGATGCCTACTGTTAACCAGACTCAGGTATGCTGCTCTTTTATTGCGATATTTCACAACTGCAAAAACAATGAATGAAGCACATTTGTGGTTTTGGCAAACATATAAACGGGCCCTGGCTGATTGCAGGTGTTTAAGAAGACCCCACCAGGAGTAAGGAAAATCGTGATTGCAACCAACATTGCAGAGACCAGGTAAATGCCTGGCTGTACACACCCAGAAAAGCTGTATATTTGACAAGACAAGTGAAAGTGGTAGTTCAAAGTATAAATCTGTTTGGTGTTTCCAAAAATAAATGTTCCTACGTTTGGGCCATTCATTTATAACTCTAGCTTTAGAAATGTTTATAGACTAAACAGAGTTTTCCTATAATTGTCTCAAACAGAGCAGTTCATTTGTTCTGAACAATTAAGCTGTAGGAATACTAAACAATTAGTGTAATGCCTTGCCTTTTTACATGACAATCTGAGCTTCTCATCCTCTGTGCACCTTCAGGACCCGTGTGGGGGCTCCTGCCAGACCCAGGAGAATAAATCAGCCCTGTCTTGAACTCTGGGGACACAGTTCTTAACGAGATTCCCAACACAGAGTTTTTAGTTGCTTGTTCACAACTGGGGAAGGGACAAAGAAAAGCCAGAGCCCTGTCCAGTGCTAGGTCAAGCTTGCAGAGATGAAGAGTTGAATTTTTCCTGTTTTTGTCCAACAGCATCACAATCGATGACGTCGTGTTTGTTATAGATGGGGGGAAGATAAAGGAGACCCACTTTGACACCCAGAACAACATCAGCACGATGGCAGCAGAGTGGGTGAGCAAAGCCAACGCCAAGCAGAGGAAGGGCCGGGCAGGAAGGTAAGAACTGGGGGTGGGGAGGAAGGTTTGGGCTGGGCAGGTTTCCATCAGTCCTGGAGCACGTGCTGGAGCTTCTGCTGTGTTACTGCCGTGCCCAGCAGCAGGAGCAGCCACAGCTGCCTCCTGGGAGGAGCAAGGAATGGTGCCCTTGTCCTTCTAGGAAGCTGAAGTGACCTGTGCTGCATGTAACTCCAGAGTTTCCTCCCTACAGAACAATAAGTCCCATATTTTATTTTTTGTTGGAACTGTTTTCCTTCACACCTGATTTGAGGCTGATCCATTAAAGTGAAAATGGCCTAAAAATTAATTTCTGTGCTCACTCTGTGCCTTTTCCCTGCTGATGGGTCTGTGTTTCAGAAGGCTGAAATGGCTTTTACAATTGGATACACTTCAGTTCTAACTCCTTTGGGTGTTTTGTTAAGCTGTTTGTAAACAAACACAATCATAATGTCACAGTTTCATAGAAAAAACCAAAAACCAAACCAAAGCACTTGTTTGTTGAAATCACTGCAGAGTTCAGCCAGGCCACTGTTACCATCTGTACAACGGGCTGCGTGCCAGCCTTCTGGATGATTATCAGTTACCAGAGATCCTGAGGACGCCTTTGGAGGAGCTCTGCTTACAAATCAAGGTAAACAGGAATCTGCAAACATATTTATAGTCTACTGTTCCATTGGAATAAGAGATTGAGAGAATAAGTTAATGCAACCGAGAGCCTAAGGTTGTCAGGTGCAGTTTGTTACACCAGAAATGCAGTGTATTTAGCCAGTAATTGCAGCACCTTTTGGAAAAGCACTCTTGTACCTGGGTGCATCAGACCCAGGGGAGTAGGGTTGTCTGGTATCAACAAACAGAGTTTAGACTGTGCTTTCCCCCAAATCTCATTCCATCAGAGCCATTCAGTGAGAATGCCAGTGAGTCAGGGGTGTGATGTCTGAAAAGAATTTTAGTACAAAGTGGTTTTAGAACTGATGTGAGCTTCCCTTCTTGGCAGTTTGTATTGAATTCCTCATGCAGGCAGAAGAGGTGCCATGTGTATGTGAGCTGAATGAAGAATTCACATTTCATCATTAATACATTTCTGCCCTTAGTTCTTAATTAAAGAAATTCTAACTCAAGCTGTGAATTAGTCACACTATTTCAGTTAGGAGGTTACTGCTGCCTAATTTTCTCTGGTTGCTGTAGGCTTTTGTTGTGTTTTTCCTTTCAGATCCTGAAGCTTGGTGGAATTGCCTATTTCCTGAGCAAACTGATGGACCCGCCGTCTCGTGACGCTGTCACACTGGCCATAAATCACCTCATGGAGCTGGTAAAGTGTTGCTCCTATGGGAGGAATGAGCTGTGTGGAACTGTGTGGTGTGAGTGTTAGCAGGCAGGGGTGTCTGCACAGGTCTGGACACTGCAGCCCTTCCTTTAGTGTGGAGCCTTGGCCTGTGCTCCCTGCCCAGAGGGAGTGCACTCATGGAACCCTGAGGGCTGCACAGTTGTTGTGGGCACTTCCTAACTGACTGACACATGGGTTCCCTGCAGACACTGCTTTACCTCTCTGCTCTGCATCACCCTGCTCACCCTGCTCACCCTGCATCCCCCTGAATCCCCCTGCACCCCCTGCATCCCCCTGAATCCCCCTGCATCCCCTGCAGACACTGCTTTACCTCTCTGCTCTGCATCACCCTGCTCACCCTGCTCACCCTGCATCCCCCTGAATCCCCCTGCACCCCCTGCATCCCCCTGAATCCCCCTGCATCCCCTGCAGACACTGCTTTACCTCTCTGCTCTGTACCACCCTGCTCACCCTGCTCACCCTGCATCCCCCTGCATCCCCCTGCACCCCCCTGCATCCCCTGCACCCCCTGCATCCCCTGCACCCCCTGAATCCCCTGCATCCCCCTGAATCCCCCTGCATCCCCTGAATCCCCCTGCACCCCCTGCATCCCCTGCACCCCCTGCATCCCCTGCATCCCCCTGCATCCCCTGCATCCCCTGCATCCCCTGCACCCCCTGCATCCCCTGCACCCCCTGAATCCCCTGCATCCCCCTGAATCCCCCTGCATCCCCTGCATCCCCTGCACCCCCTGCATCCCCTGCATCCCCCAGCCTCCTGTCCCAGCTGCAGCAGGGAGGAGCACGAGGGCATTTTTCTGTGGGCAAATAAAGGTGTATGGGAGAAAGGCACTGCATGTCATTGTCTCTCCGGGTGCTGGAGGAGGAGAGATTGACAACACGTTTGTTCTGCTGACTCCTTGCCCTGGTCTTATTTGCACAAATGAGTTGTAGCCATAAATTTAGACACTAGTGGGTGATAGGAGTGTGCTAGTGGGTCTTCCAAGGAAACCCTCCCCATTTCACATGGTGTGTTTGTTCTTTGCTTTCTCCCCTCTCCTGACAGAATGCCCTGGACAGGCAGGAGGAGCTGACTCCCCTGGGTGTCCATCTTGCACGGCTGCCAGTGGAGCCCCACATTGGGAAGATGATCCTCTTTGGAGCCCTGTTCTGCTGCCTGGACCCCGTGCTCACCATTGCAGCCAGCCTCAGCTTCAAGGACCCCTTTGTCATCCCCCTGGTAAAGGGCAGTTACAAAGGCTGGGGCTTACTGAAATGCTGTAGTTTAAGAGCACTTTAATCTGATTTTCATGTTAATTACATTTTTAATAGTAAGACTGCCATCACATACTACAAATTATTGCCTTTGTCTGCAGATTATTGAAGTAGCTGTAATTTTCATACTGGTTGCATACGAAGTATCGCTGTAGGGATGTGCCTTAATTAGGAAAAGAGAACTATCGTGTCAGGCTGGATATTTTACAGGTTCTCATTTTTAGGGCAAAGAGAAAGTCGCAGATGCAAGAAGAAAAGAGCTGTCAAAGAACACAAAAAGCGACCACCTGACTGTGGTGAATGCTTTCACTGTAAGCACATTTTAATGTGGTTTTTTTTTGTTCTAGAATTTTAATTTGGCTAATATAGTTGATCCTAAGGAAAAAGTTGATCAGTTTTTGCTCTGTAGGATTTCTTATCTGGCTTCTACAGAAACATAAAACCAAACTGATGTTCACCCTTCTAGTGTTGAGGAAACTTTTCTCCAGGCTCAATCACCTGATTTGTGGTGGATAAGTCTGTGAAAGAGACAAAGAAAACTTAATGTTATAGTTTACCTTGCTGAAGTTGTTCATTCCTGTCCTTCTGGCCTCTATGAGAGGCCAAAGCTGACTTCAGAAGTGTTAGAGATTGAGCTGTGTTTTGTTGGGGTGAGAAAAGGAGGAAATAAATGGCTTGGAAAATGCAGTTTCTACCCAGGACTGTTCATAACAACAAACGATGCTCTGGGAAATGTAGCCAGATTTCCCCGTGGAAAACAGACGTTTTTGATTCACCACATGAAGCTGTGTTTTTCTGCTCTGTGCTGTGCACACATAAACAAAGAGATCCAAAGATTTACTTCCTCTCTTGTAGGGAAGGATGTAACTGCTGTCTCTGTTCACCTGCAGTTTTTGCTGGCCTTAATTTTCAGTGTGTTTCACTTAAAAACACCCTCGACCTGTGGTTTTAATTCTAGGGCTGGGAAGAGACCCGGCGTCGTGGCTTCAGGACTGAGAAAGACTATTGCTGGGAATATTTCCTGTCGTCCAACACCCTGCAGGTAACAGCAGCTGAGCAGGACAGGGGCTGTGGGGACGAGCAGGGCTTGGCTCAGCATCGCTCTGGGCCGTGTCTGTTGTCTCCCAGATGCTGCACAACATGAAAGGGCAGTTTGCTGAGCACCTCCTGGCAGCTGGCTTTGTGAGCAGCAGAGACCCCAAGGATCCCAAATCCAACACCAACTCGGGTAACTGTGGAGGGACGTGGACCTTCCTGAGGGCTGGAACCTCCGCTTGCACAACTGCCTGATTGACTTCCCTGTCTCCTGCAGATAACGAGAAGCTGCTCAAAGCTGTCATCTGTGCTGGCCTCTATCCCAAAGTGGCAAAGATCCGGCCCAGCTTCAGCAAAAAGAGAAAGATGTGAGGGCTTGGTTTGCTGGTGGTGTGTGCTGGGGTGGAGTGTGCAGGGGGGGGGTTTGGGAAGGTGAAGCAGTGGCTCAAGTGCAGGAACAAATGACACTTCTCAGCTCAAGTCATGCTTGGGGGTTACCTCCCTTGAGAAGGGCAGGTGAGAGCGTGGGCTTGTTGATCTCTTAACATTTAATTTAGATACCTGCTAAGGTTGGAATAATTTGTGTGACCTTGTTATGCCACAGATGGTGTTCCAGTGTATCAGTAGCACTGCTCCAAAGGGCTCTGCCCTCATCTGTGTTTTCAGCACCAGTTCAGACACTGACATTTCTGGTTATTTGGCAAGATAAAGCACAGAAATCCTGGTCTGTTGATTTATCACTTCTTATATTATCAGACTTTTTTTTTCCTTTGAAGGGTGAAAGTTTGCACCAAGACAGATGGCACGGTTAATATTCATCCCAAATCCGTTAATGTGGAGGAAACAGAGTTCCATTATAACTGGCTCGTGTACCATCTGAAGATGAGGACCAGCAGTGTAAGTGAGGGGTTATGTTTGTGTGGGTTCGTTTTGTATCCCTTTCTAAAGGAAGTTGGATCAGGGTTCAGAGGGGATGTGAACAGCCTTTGTTCTGGAGCCTTCCTGTCCTGGGCCATTTCCTTTACATCCCATCAGATTATGTTCTTTGTGATTTGGGGTATTGTGCCACAAGTAACTAACTTCCAGGGTTTAGTGGTTGGGGTTTTTTTGGAGGACTTGGATTTTTTTTAAAGTTCTGGCAATAACATATAAATTTTATTTGAATTAGTTTTTTTCATTTCAATCCATTCTAACATTTATCAATGTGCTGAAAGATTCTCCCCCCCCAGTTGTTACAGAGCAGGTGGTTTGATTTCACCACTGTATGAAGGGCTGTATTTGGGACCATTTTTCTCCTGTTCAATCTGATGATGTGTAAATTTTTTTGAACTGAGTTGCTTCATACATCTTGCAAATTTGGGATTGTCTGAATCATGATCTTCTGGAATTGTGTAGGAATCTCATTAAGAGTTCCTGATGGCCCTTAGGATGTTGTGAGGGTGATCAGCCAGCTTTGCTGTCGTGCAGATTTACCTGTATGATTGTACAGAGGTGTCTCCGTACTGCCTGCTGTTCTTTGGAGGGGATATATCCATCCAGAAGGATAAGGACCAGGACACCATCGCTGTGGATGAGTGGATTGTTTTCCAGTCTCCAGCGAGAATAGCACACTTGGTGAAGGTGACTATGTTTAATAAAACAATGTATGTGGGAGGCTCAGTAACACTGATCCCTGGGGATTTCTGGATTTGATATCGCTGTGCCTATGGATCACTCAGGGAGATAATGGTTGAAGTGCATTCCCAGCCAGCAATGCAACTACACAAAGAAAACAGAAGAGAGAACTTTTCCACAGCAGAAGCTGGAGAATGACTTGGTCATTCCATGACATGTCCACATGGATATGGAAACATGAGGATGGGGCTCTTCAGCTAGCAGGAATAAGTTCTAATAGAGCTGTTTAATATTAGATACCAGAAATCATACCTGACTTTATTTTTTTTTTTAATTTTATTTAATTTTATTTTTTTTAAACTAGTTATTTTTAATCCAGAAATAGTCAGCTAATGGATGTGTGGGCTGAGATGGGCATCTGCCATCAAAGGTAATGCTGCAGGTTTGTGAGAGGCAGTGTTTGATCCCAGCAGGAGCCACGTGGAAATGAATGGGTGTGAGAACAGAAGGTCAGGAGAACTGAGGGACTGGAACTCCTGTGGTAATGCCGTGTTAATTGCCTGTTCCTTTCCTATTTTTTTCCTTCCACAACTAACACCTTCCAGAATTTAAGACAAGAACTCGATGATCTTCTCCAAGAAAAGATAGAGAAGCCTCACCCCGTGGACTGGGATGACAGGACGTGCAGGGACACGGCGGTGCTGACAGCGATCATAGACTTGATCACCACGCAGGAGAACGAGGGGCTGCGCAACTACGCCCCGCGCTTCCAGGGCGAGCGCTGCAGCTGACCCCGAGCGCCCCCAGCACGGGGCAGAGCGCGCCCTCAGCGCTGGGAAAGCTCCTCTGGGGTAAGCTGGCACTTTGCTCCCCCCTAGAGCAGCGATTCCCACGTGGGCAGTGTCTGTTTGTGCATGTGTTCTGTGTCCAGGGCAGTGTTGGGTCATGGATGGTTCTTGTCCTGCTGTAGCTGTTTTTGTTGGGGTTTTACCCACCAGGTAAGAGATATTTGAAAAGCCTGCTAAAATACTGCTTAGGAATACCCAAACTGCTCTTGCTACCAGGAGAAACATCCAGAAGACTTTTTTTTTTTTTTTTAATTGGGGGTGGTGAGCAATTACACTGGCTGTGTTATTCCAGCTGTGCAGCAGTCTGCTCACCAGCACTTCCACAGAAGGTAATTACAGTTTAATTAATCTAAAATTGAAAACACTTGGTAAATTTGTACTGTGGGAGGAAACAATCTTCAGAAATATTCTCTTCTTCTGCCTTTCATCCCATTCAATTAGTCTTTATTCACTTTCTGTCCCCATCCAACATCACTAGTGACAGAAATTGCAGCTTACAGGAAATATGGTTAGATAAAAGGCACGGTGGAATATGCTTTAAGGTTCGTTGCATTCAAATTATTTGTTCTTTTTTTTTTTTTAAAGTCCATGTATGGGTTATATTATAACATTAAAAGTTTTTTCTTTAAAGTGCTATTTCATCTGTTCTCAATGTTTTGAATGTCATTCTGTTTTGAATGATTTCCAGCTATGGAAGAACATTTGAATAACAAAGCTTGTTTAGGATTCTGAGGTTTATCCTCAAGAAACGAAGCTCTTGTGTCTCCTTTTATTTGCCTGGAAATATAACTCTTCTCTGTTCTTTGGGGTTTTGGGGTTTTTTTTCTGTGCAAAAATGACTTTGGATCAACAAGCTTGGGAGGATTTATGAGCTTTATCCTGAAGAAAACACAGGTGAAATTAATTTTTTTTTTTTTACAGAAATTAGTCGAACTTAGTGACTAGAAGGTGCTTTCCATTGGGTTAACAATGGGTGGGGGATGTCAGGCTCTTTGCTTCCCCCCACAGCTGAAAACAATTTATAGTTTAGCCTCCAACTGCCAACGGTTTTATCCACAGGTGTTTTAGATAACGAAGGGAGGGGGAAGAACATCCTGCCCTGGGGGTTCTGAGGGCAGGAGGGACTTGGAGGGAGGGAGAAGCAGCACCGGTGGCTGCAGGGAGTGAGGGAGAGCTGTGGGAGCTGTGGAAGATCCCGGCTGTGAGAGCTGTGGAAGATCCCAGCAGTGAGAGCTGTGGAAGATCCCGGCAGTGAGAGCTCTGAGAGCTTTGGAAGATCCCGGCTGTGAGAGCTGTGGAAGATCCCGGCAGTGAGAGCTCTGAGAGCTTTGGAAGATCCCGGCTGTGGGGGTGGTGCGGCAGACAGGCCACTCTGAGGAGTAAGGAACCATGGTGCTGCTGGAGGTGAGCCCCGGGATCAAAGCGGGGGGAAATAGGAGTTAAATTACTGATAATTGTGTGGAAAAGGGAGTGGAGTACATTCCTGTGTGTGATTTTGGTGCTGGGGACAAGATGGCGGCACGGGGAAGGAGGGACAAGATGGCGGCACGGGGAAGGAGGGACAAGATGGCGGCACGGGGAAGGAGGGACAAGATGGCGGCGCGGGGAAGGAGGAGGGCACAAAATGGCGGCGGCGCTGAGGGACATTGCAGCAGGGTTGGGGTACCAAGGTGCCCAGAGTGGGGTGTGAGTGTGGGCAGGAGCTACAGCTCAGCAGAGGGGGCTGGTGCCATTGCAGACTGGATTTATTGATGGAGGCTTGGTGGTAGTGCTGTTACTGGCAGTGCTGGATTAAGTCATGAAAGTAGAGGCTGGCACGTGGTACCTGCTTTATTCTCCTTGTCTGTGGTTTTTGCAGTACTTAAATGATGGTTAAGTTTTTAGTTGATAACACAAAGAGCAAAAGGAAATGGTAGCAAAAGCAGAGCCTGGTTGAGAAGGGCAGTGTTGGTTGAAGGAAGGTGACTGTTTGGAATGATCAGGCCCAGGGCCATCCTGAGGGAACACCCGAGGGGTCACAGGCTGAGATGTTGGATCTGTCCTTAGAAAGTGACTCATGTCTAAATTATGGCACTGACTGTGCCTTCTCACTAGGCTTGAAACGTAGCTTAACATACTTTTATAAAAGTGGAAAGGTACCAGAAGCCTCTGTTCTTCAGAGTTTGAGCCTGTTCCAAATGCCAGGTGAGCTGGATTGTGCTGGGATAGTTTTCCTCAATAGTGTCTGTTGGTTTGGATTTGTGATGTAAACACCATTATTCCAGGGGTGAAGTTTTGATAAAATCATTTGCAGACTACAGCAGATAAATCCTTGGATTTCTTCCATCTTGGTGTCAAAATTTATTCTAGATTTATTTCCAATACTTGTGTTCTGTTCACTTGTTTTCCCTGTGTTACTTTAGGAACAGAATATACAGTGGAAAAAACAACTTTGTGAATATAATCTGCAGGTCCAGAGCGTAAGGGACGTGCTTGTGAGTGATGCTGAGCACAGGCTGTGCTCTGTCAGGGTGTGTAGGTTGACTAAAGTGTGCTATTTTTACCTTTTTATTTTCAGCAAATTAGCTTTGCATAATGGGAACAAATGTACTCCTTGCCACGGCAGTCAAGAGCAGCACTGCATCACAGCATGTCTTAAAAGTTCATCAGATAAAAATGTCTGATTTACGATGTTGTAGGGCTGATAGGAGGAGGCAGAAAAGCAAGTATTAATAACTTCCCATGTGTCACGAGCAGGAGATGCTGAGACAGGCTGGACTCAGTGGGCACAGACACACGTGGGCACCTCGCCTTTGATTCAGGGAACTGAGGGCATTTTATTTTTTAAGCATTTTATTTGCTTAAAACCTGTCTCTAGAAGTCAGAAGGAAGGGGTGCACATTCCAGGCCTTCCAAAAATGAGAGTTAATTTTACACTAACAAACTCCCACCTCTATTCTGTCACTGCCGGGCACTTAATTAAAAAGGAGATGCTGGTGTCAAGTCCTAACTAAAAAGGAGATGCTGGTGTCAAGTCCTAACTAAAAAGGAGATGCTGGTGCCATGTCCACCTCCTTGGGCAGGAGAGCACGTGGGTCTGTGCACGGGCAGAGTGCACAGGGTGTAAAAGTGTTGAGTTTTTTAGATGGCTCTAATTGCAGTTAGAAGTGCTCATCTTTGAGACCCGACTTGCTCTAAATGATTTTTTGCTAATGAAAAGCTCATGCAGTTGCTATAAGGGAAAAAAAAACCCAACCCCAAACCCCTGAGGTTTTGAAAACTTGTGTATACAAACATTTAGATAAATTGCTTGTTATGCCTCAAATGTTGAAGCTCTCTGAGCTCTGCTGGCATTCAGAGTGCGAGTCCAAGGCAGCAGTGGTGGAGCAGTCACCCTCCTGTCAGTAAGGTGTGCAGTGCAATTAATGCCACTGCCCTCAATAACAGCAGGGGGGGGATCTGGTGAGTGTTGCAGGTCCCTTCCCCTGACCTGGGGCCAAACTATAGAAAGCAGAGGGAACTGCAGGCTGGTTTTCCATCTCCTTGATGGCATTAACAACTGGCATTTTAAGAAATGCCATTGAAAAAAATTCAAAGCCTTTTTTTTAGTAAGGATTTAAAAGCATTTTATTGATTGTTGTCCTATAAAATCATAGAAGTCTTTAATTCCTGAAGAACTGTGTCCAACAATAGGAAAAATGAAAAACGTCTTTAAAAAACATTACAGCATTTTTGGAAAAACTAGGTATGAAAAAATATATACAAGGTATTAAAAAAATCTGAATAAAATTAATGCCTGGATTTATACATTCAGTTACGTGTTAAACATCTGCCTGTATACAATAAATTTGTTAAAACAGTAGCAATCTTTTAACTATGTTAAATAAGTCTTTGTTCAATTTACAGTTTCCATCATTACTATTTTATCAGTCCTCTTTTAAATTAATTTACAAGGCTGTATAATCACTGTCAGACCGTTCAGGTAAGTACTTTTGTACAAAATTACTGCCTTCCTAATACAGTTTAAATTGTTAGAGACAGACATCTTTACAAACACCCAATTCACTCACCCATGAAATCAGCATTTTACAGACTATAAAACAACCTCCAGGCCCTGTTCAGAGGTGAGGAGGCAACAAGAAGCAAGCCTTGGTTCTCCAGGTTGTCCCCTCGTTTGTAGTGAGCAGAATTTATTTGTCTGCTGAGGCAGCAGCTGGTGGGGATGTGGTGAGGGTTTGTGTCAGTCACTGCTCACAGACAGGGCTGTGGGGCTGGCAGGGGTGCAGTGCGAGCACAGCCCGTCCCTGCTGCTGCCCACACCCCTGACAGGACAGAGGAGACCCGGCCCCTCCTGGGAACTGCAGCTCTGCATTGTCCCACATCACAGGAAAGAGCTCAGAACAGGGAGAGAACTGATCTCTAGCACTGAAGAGCAGGAACCCCCCGTCCCAGAACAAAGTCATGTTCCTGCAGCCCTTAAACCCCTGCTCTGAAACAGTAACTGAATCAGTAACTGAATCACAGAGCTCGCTAAACACCTGAGGAAACCAGAAACAAACCAGCCCCTTTTCCAGCACTTACTCCCTGCTAAAATACCTGGGCCAAGATGGATCAGCACCAGCTACTTTGCAGAGCGTGGTACCTGGTTTTTGCTTTCAGAAATCCTTTCACCACTGCAGAACTGAAAGGAGACAGTCTGAGCTGTCTCTCAGTGTTTGTCAGAGACCACCCCAGCTGGAGGCACAGCTCTGGATTCTTCCTGGAGCTTCTGCCAAGGCCGGGGCTGTCCCTGGATTTGCACTGGAGAGGTAGATCGGCCTTCATGAAGTGCAGAGCTGGTTATTCTAGTTCAGGTCACGCAGGTTCTGTCACAAGTGGGATTATATCCCATTAATGTCCCATTAACACCGTGGCTGGTACTGGACTGTCCCAGTGCAGCTCTGTGGGACACCCCAGCATTGCTGTTCAGCTCCACGCTGGGGTCAGTGTCTGCTGTCCCGAGTCCTGGGCAGTTCTGGGGCAGGCAAGGTGATCAAAAACGGAGGGAGAGTGAACAGGAGGCAGGGACAGAGTGGCTGAAGTCAGCACTGGAACACGAGGCAGAGGATGCTGAGCTGAGCCTGCTCCTGGTCGAGCCAGGCTTCAGCTGGGAGCTCTCGGGAGGCGAAGCAGGACAGATCTGAGTATCCAAATGTCAGTGCTCTGGTGAAGTGGGGTGGGCTCCGGTCCCACAGCAGCCGGTGCAGAGCGTGGTGTGACACAGGACACGCTACACGTTGGTTTCCAGCCCCAGCAGGCGCCCCATGCGCTCCATGTTCTTGTCCAGCGTGGCCCGGCAGGTGATCTCCTTGGCACACTCCGAGGGGAACCAGCCCCGCTGGCCGTCCCGCAGCCGCTCCCCCTCGTACCAGCCTGCACCAGGGCACAGGCAGGGACACGGCAATGGCACTGTCACCTGCCTGCCTTGCACACATTATACACCTGCCTCGGCACTGAGTAAACCACCAGATTAAGAGATTCTGTACGGGCAGATTTTTATACAGGCAGATTAGGGAAGAAATTCTATGTAAAATGTATTACACAATTTTGCTATTTGTTTTATACTGTCATTAAAATATAGTGTGCAATAATGACTACAATATCACTGCAATCTAAAGAGAGCAATGCAGCACAAGTGACAGCATCTTGGATTTCATAGGTAACACTGAGTAACATCTAGCTGGGATTTATCCCTCCAGTGCTGGCAGTGTCCCATCTCCCTGTGCCAGCACACAGTGCCATCAGTGGAGTCACGGACATGTCCACACAGGAACCAGTTTTGATGTTGGGGGCTTGATCCTGTGGGAAACCTCAGCAAACCCCCATGGCACTGCTCAGACTGGGGATGCTTCTCGTGGACAACCCTGGCACTCACCAGAGTGTCTGAGCTCCTTATTTTTAGATAATTGCCATTTCTTATCTGTGGACATGTCAAAACCCGGCAGCACTCATGTTCTGCAGCTGGTTATGCTCTGCTCACCTGCTGCCCAACAGAGCCTGTCCTTCAGAAACCTGAACCAGATGTCCAGGCTTTCCTTGAAGCTGAACCTTTACTCAGTGTAGGCCCGTGCTTTAGGAACCAGTTTCTTCCTGCTGGATCCCCCTGCAGAGGTGGTTATTACCCACAGCCAAACCTCACTCACCATCATTCACTTTCTGATAGACCAGAACGACGTCAGCCACTTGGAGGGACAGTTCATCGGCCTGCTTGGCTGTGTATGTCCTGATGATCTCCACCTGGGCCAGGGCTGGGGAGGAAGGAGCCAGGCTGTTAAACCAGCCCGAGCACTGCACCTCATTAAACACACAGACCACCTCATTTTCAAATCCCCCCTTCAGAGTCCCCTTCAGTCCCCCAGGGGTCACTCACTGGTCCTGTCGGTGTGGGGCCCGTCGCTGTCCTGTCCCAGGGCCGTGATCCACCGTGCTCTGTCACTCCTGTGGGGCAGCAAACAGAGCCCAATGTCCCAGATCATGGTGCTGGGAATGTCAGCACTGAGACCCCCTCCTGCCCCAGGCTCAGCACACACCTCCTCAGCACCTGTGAGGAACCTGTGTGTATTGTGTGCTCACTGACAGGGCCGTGCAAAGGGCTAACCTAACTCTGCTGCTTTTGTCCTCACCACACACCACCTGATGTGACAAAACTGAACAACTGTGCTGGAAGTCTCTGTGCCAGAGAAAACATTTCAGTTTCACCTGCACAAAATCCTGTTCCATAGGCACTCTGACCCACCCAGCTGGGCCTTGGAGATTCCCTTCCCACCCTTCTCAAAGTATAAGAGTACAAAAATAGGTAATTCTCAAATACAGGAATTCTTTTGAGCCTCTTCCTCTGAGTGACGATCTACTATTTTTACTGCAAACAGTACAGAACAAATCAATAATAAATCTGCAGAACAAAATGTCTTTTCATTCAGAGCCCAGACAACTAAAAATGTCCTGCATTTTTTCCCCAATAAAATCGCATTTCCAAACAAGTCTGAATCATCTGCTGCCTTCATAATGAGTTCTTCAATAGAAAGCACTGATGATCTTTAGTTTCTTTCAGGGTTATTCTAAACTTTGAAAGCAAACCTAAAACTATCAATTTTTCCAGGCAGGGATATGTCTGGGGCTCTCCCTTTCATGTGTCTGTCCCTCCCCCAGCTGCCCCCGAACAAACAGACTCCTTCAGTGCTGGGGAGGTCGTGTGGAAGTCAATGGCCCTCAGAGCCACGCCGGGCACCCACAAACAGGGCCCTGCTTGTTGCTGCTCACCCTGCCCAGGGGAACAGGGAGCAGGCTCTCCCACCGCCACTGCTGCCCCGTGCAGGGGTGCAGCTCGGTGCCAGGGAGCGGGCTCAGTGTCCTCTGGGCTTGGGACAATCCCGAGCCTGCCCTGCACCTGCACAGCCCCAGGGGGGACAGCTCCGACCCCACTCACTGCGTCTCTGCTCCCAGCAGCATCTCCACCCTGACCCCACTCACTGCGTCTCTGCTCCCAGCAGCATCTCCACCCTGACCCCACTCACTGCGTCTCTGCTCCCAGCAGCATCTCCACCCTGACCCCACTCACTGCGTCTCTGCTCCCAGCAGCATCTCCACCCTGTCCCCCGCGTGGTTGCTGAGCACCAGCAGCCTGAAGAGGTGTCCGGCAGAGCCCCGAGCCGAGTGCAGCATCGCGGCCGCGTTCCTGACGGGCGAGGAGCAGCAGCCGGGCTCGTCCTCGCAGGGCAGCACCACCAGCTGGTCCCGCAGGGAGTACTCGGTGACGTTGTAACTCTCCTCGCTGCAGCACAGAGGGCAAGAAAGACACCCCGGGTCAATGCCTGGCCTTTTTCAGGGGGTGTGGATGCAAACACTGCCACAGAACCCACATTTAACTCCAGAGGCTGGCACGGTTCTTCCCACACCTCCACAGGTGGGGTAACAGCTCCTGCCACTGTGTTTGATGTGAAAACCAAGCTCTTACTTGGGCTCTGTGGGGGTTTTCACTCTCCTGTGAATTAAATACCGAAATGTTCTGGTTTTTTGCAGAACAGCTTTGTGTACAATAGACACAGAACATGCCCCCAATGGAACCTGTCCTGCTCTGATGCTCTGAACCAGGGAAAGGTGGGCTGGGGTGGGTGGGTTTTGTTTGGGTGTTTTTAAAGAAGCCAGTTCAGTATTTTAGTCTGGACAACTCCTGCTTAGCCAAGGACAGAACTGGGAATGCTGCAATCGTTACCTGGAAGCCTTGCACCTGAGAAAGAAATGTGTGCATACATTGTGTAATGAATAATAAATGCATTCCTTGCTAATTATCAACTAGTCTGCACATGTGCACAGCTAATCATAACTGCATTTCTTACAGAGAGAAACCCTAACAAATCCCTCCTACTCCTTACCTCCATCCCACAAACCAGTGGGATCAGACAGGGCAGGGCAGCCCTCACCCTTTGCCCCCTGTGCCTCTGGTGCCCACACAGTGCCTCGTGCTGCCTTTGCTTATCCTTAGACAAACCACAGGATTGCAGGCAACACTCCCAGGCAGCACTGACCCTCTGGCAGGTAAAACATTCCCAGGCAGCACTGACCCTCTGGCAGGTGACATTCCCAGGCAGCACTGACCTTTGGCCTGCCAGCACTGACTGCTCCTGCCAAGATACCCCATTAAACCCTTACCAGTATTAAATCTTTTTTTAATGATCCTTGAAAAAGAATCAGTCCTGTCTACACACAGGAGGAGCTACAAGGACAAGTGACAGACAAAACCTTCCCAATAAACTGCAGTCCCAGCCCAGAGCCCGCAGGGACCAGCACAGGAGCCAGGATGGAGAGTGAGGATGGGCCAAGCTGGGGCTGGGGCTGACTCTGGGCAAGGACCAAACTGTGCGACTGCAGCGCTCACAGCGCTCTATTTTTAGCACAAAGTGATGTCTTACTGCGATGTTAAACATCTTCTGAAGTGCAACTGCTCCAGGAAAAACACAAACACTTCACCTCAACTAGCAACCAGCATTTGTGTCCAGTGCTGGGTGCCACAGCAACACTGTGGGGGGAGCCCAAACTCTGTTAACAAGCTCTGTCACTTGGGCAGGGGGAGCTTCGTGCTCAGGGTATCAGGGCTCAGAGCAATTGGTGCACATTTCTTCCAGCTTTACAAAAAACCTCCACTTCAATAATTCTCCCTCTTCATTTTGGTTTCTCTTTGCTTAAATATTACCATTTTCTTCCCAAGTGTTATATCATACCCCATTCCTCAACATTTATTTCAATTACAGGTTTGCAGTCCCACAGAAGGGTTTGGCTGAACCGGATAACCCAGATGCAAAAGTAGTTCAGAACAGTTCCCAGCCTCAGGAATAAGGTTTATCTCTCAACTGTTACCCAACAGCATCAGCAGAGGATTTAAATTCCATTCAATTCAATTACTACACCTCCCCTCAAATCTAATCATAAAAATGTAAATGGCAACTGCTGGAAGTTGTACCACATCCACCATCCTCAAAAACCAGCCAAGCGTGGAAGAGTGGAGGGGAATGGACATTCCTGCTCCTTTATCCTTCCCAAACTTCTCCCTTAGCTAAGGCATCAAGAATGAATTTTTTAACTGGTTTGACAGTTTGGAATTTCAATTGTGTTTGCCAAAAGTAAATCCTGTTTAATGAGCAGTTACCCGTCATTTGTACCCAGGGGCTGATGGACAGCACTCACTGCACTCACTGCTCAGCCACCACCCTGTCAGAAGCCAGCACTGGGATTCAATGAGTTCAACACAAAGGCAGGTTTACTCTGCTGAAGCTCTTACCTCTTCTTCTTGGTGATGATGAGGACATCGTTGAAGAGGAAGAAGTAGACCTGCTGCTTGGAGGTTCTCTTGGAAAACAGTCCAGTGTCTTCCACGTACGCCGTCAATTCACCCCTTTTCACCAACCACCGTGAAGAGGAAACCAGTGGAAAGGGCTGCAGGGCAAGAAAATCACATATCAGTCCTTCAAATGCAGAGATATTTTAAAAACTCAGAGAACAGAGCACGATGTATTTGGGGAAGATGCTTGAATGAACTCAAAGCTGAGAGATCACAAAGGGGTTACTGTGGTTTAAGGGGCCTCCATCGCTCTACAGCACACAGGTAACAGCTGCAAATACCTGGGAACCACTCGGGCACCTCATCATTGCTCACCAAAAGTAAAGATGAACAGACCTGACTGGTCACACCGGGGTGGAACAGACTGTGAGACCTCCTGAGGGCATTAAAATCGAGCCTGTCTTCCAGGAATGTGTTTGCAGAGCAGCGATGGCTCCCGAGGCACCTGTGGACACTGCACTGCAGCAAAGCCACAGAGGGTCTGAGCTGCCTGATGTGAAGATCTGGATTTATTAATCCAGATTATTCCCAAGTGCAGGAGGAACAGAGCCCACAGAAGGCCCTTTTGTTTCTGTGTGTGTGAACAGGAAGGGGGATGTGAGACTGCGTGTCCTGCTCACACAGCCCCTCTCTGAGGCGTCACCGTGACACACAGCCCAGCGATGGTCCACGCTGATGAACACCTCTGCCTGCTTTCCCTCATTCAGGCACCTTTCCCATGCTTTGAAAACACCCCCTTCCTGCAGTGTGTCAGCCCCTTCCCCTGGGCATGGCTCGGTGTATCCATCAGCCCTGTCTGTGCCTGCCCACGGGGCTGGGCCAAACCCAACCCTGGCACTGCAACCCCGCTCTTGGAGGAACAAAACAGTAACTCCCAAAAATAACCCCCCACAACTTCTCTGGTGCTGAAGATGGAACGTTTAAGAACTTCTGAACCTTGATTAAAAGCTCAGTTCTAGAGATGTGCCACGTACAAAAGTGACACAGGATCTGAGTTGCTTCTCTTGTGCTCCCACAAAATTCTCCACAGTTACATCTATCAAAACAATAAACAAAGATCCCCAAACGCCCTGTGTTTGGCTAGGCAAGAACAGAAATACTTTAGCTAATTTATAATGGTTATAAAACAGAATTACAGCCCCATGATGATTGGTTTACAAGTAAAAAATACTTTAAAAAGTTCTATTTGAGGATGAACTAAAAATTCCTCTAATCTGTACTCCAAGTGAGTTCATCCCATTTTCCTAATTGACTCTATTCCAGAGGCAGCTCGGTTTTACTTTAATTTTCCCTTAATTGCCAAAGGAGCACATCACGTGCACCATCTCCCTGAGCAGAAAACAGGCTCTCAGAACTGAAAAATGCCTTGAGCCCTGGCCAAAACGGGGCTTCCTCTGCCAGCTGGCAACTCCCCCGGCCAGACAGGGCCTGAGCCACCCCAGCCTGGAGCTGGGATCACAAAGGGAAAACCTCCCACAGAAGCACAGAGGGACAAACCCAGAGAGCTGCTGCTGCTGCTGCCCCAGCTCGAGCTGCTCCCCCATGAGGGGATGGACAGAGCCCCTTCCCCAGGGAAGGACAGGGACCCCCGGGGGCTCCTGGGACTGGGAACTGATGGAACCAGACCGGGCTCAGCCCCAACACCGGGCTGGGCTCACCAAAGAGTCTGGGGGATCACCACTGTCAGCAAATGTCACTTGGCCAGAAGTGTTTTATTTGTTGTTGCCGTTGCTCTACATTAATATTACTATTGTTTCAATTTTTAGTCAAAATTTGAGAATAAAAATCCTTTGGACAAGTTGAAAACCCCTTTTTTGGAGACAGCTTTTCCCCAAAGTCTGACCCTCACAGGAGCCAGACTTTTAGAACCATGAACCTCCACTCACTACATGTGTGCTAATGAAACAATCTTCTCTCAGAGGAATCCTCATTGTGTGTCAGACACTCATGACAGAAATGGCATTTCAGCAAACATTGAACAGAAAATAATAAATGTACTTGAAGAAAGATCTTGAAAGTCCAATAAACCCCCCCAGCTGGGTCTGATGGTTATTCCTACCACAAAGACTGACTGGAGATGATTTTTTTAATACAAAAAATTTAATACATCTCAGGTGGGGCCTGAGATGTCCCACCCTTAAGGGGAAGGACAGACACCCCCAGGGTCCTTTCCTGGCCTTTTCCCAGGACCCCTTTCCCATCAGGTCCATGAGCAGCACCTCCTAATGCCAAAATCTTCACAGCAGCTTAGTCTTTACAGCAAAGAATACTCTTATTTCAGTATATATTCAAAATCCTTTGTGCTATAGTGTCACCTTCTACTCAAAATGACAATACTTAACCAAAATTTTAATTTTTACCCTGACACATCAGACTGTTTCTTTGCAAGAATCACTGTGGGATATGACAACATGGTAAGAGTTCCACTGCTCCCCTGTCCGAAATATCCTCCTGGCCATACCTTGATTTTGAACTCCAGCTGAGAGTTGATGGTGTACATCATCTCCGTCCTCTCCATCTTCCGAGCGCCCTCGTTGCACAGACGCACGAGCTGCAACGAGACAGGGGCTCAGCTGGGCTCAGGGACTGCAACACCCGCTGCTGCTCCCTTAGGAGCAGTGACACTGCAGGCTGGCTCACCCACAGGGAGTGTCCGTGGGTGCCCAGGGCTGGCCCCACACCCACCCTGCCCCGCGGCCCCAGGGCTGACCCCGAGACCCCCTGACCCCAAGAGTCCCCCAGGACGTGGGAGCTGTTTGTTCTTGAGGGGGCAGTGGTACAGAGGGCCAGGCCAGGCTCTGGCTGAGCAGGCCCACAGAGCTCTGCTCCAGGTCAATGATCAGCTCCAAACACTCCCCTCCTCCCAGCCAGACACAACCTCCTACACACAGACCTGGCAGCTCCAGTGGCACCAGTTTGGGCTCTTTTCCCAAGCAATAACCAGTAATTCTGGTATAAAACCCATCCCCAGGGGCCCTTCCTAAATACAGCAGTGTTTTTAAGAGTTTTTAAGCCTCAATGCTCCTCCCACCTGCATTATTATTGCATGAAAGCCATCCCTTTTCCCTCACAGTGCACAGGAATGTTCAAGGGCCAGGGTAATGCCCAGCCCCAGCAGAGAGTCAGGAAGGAACACAGTCAAAGCAGGAAAAATTCTGCAGAGAAAAATTTCAGTGAGCATTTAAGAACGTACCTTGCTGACTTCCTTCAGAGCCTGCTTGCAGTTCTCATATTTTGCTGAATCCTTGGGAGTTTTCTGGCAAATGGTCTGAAATAAAACATGAGTTACTTCAGAGGACCAAGCAGCACAGACTGCAACTCACAGAGAACTCAGAGTCCGTGAATGAACTGCCCAGGTGATCAAATTAATCAGTGCCCAATTTGCAAATCTACAGAACCCAATCAGCAGTCCTGCCTCTGGCTCCTAGCAGAGCTGGACTCTGAGCCTGGGTCACAGCTGGGTGGTCCAGCTCCTCCTCTGGTCCTGGCACTTCACCTGACACACCACGAGCCCCGGTGTGAACTGTGTACAGACACTCCCTGCTGCTCCCATCACAGTCCCAGGGTCCCTGCACAGGGAGGGACAGCTCAGTGCCACCCACACACAGCCACCCTCCCCTGGGGAATGGAGCTCATCCTTCGGGAATGGAGCTCATCCTTTGGGAATGGAGCTCATCCTTTGGGAACGGAGCTCATCCTTTGGGAATGGAGCTCATCCTTCGGGAATGGAGCTCATCCTTCGGGAACGGAGCTCATCCTTCGGGAATGGAGCTCATCCTTCGGGAATGGAGCTCATCCTTCGGGAATGGAGCTCATCCTTCGGGAATGGAGCTCATCCTTTGGGAATGGAGCTCATCCTTCGGGAATGGAGCTCATCCTTCGGGAATGGAGCTCATCCTTTGGGAATGGAGCTCATCCTTTGGGAATGGAGCTCATCCTTTGGGAATGGAGCTCATCCTTCGGGAACGGAGCTCATCCTTTGGGAACGGAGCTCATCCTTCGGGAATGGAGCTCATCCTTTGGGAACAGAGCTCATTCTTCGGGAATGGAGCTCATCCTTCGGGAATGGAGCTCATCCTTCGGGAATGGAGCTCATCCTTTGGGAATGGAGCTCATCCTTTGGGAACGGAGCTCATCCTTTGGGAACGGAGCTCATCCTTTGGGAACGGAGCTCATCCTTTGGGAATGGAGCTCAGCCTTTGGGAATGGAGCTCATCCTTCGGGAATGGAGCTCATCCTTTGGGAATGGAGCTCATCCTTTGGGAATGGAGCTCATCCTTCGGGAATGGAGCTCATCCTTCGGGAACGGAGCTCATCCTTCGGGAATGGAGCTCAGCCTTTGGGAATGGAGCTCAGCCTTTGGGAATGGAGCTCATCCTTTGGGAACGGAGCTCATCCTTTGGGAATGGAGCTCAGCCTTTGGGAATGGAGCTCATCCTTCGGGAATGGAGCTCATCCTTTGGGAATGGAGCTCATCCTTCGGGAACGGAGCTCATCCTTCGGGAATGGAGCTCAGCCTTTGGGAATGGAGCTCATCCTTTGGGAATGGAGCTCATCCTTCGGGAATGGAGCTCATCCTTCGGGAATGGAGCTCATCCTTTGGGAATGGAGTTCCACCACACACAGTTTCTGTGCTGGAGCCTCCTTGCTTTCAAAGTTATTGTGACCTTTACTGTCCAATTTTCCTACTAGAATGTCCAGATCTTTAATGTGTGAATGGGGGTCAGGAGCAGGAGGGACCAGCCACAGCCAGCAAACAAATGGAGCAGGACTCCATAACCCACAGGATGTGCAGCCCTGGACTGGCACAGGGAGAAGATACAGAGAGACTGGAATGAACCAGGAATTGAGTAGGAGAGCACGCTGACACTGAAGGAACATGCCAAGGAAAAATAGAGAAATAGCAGTTCTCACATCCATCAGTAAGGGGAGACGAGTGACTCTCTGCATAGGGAGGATGAGGAAGGAGATCATGGGCAAATTCCTGCAATCCTCGTGGGACTCGATCCGGGACAGCACCTCCTTAAACGCTGGATTGGTGGCTCTGAGGGGAAAGAGGGAGAGGATTAAATGGTGTGTTTTTCCAAACAATTGTGCAAGTGGCTAGATCTCACAGCAATCCTGGATTCATTGCAGGGAAGTGTGATTTGCAGGAGCTGGATCACCTGAGCCCAGCACTGCCATCAAACTCGGGCACTGCCAGCCCTGGCCATGAGGGCAGACCCAGGGAAGCCCCTGGGACACTGAGCCCGTGCAGCAGAGGGAACAGCCCCGTGATGGGCAGGGCTGGGCTGTGCAGCCCAGAGAGCTCCCACTGCCCATGCCCTTGGAGGAGGGTGCAGGGACAGCTCAGCCTGTCCCACAGGCTGGGAGCCACAGGCACCAAACTGCAGAGCGTCCCCTCCCTCCCTCCCTGCCGTGGTTTGGTTTGGTTTGGTTTGGCAGCCCCGGTGCTCACAGCAGCCTCTGCAGCGTGCGCTGCTGGTACACCTCGTTGGTGCAGTACTTCACGTAGGGGTCGAACGTGGACGCCGCGTGCTTCTCCACGATGTCGCTGATGTCGTCGATGAAGATGTTGTTCTGGTGCCTTGCTTCCAGTTCTTCAAAGAACCTGGGAGGAGGAAATGGGCTGCTCACTTGGACAAGGAACGGCATCCCTCTCTCACGGCATTTCCCACTTCACCTGCCACGACCCGGGACTTTGCAAGCTAATGACAACTGGAAGTGGTGACAGGGTGAGATCATCCCTCCTTTGGCAGGGCAGGGGGGAAATCCTGACAGGACACAAACCCAGGGGCTGCTGTGCCCTGGCAGCTCGGCAGCAGCGTTGGCAGAGACGCTTCCCACTCTCCCAGTGCCAGAACCCAAACTGAGCTGGTCAGACCAGACTTTCCAGAAATGGGGTTGGAAAAGAAATGAAACTGCTTCAAACGCACATTAACACATTTCCTCTTGCAATTAAAGGCAGCACCACAGCAGAAGTGCTCAGTGAGATCAAGGTCTGTGTGGGTGCTGAGCCAGGACAGCAGCCATGGTTGGCAGAGGGGGACACGGCGCTCACATCCTGCAACCCACCCTGGAACCAGACACTGAAAACAGACACAGAGCCCCAAATCCTCAGCTGGCTCCTCCCCTCACCATGCTTGCTGTCCCACATGGAAGTCTCTGTGGCCTCTGGAAGCTTCCCACTCCTTCTGGCACTCCTAACTTTCCCACAGCATGAGCCCTGATTTCCACGACACTCACTGAAACCTCTCTCTGTTTGGGGAGCAGGAGCTCACACAGACCAGCTCTGCAGGTCCCCACAGTTCCCCCACAACACAGCAGTGCAATCCTCACACATGCAAAGCTGCTGACAACCTCTCAGCAGCCCTGGCACGGCCTCTGTACATCAGGATTCACTGCAGGAATCCTCAGCTCCCTGGAGTCAACGAGCTCACTAAAAATTCTCATATAGCACAGAAAACATTAAGCAAATACTTGGAACACACAATCCTACATCAAGCTCAAATATTTTGAAACCCATTTCATTTCAGCCCTTTATTCCATTTTCTCATCACCAAGAGTGGCTCTTCTAATCTGTCACCTTTTTTCCAATGTGCCACCGATGTTCTCCACAGTCTGTTCTGCAAACACACCTCAAAGCTGCGAGGAGAGCAGGACCAACAGCAGCTGCTCACCCACCCGTGTAGGGACAGGGGTTAACTCAACTGCACTGAGAGGCTGCCAGGCCCCCGCTGGGTCAGTCCCAGACTCAGAACAATCCAGGGGCTTTTGTCCCATTTTGGATTTTGTTTGGTTTTGTTAAGTTTGGACACAGTAACTGCACCTGGACTGGCTGATGTTTGTGTTGGCATTTCATGGAAAACAAAGAGACACCACCCACCCTCCTGCAGACCCCCCCTTCCCTCAGCTTCCCCCTTCTCTGCCCCTCTCAGGGGTGCTTTTTAACAGCCTTGTCACCTCAGAAAGGCAGAGTCCTCAGCACCCTCTGCCCCCACCACCCTCCCAAAGCACAACAGATTTCCAGTCATCACTGCCTTGTGCTGTGGATTTGGGCTGAGTGTCGGGACCACCCTAAGGGGCACATCCCACTCGCTGCTCCCAGAGCTCCAGGGACAATCACTGAGGGCAAGAGCTGCCTCCAGTGTCACTGGGCTGCAAGAAGGTAAAAAAACAAATAAAAAATGAAATAAAAGAGAGCCTCCAAGTCACAGAGTCTGCAATTTCTCACGAACCACAACAGATTCCCACCCCTGCCCACCAGGAACTGGGATTCCTCACTCTCTGCTCAGACATATTTACAGCTGGGAGAACCTCCCACTGCTGCCAATTTACTGTGCTCAGGAAATGAGGAAATCCAGCACTTCCTGCTGGGTTATGGCACCCTGACAAGGTGTTGGACCCTGCTGGGCCACAACTTCCACTTTTAGAATTTATCTGGTGCTTCATCAATGACATCAGACACAATCACTGTAAGACTCATAAAAATCTGGGATAGCAGAAAACTTGTAAAAGAAAAAGGAAAAAAGAGAATAGAGGGGCAGAGAGGAGCAGCACCCCCAAGTCCACCCTCCAACATGTGCTACAAGGAAATCATGCACTGAAGTTGGAATCAAAGGTTGTGGTTTTTCACATCCAACCTCCTAATTCCTAGATACAATCAGTGAATCAGACACAGCATAAACCCTTTCACTTATAAATATAGGATGTATTCTGTCACATCTCAAAGCTGCACATTTGTTGTGCAGATCTCAAACCAGGCTGACCTGGCTCAGACACAGCCAAGAGAAGCTGCTGCTTCCTCTGCATCAGGCTGTGCCCGAGGAAAGCTGAGATGGGAGTCCCAGGAACTGCTGAACCTCCACCCCTTCACTGCTAAAGGAACACCCAGATAAACACAGCTGGGCTGTTCTCTGCTAAGAAGTGCTGTGAGGAAGCTTACCTGGTTCCTAACACATATTCACACATTTAAAATTGAATTAGGGTACTCAGACAAGCTGAAAACCTCCCTCACAAACACACACTAAAGAAATCAAGACAGAGCTCACAAACAGAACCTGTCCAGATCCTTTTGTTAGTGTCTTTTTCTGCCAGTGCAGATCTGAGACCACAGAAGTATTCTGCCCTTTGCTGGCCTGATGGCAGAGAGGCACAAATGGTAAAAAAGCTTTCCTTTCTCTTAGGAAGCTGGTGATTTAACCTGCCAGACCAATTGTTCCTCAAGACACTTCCCTGATTTCCCTGGGACTGTTTCTTCCCCAGATAGGCTCCTGGGGAGCTGTGACCTCTCCTGCCCCACACCCTGGCAGTGATTTCTCAGTGCTCAGCCCATTCCTCCCTGAGCTGTCCCAGGGACCCCAAAGCCCACCCAACAGCTCCCCTGCACCTTTGGGGGTTCAGGTTCACTCCTGAGCTCCCACACCTCACACACAGGCAAAGACACCAGGAAAGATTTCAGCTTTCCAAAGCCACCTTCCCAGAGGTTTCCACAAACACACCCAGTGAGTGCTGCCCAAATTATTCAGCTCCACTGTCTCTGTTAGACATTCCAGTGAGCTCCCCAGAGCAGGGAGGACTCTGCTGTCTGCACTCTGCTCCCAACAAAGGCAGCTTTGTTCCCCCAGGAATGGCCCTGTCGTGCACCACAGGCCTATCCTGGTGTTGCTGGAGAGTCTCCATTAAAGGAGTTCCAAGCCAAAGTTCCTAGATAGAAGCTTGAAGCAATTTTGACTAAAGGTTTTTATAAAGTATTTTTATCAGCTCAAATTCTTCAGCTCACCAAACTTTTGCCTGCACAACCAAACCCCCTGGTAACTACACCCATACTCAGGTTTTCTGGTTTTAAGCACATAGTTTTAACACACATTTTAAAATACAGCAGAATGGGAGAGATGCTCATTTTTATAAAAAAAGGATAGATTTTGTTACCTTGAAGGACCTTGAAAATGGAAAGAGACAGTTTGAAGATACCAAAAAAAAGAGGCTTCTGGTTTAAAATCCCTTCCATTATTTACACAAATGACATTGGTCAAAGTCAGCACAAAGTTTTGTTACAGTTTAACAGTATTGTATAATTCAGCAAAGAAAATATGTTTTCATTTAAGCGTAAAAAGGAGTTACAACTTCTGTTTTTACTCCAAGTTATAAAAGAAGCCAAGCTCTTAAACCATCAGACTTTACAGACAAGAAAGAATGAGATTATAATTCTAGGCTAGTGTGGTATTTTTCCATGCTTTCCTTTTTTTTTTTTTTTTTTTTTGCTTCTCCCCCTCCCACTTCCTTTGAAGACCATTAATCAAAAGGGTTTTAAGAGTTACCCTAAAAATATTGCTCTCCCCACCCCCATCATACTTTCCTTTTACAACACACACTTCATGTAAGGAGAAGCCTTTAAAAAGTTCTTTTCCTTGAAAACAGACTTTGATGATCTGCATTCCCTGACACCCATGCCAGGGTACAACCCAGTCCTGAGGTGGCTGAGGGGTCCCACAGCCCCCAGCTCCTGCCACAAGGATAAGAGAGAGCAGAGGGGACAGGGCACAGGGCAGGTGCCCCAGCCAATGCCCAGCCTGTTCCACAGCTCCTCAGCTGGGCCTGCACTTGGCACAACACATCAGCCTCTCCCCCAGGTACATCCACAGAACAAAACCCTGGCACTCCAAAAACTTCAGCAGACAAAGCCAAACTGCTGCCAAACTCCACAGACTTTATGGGCCTTCAGAGAAAATGCTAAAAAGGACAGCTGGGAACACGAAACCTCACAGGTTCCACAAAGGTGCGTGAGGGTTTAATGCTAAAGAATTCAGATCTCAAAATCACCGTTTCTGCAAGAAGCACAATTTCTACACAGGAGACAAAAGAAGAGGGCACAAAGAAAAAAATATTCAGGTTCCTTATCCAACCCTGAGCCCCCTTTGTGAAAGCAGGCCAACACTCCTGTGTTCCACAGGTAAAGAGATCCAGGGAAAGCTGCACAGAGCTACAGCTGAGCCCACCCACTGCCTTCACCAGGACACATGCTGGACTTCACAAGTAAAATGGCTACTTCAGCTTCCAATAAGAAACCTGCTTTGATGTTAGAGATGTGTAATTCTGTCAAATGCAGAAGTGCTGCACTTACTTTTTGCTTGCCTCGTAAACGTCGGTGATGTTGGAGAAGAGGTGGTGGCTCTCTGTTTTGGTCATTGTGAGGCTCAGTTCCCTGGAATTTTTAAACATCCGGATCAGGATCTCCAAGCTCAGCAAGTAAGAATGCTCAGAAGAGATCACTTCAAATATTGCCTGCAAAGTAGAGGGGAGAAAGAAAAGACTTACTACTGATGGGGCTTTCTTTTCTTAAGAAAAAAGCAATGTTGAGGAGGGGTGCAAAGCAAAGTTTTTGCATGCAAACTACAGATTATGAAATAAATATTCCCTTCTATGAAAGGTGCATCACTTACTTAGAAATAAGTGATTTAACACTAGAAAAAAAGACTTTTTGAAGAAGTCTGTATTCAGAGTTTTCAATGCACCTGCAAGAGGGTTTGAAGACAACTCAAGACCAAGTGTGACCACTGCCCATTCCTGCTCCTGAGGGGTGGGTTTGGGGGTGTTTGGTGTTTGTTTCTTGGGGTTTTGTTCTGTGCTCTGTCTGGGAGGTTCCCCTCAGTCCCACAGCTGCTGCCCAGGCCCTGTGTGCCTTTGTTCTTTCTGAGCAGCAGTTGCTGAGTTCCTGAGTGGGGACTGTCCCTGGGTCCAGGCAAGCCCTGCAGGAGAGGAGCCAGGGCTGGGCTGGGTCAGCACCCACACCCTGGGTCCCTCCAGCACCGGGATCAGGCTCAGGACAGGGGGTGGCAGCCACTGTCCCCTGGGTGGGCAGTGACCAAGCACAGCTCAGGGACAGCTCCAGGATGTCCCTGACCCCTCTGACCCATCACCCTGCACTCCCAGAGGGGCCACTGCTCCTCCCACCAGCTGGCACACAAAGCAAACTGGGGATGGACTCTGTGACTTTGAAATCCATACACTTGTTCCACTGGAAGTTTTCATTTCTGACATAAAAACCTATTCACCTTTCAGGCATTTACAGCTGTCTGAAGTTACACAGGTAACAGAACTTTACAGTTCTCAGTACAACCAGTGTTGATACTTGCATCTCTTATTTCATTAGTTATCTGCTACTAACTCCTCTAAAACCAAAGGAGAAATATCCAAACACAACAGCACAGGGGTGAGGCCGAGGACCCCCATGGGCTTCTTCCCATTAGTTCCAACCTATGACATATTTTCTTTAGCCAAAAGATGCACAGACCCATCTCACTGATGGGTTCTGAGAAGTGGGATGTGTATGAACACAGGACATGGACATTAATCAAGGCAGAAAACAAACAATCACATTTTTCTGCAGTGACAATGTATTATGGTATAATTATAAAAGAATCTAATAGGCTCTAAAAAGCAGTTTAAAGACACGATAAGGAATAATTAACAAAAGGCAGTTTAAAAGAAATACAGCAAAAGCACAGCCTGGTAACGCAACTATAGCTTAAGAATATGAAGCTCCCTCTGAAAGAATGGGCCTCTAATATTCAAATAAAAATCCCTCAGGCTTGAAAACATTTTTGGTAGCATTAAAGACTTTACATTTAAGAGGCATCCAAAGAACTTGTTCTCTTTGAGAAGATGACTGGGCTGTAAGTGTGGCTTCAGGAAACCCAGACTAAAGGTTCCTAAAGGGTAGGACTGAAATCAGTGCCCTGTGTCTCAAAAGCTTCCCCAAAGCTTCCCAGCAGGAGGAGGCTGAGGCATATCCTGCAGTGAATGCAGACAGGGGAGGAATTCCCAGGGCAGGCACCAATGCCAGTGTTTCTGCTCCAAGAGCCCTGTTTTTCCCTGCCCATGGACATGCCTCAGGAACTGCAGGAATACACTTGGCTAGGCCAGGCTATGCTTTCAACACCTCTCCTCCCCTCTGAAATAGCCCCTGCAGGTGAGGAAGGAGGGGAAAGCACATAAAGTGGACACAGGGAGCAAAGGAGAAGAGGAAAGTGGATGGAGAGGACAAAAGGAGCAGAGGGGAAGGAGACAGAGAGAACAGGTAAGTGCCTGGGTGACAAGCTGCCAGCAGAGCCACTGCTGGCAGGGACAGAGGTCACAGCAGGGACACAGAGCTCACATGTCCAACAGGGTTAGTTACTACTCAGGGCCTTTGGAAAAGCTGCTCTTTGTTCCTCACTGCCTTTAAAAATCCCTGTGCCACCTCCTCCCTGAGTGATCTCGGGGCTAATGTCACACCTTCCCTGGCACAGCAGTGACTGTGCCGCTGCCAGGCTGGCCCTGCTGCAGGGACAGGGCCCAGGAACCCCCTGGCAGGGACACAGCACCTCAGCAACACACAGGGTTTGTGTATTTACTCTCCCTGGGGACAGGGGACACTTCACTCCAGGGCAGGGAGCCAAGCAATGACTCTCCTTGTCAACAGAGCAGCCCTCAGCAACCAGCCCCAAGCACAGGGGAGGGAGATACCTCCTGTCTCTTCCTCTCCTCCTGGCTGATGGCTTCTGACAATCCGTTCCTCTTCACCTGCAAAGGAAATAAAGCGATATTTTTAAAATCTCTGCGGGAAAATGTGATCTTAAAAAAGTAATACAGGACTATCAAAACATTGCAGATAAATAATCTGTGCACTGCAGGGACAGCAATAAGCCATGAGACCTCACACACACTTCCCTCCTCCCACTTCGCTCAGTCTTCTCCCAAAGCTCCTAGCATCCCAGCAGCTTTCTCTCCTTACTCCACCTGTTCCCAGAATGTTATTCCTCATTTTATTGCTGCCCAGCAGGCCCAACACAGCTGGACAGCAGGCTCAGGAATAAAGAAGGCAGCAGGGTAAGAGGTGCCACACTTTGTGCATGCACCCCAAAGCAGAGACTCTCAGGTGAGTGCTTATGAAAAGAACATCAACATTCCAGTGCTGGAGCAGTTGTTCTTTGGAACTTCCAAGAGACAGAGGCCCAGGCACAGAGACTATTTTAGGCATTTCTGTGAAAGAAACTTCTATTCCTAATTTTGAAGTGTCCAAAATGTTTTAATTGAAATAGCCTTAAAAAAAATAAATCACATTTGTGACACTATGGAAACCAAAACTTTAAAGCAAGAACATGACCAGAAGGACTGGAAAAGGCCCAACACCACAGCTACTAATCCCGTGTGTCATCACTTTGGACTGGCTTTTCCTCAGCAACTCAGCTATAACTGATTCAGCCATGGACATGAGGAGGAAAGGATGAAAGAACAACAGGTGAACCCTGGTTAGGAACAAGAAGTTCCCTCAAAATAAGGAGGTGGTGAAGGGAGGGAACCTCACCAGAAATACTTCTTTGATAAATATAAAAAGTGACTGCACCATAAAGCAAATTGAACATAAGCCCTTTGACACAGGGAGAGAAATGAGAGCCCGTGCAGAGATGAGCCCTGAATATCCCTGACAGCCACAGCACAGAACAGGAGCCAGAACAGGGACAGTGTGGGCCATAAAGCAACTCCCAGCAGCTTTTCAAACCAGGAAGAAAACAATCACAAGCAAGATCTCTCTCAGTTCCACACACAGTGTGTACACTGCAGGAAGGCAGCAACACCCTTTTTATTGCTATGATCATAAAGATTTTGACAATGCCATGCCCAAAGTTCACCAGTCCTCAAACAGAGCCCAGTCAAGGAAACCTCCTGCAGAGAGAGGGGTTCCCTCTGCCATCTCCCCTCCACCTCCCAGCACAGGCTCTGCTAACAAACACCAGAACCATTATTCTCCTCCTTCCCCAGCACATGCTGCAACCCAGGACAGACATTTTCCAGCTGACTTCCTGCTACAACTCCAGACTCACTTTTTCACGTTGTAACACCCACTGACAGCATGGAATTTTTCCAGAGTTGGAACCACGGTCACCAGGAGATTCCCACATCTTGTTTTCTCCCTGCACCACCTTTTCCCTCGAGCTCCCACTTCCAACCTTGTAAACCACGTACAGAGAGTGCACGAGGTGCTGTGCTGGGAACAGCAAAGAAAAGCTGCTTTCTGTCAGTGAAGAATGGCCCTGGACAGTTCCCTTCCTCAGATGGTCTCTGTGCTATTTCTGTCTCACAACAAATTAGTATCTGAAATTATTGTAAGACAGCTCTGCTAATCAGCCCATCTGAAGACCCTGAGGGGATCTCCCTGAGGCCTGATCACTCACTCACAGGAATATGCACAGGACATGGACAGCCAGCAACCCCAACACTCCAGCTGATCATGTCAGGGCATCATCCCTCTCATGGCAGAGATGAGGACTCACAACATTCTACAAGTTGCATAAATAAAAACAAAAAAACAACCCCAAAGCCTTTGTTTTGGGGATTTCCCTCCAGAAGCCACAGAAACGATCAAAGGGTAAAATTAACCCCAGAAACACTGAATTTTTACAATGTCTTTAGTCTCAAAATCATGTGTAGGGCAAAAACCTGTAAAAATATCAACTGTTATCAGAAATTTGTCAGCTTATTAGCAGGGAAGGCAGCGAGACTGCAGTACTGATTAAAGCAGCTGAATTTACTTTGTTTACCAATGCCACTAAGGCAAAGCCCCTGCAGATGCTTCCCAGCCTGTGCTGGGACAGCAGAGCACCACCAGCACAACACTGCTTTCAGAATGGCTTCCATTAAACATCTGCACTCAAGTCAACTTGAGAGCTGGCGTGGAGTGATTTAGAACAACTCAGCAGCAGCTTGTTTGTAACTAACTTTACTTCAGTCTAATTCACCCTTCCAGTGAACTCACTTTGTTTTTAACCAATCAGTGAAGTTGTGTCGTGGCCAAATACAGGACCCCAAAGTGAACTCTCTCGGTTTCACTGCTTTTTATGTGAAACAAAGACCAGCAACTGGTCAGGACTCCCATGTCGTTCTTATGAAATGAAAAAGAAGATGAAAAACTTCAGCCAAAAAGTGCAGCAGCAAGTAAGGAGACTTTTCCTGAGCCCACCCTGAGCTCTGTGTCTGCCACACCAGGGTCACACACTCACCACAGAGAGCTGACTCCACGTCGACCTCAGGGGCTTGTACTGGAAAACAACCTTGTCATCCGCTTTCTGCTCCCGGGGCTCAGACTCTTCATCAGAATCTATGTCCAGGGCTTTTTCCTTATAGTTCTGATATAACACAGCATTTTCTGTCAAACAGCAACAGCGTGTCGGTCAGCGCTAGAAAGTTGGTTTAGTCGCTCTCTTAAGAATTATAAGTAACAATTAAACAATGAAAGAAAGCAAAGTGTCACTGTGGCCTCCCCACTCCACCAGACAAAGATAGCATCTGATTTGGGCTGGACAATGGTGCAGTACAGTGACAATGGGTCACTGTACCGCTCCCAAAGATCCTCACGGACAGAATTAAAGAACAGATGTGGCCTTTGTCAAGAAAAAAAACAGAAAACGATTTTTTTTCTTCCTTGGTTTGCTGCACCCTATTTCATAATTAGCCAGCACTTAGAAAACAGGACTGTGGGTCAGTGGATCAGTCACTGATCTGCAGGTCTAGCTATTTTCATCTTCAGGCCCACCACAAGGCCACCGCCCGTGACCACCTCTCTGTCAGCTTTAAGTAATGTCCTGGCATTTCCCTAAGCGAAGGAAACGATCCCAGTTTCAGAATTAAGGTCAGAACTATTCCAGAGAGGAAATTCAAAGCTTTCCTGAGTAAGCACGAGGCCTATGAACCTTAAGACAAATTAGACTGAGTTCTGTCACCATTAACCCAGTACTATCAGTGGCAAAGAACCACGGGTGTGGAGCACACCCTCTCCACTTCCCAACCTCCCTGCTCACACACCCTGTGCAACAGCAGGCAGAAAGGACAGAGAAATTCAGCACCACAATGACCCACAGGTGGATTAAGCCGTTAAGCAAGCGGGCTCTGAAGGTACTTTTAGATGGGCCAAGCTTTGGATAACATCCAGTCCTCCCCCAAAAGGGGAAAAGTGGAAGGTAACACAGCAGCTGAGATGAGCTCAAGGAGGCATTAAGCAGAGAAAAGCCAAGTGAGTAGCAGTTATCACAATAAAATTTCCATAGCTCATAGCCAGGAAAGATTTTCTTTTCTTGTTGAAATACTGGGAAAAGCAGCAAACTTGGCAAAGCCCAGAATTAATAAGTACCACAAAAATGCTAATACATGGACAATGTGTTTCTGGCACTTAAACTTGAAGCCAAGGTAGCATAAAAGGAAAAGGATGACAGAGCCAAAGGATTCACCCCAGCACTTGAGGAAAAGAGAGAAACAGCTGTGTGACCCAGCAGCTCAGAGCATAACGACTCAGGTGTGGAAGTGATCCACAATGTCCTGCAGCTGGGCTGCAGGGGTGACTCCAAACTGAGATCCACAATGTCCTGCAGCTGGGCTGCAGGGGTGACTCCAAACTGTGATCCACAATGTCCTGCAGCTGGGCTGCAGGGGTGACTCCAAACTGTGATCCACAATGTCCTGCAGCTGGGCTGCAGGGGTGATTCCAAACTGATCCCACAATGTCCTGCAGCTGGGCTGCAGGGGTGATTCCAAACTGATCCCACAATGTCCTGCAGCTGGGCTGCAGGGGTGACTCCAAACTGTGATCCACAATGTCCTGCAGCTGGGCTGCAGGGGTGATTCCAAACTGATCCCACAATGTCCTGCAGCTGGGCAGAGCCCCAGGGAGCAGCCACCAAGGCAGTCCCACCTGGAGGGGCCATTTTCCCCCAAGGAACTGTACAGAACTGTCAGCACTGAGACAGACACAGCCAAGAGCTCACCTTCTGGGAGGGACAGGTCAAGTGCAAAAGAAGCCCCTCACATAAACCCCCATTTTTAGCCTGCCGTTTTACAGTCTTTAAAATATCCCTAATGTATATTTAGGGCCAATATTTCAGTCAGTTTATTGAAAAGCAAGGTACTTAGTCTTTGACTTCATGTCAAAGATGTGAGAGATGTGAAAACCAACCCTGAAGTTCTTTTCCCTGGGGACAGAGTGATTAGCCAGTCTGTACAGAACAGGGCTTACCTTCCCCATCGAATGTCCCTTGGCCTTTCAGCATCTTCTGCAGTTTAACAGAAAAGAGAGAGAGCTGTGTTAGACAATGCAAAAGAACCCCAGCAACAAGAACTTGTTCTATTCAACACTTAGGCACCAAATCAACAGGCCCTAACCTATAAACTCTGGATGTTGGACAGAAACAACTCTCTCACCACAGCAAGTGAAAAGCTACTCTAATTTCTCTCATGCATTGTTTATGTGTGTTTTCCCCAAATGCTTCATTTTCCCCGTGTTTCAGAAGCACATTATAGTGGCTTGAGAGGGGTTCAGTGAACTTGCACCTCATCCCACTGTCTCGGGGCTTTCCTAGGAGGCCACAGGGCCCAGGACTGAGTGGCTGCCCTTCCACACTCTGCAAACAGCACCCGCTGTAAGTACTTTGTAAGCGAAGGTTCTGAGAGCAAAACAAACCTCTGAAATAAAACAGCTGTTCTGGTGCAACAAGTCCTGTGGGCTAAGAGTGCAATCAAACACTGCTGGCAGAGAGCTCTGTGTTAGGACAGGACAGTGTGACATCCTCCTGCTCTAAACATAGCTTACTGTTCAAGTCTACTACCAAACCAAATCACTTCCTACTCTGCAGTTGCTCACAATTTGATCAAGTCCTGTTTCACCACTTGTAGCATTTTCACAAAAGCTTCAATTACCATAATTTTGAATTTGTCTGAAAACTGTCATAAAGCTGATAATCACTTGGATAGCTACAGCATCAGCCCTTAGCCTGGTATCCTTTATTACACAATTCCAAACACTCCACAGTTATCTATGAACGTATTTCATAAAGTAACAAATTCTATTTAAAAATAAGGAAATACAATGTTACACTATATGTTCAAGCAAAAGAGTATTTTCAGTAAGTTTGTATAACTTAGTTTTAATGCATTACCATGCAATTCAAATCTACTACTTCTCCCAAGGGATGCAACCAAGATTTAAAAACAGGCATTCTGCTTTTACTTGTAAGCATTAAAATTAGGATAATGGAAGCGTCTCTATTGATTTAAAAGCCACACAGTGATTTTTGCAAGTAATTTAGAAGTGATGTCTCAGATAGGGGAGAGCAGGAAGAAGTTCACTTTTCTGTCTCTGCTCTAGCAGGCAGAGTTTATTAGGACAATGCCTCATTTTTTCCTGTTTACTCCTTTCTGGGAAGGGGGTTTTAAGCCATGAGTTCGGTTGTGAGAGCAGCCCTCTGTGAGCTGGGGAATCCAGCAGGAAACGCGAGCCAGAGCACAGTGCTGAGCTGCTCGGATTCCAACAGAATCGTGTCCCTCCAAGACTTCGCTTAGAAAACAGCATTAACTAAACAGCAGTAACTACCAGAAGTTTTGTGTTAGCAAAAAGCAAACTAAAAAAAACGTACAGTCAGCAAATCACGCTCCTGCGGAGCCGCAGCATCACCGCCCAGCGCACCTCACCTTTATCCTGCCCAGGCTCGAAAACTTCTCTTTATCCTCGACCACGGCTTTCAGGATGGGCTGGGACATTCTGTTCTTCTTCTTGCAGTTGGCGGAGCCGTCCAGGTCCACGCCGCTCACCACGGCCCGGCGGTAGGACGTGGAGCGGAGCCCTCGCCGCAGCGTCCCCGGGCTGCCCGGGCCGCCCTCGGGCTCGTCCTCGGCGTCGCTGCCCGGGGGCAGCCGGGGGGTCTCCACCAGGCTCCGAGCCTTCAACAGCCGCTCGTGGCCCTGGGCCCGGCCCGCGGGCCGGCTCTCGGCCAGGCTGAGCGGGATCAGCTGCTGCGAGCCCACCTTGCGCGCCGCGGGGCTGTGCGTGCTCAGCAGCGCGGGGGGCTCCGCGGGGGATCCCCCCGGCACCTCAGCCCGGCCGATCCCGGGGGATCCCCCCGGCACCTCAGCCCGGCCGATCCCGGGGGATCCCCCCGGCACCTCAGCCCGGCCGATCCCGGGGGATCCCCCCGGCACCTCGGCCCGGCCGATCCCGGGGGATCCCTTCGGGGGCTCGGCGGTCCGGCCGATCCCGGGGGATCCTCCCGCTACCCCTGGGCATCCTCCCGGTACCCCTGGGGGCTCGGCGGCCCGGCCCATCCCGGGGGATCCTCCCGGTACCCCTGGGGGCTCGGCGGCCCGGCAGATCCTGGGGGATCCTCCCGGTACCCCCGGGGGCTCGGCGGCCCGGCCCATCCCGGGGGATCCTCCCGGTACCCCTGGGGGCTCGGCGGCCCGGCAGATCCTGGGGGATCCTCCCGGTACCCCTGGGGGCTCGGCGGCCCGGCCGCATGGCGCGGGCTGGGCGCTGGCCGCGAACACGATGCGGTCCTGGTGCGGGGCCAGCCCCGCAGTCCTGGGCGGCCGGGCCCGGCGGCCCTGCCCGCTGCCCGGGGCGGGGACGGTGCCGTTGGCGGTCGAACCGACGGGGCTGTCCGGAGCCAGGGCGAGCAGCCGGGAGCGCTCAGGGGACAGCCCAGGCGAGCGCGGCGGCCGCACGGTGCCGTTGGGCACGGATCCCATGCCGGGGCTGACGGTGCCGGCGGGCTGGGTCACGGTGAAGGCGCACCTGTCCTCCACGGGGAAGTCGGTGACGAGCAGCCCGCTGGGGCTCTGGTACGACTGCGGCCGGGGCTTGCTCCAGGCGAGGGGCTGCGGCCGGGGGGTCGCCCGCCTCCTCCAGCGCGGCGCGGCGGGGCCCGCCCGGGGCTGCCCGTCCATCGCCGCCCGCCCGGCGCCGCTCGCCCAGGGAGGCGGGCGGGGAGCACTCTGCGGGCGCGGGGCCAGCGCGGGCCGGGCCGGGCCGGGCCGGGCGGGGGAGGGCCGGGAGAGCGGCCCCTGCTCGCACCGCCCGCACGGGGCCGCTCCCGGGGCCGCTCCCCCCTGCGGCTCGGCCGGGCCGGGCGGAGCTTCCGCCGCCGGCACAGCCCCTGCGGCCGCCGGGCCCGGCCCTCCCCTGCCCGCAGGTAGCGGGAGGAGCGGGGTCCGCCGGAGCCGCCCGAGGGCGCGGGGTGAGCGCGGGGTGAGCGCGGTGCCGCCCGGCCCGGGGCTGGGCTGAGTCACCGCAGGGTTGCAGGGCAGCCCCGCTCCAGCCCCGGCCGTCCCCGGCACCGACAGCCCCGGGCTTCCCGCTGCGGGACCCACCGCACCCTCCACGTGGGGAAAAGTTGGAATTCACCCTTGACGCGTGGCCACGGCGACAGTCGCGTGCAGCAGTGCCACCCCTGTGTCCCAGCCCGCTGTCCACGATGCCGTCCCAGGCAGAGGCTCGCGGGCCCCTCTGCCCCCACCCCTGCTCTTTGATTAGCCAACACGTCGCACCTGCCTAGCTCGGGCTGTGCCGGAGTGCTGGGACAGGAGCAGCTTTGTGGTGAACAAGTGGGACGTAAACCAGGAATCTGCTGGGAATTCTGACACATCAGCCCGAAACACTGTGTCTGTAAAAACAGTGAAACTCAACTGTGGCTTTGATACACCTTATAACGTCACCATAGTCAAAGGAGAACAGACTGGGTTTTACAAAGCAAAACAAAGGCATGCTCGTGTTCCTGTGCCAGCAGCTGCAGGCCCTGTCTTCTCCCATCATGGGACACATGCTCTGGCAGACCAGCCAAGCGTCCCTGTGCCCCACAAGGGACAGCCTCAGCAGAGTCCCTGACAGAAGTGACACGGACATTTTTCTGTTCTATTACATTCAGTAATAATTACAACATGCCCTTGCTTCGGTGCCTGCTCCTTTGCAGTTAAAATGTGCTCTGCTTCTATTGGAAAAAAAAGAGATCCCCATGTTTTAAAAACCATGTTGTCAGAGCATGTGGAGCCATTAGCATGAATAATTATTTAGCTCCACTAAGTGTCACATTGGACATGAACTTAAAATAAAATTTAAAATACTTGCCTAGTATTACACTGCAAAGTTAAATTGTTTGTCAGGCTTCCCTCAAGTGCACGAAAGACAAAATCCAGGCGTGATTCTGTTCCCGTGTGATGAACACATCCCCTCTGCCCTGGCAGAACAGTAACACCGGGAATATTTGGAGATGCTGGAGCCCAGGCTCTGCCTCCACAGCCTGGCACTGCAGGACAGAGGTCTGGAGCTGGGCCAGGAGGCACGGAAGGACACAGCACATCCCTGGGTGTGAGTCCTGGCCTTCACCAGAGCTCTGCCACTGCAGCTGGGGGGAACCATTCGGGTCATTTACCTGTGAGTGGCCCTCAGGAAACACTGGGGGGGGAGCGGGGAAGGCTTTGTGAGGCTGAGGAGGGAGCGGGAAGGCTTTGTGAGGCTGAGGAGGGAGCGGGGAAAGCTTTGTGAGGCTGAGGAGGGAGCGGGGAAGGCTTTGTGAGGCTGAGGAGGGAGCGGGGAAGGCTTTGTGAGGCTGAGGAGGGAGCGGGGAAGGCTCTGTTAGGCTGAGGAGGGAGCGGGGAAGGCTTTGTTAGGCTGAGGAGGGAGCGGGGAAGGCTTTGTGAGGCTGAGGAGGGAGCGGGAAGGCTCTGTTAGGCTGAGGAGGGAGCGGGAAGGCTTTGTGAGGCTGAGGAGGGAGCGGGGAAGGCTCTGTTAGGCTGAGGAGGGAGCGGGGAAGGCTCTGTTAGGCTGAACAAGTTACCTCACCCCCGGCTGCCAGGGCCCTTGGCTTCCATCACCTGCGAGATGCAAAGTTGATTTCTGCCCAAACTTGAACCGAGAGGGCAATCCCAAAAGCTTTGATTAGAGCCTGGACTCAGCAGTGATGTTGTATGGCAAGTGCCTGGCAGGTGGAGGGCTGGAGAACTCCTGGGGGTGGAGGAGGGAGTTTTGGGGAGTGCTCAACAAAGTTACTTGCATTTTATGGATGGGCACCTATTTAGGCTCCTGGATAAACTTGCAGAAGGGGCAAAAAGCATTAGATTTGTAACTGTTCTCTCCAGACTTGCAAGAGTTCATATATCACCAAATCAGAAAAGAATAGAGTAGATTAGAAGTGCTCTATGATATTTTTAAGATATAAAAAATATTATTTACACTAAGCCTGTTTAGTAGGTAATAAACCATCAGGAAAAAATACAGAAGAAAACATAAGGAACAGCCAACCCCATATACATGCACACAAACCTCAGATATATTAATTCTTCTGCCAGGAGAACCCAGGGAAAACAAAAATCTGACTAAGAATCAAATTAAGCAAAGCACAAAGAAATTAAAATGGGCAAATTTTTATGTCCCACGGATGAGAGAAAACTGCAAATTGCCACTCCAGCTTCAAACAGCCAAAGCAGAGGGAGAAGCCACAGGCAGACCCTAAGATGCTGGTTCAATTGTCAATTGGGATTTCACACTGGATTATTTCTAAACTTGTCCCTCAGCTGTCTACATGAAATTGCCAAGGAATTGGATAGAGCCGCTCCATATTACTTAACTCATAAATCCTAATTATTAATAACCAAGGTAATCAGCTTTTACAAGATTATTCTCTTGCACATACTTATTCACTGTGCTGCAATTACAAGAGTAATTTGGTTGCACCTCGGTGTTCCATTTCATATGCAGTAAAAGAGAAATAAAACCTTACAATAAAATTGCCATCATAAGAAAAGTAAAATCAACTCTATAATTTAAGAGAAGAAAGAAATGTAAGCATAGTAATGAACCCATCCTACAAAGCCAGGTCACAGTGTGAAATCACCGAGGCACTTGTGTAGCAGGGCCCAAACCTGATAACAAGCCCACAAGTAATAGTCAGGTTAAACAGCACTTTGGAATCACTTTGGAAGGGCTGCAGAGTTCAATATATACTTTTATGTAAGATCTCAATGTAAAAATGTAAATGTTCATGCAGGAACTTACAGGAGGTGTGTAAAGGCTTCCAGCTGGGGCTGTGCTTTCTGCCAAACTAGAGAAGAGGAAGAAGAATCCGTGGATACTTTGTACATCCAGTTTCAGAACATTTCAGACCTCCCCTCCAGCTCTGGGCTGTCTCTGGTGTGTGCTGGGCTGGAGCTCCTCAGTGCTGCAAACACCTGGAGCTGTTGGGACACACCTGCAATTCAGTGTCTGAATAAACTGAGTTTGCTGTGTCAGTGCTTCCCAACCTCTCTGTCCCTCAGCCAGTTCTGGGGTGTAAGGAGTGTGGGGCAGAACTCACACAGTGGGCACTGCAGCAGAGGGAATTCCCATGCAGTGCTGCATCCCTTTGGAACCTTTCCCAAAGCCAGGCCCTGAACAACCCCACAGCTTCAGAGCTGTGCAGGTGACCCTGGCTGCTGGTCAGGGCCCACGATCCCCCACTGCCTCCAGCCTCCTCAGGGGCATTTCCATCAACATCTGCCCCTCTCTGCCCCCAGGAGAGGGTGACATGGCTCCAAGGGAACTGCCCAGCTCCTGGTTAATCCCCCAGGAATCACTGCATGTCCCATCTGTGTTAACTGGCAGCTAGGAAGTAATAATACAAGTACCACTTGTTTGAAATGCATCTCCTTCCCTGGCTCTGGGCAGCTGAGGAGCAGCCAGCCGTGCTCAGAGCAGAGCAGAACTGGCAGGCAGGGGGAATGAGGCTCTCACTGTCCCACTAAAGCCCTCCACGAGCACAGCAGGGACAGGGTCAGCACCGGTGAAGAAAAGATGAGATGTCAGTGTGAATGTCAGTGTGAGTGTCATTGTGACAGTGTCAGTGTGACTGTGTCAATGTGACAGAGTGTCAGTGTGACTGTCAGTGTGGCAGTGTCAGTGTGACAGTGTCAGTGTGGCAGAGCTGGCTGTGCTGGAATCCTGCTGGCACTGCTGGCACTGCCTGTCCAGGGACATGAACCGGACACTGGAGCCTCTCAGCAGCGTGAGCAGCAGGATTTTCCCAAGGAGGACACGGTTACTCCAGCAGCACTGGCGATCCCAGAGCACCCCAGCCATGGGATGCAGGAAGGGTCAACCCTCCCGACCTTCTGCCCCCTGTCTCTCTGCACAACCGTGTGTAGGCTGTGAGATTTTACTCTGAACACTGCCCAGCCAAAGTTTAACTGTAAATCAATCCAAGAAGGCAGAAGATAGGTTCTGTAATTATTTCTATTTTCCTCTGAATTGTTTTTGCTGTTGTTAAAATAATCAGCAATAGTAGAAAGCGTTGCAGCATTAACTAAAAGCTTTTAGGGGAAAACCACATCACATTGCACTGCAGGAATAAAGAACCTATTAGTGCTCAGGGACCATCAAATTTGAAACAAGATGTTGTTTCACTGTAAAACTGGGATGAAAAGAAAAAGAGTAAGAAAGAACGTGTAACCCAAGAAGTCTGCCCCTTCCTCTCCAGTTTAGTTATATTCACTGATTTTTCAGTTTTATGATTCCATTTACATGTTTGAAATTCTAACAGTGAATTTCCTCTCAGTAATTCAAAGATTCAACATCTTTTCTATAGGATAACAGTTAATGGAAAGTCCCTGAAAATGTAGATATATTTTTTTTTATCTGATGACTGTAGTTCTAAGATGTTGCTATTTAAAGAGTTTGCAGGATTTCAAACATCTCCCAACAAAAGGACTGAGGCACTGCCTGCCATAGCTGAAGAGTTTTGGTGGTTGCCATTAGAAACTCAAGCAAGGCTGGGAGCCTTCAAGGACAGTCTGTGCTGCTCAAGGATGCTGATTGCTGGGTCTGCTCTCTTTGTTCTCCCTTTGGCTGTGCGTGCACAGAAATGTCTGTGATGGGGGAAGAGTGGGTCCTTATTGTGGGTAGGTCTCCAAAGAGCTGCTGCTTGTTGCCTAAGTTTGGCTTCTGCTTCTTTTGATCTGGTTTTTATTTTTAAGGAACGGACATTCTGCTCGTACAGGAATTAAAAATATCTATATAAAAGGAGAGCTCCATTGTTTTTTATTTGTTTCCTGAAGGATAGGTGGTGATTCCTGTGTGTGATACACCACTGTCACTCTGCAGTGGGAGCAGCTGAGTCCCCTGCTCTCAGCTCCCTGCAGGCTGTGGCTCCCCAGCCTTGCAGTGCCAGTGGACTTTGCCGGCCTGCCCTGCCCTCCCCGGGAGCTTCCACGTCCCCAGTGCTGAGTGTGAACACTCCAGGGACTCCACAGGCCTCTCTGGCTCTGCACAGGGGGCAGCTGTTGCAAACAGAGGGGAGATTTTCCAAGCTGACTCTGCCAGGTGGGGCAGCTGAGCCCTGGGAATGGCTTGGCTGGATCGGGTGGCTCAGCTCAGTTCTGTTTGACAAGGTGGAGATGGGGCAAAGGTTGGACTCCATGATCTTAGAGGTCTTGTCCAACCTAAATGGTTGTGTGATTCTGTAACTGGGCTGATTTCAGAAAAGCTGAACCTGGTTTAGTTTCAAACACCTGATTAATCCACAGTTCTGTCCCAGGTTTCCCCTTTGCTGCTCTGAAATGCTGGGATTTTATGAGCACCACAGCAACAGAATCAGACAGCGGGCAGGTCTGGAGTGTGGGGCAGGGAAGCTGCAGCCTGGTTTTGTGTAATGAGCTGGAGCTCTGGAGTTGCCTTTCCCCTCCCATTGCAGTGTCCCAGCTGTACTCCCTGCACACCTCCCTGGCTGCAGTCCCTCAGTGCAAGCCTTGGCTGGGTGAGTGCAGAGCCTGCTGCTGCAGGGGCTGGGGGACCCTCACTCCTCACTCCAGAGAGCCCTTGGGTTGGCCCCAAACAGCCAGGAGTTTGACAGAATTCCCAGATCTGAGGCCACTCTCACATTCCCCACCCCCCTGCACTGTCCACAGGACACCTCAGCACCCCTGTGTGTGTGTGAGGATGTTCCTTTTCCAAACATTCTGAAAAATTGGCACTTCTCTTATTATCTTTCCTCTCCAAGCTATTAAAAGTGTTCTTAATTCAACTCTGATCCCACTAATTAGCTCAAATACATTTTAATTAGTGGAATTTAGTCTGCTGTTAGATGTGCCAAAATTCATCTCTGGTTTCTCTGAGCTCTGTTTCTCGAGTTGTCTCCTTTCCAGTCGAGCTCTTATTTTCTAGCAGTTCCTTTAAGTGTTCTTCTCAGTTGGAAATAATTTCTATCCTATCATCTAAGTCCTTTTTTCATCCTTCACCTTACTGTGACTCATTTCCTGACCTACCACACAAAACAGGGTAGAAATTCTAGAGCTGATAGGTGCAGCCATCAGGGACACAAAGGGAGAGGGGGTGTGTAAGGCAGGATCCTGCAGGAGACAAAAGCCCTTCAGCTGGAACAGCAGCAGGTCAGGGGCACAGTGAGAGTCTGAGAATTCATACAGCACTCCTAACGAGACTGAAAAGAGAGGGAAGAGGGGGGTAGAGACACTCACTGAGCCAAGAACAGATTCCCAAAAGAAAAGAACTCTGGTTCCAAAAGGAAGGGGGAGAAAGGAGTGCATAAGCAAGTCCTGCTTTGCCAAGGACTCTGCTGCAGGAGCACGGCCAGCGCACTCTGCCTGTGCAGCCAGTCTGGCTGAGAGGATTCCTTTTATCTGCAAAACAAGCCCCCAAAGACAAAACATTTTTATGGCTTCTAAGTTGGTTTCGAAATTAGTCACAGGCTGATTTCATCCCTTAAATCAAACTGAAGGTGATCAAGACCTTGCAAAAGGCTTTCATCCAGAGAAGCAGCGCTGGACCCAAAATAAGAAGAAACCTTGCCCAGCAACGCTGCCGTGGAGAATAAACCAGTTTATAAACGTTAATAAAGAGCTGAAAAGCTTTTCAAGTTGCTCTGACAAAGCTTAGCACGTGATGGGTCAGCAGCAAGGGCTGCCCACATACTTTACCTACTTGGGAAGAGCTGCAACAGCCAGAGCCTCTGGGAGGACAGGGACAGGCTCATCCCAGAGCCACGGGCTTTGCAAAGGCCTTACAAGTACCTGGAGCTGGGACACAGCACTGTGTGATGGCCATGGAAACAAACCCACGAGCTGCCCTGAGCCAGGACACCCCCACCGAGGTGTCCAGGATCCATCAGGCTGGGCAGAGCTGTCAGTGCTGGCTGCCAGCGGCTCCAGGGAGCTCCCAACGTCAGCTGCAAGGACTGAGCCCTCTCCGTGGTTCCACAGCACAGCTGACAGTGCTCTGTGGCCTTCTGAGTGATCAGAAAGAGCCTGTGGATTGTGGCTCCTTCTCCAGCACTGCTCCTGTTTGTGCAGGGTCTCGCTGGGCTCTGGATTTCATTTCTACAGGCTGCTTTAGGTATTTGGAATGGAGGGCTTTTTAATGTTGAATTATGCACCTCTGGGCTATAAAGAAAGAGGGAAGGAGTGGATTAAGGTACCAGGCATCCAGCAAGAACGTTTCTTTCTCAGAAAATGTTGCCTGGCTTCTTCCTCTTGAGCTGTGTGCTGTTAAACACACGGCCTGGATCCATCCCTGGTGTCAAAGTGCTTTTGTTTCATCTACAGTTTTACTCAGTTTCTCAGGAGATGAAAGACAAATAAAGAGGCTGAATATGTTTTCAAATGCAGCCTGAAAGCAAGAGTAAAAACATTACCCTTTTGTTTCATTGCTTGGAAACCCCAAAAAGAGAACTGCAAGCAGCAGTTTGCCCGTGAGACTGTCAGTGCTTCCTGTTCTTGTTTCTGCATGTTCTTTCCCTCTTAAGAAATTAGACAAAGAAGAAAAGGGGCACTAAATTGCTGGCATCCTCTGCCCCAGGGTCCTGAATTCAGCTGGCACTGCTCAGGCCCACTTTCAGCACCTCCCCATGCCGTGTCAGAGCAGCCACTGGAGCCATGGATAACATTCCTTGGGAATGCTGTGATGCAGATTACGATCCCCTGTTTTTCAGTGACAAAAGCCAGACACTAGAAGGAGAGAACATGTTTTTCCCTCTAAGACAGAGGAGAAGAGCATGTGTTACAAGCAGTTTACTCAGCTCAACACCTACTTGCTCAGTATCATAATTAATCACCTCTTCAAGTAGCAAAATGACCAAATTCCATGATTTAGCCATCTCACAGTGAGTTATATGGGTTCTTGTAAAAAGCTACTATTTTAAGCTCAGAGATGTTAAAAATCAGATAGAAATGCTTGCACGAGGTGAACTATCGTGTGCTGAGGGGAGAGAATGTTAACTTTACCAAACCAGATGTTTCTCCATCCAGGTATTCCATGGATTTCCCTGGGTGCTGATGTGCCTGTGCCTTACCGGCTCCTGTGACTTGGCAACAGCCACAGCAAAGCTCAGGGGAAAGGAATTTGGTCTGACAGTCCAGCCTGGCACAACCCACACCTCTCTGGCTGTGCAAGGAATGATCCTTAATGATCCCTGCAGCTGAGTCTGTCCCAGCTCCTCTGTAAACGCTCCTAAATGAGTTTGCTGATTTAGGATTAGTTTTTCAGCTCAATTTATACATGCCAGGTTTAGATAAATTTAGGCTTAAATCAGAATACAATAAAAATTGTAATTCCCCTTGTCCAGCTGGGATGTGAGGGGAGTCCTGCAGCAGCTTCCACACTGACCTCAGGCCATCAGCCACCATCAACAGTGGGACAGCTTTATTTTATGGCTTCATTTTCTTAGTGGGAAAAAAATAAATAATTTCTTCAAGGAACTAAGGATCTGAAGAATTAAACGCTAATTAAATGGATTTTTTGCAGACCACAGAGCCATGGGTATGCCTTAATGAAACAGGCAAACCACCCTTCCACTTGTACCCTGCATCTCCTCACTTTGCTGTTGATGTTTAACTCCATTCCTTCCTATGGTAACATTCCCTGCAGCCCCTCAGGGCATGAGGATCCTGAGCCTGGAACAGCCCTTTTTTTGCATTGCTGAATACACCAAAACCATTTGCTTTGCACAAACACGGCCCTGGGAGCCTCCTGGCTGGTTTGAGGGGCTCTGCCTGCAGCTCAGGATCCTGCTGGCTGTCCAGCCACAGCCAGGCACTGAGGGACAGCTCAGAGAGCCATTCCCAGAGCTCCCGAGAATTCCCAGAGAAACATTCAGGGCAGAAGCGAGAGACATCAGAAAGAACAGCCAGCTGCAGATGATCTTATCCTTGTGAGCGAAAACCTAGGAATACTTGAAATACTCCAGATAGTTATGACTGGGCAGCAAATGCCACAGCAAAGATCTCTTTGTTCTAAGTAAACCATTAACAGACCCAATCACAATGATAAAAACCACACTGATATTCTTGGAATAAACTCCTTCCCTGTAACTGGCCCATCCCAAACTAAAGCTGCAAGGACTGAGATGCTTCCAATAGAGGGAAAACACTTAAAGAGCAGACTCTTGGGACACCAAGTTTGGAAAGCTGATCTTCGAAACACAGGAGATTTACTACAAGTACATTGTATTACAGCAAAAAGATTTCAGTCCAAAAATAGCCTTTCTCACAGAGTCCTACTTTGAATGAATATGTAACATTAATATCCTATCATATCACATGATATAATTAAAACCTTTTCTCTGCCCTTTGCACAGTCAAATTCTGATTCTTAATTACCCAACTGACTTGATACATGGTTATGATTTCAGAAAGAACAGTGTGTTTTAACAACAGTCCACACCTGATTTAATGAACTCCTTGAATTATTGCACCTGGAGGGAGTTGAAGTACCAATATATTTGACATTTTGAACCAAACAGGCCTGTGGAAAAAAACTAATTAAAAAATGTGTCTCAGTTCTCCTCTCTTTTGTGTCACCACATACACAGGTCGAACACAGAAACAGATCAGATTTTCAGTCTAAAATCTGCAGTTGTCACCTGACATTCCATACCCCCAGGAAAGGGAGAAGGTAACAATAGGGAACACCTTTCTTTCCAGTCCCACTCATCTCAGACCTGCAGGACCTTGCTATTATAAACCCCACACAAAGAATTCTTTCCCACCACATTTCAATTAATCTCACAGTCTTCAATAAATCAGAGCATCAGTTTGCAGCCCCTCTGCTCTGACACAGGTGGTGCCTGTTTAAGCCTGAACTGCTCCAAATCTGGTCATTCACCTTGTTTTCATAAAGCACAACTGTGGTTCTTTTCCTTGGCAGAAAGCTCAGGAAGAGTATGGCCTTAATCCGTGAAAAGCATAAAATCACACTGTCCCTCTCCCTCCCAAAGGCACAGACATTTCCCCACTGGGCTCCACTGTCCCTCCCAAAGGGCACAGACATTTCCCCACTGGGCTCCACTGTCCCTCCCAAAGGGCACAGACATTTCCCCACTGGGCTCCACTGTCCCTCTCCCTCCCAAAGGCACAGACATTTCCCCACTGGGCTCCACTGTCCCTCCCAAAGGGCACAGACATTTCCCCACTGGGCTCCACTGTCCCTCTCCCTCCCAAAGGGCACAGACATTTCCCCACTGGGCTCCACTGTCCCTCTCCCTCCCAAAGGGACAGACATTTCCCCACTGGGCTCCACTGTCCCTCTCCCTCCCAAAGGGCACAGACATTTCCCTCATTTATGCACGGGGAGGACAGGCAAATAACGAATCCCAGAGTGAGTTGTTCCTTCAGGAGCTCCTGGTAACCACAGGGAATGCCAGGCCGGCTGTTCCCAAAACATCCCCAGCTTTGCCCAGGACTCAAGCACGGGACAGCAAATGGGAGGCAGGCACTGCTCACACATAAAAGCTTCTGTCAGGGCTGAAGAAAAGCTCAGCATGGTTTTAGTTCTGTATTTAAAAAATACAGTAGGAAAAGCTCTTCCCAAATCTAAACAGAGGCAGCGGAGCTGGCAGCTCTACCAGCCCCACAGTAACAAGCACAAAGCAGGGACCCTCCAAATCCATTAGGAGAAAGATTACAAGACATTATTTTAAAAAGATCCATTTCCCCCCAGGCCGTGAACCATCATTTCACTCACACATGCTTCACATTTTGTCCATTCCTGCTTTCTATGGAGAAGTGAAAAGCTTGTTCAGAGAAACCAGAATGGAACAGAATAGATGTAAATATGCCTTTGGGATAAACACTATTAAAGACTGTTTACTTAAGAAAGAATAAAATTAGAAAAAGAGTCCTTAAAAAAATAATAATGTGTAAAGTAGAGATAGTTGCTATGATTCTTAAAAAACTCAGGCATTATTTCACACATCTCAATACCTATTAAGGATAAGACAGAGAGCACGAGTGTCCTGCCTTGCAGATTCATTTCTTTAGTAAGCCTTAGCAGACACTGTGTCTTACAGGGAAATGGATGGGATGGAACAAAACATGACTGGAGTGAGAATGTCCAAGACATGGAAAAACAAGTGAAGAACAGGCAGTTCCAACTTGTGTATTCGCAGGCCAAACCCCAGTCAGTGAAAATGAACAGATGACTTAATCACTTTAACAAATAAGGGTTCTGTTTGGATGTCCTCAGTTGGAGAGAAGTCCTTGCCAGGCTCCTCTGCCCTGGGCTCTGCAGTCAGGGCTCTCAGGGCAGCAGGACGAGCTCCAGCAGCACTTGCAGGCACCAGCACAGCCCATGGTGCATCCCTTCCCCAGGACAGGGCTCCCCCTTGAGTGGCCCTGCGGTGCTCCCGTGTCCAGAGGGCTGTCCCAGCCTACAGGAGATGCTGTTCCTGCATCTTAGTCCAAAAAAAGAGCCTTGCAGCAGAAGAAATGTGAAAAGCAAATGAAGAAGAGAAAGTTCCCTGTCCTTGAGGAGATAAAATTCAGCAAAACCAAAGTGACCCTGGTCAAACTATTTGATAATAAATGAGTGAGCCTTTCTCCACGGCCTGCCTGGAAATTTAAAACTCATTCCTAACAGCATTTTTCACCTCCTTACAAAAACTGCCCAACCTGAATTCAGAGACGTTTTTCTGATCTCACCTGGAGACAGATGATAAAATAGAGTCCATTAGAGAGTCCAAAAACCACCTTCCCAGAGAGTCCAAAAACCACTCTCCCAATCAGGCTAAATTACTGCTGACCCCATCCCATTTCAATCTGCCCACATAAAACAGAGATGTGGCAAAGACAGCCAGTGTGATAATAGCAATTGGACATTAATTATTAGCTATTTCCATTTCCAGATCAGAACAATATACACATGTTAGTTTGTCAATCATATTACTTCAGAATTAAGGCAGAAAAACATAAAAAACACTTTGAAGAGTGATTGTTATACAGTGGCAAGCATTCATCCAGCCAGCAATTAAATCCCTTGCAAAAACACAGTTTGTAAGAGATAAACTATTTTAAACAGACACCAGGGGCAACACAAGCATGATTTGCAAACACATCGACTGTCCCTGTTTTTCTCACGTGTCCTTTGACTCCTCGAGGCGCCTCGTGCATGTCCTTGTCTGTCCCAGCCTTCCACCCTGCATTCCTGCTCCCTATTCCCGGAGCTGATGTCCCCCTGCACAGACAGGAATGGGGTTTTCCCTTTGCCTGCCCAGCAATCCATCCATGACCATCTCTGTTCTCTCCTGGACAGCCACCCCCAGGAGCCCCTCACACAAAGTGCCTGTCCCACATTCCTGGCTCCAGCAGGACCCACCTTTGCTCCTTGCACCTTCCTGCTCCCTCCCTTCCCCGAGGCTGCTGCAGGAGCTGTGACCCTGCACAGGGAGCTTTAGTGAAACTGTTAGTGACAGTTCTGACAAGCTGGGGCACCTTTTGTGTAAGAATTCAAGGAGCAAACAAGTGAAAGGCAGTGGGGATGAATCACTGGAGTGCAACACCCTGAGATTTGCATTTCAGACCCACTTTGGGCACAGTTCCTCTGGTATTGGCTGCAGTATTTCAGCTGGGAGGAACATGTGGAATTAATAGGAAACACAACACACTGTAACACGAGTCCCACTGCTGTCAGTGCAGCTCGGGAGAGTCAATAGAGAGCAGTTATTTATAAAAACACTAAATCAGAACGAGAGCATTCAAGAGCCTGTCACAGAGAAATCTGTCCAGTTTACCACTGGACTCGGAGTTGCTAAGAATCCTCAGGCCAGGGTGAGCTTTGAGGTCCCTTCCAACCCAACCCAGTCTGTGATTGTAAGGGAAAATAAGAGTATGAGAGAATGACTGTGACCATTTCATGTTAAAATATGCAAGCCTGTTCTGTGTGTTATCGACAGAGACATTTTTGTTATATCAAACAGCAGCAAACCAGCCCTTTGATAGGAACTGGAACCACAAGAGCAAAATGAACAGAATTCCAGAGCAGGAGTGAGCTTGAAGGAAGGCTCAGAGATGTGTTTGTAAGGAGAACAGAGGAACTGCTATCAGTAAAGAGGCACAGATGTGAACATCTGAACTGACAGGCTCGCTCCAGATTTGCAGTACTGATCAAAGGCTTGACGTGGAAAAGCATCCCTGAATTTCTTCTCCCCTGTAAATTAGCAAGCTCCTCTCATTCAGTTGCACTTAATTGTTTGTGGGAAGTGCCCTTTATAGCAAATAGGAAGAACACAGTAAAGCTGCAAGAATAACACTGCCTTTCCCAAGGCTGTCAAAAATGGAACTGTTTAGCACACCTAGACCATTGGAGCATTTTAAAACTCTGAATTTCAGTTTATCTACAGACCTTGCTCTTTAAAGAGGCAGCTGAGAGCCCCTTGCACTTTGGACAAAGCCTCCAGGAGCATATTGAAACAAATCTCTACACCACCCTTTGGAATTCCATGTTTCATCACAAAAGAACCTTCTTATTTTCCTTGTGCCTAGAGAGAGTTCAGCACAGGGCCAAAGGAGAAATGGTTAGAAATATTAAAAAGGGAGAGGAAATAAAAAAGGAAAAAAATCTCAGGAGAGCAGATCCTAGAAATACTGAAGTTTAAAGCCTGAGAACTGGCAAGTGGCCAAGGAACACAGTGCAGAGAGACGTGGGGATTGCAAGGAATTGGCAGGCAGACAGCTCGGGAGATGCCAAATGAGAGCTCTCAAAGAGTGAAATGAGTCACAACCTAGAGAAGGAGATCTAAGAAAGAAAACCCAGTGCAAGGCAGAGGGAGAGAAAGGAGACACCATCCAGGACCCGCAGCTTCAAAATGTTGGACAGAAATAAGTGAAAACCCCAATTGTCCAGATTCAGTCTGGGGTGTGACAGAGAAAGGGAGCAGTGCGGGTGCTGGGGCACAGAGGCAGCATTTGCAGAGAGCCGGGATGGAGATCGGTGCAGACAGGCGATGGAGTGTCAGTCAGGGCAGGGAGCTGCAGGGTTCGGCAGCTCTGCTCTCCCTTATCTGCAGCCTTGGCTGTGCACAGCGAGCCGGGGCTGCAGCGATGCTGCTGCAGGGAGGAGCAGATGGAACAGGAACACATTGCATCGGAAAATTCCCTCGGCTTCCCTGGAGATTTCACCCAAACCTGCAAGTTTAGGCTCCATATGAAAGTTGTGCTGCCCACGACTCTCAGCTATCACGGCTTTATCTCTGCCTCGACCTGCTTGCCACGGTAAGGAATAAAGCCTTGCCTGCTGAGCAAGGGCAGAGCCCTTGTTTCAAGAGAGATTTAAATCTAAAAGGATGTGCCACTTGATTTGCAATCTGCAGCATCTGCTCTTTAGCTCTGACCTGGGCACCCAGGCAGCACAAAAGTGCTCTCTGCTGTCAGCTCATCCCAAATCTTGAGCAACTTCTGGTGAGCTCTCCTGCCCTCTTTTAGACTCTGACCTCTGATGTGTAACCTGCAGTCACTAAACAAGGATACATGCTGAATCTTTACCCCCAAATAATTGATGCAATCTCTTTGTTATTTGTGCTTACTAATTTTGATTTAGACATTTCCACAAGCAGCTGCAGTCTCAGATCCAGGCACAGATGCACACACACGTCCAACACAAACCACTCCGTTATCATTCCAGCAGCCTCTCTGCCTTCTCCCTTCACAGCCATCCTGTGCCATGCGATGGGCTGGGGAGCTGGGATGGATTTGGGACATCCAGCACCCAACACCTCAGGGGCAGGAAGCACAGGGCCCTGCAGATCCCAACCACAGCTTTGGGAATGGCAGAGCCTTGGGCATTTTTATTGCTTTTGGTGAAAATTAAATAAAGGCAGCAAAGCTCTTAAAAGAACAGAAAGCTCATGGCAGAGTGTGGCCTCACATGTTTATCCCATGTCTCCAGAAGTACTTGGAGCATTTGCCATGTGGAAAAGCAAGCCAAGCAGCTATTTTTAAACTCCTTGTATTCAACACATATGGGCTGAATTCTGTTGGAAATAACGACCTTCTGATGTAGTTATTGCAATTGCCACTAGACAGAGCTGTTCATCTGATTTCTAACCTCAGCAGTATTTGTAATCCCAGTGATGTGCTAGAAATCCAGGAGCAGTTTGTATTCCAGACTCCTTCAGAAAAGTGGCACATGCCTGTAACAACTGCCTGGCACGACAGCCAGGGTGTAGCTCTGCCAGGACACCGTAAATAATCTCACTGGAGCTGAGGGCAGCATCTGCCTGCCATGAATTCCCTGGTCCCTCACCAAGAGTGAGTGATAAAGACATGACAGATGAGAAAAAAAAATTGTTCTTTTCTGCTCTTTTCTCAGAAACTGAGCATAAACCACACTTTCTTTAAAGACAAGCAAGCCTTCCTCGTGTGAGGAAGCAGAGAGAGATCAGCATTGGCGCTGGTTCTTCCAGGCTCACACCCTGATTTGCATCCCAAGCAACCCGGAGCAGGAATTTCTGGAATTTCTGCAGCTGTATCTGCAGCACTGATTTCACCTGGAGATAGGAGTGCCCAGCCCTGCCGATGCTGCTGCGATGGTGGAGGGATGGGGAGCAGGATTGGGATGGGGAGCAGGATTGGGATGGGAGCAGGATTGGGATGGGGAGCAGGATTGGGATGGGAGCAGGATTGGGATGGGAGCAGGATTGGGATGGGAGCAGGATTGGGATGGGGAGCAGGATTGGGATGGGGAGCAGGATTGGGATGGGGAGGGATGAGTGGGTCGGGAGCAGGTGGCAGTTCCTGCTCTCTGCTCCACCTCCTGCCCGGGGCAAAGTGCAGGGCCACAGCCCAGCCAGTGGCACATTCAAACAGGGTCATTTAGTAGCTGCAATTTCCAGCACTAATTATTTCTGTAAGCTTCTGAACCCAGTGGCACTTCTTGCACCTATTGCCTCCTCAGCTCTTGCAGAATTTTTAGCTGAAAGAACTAAGGGATTGGTCATATCCACATGGAGATTAAAAAAGGAAACTCTGATCCCTTTGTCAGTTCCTCTGATGATCTCTGGACGTTGGCGAAGGGTTAGTCAGGGTTTGAAGACGTCTAAGGCAGAAAGAAACATCAGCAGGCCTGAAGGAAACACTGCCAGAAAGATTCAGGCCCATTTCTTGGGCAAGACATGATGTAAATATTGGCTGACAGTGTCACAGCAGCAAAGCTGTGCAGATACTGGCCACACGAAGAAGTCTGCTCTATCTGGGCTAATAAAAGCAGGCTATTGTTCCTTTCCCAGTCCCCATGCAAGGGCCATAGTGCAGCAATAATACTGCACTGCAGCCAGGGGAATCACAGCAGGACTGTTGGCCAGGGCTGGGACAGCACAGTGTGCATGCAGCGAGCATGGAACGTAAATTGATTTAACTGTGATGTCATGATAGTTAATATGATAATGGTCCCCCGTATGGGAACATGAGAAGCTCAAGTCTGAGAAATAGATTCAAGAATATGCTTTGTTTTGGGAAAGTGACACCTCTGACTTTAAAAAAGAGAAATTCATGGATTCTTGAGCTAATCAGCATAAAAGACCTTTGGAGCAAAGTTGAGTGTAGATTGGGGTGAAGCCAATGAAGCTCAAGCTCCCAGGGCTGGCCATGCCCTGGTTCTGGAGGTGCTGGGGGGTGGCACTCAGGTGAGCTCAGCAGTGCCTCAGGAACACCCCCTGGCTGTGGCCAGAGGGCTGCAGGTCACTCACTCAGCTCAGCCCGTGACCCAGGTGGGCTCTGGGCTCAGACATGGGGGGCAGCCGGTGCCCGAGCTGGGCCGAGTTAAACCAGGGCTCAGAGCCACAGCTCCTCATTTCTCTCACTGTTTTTGGTAAGGGAAATTTTTCCAGGTCTCTGCTTCTCCATCCCACCACAGAGTGGCACTGCAGCAATTGCCATCGGTCCCGGTGAGGGTGAAGGGCTGGTGACAGCCAGGTCTGGGTTGCACTGGGTCATCACCAAGTCCCCTCTGCTCCCACAAACACCCCTACACGGGGTCCCTTCCTTGCATTGCAGGAGCCATTTGGGTGGGAGTCTCATGCTTTGTGTCAACTGACAGTCTGAACCCTTCCTCCTGCCCCTGTGCAGGACCTGCCCCAGAAACCACCAGGAGCATGGGGTTGGGTCTGGAACACACTGGGAGCGGGTTAGAATCTCTCTCCCAGAACAAACCCTGTGCTGGGAGGGCTGTCCAAGGCTGTGATCAGCTGGCAAAGCCTGTCAGCTGGAATCACCCCAAAGTGAGGGGGGAAAAAGGGATTCCTGAACTAATCAAACCCATGATACCTTTGTCCTTATTCATCTCCAGTTTCAAGGCTCTGCCGAGAAGAGCTGGCCGGCAGTCCCAGATTTACTGGCAGTTTTGAGCCAGTGGCACCTCCATTGGGAATTCACCCTCTTCCAGCTATCTTCACACAGGACAGCTCCCCCGACCTGCATCCAGACATGTTTCATGGCCACAGCCAGAATTATCTCTTTGGCTTGGCCCAGCACTCCTCTGTACCTTCCTTACCCCGAGAGCTGAGCCAGGGCTGGCTCCAGCAGCGCTGCTGCCCCCAGCCAGCTGGCAAAGCTCCTCCCTACCAGCCTGCACTTATCATCTCCCTCTCGTCCAGAACTGCTTTGGGATGATTTGTTGCCACTGCAGTGCTGCTGCTCCCAGCAGCTGCCTGTCCTGTCTGCAGCTGGACCAGCTCCCCTCGCAGTGTGGGGCTGGGCTCGGGGACCCCAGCCAGGCACAAGTTGTGCTCCCACACCCAATCCCCCTGCAGTCACCAGAAAACAGCCCCCAGCTGCTGGGGGGAAAGCAGTGGAGTGAGAACTAAAGGAACTAACAAGAGAATGGAGTAAAGAGACAGAAAGTTGAAGCCAGACACTCTTGGGAAACTCTTATTACTGAAAATGCTCTAAAATTAGCGTGAGACAAAGAGAATGAAGGGACCAGCAGAGCTCATCAACAAAATGCCATACATCTCATGCCACATCACACCCTTCCAACGTGTGAGCTTGCTCTGAGCAATCCGAGCTCACCTTTGAATTCATCTGGGCTGCAACACATCCAAATGGCCAAAGTGTTCCAAACAGGGGGTGCCTCGGGTGGGCTCACCCTCCTGTGCTGCAGCTGGAATGTCAGAACACAAACGCAGCCATCTCGGTAAGGATGAGATTCCAAAAATGGAAACCAAAAGCCCAAACCCCCAGGAAAGCAAGAGAGGGAAGCAACTGTGATTTCTGAGGTCTCTCAGGCAAGAGCAAAGTGCCAGTGCTTGCTCCACCTTACTATTTCATTATGTCAGACCCACCTGTGACACAGGCACAGTTCACACATGATCAGCACGTGGCACTGTGCAGGTAACAAACTGGACAGGCAGACTCTGCCTGTGCTGCACCGTGCTCCTTGAGATGAAACCTCCTCCAACTGCTCCTGTTGGCACCAGCTGCCTGCCCAGGGCAGGTCTCTGTGCTGCAGTAACCGAGGGGTGTCACCAGCTGAAGTGCCAAACGTGTTCTCATGCACGTCAGACTCGAGTTTTCCCATTTTCTGGCAACAGACCACAGTTCCCACAAAGTGTAAAGCTGGAGCAGCACAACAGGATAGCAGATTCCTCACAAGCCACGTCTACACTAAACTGTTACTAAATATTCTCTCTTTTCTGAAAGCCATGTCTCTGTCATCACACTGCCCCAGATTAAACGTCGGAAAAGATATTTCAATTTTTCTTTCATTTGTTCATGCACAATGAAAATAGTGGAAAACCTGATTCAAATTAAGTAATTTTTGTTACCTTTAACAAACAAGCTCTTTCAAAACAAATCCCAGATTTACTTTCCAGGTTTTCCTCGAGTCAGAACGTACCTGACACTGCGCTCGGAAATTCCTGGCGTGTGATAAATACAACAAAAAATAACACAGTGCAAGTGAGCTGGCACGAGATTCCTAGCAGGGCCCTGCCCTCTCTGTCAGGCTCACATGGAGATCAGCCAGGCACTGTGCCAGCAGCCCCGGGCTCCAGGCGTGGTGCTGATGGCAGTGACGGGTGGTGTGACACCGGAGGTGTTTCCACACCACACTCCATCTCTGTGGCTCATCCACCACGGGCTGGCACTGCCCCCCCAGGGCCAAACGGGCCACACAGAGCTCCTTCCTGAGAATCAGCAGCCCAGGGACATGGTCACCACCAGCCCAAGGACATGGTCACCACCAGCCCAAGGACGAGGTCACCACCAGACCAAGGACAAGGTCACCACCAGACCAAGGACGAGGTCACCACCAGCCCAAGGACAAGGTCACCACCAGACCAAGGACGAGGTCACCACCAGCCCAAGGACGAGGTCACCACCAGACCAAGGACGAGGTCACCACCAGCCCAAGGACGAGGTCACCACCAGCCCAAGGACATGGTGACCACCAGCCAGCCACACCTCGTCTGTAGCTCCTCACTCCTCCCAAACCCGGAGGGCGTTGCTCAGTTCTGTGGGTCTGTGTCCTCTGAAATCCTTGCAGTTGGAAGTGCCATTAAACACCAAGAGCTTCAGGGGCTGAGGGTGCCCACCTGGTTCTGGGGCAGGGGAGCTGGGAGTAGGACCCATGGGAACAGTGTCCTCTCCACCAGCAGCTGGTTCTGCCCCAGGGCTGGGTGTCCTGCGGGGCAGGCACAGAAGAGGTGATTTCTGTTCCTCCTTCTCTGCATCCTGGGGATCAGGTCATTAACACAACTCTCTTGGATCCCTCTGAAGTGGCTCTGCCAGGGCTTGGGAGCAGGAGGGAGATGGGATCAGGTGGTGAACGGAGCAGAGAAGGGGTGCCAGAGCACACACACACTGATGAACAGTCCCACGTGCCAGTGCCACGTGCTCAGAGCTGGGACACTGGAAGGGCTCAAGGCCTGACACGTTCTCTTCATGGGGCTTTTTGGTGATGGTGAAAAGAGCAAGGGAGGTTGGGGTCCTTCTCTTTGGGACACCCCAAGGGCAATTCAGCAATTCAGCCTGCAGCAGTCACCAGGCAGCAGTCAAGGTGCTGTCACACCAACCTGGCAGGGAAAAACCTCCAGACAACCTATGCCAGTGGAGGCAGCAGGGACTGAGCCCTGGGAGGTCAGGCCAGGGGATGAGAAAGGGGAGAGGAGCTTTGGGGGAGCTCTGAGCTGGCATCAAAAGCTGCTGTCACTCATTACTCTTCAAAGCTATTTGTGCTCACTTAGTTTTTAATTGGAATGAGAAAAGCAATATTGTTTTTGCTTGCTGTTGCTTTGTTACACTTGCCATCTAACTTGATTCATGGTAATCCTTTTACCACAGCCATCTGCCAATTTGCAGGCAATTACTTGGACGTGCTGAGCCCCTCTGGTTGCAGGAGAATGTTAATCTGAACCATCTCTCCTTCTTTCCATCCACCCCAGCAGTGCGTGCCCTTTCCCTGTCACTGCTGAACAGTTCCCAGAATGGACTGGATCTCAGGCCCTACTGGACACAGCTTTGCTTTTGATGTATCAAGAATGCTTTATTCTCAGGGATTAAGCAGATCCCAGGATATATTGTTCTGATTTTTTATTATTCTGATTTTTCTCTAAATGTGCATCGTTTTGCTTTAATTGTTTTCTCCATATCATTACAGAGCAAGATGACATTTCCAGAGCCTGAAGACAAAAATGAACAGTGTTCTGGATATTTAAGCTCATTTGCTGTCCAGGCAGTTCATGAAAGTGCAGATCCACTCCTTAAGTTCAGGGCCAGCTGTGTCTTCTCCTTCTCCCTTGTTTGGAGGGACAGGGTAGGACTTACATCTCTAGAGGAGTGGGAAAGACTTTGTTGTCCTATTTTTGTCATCAGCAGTTGAAGACTGTCAGGAATTGCACGAAGCTTCTGAGGAAAACAAAGAGCTTTGTGATATCAAAACGTGGCCCAGACTTTGCTGCTGCTGATGCTGATGGATCCCTCGTGAAGGGGCCCTCGGGGCTGGAGTGGTGAGGGCTGTGCTGTGCAGCACAGAGCCAAGAGCAGGGCTGACATCTGGAGCTTTGCTCTGTCAGCAATCTCGTCCTGGGATATGTGCCTGCATTCCTGCAGGAGCAGAGCAAGGGCAGCTGGGATGCAGAGTGCCTGTGGAGCACACATCCACCTCTCCTGGGTAGCTTTTGGAGTTAAACTGGCTGGGAACAGGGGGTGCAAAACAGGGATATTGGAATAAATCCATCCTCAGCTACACTCCCAGCCTGCACAAAGGAGGGCTTGGGCACCTGAAGGGAGAAGGCACCTCCAGCCCAGCCCGTGGGATAATCTGAATTGGTGAGCTGCTCCTGTGTGCTTCTCACAGGAGGAGTTCTGCAAGCACTCTGCAGAGATGCTGCCTGGGATGGGAGGGGACAGGAACCCTCAGCAGCCTCGCCCAGCCCTGGCCTGGGGCTCTGCTCCCCAGAGCAGTTCAGCCCCCAGGGAAGCCATGGCTGCCCTGAGCAAACAGAGGAGCAGGCAGCAGTGCCTGGGGGCTCTGATGCAGAGGGGGATTACTGACACATCAGGGCTGTCTGAATGGCTCAACAGGCCCAATGCCACACAAAGCTCCCGCTCCTTGGCACGCTCTGAGTCCTGCACAGATGCACATTGTGGGATTGTCAGTGTTAGAGGGGAATAAAGGAAACAGCAAATGCTTTCCAGCTGGCTTAAGCAAATGCTCTGCATCTTCCTCTGAGACCTGAGCAGGTTAACTTCAGCTCATGACAGACCTCTCATCCAAGTGCTGCTCCAGATAATGTGAAGTCATTAAGTTTACCCTGCAATGAGCCTAAACAAGGGAACAGTCCCTTGTCTGTATGCCTGGAATCCCATGTCTGTATGCCTGCTGTCAGAACTTACTTAAACACATTAACCTTCAATCCAGAAACAAGGCCCAAAGTTTGACCCTGCTGCCTTCAGCCAATGATTCCCTTCCCCAGAGAGCCTCCAGGGCCCCGAGGGGTGACACCTCAAAGACAGGCCAGGCTGTGTCCTGCTGCTCACACCACCACTCAGACATCAGCTGGCTGCAAAGCCAAGTGCCACACAGAGACCATATGGCAATGACACAACAGGCACTGAAGAATGGTACAGACAGAGAAAACTAATGAATTAATGCCCTCCAGCCCCAGAGGCTCCCACACACTGAAGAGGAGCAGGACTGAGGGGCCATGCAGCCCTATTTGTGGGGCTGTGCTGTGGGAACGGGGGTTCCCTGAGCAGGGGAGCAGCCTCTGCTTTGAGATCCTGCCCCGTGCTCCTCAGGCTCACAACACTCAGCCAACTAAACTGGAAATAAGCCTTGAAAATGGAACTCCCAGAAACCACAAAGGCTCCTGGGACAATCCCTCTGGGATAACAAATGCAGGATAGAAATAAAGTGGGTTTTACTCACCATTTTCTCTAGTCAATGAGAAAGAGGCATTTTATTTATTTTTGGTTTCATTTTACACTTACAAAATACTGAAGAGGAACATTTTTTCAGTTGTCAAGGGGAAAGAAAGTTAGAGTTTATTAAATGTGAGCTTAGATAAGTCATAGAATAACAGAATTGTTTAAGCTGGAAAAAGTCCTCCAAGACCATCGAGTCCAACTGTTCCCCAGCACTGCCAAGGCTGCCACTGCCCCTTGTCCCCGAGTGCCACATCCACACAGCTTTGAAATCCCTCCAGGGCTGGGGATCCACCCCTGCCCTGGGCAGCTGTGCCAGGGCTGGGCAGCCCTTTTGCTGAAGAAATTGCAGCCAGCAAGTCAGGCCGATGGGAGATGGTCCATGTGGTTTTCCTTCCTCCTGCCCTGCTTGGACATCCAGCTTCAGCTGGGCCAGCAGTTTTTCCCAGCTGGAAATGGATGTGAGAAGTGACCCTGCCACGTCATCCTGGAGGCAGAGTGAGCCCAGGCTAGCAGGGCAAGATCAAGGAGGGCACTGCAGATATAAAACCTGGCTGCTGGGAGGCTATGCTGAATCAGCAGTGCATGATAATCCCAGGGGGTGGGAGACCAGCCATCATCTATCAGCCAGACATCATCGACTAAATGCTCTGACTTAGATTCACAACTGAAACCTGAGTCACGAGGCAGAATCTACAACTTGTGTTACACACAGTGGGTTGCATTTCTCATAAACACACGACACCATGAGGTAGACAAATACAGGGGGTTTCAGCAGTGTGACTGGGGTCATCCAAACTGAAGGAGATGCCCGTGATCAGCACCACAATAACCATAATGCATTAAAAAAAACCCAGGAACTAGTGTAGATGAAAGTCCTCCAACTGTAACTGAAATGCATGTGTGCTGTAGCCTTCAGCCAACACAGAAATTATTATTTTTAAATTGCCAAAATGTTTTGCCCTAAGCTCTGTGCTTGCCTTGAGGAAACAGAGAAGACCCTGTTTTTGCAGATGTGCTTGCATTTGCCCAACAGCATTCCTGGTAGTCCAGGAAGTTGGGAAAGGTGGCACCTCAGCAGTGCAGTGCACAGTGGCCCATCGTGGGCCAGGCAAAGAGCTGCTGTAACTGGTTAAGGGGAGGCACAGCAGTACAGAAAGTGTGGAAGAGAACTGGAAATAGGACACCTGAAAAGTGTCAGTGCTTTCAGAGTGAGCCTGTGCACACAGCACTCAGCACACAGGCTGATGGCAGAAACAGAAGAGCTGGAGCCCAGAGAGAGTTTTCTGTCTTGCAGGGTCACTGGGATTGGTGAGCTGAGGAGGAGGGAGCAGCTTCTACAGCTACCTCTGGGCCACGCTCTTCATGAAATAATTCAGGAATGTGTAACACCATTTGCTTACTTTGGGATTAAATGACAGAGTAAATCCCTGAGGCCAAAGCAATATTGCAGAGTTAGCCACGTGCCCTTACAGCTCTGTTCATCACTGCAGGGCACCAGGGCTCGTTAGGAACAGCCTCCCATCACAGCTATTGGTCTGTTAAGCCTGGCTGATGACTCCAGGGTAATATGGGATGTGCTCCCAAGAATCCGGTGTCTTCACAGAGGGGGTGGGATGAGACCCCCTCCTGGCTGCTGGACATCCTGAGCAGTGCTGGGGAACTGCCCTCACTGTGGTCACACAGCAGAACACACCAGGGCATCACCCAGGGCAATGCAGATGGACCCCTGAATGGCTCAGGGGCTTCAGGAGACAACGGGGGTGACATTGCCAGCCTGTACCCCCAGCAAGGACTGATGGCAGTGAGAATGGCTCAGGGCACCCATCTCTTCACAGTGCCTGTTACTTCATGCAGTTTATTAATTCTTTGAACACCCAAAATTAAATGGGAACAGAAAAAAAAGCAGTAAAAGGGTAGCTTTACAGTAGAGGACTAACTGCAGCAAAGCATCTGTGCTGTGCTCAGTCTGAAAACATGGAGTTTGTCTTCATCAGACTGAGTGTGGGCCAAGCAGTGGGAATTTGGATGGGAAGGCTCTGCTTTTGCAAGAGGAACCCAGAAACACGAGAGAGGCACGAGTGAGCGCCATGGAGTGTCTGTGCTGGTGAGCCCAGCAGAGCTCCTGGTGCTCTGTGTCCCAGGGGATTGCTGATCCTGCAGTCCCACACAGATGGGACACACACACAGCACAGGGCTCGTGTGGAACTGCAGAGCCTCGAGCAGGGGGAGCAGAGGCTCAGGCTGTGCTTGGGGCTGGGGGACTGCAAGGGCTGCTGTGCTCCAGCACAGAAAGGCAGTAAATCACTGCCAGACATCTCTGTTTGCCAGCTGTGGAGATTTAACAGGAGCAAGGGGAGGGATAACGGAGGGATAACGTGACCCTGGGACAGAAAAGCTGCTGCAGTTGTAGGGCACAGGCATAATAAAAAAAAAGGCAAGGAGAGAGTTCCTTCTGAATGGCAGAGGGAAAGGAAAGACCATATTTGTCATCAAGGTAACATTAATCTCTAGATCCAAACTGCCAACAAAGTATTTTGGAATGACTCCTCAGCTGGGATTGAATGTCCCAGGGAACGAGGTGCTCAGCTTGCTGAGTGCCACATGGGGCTTTATCACAGCAATACCTGGAGTTACAATTGCTGTCATGTTGGTCATAAAGAAACACTAAACAGAGGAGGGGAAGCCCACTGGATCTCCAGAAGACTCAACCATCTGACTTTTCATTTCTGCACTGACAGACCAGGTTACCTGTGTTACTCTGCACCCAGGAAACAGATTTTGCAAGTAGCTCATTTTATCTGAGAAACAGTGAGCCACCACTGTTCATTAAATGTCTTCATCAGTGCCCAGTGAAATCAAAGACAGAATTCCCACTGACCTCAGTGGACAGGACCGTGCTCCACAGCCTGAACCAAAGACAACTAAAGCCAGGAGAAGGTGCTCACTGATTCCAGCAGACTTCAGGTCAGGCCAGGATCTCAGTCATTCATCACTGTACATGAGGGAATTTTTCCATTAAGATGGAAATGAAATATCTCCCCCCTGTATCATCAGGGGGAAGTCACGGCATAACTGCTGAAAAGGCAAGTCAGAAAAATGATGTTGTCTTTCAGTGAGGAAGAATGTTATCCTGGAAACCAAAGCTCTACCATGAAACATCCATAAGCAAAGCACTTGAAAAGAAACTCGATACTAATCACATGCTAAGGAGAAACAGCAATGAAGACCAACCCCCTCCTTGCTGACTCAGACAGGAAACTGTGGCGAGGATGCCACAGAATCATTTATTCCATGCTTAACTGCCACGTACAGAGTTGTCACCTAAACAAGCATTTTCTGAGCAACTCTCTCTGCACTTGACTGCTTTGTTGGAGTAATGGCTGAATAATTAATAATTAATACCAGAACCAGAAGTACTACAGTGCCAGAGGAACTACAGTAGGAAGAGCAAAGGGCTGGAGAATGAGCAGAAAAATGGAGCTGCATCTCAGCACTTTACAAGTCTGTATGACTGGGGCAGAAAATCATGGAGATCTTAAAAGGAACCAATACAGGAAACAAATTTCTTACCAAAACTCTTTGGTGGAATCTCCACACAGAAGATTATACTGTAAACTCATTGAGCTGCTGAAGCTCCTCTGCCTGACCAGCACAGAGCAGAGACAAGCTCACAGCTAATGGAGAAGTTCATTAGGAGCAGGAAGTGGGTTAGATTAATTTCTTCATAACACTGATTGACTTGGACAGCACATTTCACTAACATTTATCCTGCAGGGAAGCCTAATTATGATTTCTCTGAGTGACAGGATAAGATGACACAAAACATGTAATCAAATTTTGAAAGGGCAAATTAGTGCTGTAATTGTTTGATAATTCCTCTCCAGTGTAGCTTGAGCAGTTCAACATCTCCAAAGGAATGAGGGTCTGAAAGTGCCTCAATAAACGCCACTCACGGGACATTCTTGCACCTCCTGGGTCCGTGTGCTTGCAAATGAGAACCTGGAGCTGTGGATGGCTGCTTCCCACTGTCCCCACCGTGCCCTTGGGTCTGCTGCCATGGAAATTGTCACCTGCCAGACACTGCCTCTGGTGCCCCAGGGCAGCCTTCTGATGTGCTCCAGCTACCAAAGCTTTCACTCCACTGAGGCCTCTGCTCTGTGTTTGGCTCTGCCCTTGATTAAGGGATCAAAGGCACAGCTTTGTCACAGTTAGGCAGCAGAAGGGACTCCTGGTCCTTAGAGCTGAAGGCATTTTCTACCCAGTGGCTCAAGGGAGGATGTGACTGAGTGGAAAGGTTCAGACACGTGTGTGTCATCTGGTGCAGACAGACGTGTCACCTCCCTGCTTTGATTCCCATTGCAGCCAAAGCATTTGTGACTACAGCAGAGGGATGACAAGAAACATAAATGCAGGCAGGATTTCAGAGCCTTTGAGGGCACAGAGCAGCACACAGTTCTCAGTGTGCAGCGGGGGAGGATGGCTGCAGGGACAGCTTTCTCTGCAGCCCTTGTCCTACACGTTCAGCTCAGGCCGTGCCATCATCGGGGGGAGATGAGACACCGGTGATGACGAGCTGCATGGGCTGCTCATTATGGCCCGAGCTGTACAGAGCACAGTGCCTGTCCTTTGGCTCCAATTTGTTAAAGACAAGTACAGGGTAATTATCAGGGTAATGTGTCCGAGGGAATTGGTGCTGATGGCAGGTGTCAGGTCAGACCCAGCCCTGCTGAGGCAGCACGAGGCCAGCAGAGATCCTGGGGCTCAGCCGTGGCTCAGGGCTCCCCTGGTGCCCTCCCTGACCCCTGCCCCGTGGGCACAGCAGGGCCCTGGGGACCAGGAGAGCCCACAGGGCTGGGGAGCAGCAGCCTGCACCCTCCTCCCAGCTGGGACAGAGAGGGAGATTTTCAGTTGAATTAATTTTGAAGAGATCTTTCTGGATCCAACTGAAATTCTAGATGAACACAATAAGTTACACACTTCAGAGTACAGATCAATCTGTATCCTTGAGGACAACCCTAAGGTTATCATGGGTCACAGGTGATTAATATGCAAACTTCCTAATTCTGCCTGAAAAGCCATCAGAGGAATTGTGTGCTATGGAATATATAATGATTTCTTTAGTCCCTCAAGTCCTTTTTGTATGTGAGCTGATGGAAGGAGGAACTGAACATTCTATAGTAATCGATGGACTAAATAAAACATAAATTTACTTATAAAAATATTTAAAATACTAAAATATAAATACTGCTAATAAAATGTGGTGTGATTCAAGGATGACTGTGTGATTCTGAGTAAATGAAATCCAGGCAGAGCTGGAGCGAGGCTGGAGAGGAGGCCGTGCTGTGCCAGGCAGAGGCAGAGCTGGAGCGAGGCTGGAGAGGAGGCCGTGCTGTGCCGGGCTGAGGCAGAGCTGGAGCGAGGCTGGAGAGGAGGCCGTGCTGTGCCAGGCAGAGCTGGAGCGAGGCTGGAGAGGAGGCCGTGCTGTGCCAGGCAGAGCTGGAGCGAGGCTGGAGAGGAGGCCGTGCTGTGCCAGGCTGAGGCAGAGCTGGAGCGAGGCTGGAGAGGAGGCCGTGCTGTGCCAGGCTGAGCTGGAGCGAGGCTGGAGAGGAGGCCGTGCTGTGCCAGGCTGAGGCAGAGCTGGAGCGAGGCTGGAGAGGAGGCCGTGCTGTGCCAGGCTGAGGCAGAGCTGGAGCGAGGCTGGAGAGGAGGCCGTGCTGTGCCAGGCTGAGCTGGAGCGAGGCTGGAGAGGAGGCCGTGCTGTGCCAGGCTGAGGCAGAGCTGGAGCGAGGCTGGAGAGGAGGCCGTGCTGTGCCGGGCTGAGGCAGAGCTGGAGCGAGGCTGGAGAGGAGGCCGTGCTGTGCCAGGCTGAGCTGGAGCGAGGCTGGAGAGGAGGCCGTGCTGTGCCAGGCTGAGGCAGAGCTGGAGCGAGGCTGGAGAGGAGGCCGTGCTGTGCCGGGCTGAGGCAGAGCTGGAGCGAGGCTGGAGAGGAGGCCGTGCTGTGCCAGGCTGAGGCAGAGCTGGAGCGAGGCTGGAGAGGAGGCCGTGCTGTGCCAGGCTGAGGCAGAGCTGGAGCGAGGCTGGAGAGGAGGCCGTGCTGTGCCGGGCTGAGCTGGAGCGAGGCTGGAGAGGAGGCCGTGCTGTGCCAGGCTGAGCTGGAGCGAGGCTGGAGAGGAGGCCGTGCTGTGCCAGGCAGAGCTGGAGCGAGGCTGGAGAGGAGGCCGTGCTGTGCCAGGCAGAGCTGGAGCGAGGCTGGAGAGGAGGCCGTGCTGTGCCGGGCTGAGGCAGAGCTGGAGCGAGGCTGGAGAGGAGGCCGTGCTGTGCCAGGCTGAGGCAGAGCTGGAGCGAGGCTGGAGAGGAGGCCGTGCTGTGCCAGGCAGAGCTGGAGCGAGGCTGGAGAGGAGGCCGTGCTGTGCCGGGCTGAGGCAGAGCTGGAGCGAGGCTGGAGAGGAGGCCGTGCTGTGCCAGGCTGAGCTGGAGCGAGGCTGGAGAGGAGGCCGTGCTGTGCCAGGCAGAGCTGGAGCGAGGCTGGAGAGGAGGCCGTGCTGTGCCAGGCTGAGCTGGAGCGAGGCTGGAGAGGAGGCCGTGCTGTGCCAGGCTGAGCTGGAGCGAGGCTGGAGAGGAGGCCGTGCTGTGCCGGGCTGAGGCAGAGCTGGAGCGAGGCTGGAGAGGAGGCCGTGCTGTGCCAGGCAGAGGCAGAGCTGGAGCGAGGCTGGAGAGGAGGCCGTGCTGTGCCAGGCAGAGCTGGAGCGAGGCTGGAGAGGAGGCCGTGCTGTGCCAGGCTGAGCTGGAGCGAGGCTGGAGAGGAGGCCGTGCTGTGCCAGGCAGAGGCAGAGCTGGAGCGAGGCTGGAGAGGAGGCCGTGCTGTGCCGGGCTGAGCTGGAGCGAGGCTGGAGAGGAGGCCGTGCTGTGCCAGGCTGAGCTGGAGCGAGGCTGGAGAGGAGGCCGTGCTGTGCCAGGCTGAGCTGGAGCGAGGCTGGAGAGGAGGCCGTGCTGTGCCAGGCTGAGGCAGAGCTGGAGCGAGGCTGGAGAGGAGGCCGTGCTGTGCCGGGCTGAGGCAGAGCTGGAGCGAGGCTGGAGAGGAGGCCGTGCTGTGCCAGGCTGAGCTGGAGCGAGGCTGGAGAGGAGGCCGTGCTGTGCCAGGCTGAGCTGGAGCGAGGCTGGAGAGGAGGCCGTGCTGTGCCAGGCAGAGCTGGAGCGAGGCTGGAGAGGAGGCCGTGCTGTGCCAGGCTGAGGCAGAGCTGGAGCGAGGCTGGAGAGGAGGCCGTGCTGTGCCGGGCTGAGGCAGAGCTGGAGCGAGGCTGGAGAGGAGGCCGTGCTGTGCCAGGCAGAGCTGGAGCGAGGCTGGAGAGGAGGCCGTGCTGTGCCAGGCAGAGCTGGAGCGAGGCTGGAGAGGAGGCCGTGCTGTGCCAGGCTGAGGCAGAGCTGGAGCGAGGCTGGAGAGGAGGCCGTGCTGTGCCAGGCAGAGCTGGAGCGAGGCTGGAGAGGAGGCCGTGCTGTGCCAGGCTGAGGCAGAGCTGGAGCGAGGCTGGAGAGGAGGCCGTGCTGTGCCAGGCTGAGGCAGAGCTGGAGCGAGGCTGGAGAGGAGGCCGTGCTGTGCCAGGCAGAGCTGGAGCGAGGCTGGAGAGGAGGCCGTGCTGTGCCAGGCAGAGGCAGAGCTGGAGCGAGGCTGGAGAGGAGGCCGTGCTGTGCCAGGCTGAGGCAGAGCTGGAGCGAGGCTGGAGAGGAGGCCGTGCTGTGCCAGGCAGAGGCAGAGCTGGAGCGAGGCTGGAGAGGAGGCCGTGCTGTGCCAGGCAGAGGCAGAGCTGGAGCGAGGCTGGAGAGGAGGCCGTGCTGTGCCAGGCAGAGGCAGAGCTGGAGCGAGGCTGGAGAGGAGGCCGTGCTGTGCCGGGCTGAGCTGGAGCGAGGCTGGAGAGGAGGCCGTGCTGTGCCAGGCTGAGCTGGAGCGAGGCTGGAGAGGAGGCCGTGCTGTGCCAGGCTGAGGCAGAGCTGGAGCGAGGCTGGAGAGGAGGCCGTGCTGTGCCAGGCTGAGGCAGAGCTGGAGCGAGGCTGGAGAGGAGGCCGTGCTGTGCCGGGCTGAGGCAGAGCTGGAGCGAGGCTGGAGAGGAGGCCGTGCTGTGCCAGGCAGAGCTGGAGCGAGGCTGGAGAGGAGGCCGTGCTGTGCCAGGCAGAGCTGGAGCGAGGCTGGAGAGGAGGCCGTGCTGTGCCGGGCTGAGGCAGAGCTGGAGCGAGGCTGGAGAGGAGGCCGTGCTGTGCCAGGCTGAGCTGGAGCGAGGCTGGAGAGGAGGCCGTGCTGTGCCGGGCTGAGGCACCCTAACCCTAACCCTTCCCCACCCCAGGTCCCACCCCTGGCAACGAGGGCTTTCCCAGCAGGCACATAATGCAGGTGCAGCCCGTGATTCTTGCCCTCTGAACAGAGGCCTTTTCCCTAATCCACAGATTCTCTTCCTCTAAAGACTTTTCTTTTCTGGCAGATGTTGAACAGATGCTTTTTATTATAAACAGATGGGAAAGATTTTTCAATTACCAATTATTCAAAGTGACAAAGGGGCCTGTTGCCTAACTTAGAGATGATATTGAAATAATATTTATGCACATTCAAAAAATAACATTAAAATAGTATTATCAATCTGGATTATATTAAAATGATATTTAATCCTATTTACTGTGTTTGAAATGTTATCCTATTCCAGTCTACTCCAAGAGACAGGATCTATCTGGAGCAGACTGGAGGTGCAGATCCCAAAGGGATCCTACCACTCTGAGCTCCAGTTCCAGGCTCTGTGGGACGGTCTGGGAGGCAGCACAGCCAATAAACTGCATTTTCAGCACTGTTGCCTACAGTAATCAATATTAATTACATCCAAAAGAATCTGAGTTCATTTTAATAAGCACTGACTTGAGTGTGAAGAAAAGAGAGAGATGAGAGAAGGCTGCAGAACAATCAGAAAATGCCAGTCAAGAGGGAACTCCCAGTGCCTTGCCCAGCTCACCCAACACGCCCACAAGCCCGAATTATCCAGGTAGAAAATTCCAGTGTCCTAAGTTTTCTTCACAGTGCCTCTTTGGAACGTTTTTAGTCTCTAATCATGTTGGTCTAACACTAAACAAAGCCTTTGTTTGCTCATTCACCTTGGGGATGGACAGGATAACTCTGGGGGAGAATGAAAAACTAGAGTTTGTTCAGAAGCTAAATCAGTACGAGGGAGCTGTTTGCTTTCAGGATTACCATTCGTGCCTCTGCTATTGTTTAGAATGTTCTGAAGAGGAAAAAGATGATGCATTTCCCTCTAACCTCACATGAACACTCCTGTTACTGTCATTCAAATATTCCAGCACTGCTGAAGCCCTGTAAGGCTTTCACAGGCACTGAAAATTCCGTGTGTTCTCCCTCTCCCCAGCCACCAGTGATGGCAAAAGCTTTGTGTGACCAAGGCAAAATCACAGAAAGGGACCAGCCATTTGGTGCCCAACCATTCCCATCAAAGCCTTCAGCAACTGCAGTTGTTTGATTTTCAGCAGATTTCTTTTTCAAATATTAAACAAGAGCAGATTTTCCTCTTAATTCCTGTTTGATTGCAGAGGGAATTTGCATGAAAGGATATTCCTGGAGATTCAAATGAGCAGTTAGAAATGATGTCTCATGAAGTGTTCAGAAAACACGCAAACAATACGCATTCTTTGGGATTCTTTGTCAGGGCAGATGCAACAATAGACCTCAGGAAAGACGAGCAGATGTTATTCTGCACACTCCTCATTTCAGAGGCTTTAGAAATTCATGAGGTCTTTTGTAGGTTTTATGAATCTTCTAATAACAGTGCAGCTGTTCCATTCAGGAGCCAGAGTCATCCTCAGAGTTTGTTGCATGCTCAGATGCCGAAGGAACGGCCCCTGACAGGTCTGGGGGATGTTCTGCCCCCAGGCCAGCCCAGCAGGGTCTGTGAGCTCCTGACAGGTCTGGGGGATGTTCTGCCCCAGGCCAGCCCAGCAGGGTCTGTGAGCTCCTGACAGGTCTGGGGGATGTTCTGCCCCAGGCCAGCCCAGCAGGGTCTGTGAGCTCCTGACAGGTCTGGGGGATGTTCTGCCCCAGGCCAGCCCAGCAGGGTCTGTGAGCTCCTGACAGGTCTGGGGGATGTTCTGCCCCAGGCCAGCCCAGCAGGGTCTGTGAGCTCCTGACAGGTCTGGGGGATGTTCTGCCCCAGGCCAGCCCAGCAGGGTCTGTGAGCTCCTGACAGGTCTGGGGGATGTTCTGCCCCAGCCCAGCCCAGCAGGGTCTGTGAGCTCCTGACAGGTCTGGGGGATGTTCTGCCCCAGGCCAGCCCAGCCCAGCAGGGCCTGTGAGCTCCTGACAGGTCTGGGGGATGTTCTGCCCCAGGCCAGCCCAGCAGGGTCTGTGAGCTCCTGACAGGTCTGGGGGATGTTCTGCCCCAGCCCAGCCCAGCAGGGTCTGTGAGCTCCTGACAGGTCTGGGGGATGTTCTGCCCCAGGCCAGCCCAGCCCAGCAGGGCCTGTGAGCTCCTGACAGGTCTGGGGGATGTTCTGCCCCAGGCCAGCCCAGCAGGGTCTGTGAGCTCCTGACAGGTCTGGGGGATGTTCTGCCCCCAGGCCAGCCCAGCAGGGTCTGTGAGCTCCTGACAGGTCTGGGGGATGTTCTGTCCCAGCCCAGCCCAGCAGGGTCTGTGAGCTCCTGACAGGTCTGGGGGATGTTCTGCCCCAGCCCAGCCCAGCAGGGTCTGTGAGCTCCTGACAGGTCTGGGGGATGTTCTGCCCCAGGCCAGCCCAGCAGGGTCTGTGAGCCCCTGACAGGTCTGGGGGATGTTCTGTCCCAGCCCAGCCCAGCAGGGTCTGTGAGCTCCTGACAGGTCTGGGGGATGTTCTGCCCCAGGCCAGCCCAGCCCAGCAGGGCCTGTGAGCTCCTGACAGGTCTGGGGGATGTTCTGCCCCAGGCCAGCCCAGCAGGGTCTGTGAGCTCCTGACAGGTCTGGGGGATGTTCTGCCCCAGGCCAGCCCAGCCCAGCAGGGTCTGTGAGCTCCTGACAGGTCTGGGGGATGTTCTGTCCCAGCCCAGCCCAGCAGGGTCTGTGAGCTCCTGACAGGTCTGGGGGATGTTCTGCCCCAGCCCAGCCCAGCAGGGTCTGTGAGCTCCTGACAGGTCTGGGGGATGTTCTGCCCCAGCCCAGCCCAGCAGGGTCTGTGAGCTCCTGACAGGTCTGGGGGATGTTCTGCCCCAGGCCAGCCCAGCAGGGTCTGTGAGCTCCTGACAGGTCTGGGGGATGTTCTGCCCCAGGCCAGCCCAGCAGGGTCTGTGAGCTCCTGACAGGTCTGGGGGATGTTCTGCCCCCAGGCCAGCCCAGCAGGGTCTGTGAGCTCCTGACAGGTCTGGGGGATGTTCTGCCCCAGCCCAGCCCAGCAGGGTCTGTGAGCTCCTGACAGGTCTGGGGGATGTTCTGCCCCCAGGCCAGCCCAGCAGGGCCTGTGAGCTCCTGACAGGTCTGGGGGATGTTCTGCCCCAGGCCAGCCCAGCAGGGTCTGTGAGCTCCTGACAGGTCTGGGGGATGTTCTGCCCCAGCCCAGCCCAGCAGGGTCTGTGAGCTCCTGACAGGTCTGGGGGATGTTCTGTCCCAGCCCAGCCCAGCAGGGTCTGTGAGCTCCTGACAGGTCTGGGGGATGTTCTGCCCCAGGCCAGCCCAGCAGGGTCTGTGAGCTCCTGACAGGTCTGGGGGATGTTCTGCCCCAGGCCAGCCCAGCCCAGCAGGGTCTGTGAGCTCCTGACAGGTCTGGGGGATGTTCTGCCCCAGCCCAGCCCAGCAGGGTCTGTGAGCTCCTGACAGGTCTGGGGGATGTTCTGCCCCAGCCCAGCCCAGCAGGGTCTGTGAGCTCCGTGTCTCCCCCTCCTCCCTGCCCTGGGCACTGCTGGGCATGGCTGCAGTGCTTTGGTCTCCATCCTTTGGTACAGACACCTCACAGCAATTCAACCTGCAACACTTCCACTCTCTACAGGGGCAGCACTGCGATTATTCTCTGATTCTATGGAAAGAAGCACTGAAGTTGTCAGCAATAGCACAGCCACACACGAGTGTGCTCTCATTACATTCTGGTCAGGCAGGACACAAATCATGTTGCAGATGGTTGTGCTGGGACATGTGGGTTTGATCAGCACTTGCACTGTGCTGAACCCTCTGGGATTGCTCAGAGCCAAGCTGTTCTCCACCAACCCTCCCCTGACAGGGGGACATTCCCTCCTGGCTTGGGGATTTCCAGATGGAACAGTTACATCTTTGCTCATTCGCCATTTTTGTTGGCTCACCTTGCATTCATTTTAAATTCACTGAAGGGTTTATTTAGCTCTTTACTCTCCTGCTAATCTTGAAAAATGTTTCTTTAATCTCACTCATGTAGTAACTGCTGTAGCAATTGGATAGTCCCCAAAATAAACCCAGACATTTTCCATCTTGAGCTTGGCTACTCTCCAAAAGGTAGGACAGTGGCTCCCAGGCTTCTGTTCCTGATCTGTGGTTTGAAAATACATCTTGGTTACCTTGAGTGTTCCTTCAATGTGGCAAATCAGCTCTCTAGATGCAAAGCCTCAGAGTGGGAATTCATCAGGCACAGGACCCGTGCAACAGAATTCCTCTGGTACGTGCTCACATCAGTTTAACAACAGTGACGTTTATTTCACCAAAACCATTTACAGTTTGCATGCAGTGTATTTATTCCTCACAGGAGAACTCGCCTGCTTTGTGTGTTCAGCACTGGCAGCAGCAATGTACAAATGCTTACTAATAACTGTAATCTGAAATTCCTGAGCGCAGAAGAGACGTGGAAGAAAACACATAATTCAGGTAACAGCAAGAGGTGCTTTGAAAAAAAGGTTCTGTGAGGTGAGGTAGACTTGGCTTTGCCATGGAAGACACTTGGAATAAGAGCTGAATTAGCGCTGTAAGTACTGGTCTGTGGCAGCACTGGAGCACCAAACTTGGAATGGGATTAACTCCTCCAGGGGGATCTCGGTTCAAAGGAGGGACAGACCCCGAGGATAAAATGTCTCACAGAACAATTAAAGTAGTGGCTGGACAGGTCCTGACAGGCCCTTAATATCCAGACAAACACACTGAGTGTCAGTGACTGAGAAATCTCACTCTGGCTTTCCCCAGAAAACTGCTTTTCCTGGAATTAAAAACCAGGCCAGCAGAGTGCACAAAGGAAGCCCTGGCTCCTGTGCCTCCTGGAGAAGGAAGTTTGGACAGCCTGATGATTAAAAATAGAGGAAAGAAGTAGAACAACAGAAAAAGAGCAGGAGCTGGGACTTCAGCTGGGGCTTGATCAAAGAGCTGAGCTGAGTCTGGGGGCTATCAGGGGGCAGATCCACACCCTCCCTTCCTTCCTTCCTTCCTTCCTTCCTTCCTGAGTCCCGGTGAGTCAGGGATGGTTCCCACCCTGGGGCGCTGCTGCTGACACTCTCACACCTCACTGTCCCTGGGGGGTTGTTTTTGCTGTAGATTCATCAGTTTGAAATGGGGACAAGCCAAGCTGCCCTGCAGGCAGGTGCCAGTGCAGGGCACAGCTGTTCCTGTGTCAGCCCAGCAGCCACAGCTCTGCTTTCAGCTCATCACACAGATCCCTGTGCAGAGCCCACTGCAGACACAGTTCCCAACAACCTCCCAGCTCCAGGGCTCCAGAGGAAGTGCTAAAGGAATGAGAGGAAATCTGACAACTAATACTTCCTATTTTCCTAGAGGTCCTGCCCAGAAGAGCAAGCTGCCACGTGGCACGCTGGCCTGTGCTCTTGGGGCTGGTGTGAGGCTGGGAATGGACTGACACAGCACTGTTTTGGGTTCCCCTGAATGCCACTGAGGCTGGCTGAAGTGACTGTTCTGAGCAACATTCACTTCATGACTGCAGAATAAAGGAAAGCATCTTTCCTTTCTCCTCTAAAGACAATGCCTGCTCATTAGGGTTGGGATGTCCATATGTTTTCCTAACTCAGGCTGCAGCACTGTATGTGGAATTGCTGCTAATTGCTTTTGTATCTAATCATTTGAAGATGCTTAGGCTAATAAAGACTGAGTTTGAAGAGACTGCCAGAGATACCCGGCTGTGTCACTGAGGTGGGAGCTGAACAGCTCAGCTGTCTCCTGGCAGGTCCCATGCAGAGACCAGGAATTTAGGGAATGACACAAGTAATGGGTTTGAGTGTTCAGAAATTTGTATCAGCTCTTGTGCACTTCTGGGCCCCTGCCCTTTATGTGCCACCGTCACCAAACACTTTGCAGCACTTGGAGAGGACAAAGTAGACGTGTGAGCTTTGTGTGAAACGCTGGAAGTGAGGGAATGCTCTCGGAGCTCGGGATGAGCAGGGAATGGGAGGCAGAGCAGGTGCTCCCCTGCAGATCTTTGCCTGCTCCTGCTTTCCTCAGCCCTGAAATGGGCACACTCCTGTCTGTAACTGCTCCTGCCAGGCTCCCCAGAGAGAATGAAGAGAGAGTGGTGCTGGAGAACTGAGACTGCCCTTCTTCAGCTGCACTGGGAAACTGCTCGCAGACATTCCCCCCATGCAGACCAGGACCCAGACAGGGGTATTCTGTCACGTTTGTGCAACTCTTCAGTTCACAGGATGAGCTAAAGGACAATCTGAGGCATCTCCAGGCAGTTCAGGACACTGTGCCATCAGCCAGGCTGGCAGTGTTTCAGCTATAATAGAAGCAGTTTAACATCACCAAGAGGTTACATGCTCAGCCTCTGACCCAGCCAAAGGTGCCAGCAATCAGTGGGAATGCCACAAGCAGAAAGCTCGCAGCCAGTCAAACCCCAAAACAAGCACCAGCCACACCAGGCTACTTTTAAAATATCAGGGCCTAATAAAAACAATCTCCCAGACCTCAAGTCGATGAAAAAGGACCACCCAGCTGAGGCAGCTCAATGTCCTGCAGCACCAGCCCAGGCCCTGGCACACTGACTGCCCTGCAATCCCTCCTGACCACAGACAGATGCTGCCACTGCCCACCTGGGGGAAGCATGAGGGAAAAGGAAAATTAGGAACCTCAAAAATGCCTTTACTTCCATTACCCTCTCTCTCAGAAACGTTACCTAACGCTTCCAGTGCTTTTTTTTCTTTCTAAGAATTAAACTCTCAGTATACAAAGGAAAGGTCTGAAAATGTCTGTAGCTTTAAAGGGCTGTGTCCTGACTTCATTTCTGTGTTATAAATACTGGCAAAGCTAGTCCGTAATTTTGATTTAAAAAATAATCTATAAATAAACAAGTGTGGTTGATGAAGCAAAACTGTGTTTCCAGCAGAGGCATATGCTCAACCACAGAATAATAAAGAAACAAAAGGCTTCATCCAGAACCTTCCAAAACATGTTGTCACTGTGCCTGGGGGCTTCAGCTGCTGGCTCCCAGTCCTGTTCCCTTTGCAGCCAGCTCCAGAGGAACTCCCCTCTCCAGTGCAGTTAAACCCACAGTGAGTGGTTTTTGGAAGGCACTGTTATTTTTCTGGTTGCCTTTCCTTTCAGGCATTTCCCGCAGCCCAGAGCTGCTGTCTGTGCCCCGAGGGAGGGCTGTCCTGCCTGGGCTGGGCACGGTGTGTGCCCAGGGCTGCAGCCACAGCTGCTGCTCCACACGCTGGTTTTAGAGTCAAGGTTTTCTTGAGAGAGCGCCTGAAGGACTCCTAAGGCGGCTTTTCCTCTCTGATCCGTGCTCCCACCTTGGATACAGCGGGAATGGTATCCTCAGAGAGCAGGGCTCCAGCCAGTGTCTGATGGATGAGTTACTGAAAGCTCTGCCTTCAACTGAGTTCAGCTCCCACACCTGGACCGAGCTCAGCTCCCACACCCAGCCTGTGCTCCCGCTCCAGAGGAAAGCCTCACTCCTCAGTAAGGGGCCCAGCAGTCACTGGTAACAACTGGAACAGAGCCCTCAGGCAGTTGTCAGCGGGCTGGCCTGGACAGGCAGCAATCCTGGGCTGATCCCAGCCCTGCAGCCCTGCCCGGGGTCCCACAAGGCTGCAGAGATGCTGGGACGGCTGTTCCAGCTGCTCAGACCTTCCCAAGGTGAGTCTTTCAAAAACAGACTCCACTGACGCGCTCGGGGTGGAATTGTTGGATTTTTGGCCTTTTGAGCTTATCATACCCTGGAGTTTATCCTGCTGCTTTAAACAAGTGAGCTGAAGGGTCAGGGTGTGCATGGTATTGTTAAGCGAAGGTTCCATATTCCTTCCTTCCCATGAAGAATAATCTTTGGCATTTTGGTATCTAAAGCATGTTTCCAGACTGAATATCGGGATATTCTGAACCACATTCCAGTCCAATCAGGGATGTCCCAGTCTGTGAGAACGCTGCTGTCAACAGGATAACACTGGATAAGAGTATTTATCTGCATGAAGAAAATGCCATTTTTTCTTTGTTCCACTCCTTAAAATGTAGGTTGCATCTTAAACAGTTCTGTGCTGCTGGAACAGGAATGGAACCTGCTTTTTACTCCTCGTCTCTCACCAATGAGCATTAGCAGGTACAATTAGGCGTGACATTTGGGTAAATATTGCACGTGTTGAGATAACAGCCAAAGCGCCCAGGAGACAGATCAGTAACAGGAAAGGAAGGGGGACAAAGGCCTGGAGAGAGACTTTTGTGCTGGCAAAAGAAACACACAAGTGTGTTTATTTATTTACCTCCCCCCCAAGCTCCTGATATGCTGCCCAGTTGTAATTATTCACTTTCTGTCAATATTAATCTTAATATTCAGCATTAACCTGAATTCTCAGGCTTCTCGTAAACCCCCAACTAATTCCAGATGTTGGTATTCTGAACTTCTGACTTTGTATAAATTAAAATAACTTTAATACTCATATTCACTGATTTTATTTAATGCTGAACAGTTCAATACTAAGCCCAGGCTGAGAATGGGGATGTTTCTGTTAAAAGTATGCATGGAGACAAAACAAAAATGCTCAACTATTACCTGTACCAACAGATTTGCTGCTAGGCACCATATTGTTTTACAGGTTGAGCAGTCTGACAGGATCATCCCATCACCCAGGGCTGGACTGTAATCCCTTCCTGCTGGATGGGAATGTCACCCTGGGGATTTCCTGCCTTTAGTCACAGTTGGTTACTCAGCACCGAGCTCGGGGCATCGGCCGTGCTCACATCTGGGTTACTGGAGCTTGGCCTTAAGGTCTTTGTAAAGAACAACAGACACAGGTTGCAGTCAGTTCCAACTGAAAACTGCTTTAGCTTGTCTTTAAAAGTGACACAAACCCGGAATATTTTATCTGCACCTTAAGGAAATGTCAAACTGTTCCCCAGAGGTACCCAAGTTACCCTGCATGAGAACCATCTGCTGTTCTCCTCACTCCCAGCAGTCGGTGCTCAGCACCCAGCACTGCGGGAAGGGACATGACCTGCTCGTGGTCCAGGTGGGAGTGAGGGACAAGGGACACCACTGGAGACAGGCACTGGCCTGAAAAGAGGAGCAGTGTGAGGTGCTGGGGTTAGGCTGTGGCTCCTTCCCTCGCCCTCCCTCCCTGGGAGGCTGAACTGACTCCTGTGGTGAGGCTGCCACGCCATGGAGCTGCCCTGCAAAAACCTTTCTGTCTAACTGCATCTGAGACCAGCATCTGCCTCGGTGAATGCTGGAGATATTCTCAAAAAAATCAGTTTCAAAGTGCCACTGAAGCACCATCTGGACCACACGCTTATTCACAGAATATGCAAACCTACAGCCATTCCAAAGTGATGCAGCCGAGAGAGAGTAATTCATTAATTCATTCATTTTGCTTTCCTTCATTAGCTGCTTTTTAAGGAAGGGTCAGCTTTTTGCTGTGTTTCTCTTGTGAAACCATGTGAGGTTTGAGGCTGACCAGTTTAAACAGCCCTCTGGGTGGTTTCAGAGCAGAGCACTCCTGGAGCTGTGGAGCCTGGCCACAGTGGCCGAGCCCCGGTGACCTGCTGAGGGTGGTCCAGCAGGCCCACCCCTCCTTTCCAGTGGCCAATTTGCAAAGCTGTGCTCATCTGGACAAGGGACTGAGCTAGTTTTTTTCTTTTGCAGCTCCCAGATGTTTTTGGGTAAGTTTTGAACATTCAGTTTAACAGTGTTTTAAATAAAAGCACACAGATGATTTTAAAATAAAACTTCTTGCTGTTTGCTGGAGATGATTGACAGTGTGTAAACACCACACATGTGAAAATCAGTATACACTGGGTTTTCAGTTTTCATTGTGGTCAGCCTTGCTGAAAGAGGGATGCTGTGGTTTGGCTCTTTGCTTTTAGCTTTGTTTCAATCGGTTATGAATTTGATCTTTTTTCTGTTCATAGAAGTGAACTCCAGTGCCACCACCACCTTTAGGTGCAGCTGCTGAGATCTCACCCAGACACAGTCCCCTGGTGTGAGCCCTGGCCCTCATCCCCAGTCATGATCCCCAGCCATCATCCCCAGTCATGATTCCCAGCCATGATCCCCAGCCATGATCCCAGCCATGATTCCCAGCCATGATCCCAGCCATGATTCCCAGCCATGATTCCCAGCCATGATCCCCAGCCATCATCCCCAGCCATGATTCCCAGCCATGATCCCAGCCATGATCCCAGCCATGATTCCCAGCCATGATCCCCAGCCATGATTCCCAGCCATGATTCCCAGCCATGATCCCCAGCCATCATCCCCAGCCATGATCCCAGCCATGATTCCCAGTCATGATCCCCAGCCATCATCCCCAGCCATGATCCCAGCCATGATTCCCAGCCATCATCCCCAGCCATGATCCCAGCCATGATTCCCAGCCATGATCCCCAGCCATCATCCCCAGCCATGATCCCCAGCCATGATCCCAGCCATGATTCCCAGCCATGATCCCCAGCCATGATTCCCAGCCATGATCCCCAGCCATCATCCCCAGCCATCATCTCCAGCCATCATCCCCAGCCATGATCCCCAGCCATCATCCCCAGCCATCATCCCCAGCCATCATCCCCAGCCATGATTCCCAGCCATCATCCCCAGCCATGATCCCCAGCCATCATCCCCAGCCATGATCCCCAGCCATGATTCCCAGCCATCATCCCCAGCCATGATCCCCAGCCATCATCCCCAGCCATCATCCCCAGCCATGATTCCCAGCCATCATCCCCAGCCATCATCCCCAGCCATGATCCCCAGCCATCATCCCCAGCCATCATCCCCAGCCATGATTCCCAGCCATCATCCCCAGCCATGATCCCCAGCCATGATCCCCAGCCATGATCCCCAGCCATCATCCCCAGCCATCATCCCCAGCCATCATCCCCAGCCATCATCCCCAGCCATGATCCCAGCCATGATTCCCAGTCATGATCCCCAGCCATCATCCCCAGCCATGATCCCAGCCATGATTCCCAGTCATGATCCCCAGCCATCATCCCCAGCCATCATCCCCAGCCATGATCCCTAGTCATGATTCCCAGCCATGATTCCCAGCCATGATCCCCAGCCATCATCCCCAGCCATGATCCCAGCCATGATTCCCAGTCATGATCCCCAGCCATCATCCCCAGCCATGATCCCAGCCATGATTCCCAGTCATGATCCCCAGCCATCATCCCCAGCCATCATCCCCAGCCATGATCCCTAGTCATGATTCCCAGCCATGATTCCCAGCCATGATCCCAGCCATGATTCCCAGCCATCATCCCCAGCCATCATCCCCAGCCATGATCCCCAGCCATGATCCCCAGCCATCATCCCCAGCCATCATCCCCAGCCATGATCCCCAGCCATCATCCCCAGCCATGATCCCCAGCCATCATCCCCAGCCATGATTCCCAGCCATGATTCCCAGCCATGATTCCCAGCCATGATCCCAGCCATGATTCCCAGTCATCATCCCCAGCCATGATCCCAGTCATGATCCCCAGCCATGATCCCCAGCCATGATCCCAGCCATGATTCCCAGCCATCATCCCCAGCCATCATCCCCAGCCATCATCCCCAGCCATGATCCCCAGCCATGATCCCAGCCATGATTCCCAGCCATGATCCCAGCCATGATTCCCAGCCATCATCCCCAGCCATCATCCCCAGCCATCATCCCCAGCCATGATCCCCAGCCATCATCCCCAGCCATCATCCCCAGCCATCATCCCCAGCCATGATCCCAGCCATGATTCCCAGCCATCATCCCCAGCCATCATCCCCAGCCATCATCCCCAGCCATGATTCCCAGCCATGATTCCCAGCCATGGTTCCCAGCCATCATCCCCCGCCATGATTCCCAGCCATCATTCCCAGCCATGATTCCCAGCCATGATTCCAGCCATGATCCCAGCCATGATTCCCAGCCATCATCCCCAGCCATGATCCCCAGCCATGATTCCCAGCCATCATCCCCAGCCATGATTCCCAGCCATCATCCCCAGCCATCATCCCCAGCCATCATCCCCAGCCATGATTCCCAGCCATCATTCCCAGCCATCATCCCCAGCCATGATTCCCAGCCATGATTCCCAGCCATGATTCCCAGCCATCATCCCCAGCCATCATCCCCAGCCATCATCCCCAGCCATCATCCCCAGCCATGATTCCCAGCCATGATTCCCAGCCATGATTCCCAGCCATCATCCCCCGCCATGATTCCCAGCCATCATTCCCAGCCATGATTCCCAGCCATGATTCCCAGCCATGATTCCCAGCCATGATCCCAGCCATGATTCCCAGCCATGATCCCAGCCATGATCCCAGCCATGATTCCCAGCCATCATCCCCAGCCATGATTCCCAACCACCATCCCTGCAAGTGGCAAAGCTGTGCTGTGAACACTTTTGACAACCAACTCCTTCATGCCAAATGCAGATTTCACTCTGCCCCTAATACCAGCCAGTCCTGCAACCATGGATTGATTTTAATTTATATGGGAAGGAGAAAATGACCTAAAGGAAAAAAAAACCATCCTTGTAAAATTTCATTTCCTTCTCCCTAGCTCCGTTCCCAATTAAATCTAAGCACATAAGCGTTATCAGAGAAGGCCTGGTGTCAGAGCACATAAGTTCAATCATGTATTATCACATTCATAAACTGTAGGTGTTAAAAGTCTTGAGCTTTTCTGCTGTTACAGCTGGCCCTTTGGAGCGTGGGGAGCAATGAGCACCAGGAGCTGCTCACACCATCGTTCCCTGCCAGGGCCAGGACTCTGGGGATGAACCTCCTCAGAAGTGCATGTGCATTTTCAAAATGCTGTTCTTGGGACCCTGCACCAAGGATTCTTAAGAAATCTGATTTGTCATGTAAGAAGATAAAATGTAAAAAATTAATAACTCTTGCTTTTCACTTTAGAGAAAACTGTTCTCTGAGGGGGAAGCAAACACAGAGTGATTTTCTTCCAGAGAAGTTGTTCCCACCAGCTTTCACACTGCAGAACCCTTCCTGGCCATTTGATGAACTTGCAACAGTGGAGTTAAGGATGAAGACATCATTTCTTGTTGTACTGAGCTCCTGATTATTGTGGGGTTTCACAGGCGTCCTGAGATTCTTCTGAACTCTTAGACAGGGAGTCAAAGCAGCGTTTTCTGCAACCCCCCGAGGAAGTTCCCGGTGAGCCCCATCAGCAGGCACGTTGACAGGCACTGCCTCTGGCAGCTGATCCGTCCCTGCTCAGTGCAGATTTTGGCCATGGCACAGCTCCAGCACCATCTGCTCCCGTGTCTCCAGAGCACAGCAGCGAGGAGCCCTGACAACTGAGGCTGGAACTGCAGAGTGTTCACAGCACAGAGCCCTCCACACGAGTAGGCCTTGAAGGAGGGGGAATGGTTTGAACTGTCCTTACACATTCATTTCGGTATCTTCTGCTCTTTGGTTGAGTACATTGGCCATTGAGTTAAAAATTCAGCAAAAAGCAAATAAATCCTTGACGTTTCTCCAAGGAAACAACGCACATTTTGAAGCTTCCGCTTTGTGTGGAAAAAGACAAACAGGGTGACAGAACTACTATTTTTAATGCTGGAATATGCACTTCCAAATTGTTTTGGTACAGGAAAGCATTTTTGGGTTCTGCAGAAAGGAGCTCTCCGGGCCTGGCTGTGGCTCTGCACTCAGCAAAGGGATGGGCTGTCTCTATACAGGGCTGTGCAGCCCCTGGAATGGATGATCAGAGTCACTGCTGCCAACAGCAGAGGAGGGAGGGAGCTCTGGAGTCACCCAACACAGCCCCGGGGCAAGGCAAGGCCAGCTGAGCCCTCATTCTCCTGTGGTGGCTGTCAGTGACATAAACAACAAATAAAGGCCTCCCTGTCCCTTATCATGTGCCCAGCCCTGCCCTCCCGGAGCAGAGCATGGAAGGGATGGATGGAGCATGAGGCACTACAGCTCTGCCCTGGGAACAACCGCACTGGAATGTGGCCTCAAATGTCAAGGTTAAGAGCATGGGAATGGGAGAATGCACTCCATGTGACAGACATCCATTCTATTGGCTCTTTCACAGCTTCTTCTGCAGCATTTCTTGACTGTGGAGAAAACATTGCTTGGATTCTCTCGGAGAACATGTGACCTCCAATAGTAAAAGAGTTGTTTAAACAAAGATGCTGTTTCTTCTGTGGTGCCCACTGGTATCTCAGCAGAGATCCTGGAGCTTCCTAAAGAGCATTAACCCTTTTAGCTCAGTTAGATCTGGTGACTCCACAGCACCTGGGGGAGTCTGGCAGCAAGGAAAGACATCCAGCAGCTCTGCAGGAAGTGCAGCCAGCCCGGGGCAGATGTGGCACCTCTGTGAGCGCCTGAGGGCTCGGACTGAGCACTCATTTTCACCACAGAAATACTGTACCCAGCACACAGAGCTGAAACAGCAAGGAGCATCTCCTCTAGCATGGAATTAGATATGAAAACAGGGAGAAAGTTGTGTGTGTGAACTACCTGTGTACCTGATCACTGCTGCTGAGTTTGGCCAAACCGACTGGGAACAGCGAGCAGCGAAAAACCTGTCAGTATTTAGAGGCTTCTGGAACAGCTCCATTCTTTAATCATTTCGAAGCTCCAAATAAGCAAGAAAGGACAAATGAACAGCTCTGACAACATACTGACTGACAATGTGTTAACATTTTTAAAGCACTCCAAGGGCGCTTTCCAAAGAGGTTTTGGAAGGTGGCAGAAATGAACAGAATGCGGTGTGTGCAGCCAGGAGCACCGTGTGATGGCAGCTCCAGCGATTCTTCTGCAGTACTGAACATTCTTTGATTTGCAGAAACTCAAACAATCTGTCTCTGAAGAAATAGCTGCAGGATGTTGCAACAGGAAGGAAATGTACTGTGTAAATGCTGTAGCATCCCCAGGAACTGAGCGATGCTGTGGCTAAGGCAAAGTGCTTGGGAAATGCTCAAGTAATACATGTGTCTGAAGGACAGGGTTGGTATGCTCTGAAAGCTGATACAGTTGAAATTACAAGAAGACGTGTCTGCCACCCTGTGTCCATTACAAAGTCACCCAGCTTGTCACCTGGCTTTCCTGTCTGCTTTCCATCGCCTCCTGTTCAAGCACAGGAACAGGTTAAGTTTGCAGCACTGCTCAGTTACACAGAAGCACCAGCCCAGGCAGTTCCTCCCTGCAGCACCCCAGCAGCCCTGGAACAAGGCCTCCCACCTTCCAGATATCCTATCAGCACCACAGCAGCTGGGCTGTTCGGGAAATGTGGCCGTGTGTCCACCTGGAAGGATGGCCAAACATTCCAGGGGGTCACAGAAATTATCCCCTGAAGGGTCCTCTTGTCTCACCATGGGACCACCACGGACTGGGGCAGCTCCATTTGAAACACATGCACTGGAAAAGCATCCCCAAAATGCGGGGTGTGCTGCCACACAGCTCTGCTGCTGCTGAAGGGCTGCACTGGGGAAGAGCTGCTGCTGTGACATATTTGGATTTCCATTCCAGACAAAACAAGAAGTGCACTGTTTAGAAGAGTTCATGTGAGTATTCCATACAGTTTCTGTACCACTGCAGACATCCAGCCCTAACACGAAAATTGTCAGAAAACATGGAAGAATGTGTGAATGTGTTTCACAGCATCCTCTGCTACTTTGTGCACAGAAGTGATGTGTCTCTGTTTGCCATCCAGAAGTCCATGATGGACACTTTCCTGCTTTTTGAGTCCTGGTGAACTATAACCCTGTTTCTGGTCTGTTTGAATTACTGTACAAGCATTCATGTGCTGATGAGCATTTCCAATAAACAATGCAATCCTAACAGTGAAATTCATTGGGGATTTTCCTTTTCATTATCAGTCACGGGACATTAGTCCATATATAACTGTGGTTACTCTTTAGCAACATTTCTGTTTCACACCTACAGAAGGAATCCTGTTTAACCAGGCATGGACTACACACTGTACTGGGAACAGCATATGGAAGAGAGAGGCTCCTCCATGGAAGCTCTGCTCTATTTGCAGTGTCAGCTGGTGGACATGATGTGGCAAAGTACAACCATAACCAGGCCCTTCACAGATTAATTTTTATGAATTCAGGGAATAACCTTTCCCAGGGGCTGCCCAAGTTACTTCCTACAAGCAGAGCAAGAAGGAGCAAAGAGCAAGTGCTCCATGAGCAGTTCCATGGCTTGCCAAGGCCAGTCCTCTCTCCATTCCCAGAAGGAACAAAATGAAAGGTGCTTGGGCACTCCATCCCATGGCATTGCTCTTCCAGTTCTCCAATGGGACCATTTGGACTGTCCCAAGGAAAATCTGACCCCCTTCTACATGCAGAAGCTGCACTGAGCAATGGTGTCCAATGAACAGGGAATTTATCCACTCTAGGCACCAGCCAAAGCCCAAAATTTTCCTCAAAAAATTCCCTACTGATGGCACTACAAGAGCTTCCCCACATCGATATTTTTGACAATGCTGCTTCCACTCTCAGAATAACAAATTCACCCATTTTTGCTCTTATGAGTGTTGCAACTACAAATTTATTCTCTCTATGAAACTGCCAGTAACTTTTCTCAGGAAGTGTTTTCATCCTCTGGAATCTGAGTTGAGAAATGAGGGAAGAATATCCATTTGAAATCCCTGAAATCACTGACTTGGTGAATAGTTTTCATTCTGTGTAAGCAAGTGATACAACTTGGTTAAAAAAAGGAGGAACTGGCACTCTGAGCAGGGCCTGCAGTGCCCACCCCTCTATCCTGGGGTTCAGCTCGGCTTGGCCAGGCTTTGGCAGCACTCAGGAGCATTTTTCTACATTTTCTTACTCAATACACATAAAAGGTATCTTATTGAAGCACAAAAGTTGTGGAATCACGTGGGAGACAGATTCTGGGGAGTTAAGCAGGAACTTTAAGAGGCGAGTAAGGCCAGTGTGAACTGATGAAAAGCCTGTGATTCCTGAGAGTGCCACCGTGTGTCAGTCCCAGGGGACTCGGCAGTGCGAGCTGTGTTACATCCTGAGGCAGCCTCAGCACCACCCAGAAATTCAGATTGCATTTTATTGATTGATTATAATCCAGGTATTGCATGAAGTGAACAGTGAGTCACATCCATGACAGCTGACAGCCTAGACACATGGCAGCCTGGTGCACTGGTGGGAGATGGTGCCAAGATAATAGAGGCAATTCCAAAACAAGCCAAGTCAGACCCAGATCCGTATTTAGCTTTGAATTACAGAGTAGCAGGAAAAAATGCCAAGTTGTCAGCTTTTCCCACTTTACTCCATGGAATGCTGACAGGAAGCAAGGCTGCATGAGTGGGAACCAAAGCTGGGTCAGAGGACAGGGCAGGGGCTGAGAAGAGATGGAAAGCCCAAGTTTGAGCTCAGTTCAGTGTGGAGTTTGGGAGGTGCTGAGCCCCCAGCAGGCAGAGGGTGTCTCTGAAGGCACCTCCTCTGTTCTCCCCCTGTTGTACGCCTACAGCACAGGTGAAAGGCACTGGCACTGCTTCTATCAACACAATCATCCCCTGCCCTACATGTTGGCCTCAAGAAGTAATACATAAAAAAATAAATTAAAAGAGCAAAATTAAGCAGATGACAACATTACAGATATTTGAAATTAATTTACAAAATGTATACACACTTTATACTACATACATTGATATTAATCAAATATTAATAGAAGTATCCATTCATGCCATGCCTTTACTTCCAGTTACTGAAAACCACAGCTGTGCCATGGAAATTACTCCTTGTTTTAGGATCTCCTAAGGAATTATATATATACAAATCCTCATTTTTGACTCTGGAGTGTTACTGGGGACTACGTCACCTCCCTCCCTTTGTGTCAACAGCCCCAAAGCTTAAAATAACCCTGAGATGAGCAGCCAGGATGCAAACCATTCAATCCAGAGTGCAAGGGATAAAGCCCAGACACAATCAGTTCTGTGTCATGGCCACTGGCACAGCTGAGGGACCTGCCTGGGGACACAGCCAGAGCCTGTGATCAGCACAGCTTGAGGAATGCCCGGACAGGGCATTAACTTCAGATCACTCGAGCTGATCGCGGGTATTTCCAGTCTTTCAAACAGCGTATTCCAAGCATGCAATCAGCATGAGTCATTAGCGCTGCCATCCCCTGGGGCAGCACGGGCAGATCCCGGCTTTCACAGAAGGGAGCTGCAGTAGTCACACACTTCAACTCTGATAAGAAGTAAAGTAATTTTGAAAAACAGCTCTTTTTGCTATTTAGCCACTTAGCTACCAAAAAACATACTGGAAATGTAGCCCTTCATAAGATCAAGACTACTCAATATTTTAAAATAAATATTTTGCTTACTTTGCAACAGTTAATTTAACTTCAGGCTAAAATATCCATATTACTTTCCAAGATAAGTGGAATTTTTTTTACTGGCTGTTTATAGCAACAATAATAATTTAATACAGGCCCATACCTGCATATATTGAACTCTGAAAATATTTTTAAAAATCAGTCCCTTACATATCATCAGTCAAGGGAATGGAAATAGTGGAACAGTGTTTCTCTACTCATTTTCCACAATTCATTTATCTTCTAAATTAAGGGTCATAAGCTGTAACAAATCCACAGTTTAAAATCCAACTCGTTAGCTCTGTGAACCAGCAGCAACACTTATGATCATTGTAGGTGCTGTAGGAAGAATGTCAGTGATTTGGGAAGGAAAATGCCTTGGATTGTAAAATCTCTTTGCCATTTCTACACGAAGGAACAGCTGTTGTCAAAGACTCTCAATGCTAACGATTGTCAGAGGAAAATGTTAAAGCAGTGTTCTGAAAACGCCCGCAGGACCGGAGCCCAGCTATGCTGTGCAGTATAACACATTTTCCTCTTTCTTCTCCAAATCAGCTGCTGAGGCTTTGGAACAACAACCCTGTCAGAAAGGGTGAGGCAATGGAACCATTTCCCCAGAGCTGCACACAAGATGTGGGAGCTGTTCCTCTTTCAGATAAAAAGCCCGAGCCAAGCAAAAGAATCTGGCGAGTGCCAGGCCAAGGGCAGTGGTGATTTCCCGGCAGCAGTGCCAGGAGGGAGCTCCAGGGGCACATCTGAGCCCTTCTGCTCTGCCCCCGCATCAGGACTGGCACAGGCCAGGCCCTGAACCAGCCCAGCCAGCTGGAAACAAAAGAAATCAGATGAAACTGCACCAGAGCAGTGTGTGTGCAGGTAGCAGAGTAAATCCTTACTGCCAGCCGTCCTGAGTGCTTTGCAGCGCAGGAATCTTGCCCTCCTCTTCCCACCCACGAGGCACACCATGACTTGAATGAACAATAATCTCACGTGCCCCCCTACGACAACTGCAGCTTTGCTGCTGCATCTCCAGACACAGCTGACATTCTCTTCACATCTAGAATTAATAGACCCTGATCACTCTCCTACAGGTCTTGCTGCACCCATTTACACCCACCATTCATCCCTCAGACACATTATACTGGGAAATCTTTTGGACATGTGGAAAAATACCATAGACAAGAAAGTGTTAAGAAACAGAAAGCCCTGGGAAAAAAGTGGTAAGTGGAAATATTTCTCTTGTCTTTTGGGACATATGAAATTGCTGTAGTTCGGTACATTCCACAAAACACATTACAGAACTATTAGACCTCTTAATGCAGCATCTTGGCATTCAGATTTCCAGTCTCGGTGAGTTATGGTTGTTTTCCTTGCTAAATTCACTCATTCCATTTGTCTCTGAGTTCACCTCACTTTTTCACTTTCATTCTCTTGCAATAATCCCTCTCCATGCATTCTCTCTCCTCATTACTCTCCTCCTCCTCCGTCTGTATCTTTGCTATTTGACAAATGTGTTGGGTTTTCTTTCCTGGTACAACTGTCGATTTTTAATGCATTTCTCTCTGTTCTGTGTGACAAGTGTCCTCTGTCTCCTCCCGTGCTCACACTCCAGCATCATGGTGACAAGGAGCACTGGCCTGGAGGGCTTTAGATCTCCATTCCTGGGCCAGGTGGGCACCACACCAGGTTGAGGGGGAAAACTGAAAATAAGGGCTTTGCTCAACTGAACATTTTGCCTCTTGCTGAACACCTTGGACCCTACAGGAGATCGAGAGGCGTTCCCTCTCTTTGGGAGAATATTGTCTATTTTCCCACTTCAGGAACACACGAAGAATACTGCTCAGTTTTTTGAAAACTCCTCTAGGGACCTGTTAATTTTGGCTCTCCCAGGATAGAACTAAGCCATGCTGGGCCGTTCCTGCAGCAGCCCCGGGGCTGGCAGGCCGTGGGCAGCACACAGAGCCCACTCCCTGAGCCAGCAGTGCCCTGAGCCCAATCCCTGAGCCAGCAGTGCCCTGAGCCAGCAGTGCCCTGAGCCAGCAGTGCCCTGAGCCCAGCAGTGCCCTGAGCCCAATCCCTGAGCCAGCAGTGCCCTGAGCCAGCAGTGCCCTGAGCCCAGCAGTGCCCTGAGCCAGCAGTGCCCTGAGCCAGCAGTGCCCTGAGCCAGCAGTGCCCTGAGCCCAGCAGTGCCCTGAGCCCAGCAGTGCCCTGAGCCAGCAGTGCCCTGAGCCAGCAGTGCCCTGAGCCCAGCAGTGCCCTGAGCCCAATCCCTGAGCCAGCAGTGCCCTGAGCCAGCAGTGCCCTGAGCCCAGCAGTGCCCTGAGCCAGCAGTGCCCTGAGCCAGCAGTGCCCTGAGCCAGCAGTGCCCTGAGCCCAGCAGTGCCCTGAGCCCAATCCCTGAGCCAGCAGTGCCCTGAGCCCAGCAGTGCCCTGAGCCAGCAGTGCCCTGAGCCCAATCCCTGAGCCCAATCCCTGAGCCAGCAGTGCCCTGAGCCCAGCAGTGCCCTGAGCCAGCAGTGCCCTGAGCCCAGCAGTGCCCTGAGCCAGCAGCACGGCTGGCACAGCCACACAGCACAGCCACACAGGAGCCACCTGCACGTCAAACTCCCGATCAGACGTGAGAACAGATGACAAGCCAACATCTTGATTCACACTGTGTTTCTCCTGCTTGTCAGCTCCTGGCAGTCAGGAGCAGTCACTCCAAAAAGTGCTAAAAATAACACAAAGCCAGGCCCTGCCTCCAGATTCTTTTTTTTTTCCCTTCAACTTTGCTGTGATATTCTACTTGATACTGTTAATAATAAAGTTAAAATGTTTTAGGGAATCACTGATATAATTTTAAAATAACAATAGAAATACATATTATCTATGAATAAGCATTGAACAGTAACTTCTAGAGTTCCTTATTACACATCACTGACAAGTTTAAATGATATATAGCCATACATCCATCAGGGATGGAATTGCATATGGACACACTGCATTTCAGGGGATTTTTTTCCAAATATATGATTTGATGCCTACTGATAAAGAATAAATTAGAGACTGGAGTTGAAAACAGCCTTCAGTCCTGCTCACCCTTTTTTAATGCCAGAGTGAGCAGACGAGGTAAAAGGAGTTTTGAGTGGACTAAGGGAACTGTCCCTCTTCCACTGTGCAGGTGGGATTTCAGTCACTGAAAGGCTGCGTGCTCAGTCCCTCATTTCACTACCCAAAATTAGCAACCTGCCTGATTTTCTGTACAGACTCCTGCCACACTAGTCTGAATCCCACTGGATACCCACAAAGCCAATGGGGGGACCTCGGTGGGTGCTTCATTGTGGACACAAATATGATTTCTGTCTCTGCAGCACATCGACACAGGCACAGGGCACACACACCAAGGAGGCTCTGGAATTACCAGCTGTCGAACAGAACCTCACTGAATGAAGCCCAATCGACACTCAGAATTTCTGATACGGCTCTAGAGCCTCGACATTCTGCCACACAACACAAGGAACACAAACACACCGGGAAAAACTCCATCAGACAAAACACTGTCTCCAAAACCCACAACCACAGGAGCCCAAACCCTGGTAAGAAATGCAAATTAGCAAACGGGAATGTCTTTTTCCAAAAGTGACAAATCATTATTGAAGTCTGCCTGAGGGAAGCCTGCACTGATCTTATTGTTCAAGTGAATAAACATGAGGCAGATGAACAATGTCTCCCAAACAACATTAATTTTGAGGGCTGATTGCAATTCCAACTAGGGAAAGGGGTTATTCCAATGCCACTTGTGTACTGTCAGCTCCTGAGTGTAATTAGCATGCTATTAGTGTTTCTATGTGTAAAATTCTTGTCAAAACAGACTTCTCGTTCTTGAAAGAAAATAAGACATAAATACAATGTCATTGTGGATTTAAATGAAATATCTCCTTGCAGTGAAATATTGTCTAAAATACCACATTTTGTACAATGTGTTAAGACACATCCTGCTCTGCACCTGCTGTAGCAATTTTATTTAAAATTATGTGTAGCTCACATATTTTAACAGCAAAGGGACACTGATCTGCAATTCTGAAGCTATTGAGCATTTCAAGTCCTGCCCAGTTAACCAAAAGCAGAAGAATATTTACAAATTTCCAATTGCTGTAAGAGTGAGGATTTCCAAAATAATATAACAGAAATGATAATTAAATATCATCAATTAATTAGGCTGTAGGAGAATATAATGTCATTTCTATTTACAATGAACAGTTCATTAATACAGTAAAGAATAGCACAGCAACACACCTGTAAATATTAATTTTATGGCTTCAAAGTATACAATGAACTAAAAAGCAAGAGATTAATTCACTATGAACTGCAGAACCACCAAAGACTTTGACTGCAAACTTTAAAAGCTACTGTGGAAGTTGGCTTTATAGATACTATCAAATTTGATTTCATGTGTATTGTTTCTGCAGCATCATCGAGGGAATATAATGCAAAATTCACACAGTGCCTCTTTTGTTTAATTATGATAATGATCATTTATACTAATGGCATATAGACAAAAGGGAAAGGTATCAAGAGACTTTGATCTGAATTTAGTTCTTTACTTATCCTGTTATTCCTGCCTCTTTCTGCTACAGGTTTATGCTGTACTGGTTGAAAAAGTACACAAGATACCATGGATTTTAGGGAGAACTGGCGACTCCTGAATGCTAAATTAATAGATGCATTTTGCAGAGGAAAATCTCATCATGGAAACCACCATGTCTGAAGCCCGGGTTGATCAATCTCGCCAAGACTGTATTTGTAAATTTTGATTTTTACATGGTAGTTTTTTTCATGCTGAATGATGAGATTAAAGTGAAGCCATTTGCTCTGCACTCTGCAGAATGTGGGCACCTGGGGTGTTTGCACTGAGAGCTCCAACACCACCCCAAACCACCCAGGCTGAGTGACACGAGGGGCCAACAGCTACTGGGGATGGTGACCCTGCTAAGCATGACGTGGGAAAAGATGAATGTGGCTTTTGGTTATCCACATGGAATTGAAAACCGAAGAGGAGAAAGCCTTTACACGGATCTCCGCTGCATAATAACACAAAAATAAAGTATCCCAACTGACTTACTCACTTTGAAAACAATAAACAGTTTAGAAACATCTCCTACAAAAAGAGGTCGCATGAACTATTTTTGGTACCCTGCTTGGGGTGCATGGGGACAGGGGCACAAGGACACCACTCCTCAGAGGCAAACACGCTCCCTGCTCAGCACAGATCCGCTGCTCCCCAAGGAAAGCGCAGTGCCAGGCTCTGCCTGAGCTGACAGGAACACAGGGCACATGCTGGAGCACAGCCCCCAGCACTGGAGCACAGCCCCCAGCGCTGCCTGAGCTGACAGGAACACAGGGCACATGCTGGAGCACAGCCCCCAGCACTGGAGCACAGCCCCCAGCACTGCCTGAGCTGATAGGAACACAGGGCACATGCTGGAGCACAGCCCCCAGCACTGGAGCACAGCCCCCAGCACTGCCTGAGCTGACAGGAACACAGGGCACATGCTGGAGCACAGCCCCCAGCGCTGGAGCACAGCCCCCAGCACTGCCTGAGCTGACAGGAACACGGGGCACATGCTGGAGCACAGCCCCCAGCGCTGCCTGAGCTGACAGGAACACAGGGCACATGCTGGAGCACAGCCCCCAGCGCTGCCTGAGCTGACAGGAACACAGGGCACATGCTGGAGCACAGCCCCCAGCACTGGAGCACAGCCCCCAGCACTGCCTGAGCTGACAGGAACACAGGGCACATGCTGGAGCACAGCCCCCAGCACTGGAGCACAGCCCCCAGCACTGCAGCACAGCCCCCAGCACTGGAGCACAGCCCCCAGCGCTGCCCAGGGCCAGTCCCAGCTCGGGGCAGGCTGAGCTCCTGTCAGGGCCAGGAAAGGGGCACTGCGCCTTCAGAGGAAACAGGTTTGCTTCAGAAAGGGGCAAGAAGTGAAGGAACATCTGTAAAGACTGATAACAGATTTGCTTCCTGAAATTCTTCTACAACTGCTGCTGTGAAAAGCAGGAAGTACAGGGAAGAGAGGGGAAGAAAGCGGTGAGGAAAGAAACCCTTCTCACCCCCAGAACTGGCTGGAATGCTGAATGTGCTGGAGGTGACACTGCAGGTGCCAACAGTGGGATCTCTGTACAGTGAGAATGCAGCCCAGGAGCCAGCTGTGTGACTGCTGTCATCTGCCAGCTTTTCACCTCGACTTTGGGGTACCAAGAGCAGTGAGGATGACACACTGCCCCTCCTTCCCAGCAGAAACCCTTCCTGTGCCAGCCAGTGTCCTCCCAGCACCAGAAAAGCTGGTCTGGAGCAGGGATGGGGCAAACCCCTAACAAGGCACACTCACTGCAGGCCACTCTAGAAGGAACATTTAGTTACAAGGAATGCCATCTTTGCGAAACAACACTGCACCTAAGGTGATTGGGACCTGCTGAATATGACATTTCATCCCTAAATACAGTATTTCAGAATATTAGATGACAGGAGTGTATACAGATGCAGATGCACTGCTTTCTCTTCTCTGTATGTGTACTTGTATAAACCTTTCACAAACACAGCAGATCCTCTCTACAATCTGGTCTTTAAAATAAAAATCCAACACATTCCTCTCAAGATTAGTTGCAAATCTTTGTGATTTGCTTTGGAAGCCAAATTTGACCAAAATTACCCCCTTGCTTCTGTTTTTTTGTTTTGTTTGTTTTTTTTTTTTTTTTAGAAAATGCAGTCCTTCTATTAATAACTGGTGTAGCACAAAGCAGACTTTATCCCATGCTGACAGACAAATCTGAGTTAAAACGGGATCCCAATTAGACTTCCTGATAAAGCCACCGAAGAGGCTGTTTGACTTTTCCTCTCTCCAGCTCCAAAGTCTGCCCAGCTCCTCAGGATGCTTTCCCTGCACACTGCCAACAATCCCCAGTGTTCCCCAGTCCAGCAGTCCCTTTGGGGCCACGCTGCAGGTGAGGCACAGCTTGTTCCACCTTCCCCGCTCCCAGAGCAGCTCCAGGGGAGCGGGAATCCTCAGAATGTCCTTGGGAAAAAGCACTCATCCTTTCTGCTCCAGGACAGAACATCTCTGCTTTGCTCTTCTTCCCTTTCTTTCTCTGCAGAATCAGTAGTTCTCTATTGAATAAACCCTGTCCAGCAAACCTCATTGTTGATAAGTCTGACTTAGTGGTCTTGAGCCGTCTTGACTTCTACATTTTAACACCGCAGTAAATACCACAGGGAACAACAAACATCTGGAAGGTCTTTCTCTGTGTTTCTAAACAGAGGGAATTGATTAAATATACCTGAGCCACACCTATGTTTATTTATTAATTTACTGGCTGTAAATAAACACACAGTAATTGTCTGTGTTTCCCCTACTCTCTCTGGAGGCTTTAGCAATGCCATTCAGAAGGAACAAACCATTCACCAAAGCTGCCCAAGTTGGCTGCAACAAAAATACATCTTCCTTCCACCTCTTCAGGGAAGTGCATTCCTGGTGAGGAATCTTGCCTGGTGAGGCTGAGGAGCTGCACTCCAGCCTCTGTCAGGGCCACTGCTCTGCTCCTCTGTGGAACCAGGCCCTGGGAATGCATCCTGCACATGCTAAACTGTTCAGGTCCTCTGCAGGAAGTCCAAATTCCTACATCAGACTGCATCCAGAAAGGAAACAGAAGCCAATATTCCATATTAAGCAGAGACAGACTAATAGCAAGGAAAACAATTAGTAACTATTATGCAAATTCTGAATTGGGTTTTCTATTCAGCCATTTTTTTTGGCATCCATGAAATCAGCTTTTGTTCACACTAATATTTGGGAAAGAGGTTTTATTTATGCAAATAGATGCATTTCTAAAAAAAAAAAAAAAAAATCCAAAATTGAATGTAAATGAGCGTTTCTGTGCATTAGTGAATTTGAGTTTCCTTTGCTGCAAACACACATCCAGTTCAGATGGCTGTCAAGGACTAGTCAGAGGGACAGAGGAAACATTAATGAGTCCATTTTCCTGAGCACTCGACAGACACCAAAATGCCCATTGTGGAGGAGACAGGAGGCTCTACAGATGGATAAGGACAGCAGCACAGAGCAGTGCAGTCTGCACAAATGTAATTCCTGGTCAACCTTTGGAGTTTTCTGAGACACGAAAGAACAACAGGTATTCTGAAAAATCCCAGTTTATTCTGCCTGTGCTCTGCAGCCATGTAGAAAATACCTCAGTGCAAAGGGCAGCAGAGGCATGACTGGACAGATACTCAAGAAGTGACAGTCAGAGGGGGAAGATTGCCAGTGAGACCAATCCCAGCTCATAAGATTCCTCTTCTGTCAATGAGAAGATACAAGAGGTAAATAAATGAGGTGAAGCAACAACCTCAAGAATAAACCCCACAAAAGGTTTGCACCAGGTCAGGAGGTACATGAAGCACATCTGCTATGGGTAAAGCACCCAAATCCCTGCTCCTCGGCCCATAAGGGCTCCTCCCAGGTGCCAGGGTGCCCAAGCAGCTGTCTGATCCCAGCCTGTCTCCATGGCTGCCCGCAGGCTGACAGCGGGCACCGTGCCCACTCACAGCAGGCAGAGTCTCCCATGGAAACAACAGCCAGAACTCTGCCTGGCACGGGCTTGGAACTGAGCACTGCTGCACGGGAAGGTGGCACAGGGAGACAGACAAGGACAGCCACCAGGAATTGATGGTGTCCTACTGATTGGATCGGTTCTGGCATCACTAGCAGTGGGGTTTGGGGGTGACTGTGGCTTCAGGAGGAAGGATGGAAACACACTACATTAATTTTCTGCCCATGAAGGACACTAGATTAGGGATTAGACATGTGGAAGCATTTATTTATTTAGATAAAATGCTCTTAATTTTGCAGGCACTTGGGTTTGTACTGCAAATAGACAAAGTAGCTGATCTGTGTTTCAGCAAATATTCAGCTATTCCTTCAGTATTTCATCCACTGTCTGGGGAGGTTTTTTGCTCCCAAAAATCCCCACGTTTCTTTAGACAGAAACATAAAACACACAGAGGCAATTTGAAAAAATTTTGAAACTGTTCAGGCAATAATATTTTCATCTGATCTTAATAGTGCTGTTTATGCAGCATATATAATTAAAAGCATTTTCAGTATCAGCTTAATTAATCTCAGAAGTTCAGTACTCAAAGAGCAGAGGAAATACGCTTTTGCTGCTCATTATATATCATGCAATTATATGATGAAGACATCCAATCATAATTACGTGCCACAATAACAGTTCTGTGTCAGACAAGTTCCATGATCTAGAGGAAATAAAAAGGCATGCCTTGAACAGTTTGGGCCTCCAGGGGCCATTTGAGAGGGACTCTGAATGCTCCTGGAAGCCAGGGAGAGAGCAGGCTGGGCTGTGAGTGAGGATTGTGCCTGCAGCAGACACAGCCCCGTTCCTGAGTGGTGATCACAGGGGGAGGCAGAAACCCGGGCGGGGCAGAGGCAGCTGCCGGTGCCTGGCTCTGGCTCTGGTTCTGGCTCTGGCTCTGGCTCTGGTTCTGGCTCTGGCTCTGGCTCTGGCTCTGGCTCTGGTTCTGGCTCTGGCTCTGGCTCTGGTCCTGGCTCTGGCTCTGGCTCTGGTCCTGGCTCTGGCTCTGGCTCTGGCTCTGGCTTTGGCTCTGGTTCTGGCTCTGGCTTTGGCTCTGGCTCTGGCTCTGGCTCTGGTTCTGGCTCTGGCTCTGGCTCTGGTCCTGGCTCTGGCTCTGGCTCTGGCTCTGGCTCTGGCTCTGGTTCTTGCTCTGGCTCTGGCTCTGGCTCTGGCTCTGGTTCTGGCTCTGGCTCTGGTTCTGGCTCTGGCTTTGGCTCTGGCTCTGGCTCTGGTTCTGGCTCTGGCTCTGGCTCTGGTTCTTGCTCTGGCTCTGGCTCTGGTCCTGGCTCTGGCTCTGGTTCTGGCTCTGGCTCTGGCTCTGGCTCTGGCTCTGGTCCTGGCTCTGGCTCTGGCTCTGGCTCTGGCTCTGGCTCTGGCTCTGGCTCTGGCTCTGGCTCTGGTTCTTGCTCTGGCTCTGGCTCTGGCTCTGGCTCTGGTTCTGGCTCTGGCTCTGGTTCTGGCTCTGGCTTTGGCTCTGGCTCTGGCTCTGGCTCTGGCTCTGGCTCTGGCTCTGGTTCTTGCTCTGGCTCTGGCTCTGGCTCTGGTTCTGGCTCTGGCTCTGGCTCTGGCTCTGGCTCTGGTTCTGGCTCTGGCTCTGGCTCTGGCTCTGGTTCTGGCTCTGGCTCTGGCTCTGGCTCTGGCTCTGGCTCTGGCTCTGGTTCTGGCTCTGGCTCTGGCTCTGGTTCTGGCTCTGGCTTTGGCTCTGGCTCTGGCTCTGGTTCTGGCTCTGGCTCTGGCTCTGGCTCTGGTTCTGGCTCTGGCTCTGGCTCTGGCTCTGGCTCTGGCTCTGGCTCTGGCTCTGGCTCTGGCTCTGGTTCTGGCTCTGGCTCTGGCTCTGGTTCTGGCTCTGGCTTTGGCTCTGGCTCTGGCTCTGGTTCTGGCTCTGGCTCTGGCTCTGGTTCTGGCTCTTGCTCTGGTTCTTGCTCTGGCTCTGGCTCTGGCTCTGGTTCTGGCTCTGGCTCTGGCTCTGGCTCTGGCTCTGGTTCTTGCTCTGGTTCTTGCTCTGGTTCTGGCTCTGGCTCTGGTTCTGGCTCTGGTTCTGGCTCTGGCTCTGGTTCTGGCTCTGGCTCTGGCTCTGGCTCTGGCTTTGGCTCTGGCTCTGGCTCTGGCTCTGGTTCTGGCTCTGGCTCTGGCTTTGGCTTTGGTTCTGGCTCTTGCTCTGGTTCTGGCTCTGGCTCTGGCTCTGGCTCTGGCTTTGGCTCTGGCTCTGGCTCTGGCTCTGGTTCTGGCTCTGGCTCTGGCTCTGGTTCTGGCTCTTGCTCTGGTTCTGGCTCTGGCTCTGGCTCTGGCTCTGGTTCTGGCTCTGGCTCTGGCTCTGGCTCTGGCTCTGGCTCTGGCTCTGGTTCTGGCTCTGGCTCTGGCTCTGGCTCTGGTTCTGGCTCTGGCTCTGGCTCTGGCTCTGGCTCTGGTTCTGGCTCTGGCTCTGGCTCTGGCTCTGGCTTTGGCTTTGGTTCTGGCTCTTGCTCTGGTTCTGGCTCTGGCTCTGGCTCTGGCTCTGGTTCTGGCTCTGGCTCTGGCTCTGGCTCTGGTTCTGGCTCTGGCTCTGGCTCTGGCTCTGGTTCTGGCTCTGGCTCTGCACACACAGCACGGCCCGGGCTCCCCACCAGGAGGCTCCGGGGCCAGAACCGCTCAGCTCTCCCTCTGTTCTCTCCAGAGACAAACGTGCCAGACATGAAACAGAGGAGCCAAATGCCTGCTGTCCGTAGGTTTGAGGTGCAGATCTGCATCCTAACCCACCTCTGGTTCTCTCTGTGTCAGCTCAAGCAGCTCCCACCCCAGAGGGGAGTGCAGCCTTCCCAAGGGTAATGGCTTGGCTGGGTTCACAGAGCAGCACTGAACTGCAGCCCCTTCTGAGATCCAGGATAACACCCTTACTGAGATGCTTCTCATTACACACACAGATCTTGTCTTGGAGGACCAGCGTGGCTGCTGCAAACACAGAAACCCCACCATAACTGTCATTGTTAGGGATGCTGAAAGCTCCTCCTAACTGTAAGTTAATATTTCTTTAAATAAATAGTATTAAGACCCTTGATAGCTCAGCTTTGATGTCAATATTTTTTCGCCCGACACTGACACTCACAAAAGGCTTTTCATCTAATTCACCCTCACCCCAGTATTTAAACCAGTTTAAACCCAAAACAAGGCACATTGCAGAAGGCCAAGTCATCCTCTGTCCAGGCCTTTTGGAGCCTGCATGGCTCAGGAGGACACGGGATTTCTCCTGCCTGGGCTCAGCAGTGCCCATGGCACTGTCAGTGCCCACCCTGCAGAGCATGGGCTGCTCCCCAGTGCTCTGCTCTGCACCCTGAGGGAAGGGGCTGGGGCACAGAAACCACCACGGATCTGCTGCAGCTCCTCACATCCTGCACAAGCACAGGGAGACATCTGAAATGCAGGAGGAAACAAATTCAAAGAGTATGGAAATAGAACCAAGCAAACAAAAGCTGAACCCCACCACAGCTACAGCACCAGTGTTAAACTGGAGCAGCCATAGGTAAGGCTGAACTCACTAAGGCAGAAAACATTTACACCAAGAGTAGGTAAAAAGTGTGAACCCCAGGAAGCCATTCAGAACAGGTCAGAAAAAATCATAGAACTGCTCCCTGGTTAAGTGTTCCTCCAGCTTGTAGTGCATGACCACTCCAAACCAGAGACCCCAAATATTTAAGGACATCACCCTCAAAACCTGACCATTTTAAGTGAAATACCTTAAAGCAATTGTACATAAACAATGAATGCGTTAACTGCTGTTGACAACCACACCCTAATTAGTTATTTTAGCAGCTACAGTGCACTGATGCACTGCAGCATGTTCAGTGAATAAAAAGACTGAAGAGACTAAAACATGCTGCAGTTTTCTGTACATTATGTGTATCTGGAAGGTGAGAAGGGCTGCTGCCAGCTCGTTACCCAGACATCACGCAGTGCAGTCAACAGACAGCCAAGACACTTGTGTGTTTTGCTGTAATTATGCACATAGGAAAATCTTGAATGCAGGTTCCTAATAAAACATGAACTCCTGTAATTATCCCCACACAATTATATAGTTATTTATCTGCTTCTCCTCTGCTAACCAGCGTGTGACACCCAGCAGCATGTACAGCAGAGAAAATCAAGCTGGTCTGCTTGATCCCCAAATTAGAACTGAACAGAAGCCACTTGCCAGGCTAAGTAATTAAAACTGTCTAATTTTAAGCATATGTATTTGAGCCAAATGCTCTCCAAGGCTCCTCAGAAACGCTGAGGCAAAATTGTGATGGTAAATTAAATCTTTGAAGCCTACCTGGCTTCAGTAGCCAGGGAATCCATCCAGGACTCTGCGTGAGCTCAGTCCTCCACCAAGGAGCTTGGTGTGGCTACAGGCTGTAAGAACTGTGATCATAAAACCAGGAAAAATGCAAGACTAATAAGGATGGAAAATAAGACAGGAAATCTTACAATTCCAGTATATAAATCAACAACTAATTATCTGAAAAACCAGGTGAAATAATTGCTTCAGCTTAAATCCCAGTTCAGAATGCAGAGTATATTAAAGGCCACAGAAAACACTGCAGCTGAAAAGCACTAATAGCTCTTGGAAAAGGGAACAAGTGGGTCCTGGACAGCACTGAAAGGTGGCACACTGCATGCTGAGGGCTGGAAAGACTTCCCCAAATGAGGTACAGTCACCTGGGGTGTTTCTCACTGTATGATGCCACTGAGGTGAAGAACTAATCAAATATAAAAAGAAGGATGGGTTATGCAGTTAAACCATAACCAGAATTATAAAGGCTTACACAAGCAAAAAGTCAGACCAGTTAGTAACCAACACCCTGCAGAGCCCCCCAGCTGGAACTCTCGGGTGCACAGCTGTATCAGCCACCAGTCTCTCCACACAGTCCAAATCCCACTCCAGAAGAGCAGCTCCCTCATTCTCTGTCACCCCAAATCCCCCAGCCCTCTGTCCTCACTGTTGTGCAGCTCCAGCCCACTCTCATGATTTCAGTGTTATTCCCTCAGCAAAGGAGCAGGATGTGCCTCCTGAGAAGCTGGCAATAAAACCAGCAGAATTCAGCCCTCCTTGAAAAACCACAGTGTGATGGTGACTTTTGCTAAAAAGAAGCCATTAAGAAAGCAATAATCATCGGATTTTATGAATTCACACAGAGATAAAACCTCTCCAGTTTCTGTCCCCTTGTGGTTTTTATGCCACTCCAAGCCAGGTGCTGTAAAGGCCTGAATGTGGGGAGCAGGTCATTAGTGCTCAGCTCCCTGTGGTTAAACCACCTCTTAATGTACCCCTGAATTTCATCCACAGTTGCACGAGCACAGTGTGCATACAGTATGTTAGATAAATACAATTAATTAACCTTGGCTTGGGATTCTTCCCTCCCTGTGCAGAGCATGCAGGAGAACAGCCCCCCAGAAGCTCTCTAACCCATTTTTACATCCTCTCAGAGCCTGTGTCTATGGTAATCTACAGGTTCCTTTAGCCCCAGGTTGTTACACCACCTCAATATAAAAATAGCCTTCTGCTGAAACAAATAATATTATTTTTCCCTGCAAAGAAAGCACAGAAAGCATCAGCGTCCCCAGGCAGTCTCCAGGGTGCTAAACGTGCTATTTCAGTTTGGTACTGCATGTACTGTATGAACACACTCAGCACTCCCACACGGAGTGCTGTCTGATACATCCACGCTGCAGACATTTCTGCAGTCGCCAGGAGCTCTTCCCTTCTCCCTGGGAAATGCCAGGAGCCAGCTGACCAGTGCTGCTGGAACATAGGTTTGCCCTTGCTGTGCATGTATATGAATAGTCCCAACCTTCCCCACAGCAAGGCAGGCACATCTACAGCAGTTCCCTGGGAGCTGGAAATGCCACCTGTGAGCAGGGAGTTGCCATCCCTGCAGTGCAGATGGCACCAAGAGCCTGTGACTCCTCAGGTCAGGAACATCCTGCCTGGGGCATCTTTAATGTGCTGGTGAGGGATTCCTGTGAGGAGGGCTGCCCTGGCCTGGCCTGGTTTTCCCTAAGAATGGCAGGAGACAGAGCACTCCAGAGCACAGGAACCACAACCCACTCGTGTGCCACTGAGTGTGAGCAGCTGCTGCACAAGTGGCTGGTTTGCATGAACATACATTGCAATGCAAATTCTTGCTCCCTTATTTCGTGAGCCAAAACAGAAACAGGTTATTCTTCCAAGACTTCCTTGCTGTCACTAAATCTCCTTGCACATCTTGGAGTGGGAGCAGCATGGGCAGGAAGATGATGCAGTGCTGCTTGAGAAGACTCCCCTCGCGTGCAGCAGAGAAGGGGAAGGTGGGAAAGCAGCCAGGCACCAAAACCTCCTGTGAATGCCAAAACCAGCCTGCAGCAAACACTTTTTTTTTTTCCTCAAGGATTCACTACACTTACTAAAATTTTAGGCTACCCAAGTTTGCACCCATCCAATAAAGTCTTGAGAATGGATATAAAAATGCCACTGGCAGGGAGGGCATAACTTGTTCACACAATGAACAACTTTTCTCAAGGAACATCCATGAAAACTACAATTCCTAGGGACATTAAAAAAAACAATAAAACAATAAGTTAAAATCGATCAGCAGCAACAGGCAGCCTTCTATACTGGACACAGACACCAAAGGGCCTGTTGAGGGACAGCGTGGGCTGTCAGCTCAGTCACTCTCTCATCTTTAGACCATTCAGTTCTGAGCACTCATTCAGCAGGATTTCATCTAATGTCTTACCAAACCAAACCATCTCAACTCAGGTGCTTTTGTAGAAAATGTGGATAAAGTAGGAGGGAGTGACCCTACGGAAAGTGTGCCTTTTGAAGAGCTGCAGTGCAGGAAGCACTTCCTGAGCAGGCCAGTGCAGTTCAAGTGTGATGCCAGGGTCATTATTCCAAGTTTTTACCAAAACATCCTGGATCAATGCAGACACAGAAAAGGATAAGCCTCTCTCAGGAAGGCCTGATGGAGGTCACAGCCCCTTGGCTTTTGTGTTATCCACCACTGTTCTCTTCTGTTCCACGCAAACTTTCAGATGCCATAACTGCTATAATAGTTTTAATTAAGTTTCAGATGTGTTTTGTATTTTAAAACAGAAAATAGGCATAATTAGATGTAAGACCCAGCATTCTCTAATAGCCTTTAACTGATCTTAACAGAGCTGCAGTTTCACCTTTCTTTCAATTAGATGACCAGTACTGATGTTAGATTTATACTGGAGACCTGCAGAGCCAAGGAGAGGCAGGACTGCCCCAAACTCCCAGTGTCTCAGGAGAGGACAGGAACAGGGAAACTGCAACATTCCCATTTCCTTTCCATGGCCACCAACCTCCCATTTGCACCACAGGAAATCTCAGGAGAAGAGAGATTGATACTGAGAAGAGATCCCCTGCTCAGCCCAGTGATCAGTGACTTATTTCTTGCATGGAAGAGTTCAAAGTGCTACCAGCACAAGGGTGTTGGTTTGCAGGAGCTGGGAATTAAAAATAGCAGTATAGAAAGTGAATGCTTTTTGTCCCTTTTTCTTTATGCTTAATTTCTCTTCTCTAAATGCACTTTGCACATTATAAGGTAGGTATAATATGTGTGGGAGGGATTGTTGAGGTTGCCATGGTTTCTCATTTTTAATGAGCTTTGAGACTTCATAATCTAACTAAATACATTAATAATTACTACATCCCTTTTTGCTCCCTTCTCCCCTCCCTCCAGAGCACTCCAAAAATTACTGGTGGTAAAAATAAAACTAGTGATTTGAAAGACAATAAAACATCAAAGTAGAAGCCCACCCTCAAGGAGTCGGCAAACAAAGGCTTAGGGAAGTAACAGGAGAAAATTACCCGTGAGTCAGGGATCCGTTCCGTGCCCTGTGTCTCTCCCAGCATCTGAAGCCAGCACGGTATTTGGGTTGGTTGGGTGCAAAGTTCCCCAAAGCACTCAGCAAACCAAGGCCCAGGTGCCATCAGGAGCTGGTGGAGCACTGCTGGGTGGCTGTGCCAGCTCTGGTGCTGCTGCTGACTCTGCTCCGGAGTGAGGAGAGACCCAAACGCTCTGAGGTTTTGGGCAGCCGCCTCCCCCAGACACAGTGTCAGTGCTTACAGCCTGGGCCGGGCAAAGCAGGGAAGCAACTGCCTGCCTTTAAACACGAGAGCCTTAATGGGACAGCTCAGGCACTGCAGGCAGGGCTTTTTTTGTCTAATTCACTGACTCAGAGTAAACAAGCCTCAAGAGGCAGAAACAGTACTCATTTAAAAACAAACAAACAAACAAATCTATTTCCTCAATGAAGTGCTTTGCTTTTGCACTGCTCGATCAAGTAAACAGAGAGAGGTGAGATTAAATAAAGCACTGCCTTCTAAGTGTACAGCCAAGGGAGAAGTGCTGGATGCTTAAGCAACCATCCTGGCACCTTTTGCATGAGAGCTGCTGACGCCCTTCCTGTCACATCACTTTGGGTGCCTCCCAACACTGATGAAAGAGGTCAAGGTGTAGAACGAATTTAGGCCCCTGGTCTGTGAATCATCCCTTGTCCCAGACACGTCAGCAAAGGGATTTATGACTGCCACTGTTCACCTTACCTTGGGCAGTGGGGCTGAACAGAAACCCTTCCCTTCGATTTGAGGGCAGATCAGATCAAAGTAGCCAATTTTTATACAGGAGAAGGTAATTTTAGCCTGTAAGAAATGAGCAATTGAACCCTCGGTGCTTACACAGCTCAGGCAGCCAAGCAGCTGTGGCTGAGCCACTGCAAGGGCAGGGGATGAAAGCTCTGAGGGCTCCCTGTGGAAATCCCAACACATGCTGTCCTAACGCCTTGCAAGGCACTTGGGTGCATAACCATCTCACCCCAGAGATGGCTGCACACAAAAAGCCAGTAAAGCACAATAAGGTAAGAGAATCACTTAATGTTACATGGAAAATCTGTGCCAGAGAGGAACACCACATCAGCTGCCAGTTTCTGGAGACTTCTCAGTACTGATACCCTACCCACAGACCGCTCCTCTCTGGGAGGAGGAAAAGGGCACCAGCACTACGTCTGGGTAGGGCAGGCAATTGAAGCCCTGCTGTGATGGTAGAGGTGAGAGGAGCCCTACCACAGAAGTGCAGTTTGGCAGAACATTGGAGTTAAAAAATAAACTACTCCTGCAATATGAATCATCGTGAACTTCAACACCGTGAAATAAACTTGTGGTGCCAGCCTCCTGCATGAGGTGTTTGAGGACTCAGCCAGTCCAGCAGTGCTTTCTTCCTGATAAACTCTTACAGAATGACAGAAAATTGCAACCTGAAAATTTCCATCCCACGTTGTACCATGAATCAGAAATTGCTGATTTCTCTCGGAAAGGTCATTGCCATTTCCCTCCGGGGTTTCCGGGGAAGCAGCTCCGTCAAGCAGAGCTCTACTAGAACACAGTGTCACATCCCCACTCTGCCATCTGCCCACCGACATCTCTGGGACTGCACTCAGGAGGAGACTCCTTCTGGTTTCTGAGCAGGACACACCAGAGCCTGACTGATCTACAGCACAGCCTTTACCCTGCATGGCCAGGAAAACAAGTGCCATGTACTGAACAGGTTATTGAGAGGTTCTCCCAGCATTTGCTTATACCTTTACCAAACGGTAACCACCCCATAACACTCTTCCAATAATATTTAAACTTAACCAATAATATTTAAAAGACTGTAGAGGACACAAAAATATTTGTGTGTTTGGGCTTTTTTAAATAACGTATCCACATACCGAGACTCAAATGCTAAGGAAAAATCAACCTGCTCTGAGGTGATTCTTTGGACACATGACAAACATGAAAAAGGGAAACCTGAGACGAGCAACAAAAAAATTAGGGAGCTGTTATATTGCATACCCCTCCCAACATGATTTTGGATATCATCTGTGATTTCTTAAAAAAATTCTATCCTGTGATTTAATATATGAAAAGTATTTATAAATCCGTGAGACTAAAACATCATCAGCAGTAATTCCAGCTGGGATTGTCCTTGAAGAGAAGCTGCTTCCTCACAGCCCCTGCAGGTAACAGATCCTGGCATCTTTTGCAGCCAGTGGTGGCACAAAGTGAAATTCTTCCTTCACAAGCTCTTACAGCATTTCCTGTGCCAAGTCTACCACAGGACTATTTGTCCTCCTCCTTTCTGGATTACATGAGAAGGAGCCCACATGGGGAATCTGAACAGCAGTAAGCCCAGGATCCACTTCAATAATTCAACTTTTAGCTATTCCTCATGCTGCATAACTATAATAGCTTTTTCATTTGATATTGCTTCATTAAAGGTCATTTTTGTGTGACATTTGCATAACTAGTTCTCTAATTATACTGCTCACCATATGAGAAGCTTTTTCAGGAAACAGTTCTTTCTCTCTTGCAAGGAGAAAAAATTTAATTACAGAGTGGAAGCTTTAAGTAATGGTTACATAAAAAATACTTCCGTGAATCCCTTTTAGTTTAGGCTTTGAATTCTGAAAGGTCAGGCTCTCATAAGGTCTGTAGTTTAAAAAGAGATCATGACTTAATTATAGATCGTCATTGCATACTCTAAATTTGTGTTAGTGGACATTGTTCCTTGTCCTTTGGGACAAATGCTGAGTTTTGAACACAACTGGAGATTGCCAGCCAGAGTTTCAGAACCCCCACCCCTCAGGGCTGGGCTCTGAACTCAGACATTTTCAGCAGTCACACTAAAACTGACACAAGGTCTGGAAGCAAACACTCCAGAAGAGACTCGTTAATGAGGGGCTGACAGTGGCTGCAATCACCTGCATGGTCGTGCTGCTGTTCCTAGGAGGGAAGCATTTGCATTTGTCTGCAGTGAGATACAAAACTGCACTTTGAGATTTGCCTCCTCAAAGCTGGTGTGAGTCTGCTCAACTTCCCTGAGTGCTGGATGTGCTGGAAATCCCAGCCATGGAGGAGACAGAGTCATTTTAACTGGGCAGGACACCTGCTGATGGGTCCCAAACCCTCCCTCCCACATCCAGCACACAGCCTGCAGGTCTGGAAGGGGGGAAGCAAATGGTTATGGTCCCCTCTTTCACATTTTAACTTCTTCATTCAGAAATGGATTAGAAAACTTCCTAATCTCATCTATGGCTTTCTTAAAGCCCAAACTAAATTACAACTGACCCTTCCACCAGCCAAATCCACCTCAGATTTGAGGATTTCCTCTTCATTTCCACAGGACACCTAGTCCTTTCAAAAACATTATGTTAGCAAAGGAAATATCCCATGTTTTGTCTTACTGATCATCAATACTCTGCTAAAAATAACATCTCTTCATCTTTCCAAGGCTCCTGCATAATCCTGAATCTTCTTCTACCATATAACTATCATAGTCCTTTAGCTTCTCTAGCTTTAATGCAGTGCACAGTCAGTATTGGAAGGTGGGCTGGATATTAAGTACGTGTAGCCCAGAAATTCAATCAACAAAGAAGATGCCCCAAAGTCTTTCTTACCTGAACCCCGGTGTGCTTGGAATGCAGTGCTCAGAAAGGAGCTTGCTCAGCTGTCTGATCACACGGCTGCTCCTCCAGAGGGTTCTGCTGTGTTCATTGGGTGGAACTCCCGTGATTTCTCCTGCTCGAGGTCAGGAATGGCCCTCTGACCTCCAAAGCCAGGGGACAGCTGCACACAGCGGGCCTTCTGAGCACCAGGTCCATCTGCAAAGCACAGAGAAAGCAGCTGTAGGCAGGTGGAAAAGACTCTTTGAGGTCAGGCTGAGGACACTGAGGTCTGGCAGTGTCTGACCGAGAGCCTCCTCCTGCAGATGTGCAGAGCAGCAGCTGGGCAGCTCACAAGCCATTCACCATCAGAGTCATAAATACAGATCTCCAGGGTCTTTCTGATTAATTTTCAAACCACATTGCTTCACATTTTGAAAAATATTTCCTTTACATTCTTAAAAGTTGGATTTAAAGACCTGAACCACAGTGTCTAAGCTAGAACGACTCTATTAATTTCATTTACTTTAGCTAAGATCCTACCATTATTCTTTTTTTCTAGATGAGAGTTTTGATTTTGAATTAGGCAGCAGTGGGTAATGACACCATGCTGAGGTAAGAAACCATTGCTTTTTCCTCAGAGGTAGGACATGTGGGACAGAGCACTGCTGGGAAAATTGGGAAATCAATTTGGATAGACAGAGTGCAGAGAAGAGCACATGGAACCACAGCCACAGTTCCTCAAAAGGTCAGAGAAAATGCATTGGGAAAGCAGCCTTTTCTCTTTGACAATGAGTATCTTAACATTGTGCATTATGAGGTTAAATTGATTTTATTACAGAACAAGTAGAGCAGTTCATAAACAATTTATGCCCAACCCAAGCACGGCTTTCAAACACCCATCTCCCTGGTTCTGAGCAGGCAGGAGCAGCACATCCGCAATCAGCCACGATTACCCTCAGACCTCTGCCTGACATTTGTGTTAGTGCTTTTTATACCAAATTCCTGTTCTGATTCAGTGTTTGATTGCAAGCCCCGATCTCCCCGAGGTGCAGATGTCTCCTGCAGCACACGCTGTTCCCTCTCTCCGCTGCAGGGGGAGGCTGGGGCAGCTCAGGGGGCAGGAGAAGCAGTGAATCCAGCAGTGGATCCAGCAGTGGATCCAGCAGTGGATCCAGCGGTGAATCCAGCGGTGAATCCAGCAGTGGATCCAGCAGTGGATCCAGCAGTGGATCCAGCGGTGAATCCAGCGGTGAATCCAGCAGTGAATCCAGTGGTGAATCCAGCAGTGGATCCATCAGTGAATCCAGCAGTGGATCCAGCAGTGAATCCAGCAGTGGATCCAGCAGTGAATGAGCAGTGAATGAGCAGTGAATCCAGCAGTGAATGAGCAGTGAATCCAGCAGTGAATCCAGCGGTGAATCCAGCAGTGAATCCAGCAGTGAATCCAGCAGTGGATCCATCAGTGAATCCAGCAGTGGATCCAGCAGTGAATCCAGCGGTGAATCCAGCAGTGAATCCAGCAGTAGATCCAGCAGTGAATCCAGGAGTGAATCCAGCAGTAGATCCAGCAGTGGATCCAGCAGTAGATCCAGCAGTGAATCCAGCAGTGGATCCAGCAGTGAATCCAGCAGTGGATCCAGCAGTGAATCCAGCAGTGAATCCAGCAGTGGATCCAGCAGTGAATGAGCAGTGAATCCAGCAGTGAATGAGCAGTGAATCCAGCAGTGAATCCAGCAGTGAATGAGCAGTGAATCCAGCAGTGAATCCAGCAGTGAACGAGCAGTGAATCCAGCAGTGAATCCAGCAGTGGATCCAGCAGTGAATCCAGCAGTGGATCCAGCAGTGGATCCAGCAGTGAATCCAGCAGTGGATCCAGCAGTGGATCCAGCAGTGAATGAGCAGTGAATCCAGCAGTGAATCCAGCAGTGAATGAGCAGTGAATCCAGCAGTGAATGAGCAGTGAATCCAGCAGTGAATGAGCAGTGAATGAGCAGTGAATCCAGCAGTGAATGAGCAGTGAATCCAGCAGTGAATCCAGCAGTGAATCCAGCAGTGAATCCAGCAGTGGATCCAGCAGTGGATCCAGCACTGAATCCACCAGGAGCACACAGATCCAGTAGGAAATGATGGCACTCTGGCTCTGACCAAGGACCAGGCTGGTGAAACAGCTGTTTCTGTGGAGGGTTAGGGTGCATCTTCCCATGGTTTCATTAAAAAAGTCTCCTGGGTTTCATGGGTGAGATGAAAGAGCTCTCCACAGAAACACAAGTGAAATTACCAATTTACACTTCTAGGCACATTTATAAACTGAAATGTCACAATTAGACTCTTCTCTGGCAGAAGGAGAGATAGTGGTGGTTTGTTTGGGATGTTTTGTCTAAAGAGATAAAAAAATAGGACTTCAATAAAAATAAAATCCTCTAACTTTCATAAAAGATGAAATAAAGGTCATGGAAAAGGTTTTAAGTCTTCTGGGGAATAAGAAGTTAGTCCTGTTCTCAGAAAGAAAGATAATCAGTGGCAGGCCTGGTCTGTTCAAAATTTTTCTTGCTCAAGAAGTTTTATTTCCCCTTTTTTTCTGCTTACAGTAGGAGCCACTGAAAATTTAGGAAGTATTTAAAATATTTTCCACTTTACTGCAATTCAAAATGGAGTGGAAAATCCCCCCTCCCAAAGAGTTTACAGTGGCTGAGGAGTGACAAGCAAGCCATGTGAACTCACAGGAACACAAATTACTTCATCTCCTGTTAAATATTAATCTCATCTACAACTGTGCTAATTGTAAATTCACATGCATTTTCAGCTTTCCATGTCCCAAAATCGTGTATGACTTTACACATTCATGAGGAAAGGGTAGGAAATAGGCAAAATACTATGAAAATTCAGGATGAGACTGATGGTTTTCTTCTTGTTAACCAGGTCAGTTTGAGAAGACTCAACTCCAAACTTATTCCCTCTGGTACTGGGGCATCTCTTAGAAGCTGCAAGGAGAGTTTGAAAAAGGTTTTGAAAAGATCATGGCTCTGAGCCCATTAAAGGCAGGAAAATTTGTCTATTTTAATTTTGCAGAATTTGACCCACGTGCTTAAAAAAAGCACTAAGGTGGTAAAAGGATCTCTGCCTTTCCCCTGGACCTCATGAAAGAATCTTGGATCTGAAACAGATGGAACTGCATTGTGCTTCTCTACATATTCTCTTTACTGATTATTGTCTTATCCTAAGAAGAAATGCAATTAGTTAGACACTGAGCCATACGATGGAACAAATTTTAATTGACATGGGAAAACAAAAAATATAAAAAAAAAATCAATTTCTTCTTTATTGCTTCAGAATCTGTACTAATCTGCACTCAGGCAAACAGTAATATCTTTCATCTGGAAAACATTCTAGTCTAATACTTCCATGGTTTCTTCTTTTGTTTGCAGATATTCAGTGGCTTGTTAAGATCACGATTAGATCATGACACCTTCTAATTCTTTGGATGGTGATTCATCATCCAACCTCTCTGGTGCTACCGAGGCAGCAGGCCTGGCAGGGTGAGTAGGGGACAGAGCAAGAGCTGTTTTCCAGTAGCACCTCTTTGCACCTAATGCAAATATTTAACAACCTGCTTCCTTTTTGCTCTGTTAAACAACAACAATTGCTCATTTCACCGCTTTTAGAAAGGTATTCAGAGCTCCAGTGCATTTGTTATCTGTTAAGATCCAATCCTGAAACTTTCTTCAGTGTGCAGGGCTTGTCTACACAGGGAAACAACTGCAGAATAAGCTGGGGCAGAGATTTAAGCACCAGTATATATTCTGGTCTCATCTCTGACTCATAAAAGCACACGAAATGCCCTAGTTGCTATTAAATAGCTTTTTCAATGTTCTTTAATGTACCTTTCAGATGTTCACATCGCACCTCAAGAGGAATGTTTAAAGCACAAGAGAGTTCCCCAGTTTGGAGGCAGTGTGTCTGTGTGAGGGCTAGCACAGTTTGGGAGAAGTTAATAAGTAAGGATTGCCACCTTTTCCTGAGGCATCCCAGACATTAACACCGAGTAGCAGAGCAGTGCTGGTCCCAAACTGCACAGCTGTCATAACAACAACCACTCAGCACAGCCCCGGAGCTGAGGGAGCCACCAGGATTCTGAAGTGAGAGAGAAATCAGTTAAATCAAGGGATTCAGGACCCTGGGCTGCCTTGGCCACAGGTCCTTGGAATGGGAAGGTTTTGATTCTCAGCATCTACCCAAGCTAAATAGACACAGACATCCTATGGAAACATGGCAAAAACAATGGGCATGTCTTTTTTTAAGCCAGGATCTTTCCAGCACACCCCACTGCCAGGCTATCTGCAGCACCTGGATGGACCAACACATCTTGTTTGTTTGTGCACTCACAGCTTGTACACTCACAGCTGAGCTCTTCCCTGTAAATACTTGTGCAGTGCTTTGCTCAGGCAGTAGATACATGCAAAGAACAAACACTATCTGTTCTTACCAGGGATTCAGGAAGAGTTTGGGCTTGCAAAACTCTGATTTTCCTTTTTTCCTCCAAAAACTCAGTCTAGAAACTTAGCACCACTTAAGGTTTGCTCTCTGGAAACTTGAGCTTTGCAATCAGTTTAAAGCACTTCAAAATCTTGTCCTCAGTCCCACTGCAAACACATTTTTTGCAAAAGCAGCAGAAATGTAACAAATGCAGGTTGCACATTCCACAAGACTGAAACAAAATTTGCAGATTTTCAAGAGAAAGTGGTGGTAGAAAATACTTTGAGGAAGTCCATGAGTTATCCGTGGAACAAGTTGCTGACAGTTACTACTGAGGTTACAAACTCAGTGGAATTCCAGGAAGGAAATTTTGTGGGAGTGAGGCAATCCAAGACATTAGCAAGTGGATAAAATCTTTGGGGTTTAGAGCTGTAGCACATCACTGATAGCTGGCAGTGTGTCCGAGCTTATTCGATAAGGTGATGCTCTAGGCTTTATCCCAGTTTCCTCAGCAGCACTCAGCTGCTTTTGGGGATTTTTCAGGAGAATGCTTGGCCTCTAGGGAGTCCAGTGTCCCTAACACCTGTAAATCCTGAGAGCAGCCTGGCAAACACAGGCTGCCACAAGCCAGGTTAGGTGTGCTCACACCGCTCCTGTTGGGGAGGTGGCCTGACCTTAATCACACATTTCCAAATAAAGAAACAAAAAGTTCTGGGGAACAGCAGTTCTGATGAGCAGACAGAAATGCTCAGCTCCACCTGAGTCCTGCAGCATGGAGACTGAGAAAAACAGCTCACTAATAAAAGGAGGAAACAGCAATAGCCATCTATTTTCACTCACAGCCTACAAAAAGCACAGATCCTAAGTGCCCGTTAATGGTGTTATCAGCACATTAATAAAGCTATCCTTTCAGGACTAGTTAGGGTCTGAAAGGGAAAAAATAACTGGAAAGTTTTAGTAATTTCACCAAACAAGAGCTGAATACTGAGGGTTAATGGGAAATCATTTACTAACCACGGCACTCTATTATTCTCAGGGATAGCACTTTCTGAAATTATGGGTCCTTATGGAATAGTATTTTCCGTAATAACCAATCAGCTGGTCCAGAATATATTTTATAGCAGCATCCTCCCAAAGGCATTTACCAGGGAAACATTCCAACTCTGTCTGTATTACATTTGAAATAATGTTCATACCATCTCCTTGGCAGGGATACAAATGGACATGGGGTTTTTCCTGTGTTCCCTCCATTTCTTCCACTAGAGCTGACACAAATGTAGGTCTTCCACCACCTGAACTACTGCTGTTGTATTATTTATGTTTTAATGAGGACAGCCTCCCAGGCCAACGGCAGGAATGGAAAGCATGAGGATCTGGCTATTTAGTGTACACCAGCCAAGTTAAGTGTCAGCTGAACTACGAGAAAACCATAAATACAATGAGGAGCAGCAGGACTGGCAACTTTTTGCTGGGTCAAGAAGAAATATTTCCAGAAGTAGCAACACTATCAACATCAGCCAGTGTATTTTAGTGACACTCCTTCATGGGCTTCACTGTTTGAATTCAATTCCTCATTTCAGACCTAAGTTCTGAGAGCAGGGGAACATCATTTCAATGACGAGAGAGCTGCCCCATGGAACACAAACCATGACTGTGTTTCAGGCTGGCACAGGCACTCCTGGTGCTGAGCCACCAGGGCACTGCAGCATTTGGGGACGTGGGACAGCTCGGTGACAGCCACAGATGCTGCTCAGAGCTGTGAGCTGACTGGAGCAGCTGAGGCTGCTCCTGGGATCCCTGTGCTCTGATCCATCTCCATTCAGGTGTAACCACAGACTGTGCTGTAAGGAATTCAACAGCTGGACTGAGAACAGGACATGGAACTGCTGAGAGCTCTTCTCACCCTTCTCACCCTCCCTTCCACAGGAGCAAGGCAGGCAGTGAGGAACCCGCAAGTTTTCAGAATTACAGCAGGAGTTCAGATAATAAATCTTCTCCCCACACATCTTCAGGAGCCTTTTTGCTCCCAATACCAGTTCTGTGCACATTCCAGAGAAGTATTTCCTCCTGTCAAGCCCCCTTGGAACTCCTACTTGTAGGAAAAGCACACTAGCCCTGAACTCAACAAACTCTGTGGTACTTCCCCTCTAACTTCTTTCTATCCCGTTATCTGCTCTACAGAGCTCTGTCCCACCACAAACAGCTCTCCCCTGCAGTGGAAGGACAGGGACACTCACGTTACTCGTGGTCTGAAAAAGGAGGGTTTGTCACAGCGTTAAGAGTTCCCAGCACCCAAAATGGATCAGTTCCTTTGTTCATTCAAAATAACATGCAGGGGAGCTTTCCCTGGTGAGTGAAAATCACACCCCTGGGCAGCAGAGGTAGAACAACTTGATCAGAATCACCCCTCAGCAGCACACACATCCCGGAGTTGTGGAGGGGGAGGACAGACAGCGGCAGCACAACTTTCTTATCAGAACAAATCCTCCTGCAACTAGAGAAAAATTAGAGCTTTGCATTCACACCAGTCTGTGGTGGCTTGAGTGTATCCATGGCAACCCCTATCCTTCAGAAATTCCAGTGTGCATCTACAGGCTGATTCTGCTTCTACATTCCACTGCCACACGAGCACAGCTGAGAGCACTGGAGTGTCAGCTCCATTAATCTGCTTCTACTTCAGCTCCACAAGTGCATTAGGAGGCAGAAAAGCTCCCTCACATCCACCCTTTAACCCAAATTCTCCACCACGCAGCTGGAATTTCTGGATTACTCTGGTCTTTGACAACAGTGTTTATTGTCCTGCACCAGAAGGATGAGCCCTGCAGGATTCTGAGCGGTTTGAATGCATTGTTGAGAACTGTTTATCAACATCTGACTGATACATAAACTTTTGACTATATTAGAAAGGCTGAAAATGATTTTGCTATCTCAATACCATTTTTAAAGGGAAGGATTTGTGGCTGCCCTTTGTCCCCTCACACAGCCCCGCTCTGCCCAGGCCAGGGGCTGCCTGCACAGCAGCAGTGCCTGCTCTCACCTCACACCCCAGCAAAACCCCTCATTTGAAACAGGCACCCAGAGCCATTCAGGGTAAAGCCAACACACAAAATCCAACCCCAAAAACCAGCCCGCAGCGGATGAGGAATTGTTGTTCTTTAAGGAACTCATTTTCTCTCAGCTTTGTTCTTGTGCTGCTCTTTATAATTCAAATGCAGTGTGGTGCCAGAAAATGGCAGGCACATCCTTGGAACAACACGTGCAAGATGGGGCTATTTTTACCAGTCAAACATTTCCAGGGATATCTTTGGCAGCAATGGGGCAGCAGCATCCTGGAAACAGGTAAAACCAAGGGAAACCTCCTCTCAATCTCATTTTGGCATCTTTGAAATATCGTTTATGTTGCCTTTTCTGGTGAAAACAGATGGAGTTAATGGCTGCTTTTTAGTTACTACACTAGCAAAAAAAGCTAAATTACCTTCAGAAGAAACCTGCCCGTATGCAGAGAGCTAGCACAAGCTCTCTGCAGAATACAAATGGAACTTGCCCAGTAACATTTGAATTTTTATACTGTATTTAATTCAAATGCCTAAAATTTGGAAGAAGCTTTTCTTGGGAGGACTTTTGTTCAGTGAAGAAATGGGTTTTGGTATTTACACAACTGCCAGTCATTTTCCAAGCCCTCGTTCTCAGCTCTAGAGCCCGACTGCTACAGCAGGTACATCTGAAGCAGCTTTTCTTTCACCTGACATGCTCCTACAACATACACAGACACTCACAGAAAGCAGGATGGGAAGCCTTCCCTATTTACACTGGCAAAAGAAAAAAATAGACAAAAGCTTCTTCCGCTTGCAAGAACAAAAAAGAAATCTTACTAATCCTAAAGAAACTAGAGAAGCTGTAAAATTCTCTGTTGACCTCTTCGTGTGTCCCCTTGATGAGGATTTGCACAAAAAGATAAGAACAGGTGAATATTACTGGTTTAGTAAAGGCCTTATTGAATATCTCACCTGCAAAGTCACAGCATCTGCATTTCTTATCAGAAAAGTACTGAGTTAGTTTTGTCTTTCTTCACCTCTTCATTAGAACTCCAAATATCACCACTGTGCCCAGAGCGTGGGGGGAAACCCATCTGATGTCTGGGAAGTCAAGGCTTAGACATGAGAATGCTTTTGTCTTTCGAAGTTGCATTAAAAGTAAGAGTAACAAAGAAAGACAAACTAAGAGAACACGAAAGAAAACAGAATAGAAGAATTCAGAAGGTTTGGAAATGTATTTTAATTACCGAGATTGCAGATAAGGTTAATGCAGGGCACACTCGGGGGGTTTCAGTGAAAACCTGACAGTTTTCAGGTTGCTCAGGCTCACTGTGCAGAGGGCAGTAAATATTTCATGGTGTTTATTTTGAGCATTTTTACTTGGAGTCAGGTCTTTTGGGTTAGTAAATGCCAAGACTAAGTTCACCCACCCTGAGGAGAAGCCAGACAAAGTCCATTCACATGACCAGTGCCCCTGGCTTTAACAAGCGTCAGTCAGAGCGCAGGCTGTGACCTCCACACCCCCCAGGCTTGTCCTCACAGAAAGGGAAACATTAATCCACAGCTCTCCAGCAGTTTGTTTACAGGTTAAGTCAACAGCAAGTAAATCAACTGTATCCTCCTGCCAGGTCAGGAACCCAAACTGAAGATCCACACCTAATTATCTGCTGGCAGTTCATCCTGAAACAATAGTTTTACAGAAGGAAATGAAGAATCCAGGTAAAAACTTAATGGCACAGTGGCAAAGAGCCCGTCCCTGCTACAGCTCCCCTCTGGAATTTACAGACTGAGAGCTACGTTATATTGGCTCTGGGCTTTAAGAATATTCCTTTTTCAAACCTTCTCCCCCTGAGACATAACTTTATTTCCTTCTAAAATATGACAGAGTAGTGCATGGAGAAGGATGTTGAGCATGTGCTGGTACCCCGGGTAAGGCAGCCTGGAGATTTGGAGTCAGGAAGGAATTTCTCCCCCACGCCCCCCAAAGACTGGTGGTACTTTCTTGTTTTTCCAGGAGGAAAGCTGCTTGGGAGCAGTAGGGTTTGTTCTCAGCTTTGAAGCTGTTTGTGATGACTCAGTGCAAATATCTACTTTGGAACACTAATAAACCCCCATAAACACTTGCCAAACCATTCACATGTAGAAATAAATTTAAAAACGATCAAAGAAAATATAGCAAAAATTAAAAGGTTTCACATTCTTTTTGAAAAATGAAAAGGTGAAATGGCATGAAAATGCTTCTGCCCCTACCCTGCAGACATCTAGATTGGATTTTATCACCCTTGGGGGGCCAGCTGGGCATTTGTACAGTCATTTTATTCTCTGCTGAAACCTTCTGGAATAACCTCAGAGAGGGACATTTCCTTGCTGGGGGCGGTGAATTTCATTCATATTCTCCTGTAAACAACTTAACAGCAAATTACCAGTGCGTTTCCTTCCCACCAAATCACCTTAGCAACCCTTGCAAAACAGCTCCGAGGGAACTCGGGATCTCATGGAGACCTGCAAAGCCTCCAAAGGAAAAGCACCACCTTCGGTGAAACAACAACAGACGCTTTATGCTTTGCTGCTTGGAACCTTAGAACCCCTCCAAGCCGCAGACTGAGGGTTTGAGAAGCGACTGGTTCAATGTAAAGGTGCAAACACTCCCTTTCAGAGCCAAACCCACTGGCCTGGCACTGCCCTCGGCCCTGCCCAGCATGGCTTTGGAGTGAGCCAGGTCAGTGATGGCAACACTGATCAAACAGCACCAGCAGGAACTTTCCTGTCTGGGCTCCTGGTGGGACTCTGCTCACACAGCTGGCAGAAGAGCAGCATTTTTGCTTGAGAGAAACTGAGTCTGAACTGGAGTCAAACCACTGTTTTTCAAAACTTCTCATGGATTGGGAATGCTAAGAAAATTCAGCAGGAAGACCATACATGAGCACACTTGCTTCCTGGCCTCTCAGTGAGATGTATGCTTCTCCCAATTTCCTGTAAGTAATGGATCCCAGATTCTCTTTTCTCCTTTTTTTTCCTCACTATCAGCTTGAGGAATTCTTGACCATTTTGCCAGAGCTCAGCCCTGGCTGCAGCTGATTGCTGCCATTCCAGTGCCTGGCTGGGGTTAACAGCTGTCCGTATCAAGCAGCTGAAATGCTGAAAATGTCACAGTAGTTTCATAGGGTTTTTAAAGAACCTAAGTCCTGTGGCATTGTTAGCCACTTCCTTTCCTGGCATATTCAAGATCAACCCTGACTGTTTCTAACTGCAATTTTCCTCTATTACAGATTGTCCAGGAATCTCACAGGCGAAACCCAAGAGGGGCTGCAAGGCACAGAACCCAGACCCCACACACCTCACTCTCAACCTGGGCAACAAGGCTGCCTTACATTTAACAGCTTGTGTAGAAACCCTGTATTTCCACCAGAATATTGCAGCCTGGGGCACTCAGACAGCTGCTCCCAACAACATGTGATGTGAACATCAGCTCTGGGGTGTGTCACCGGCTGGGGGGGTGCTCTGGTTTAAATCCCAAACACAGCATTGACCAGGCTGCTGGGTCGGGTCTCCATCCCCGCCACACCCACCACCAGGTCAAACCCCCACATCTCACCTCTCATCAGAGGCTGTCCCTCCATCACTGCAAGAGTTCTACTGCTAGGATTTTTAACTCAGACTGAAGCAAATCATGCTTTTATCTCTGAAAATCCTTTGTCAGCGAGGCAGCTGCACCACCAGAATACAACCCCGAGTCTGGCTTTTTGATCACAATTTTCTCAGCTCCTCTGGATAAAGGCAATGAAATCTGCAGGCCATGCCAAAAACACTATGGCCAACTTTGTAATGAAACAATTTGCTTCCCATACTTTGAGAACCTTGAATGTTTCTGAACTATATGTAATGGGAGATAAGGAAGTGTTTCATTCACCTCTCAAATGGGATTCCAGGAAGGTGCATTTATGGGAAGCTAAAAAGAGCTGCAGTAATTCCACATGAGACCATGCTGTACCTGAACACACATCCATTTGCTGTAAGGTTATGAAAAGATGAGGCAGAGCAGCCTAATCAATCCATTTCAGTGACAGATCTAACTCAAAGCCCATTTCTGCCCAGTTCTGAGCAGCACTTTGAAGTCATAAGGATGAAAAGGTGCTCAGTGTCTGACAGCCCGAGGCACAAATGAACAAACCATGGACTCCTCACTGACCATGCTGGTGCCTCCTGGAGGGATCCCCAGATTTAAGGAAAAGATCTCCTGCCCATTCCTTCTGTCCTGTGCTTGGGTATGCAATGCTACTGAAAAGACATTCTGAATCTGGAGAACAATAGGTGAGATCAAGGATGGCTAAAACAGGCTTAAGAATAGAGTAAAGTAAGCTTAGGGGGAAAAAAGTATCTACAAGAACATGGAAAATGTGTTACTTTAAAAAACTGTCCATAATTTCAATTCCAAGGCCACAAGACGCCCAGTAGCACTCAGTAACTACTAATTTCTACCAGCACAGGCCAGAAGAATCAGGTTAACAATTCTCACAACCATTTATAGAGCTGTCAGCCTAAACAATGGCTTTGTTAGTATCTCACCGTCAAACCGGAATAACAGATCAGCTTTTCCCTCACGATGGAAAAGCCTCAACAAGATACGGTTTAACTCACACAAGATCACCAGTGCTCAGTAGATTGCTAGTGAGGTTTGCAAGTCTTTAGGTAGCCATGAGCACCTTTACTTCAGCACAGATTTTCTCGCTCAATCACAGTCACAAAGCTGAAAATAATAATCAGCATGGTCAGCTCAGACACACATGACCCAATGTCCCTCTGCACCCTGCATTTGCTGGGCCAGTCCCCGGTTCATTCCAGCTGCTGAGCAGGGTATTGTTGGGGTTCTGAATAGTAACAGGGACAGACCTCTCTGGGCATAAATACGCATTTCTTGTGAGTCAAAACTACCAAAGGGCTTCACTTCCCTCCCCCATCTTCTTTCCACCTAAATTCTGGAATGCAGAAACACATCATAATTACCCCAAAAGCAGCAGAGGGAACACAGCAAGGAGGAAGCTGGTCCCTCCATAATTCTATTCCTTTGCTTTTTGATCATGGTCCAATGAATGATTTTTTCCACAAAGACTCCCTGTTATCAGCCTGCAGTTAAAGCCTTCCCAGAGAAGAATTCAGATTGTATGCAGGCATTCATACTCAAGGGATAAAATCTTTGCCATTCACTTTAGAACCCCTGTGTAAACATTCTGTAATTGTATTCCTTTCTAAGAAATGAGGTTTTGAGAGGGGGGTAATTTTCTTCTAGTAATTAAATGATATTAAACAGAATAATATAAATATAACATCTCATGATCCAGCACAGCTTTTACATTCGGCTGTAATAGCCTAGTTCCACATTTGCTTGGTGGAGTAACTCAGAAGATTAATGTAGAAAACGCAAAGAAGGTGAAGTTCTCCCAACTGAGGGCGATTCACACAGCGGTGCCCGGGCTCACCTCACGCCATCCCCTCAGGCACTGCCGCCATGTTTGCCGTCCTCAGGCACGGCCGCCATGTTTGCCGCCCTCAGGCATGGCCGCCATGTTTGCCGCCCTCAGGCACTGCCGCCATGTTTGCCGCCCTCAGGTATGGCTGCCATGTTTGCCGCCCTCAGGCACGGCCGCCATGTTTGCCGTCCTCAGGCACGGCCGCCATGTTTGCCGCCCTCAGGTATGGCTGCCATGTTTGCCGCCCTCAGGTATGGCCGCCATGTTTGCCGCCCTCAGGCGTGGCCTCCATGTTTGCTGCCCTCAGGCGTGGCCCCCATGTTTGCTGCCCTCAGGCGTGGCCGCCATGTTTGCCACCCTCAGGCATGGCAGCCATATTTGCCACCCTCAGCGCCCGCCGCCATGTTTGCTGCCCTCAGGAATGGCCGCCATGTTTGGCGCCCTCAGGCGTGGCCACCATGTTTGCCGCCCTCAGGCGTGGCCGCCATGTTTGCCGCCCTCAGGTAAGGCCGCCATGTTTGCTGCCCTCAGGCGTGGCCGCCATGTTTGCCGCCCTCAGCGCCCACCGCCCGTCCTGCACCCGCCTTCCCCATGGCCCAAAGCGACCCCCACAGCACCTTCTGACCATTAAAATGTCACCACATAGCACAAAGTGTTGCAAAGTGTTGCTGTTCACCTGTGTCTGAACCTTGTGGTACCCGTCAGAGCCAGCCAGCCATGGCCGGCACCCAACTGGTGACCAACACCGAACTGAATAAAGGTCATGAATGCACCTCAGATTCCCATCTAGATACTGCAACATAAATTTCACGGACCAAGATCCTTGTTTGGTTACATTGTCATCTAAAAATCTATTTGGACTTACCTCTGGTGGTTAAAACTTTCCTCCTCAAGACTGGTATGGCCAACAGTGTCGTTCACATCTGCTTACTCTGATAAACTTGTACTGCTAAGCAGCTACCTTGCATTAATTACATCTAGCGATAACTGTCCCTCAGCACAGGCTGCCTGCTGGGATGGGGCTGTTGAGGGAGGACGAGTCAGATTTTTGCGTCCATCCCCTCAGCTCCCCGTGAGGGATGTGCCCGGCTATCACCCCGTCCCGGCACTGAGGCCAGGCTGAAACACACAGCCCTCCGGCCACACAGGGAGAGGTTACGGAGAAATACACTGGGTATGGATGGTGGTTCCAGAGGAATACACTGGGTATGGATGGTGGTTCCACAGGAATACACTGCACATGGATGGTGGTTCCACAGGAATACACTGCACATGGATGGTGGTTCCAGAGGAATACACTGCACATGGATGGTGGTTCCACAGGAATACACTGCACATGGACAGTGGTTCCACAGGAACACACTGCACATGGATGGTGGTTCCACAGGAATACACTGCTCATGGATGGTGGTTCCACAGGAATACACTGCACATGGATGGTGGTTCCAGAGGAATACACTGCACATGGATGGTGGTTCCACAGGAATACACTGCACATGGACAGTGATTCCACAGGAATACACTGCACATGGATGGTGGTTCCACAGGAATACACTGCGTATGGATGGTGGTTCCACAGGAATACACTGCTCATGGATGGTGGTTCCACAGGAATACACTGCTCATGGATGGTGGTTCCACAGGAATACACTGCACAGGGATGGTGGTTCCACAGGAATACACTGCTCATGGATGGTGGTTCCACAGGAATACACTGCACATGGACAGTGGTTCCACAGGAATACACTGCACATGGACAGTGGTTCCACAGGAATACACTGCACATGGACAGTGATTCCACAGGAATACACTGCTCATGGATGGTGGTTCCACAGGAATACACTGCACATGGATGGTGGTTCCACAGGAATACACTGCACATGGACAGTGATTCCACAGGAATACACTGCACATGGATGGTGCTTACAGAGGAATACACTGCACATGGCCAATGGTGGTGCACAAATGCGCTCTACTAACAACCGCACAGGAGAGTAGAGCCTGCACGACCTGGAAGTGGTAACAGCTCTTCACACAGCAGATAATTTCCATTTTTTATTAGGCAGGTCTTCTCACACTCTTCCTCATTAGTTCACCACAGGATCATTGATTTTATTGCTGCGAGCTTATCTTAATTGCACTAAAACAAATGGTTTGGGTATCAGGGACTGTCACAGTAACCATTTCCTCCAGTCTGTGTTTCCTTTACCCCCTTCCCACAACCGTGTTCCAGAATTTGCTTTCTGCAGTGACTATGCTGGGACATCACAATGTACTTCACAAAATGTGAAGTGTTTCATACTTTTCAATATGTAAGACAAACAGATGATGCATTAAATTTAATTATTGACTTTGTGCTTTCATTTTAACCTCCTTTTACTTTAATTGAAACTCTGATGGAAAGTCCTCAGTACAAAATCAAAGTGTTTGGTGGGTACCTTTCTCAGGAACTTGCAGCACAGCTCCATGTCCCACCTCCTGCTTACATCTGAGTTCTGCAGAGACCTTAGAACAGCTTTCTCTACACTTACCATTACCAGTGACATTATATCAGTGATCCAAATACTTCACATGTTAACACAGACTCTCACAGGGCTACTGTGCAGAAGAACTCTGTGCAGAACATGCCTTGAAGAAACCACCTTCCTCTGCTTGGTCTCATTCAGCACACCCTTAAGCAGGAACATTCCACAAAATGAAAGTTCTTCAGATCCTGTTCTCTGTGCTTTGAGGCTATTTATCTGGACACAAACCCCCAGAAAAAAACAAACCAGAAAAAATCAACCCAAACCCAAAACAAAACAAACAACAAATCAAAAAACAAACAAAACCCAAAAACAAACAAAACCCAAAACCAAACAAAACCTGAAAACTACACAAAAAAACCAAAGCAAAAAAAAAATTGAGAATCCCTTTGCCACTTAATATGAAGTAGAATTAACAAATGTTGAAAATGCACAAACAGAACACACATGAAATGTGTTTCTGTGAGGCCTCTGTGGCTCTCCCCGTTGTGGAGCAGTCGCAGGCTGCCCCACTCCATGTTCCTGTGCCTCCCACATTTCTGCACTTCCTTGAATTGACTTCTCTTTGTGCTGCTTCTTGCTCAGATCCCCAAAGGATCCAGATTTATATCTTAATCATCTTTTTTACTTCCTTCTTCGAATGGCTTGCTCTCCACTCAGCTGCTCCCCCAGTCCCACAGCTCCTCCTCCTGCCCCCCAGGCTCTGTGCCTGCTCCTGCCCCTCTCCCCCCGCTGCTCCTGGCTCACACTGCTGTCCTTGTCCTGACTCTGGAACCTCTCACTCAGCCAGGACTCCGCTTTCCCCACTCTCTTTACCACCAGGCATTAGCTCATCCCCACCCTTGCTTTTTAACATCATCTCTCAAAAATTTTTCCTCCTAAACTTCATTGCCAAAATGACCCACACTGTGTTAATTTTGTGCCTCATTCCCTGCACCTCCCTTCCGATGGGAACTCGGCCATACCATCTCTCCTCTTTCAGTGCACCCAAATGCAGCTGCAAAATTATTTTGCTTTTGTGCCCTTCTCTGTTGCAGCTTCTCGGCTTCCTCCAAAGAACCAGCAAGATTCTGTTTGCTGGTCAGGCCTTACCTTTTATTTCCTGTCTTGCAAAGACCTGCAAAATAAAATGCTCAAAAATGAGATGAGGTAACACACCCATGCATGCACACCCTGGAACCCCTGCCCTCAGCCAGCGTGGCTGCTCCTGGGCAGCACGACAGCCATCCATGATACCTGTGTGAGGCTCAGGGGATGAAAGGCTGAACATGGATTTTGTGAAGTGTTTTGTCAAGAAATACCTGGCAAAGTTAAAGTTGAGTTATAAACACTCAGCCAGGCTGGATCAGAGGTCATATTACTTCCTTCAAGCAAAACAAAGTGTTTAAATCCTGGTCCTACAGAATTCCACCAGAGCACTGTCACAGCAGCATAATCTCAGAGATAAATATGCTAATTCTGTCCTAGAGGTTTCAGTGGTGACATGGAATTTCCATCCAGTGAGAAAATGCTCTTGGAAATCACCTAGATGTGCAACTAGTCAGCTTGGTTCATCCTCCAGGGAAACCCCAGCACAGGGAGGGATTTGGGATGTGCTTCTCTACCCACAAGGAGGGACAAGGCATCAGTATGGAGCAGGACCCAGAGCCCAGGAACAGCTCACACCACAGTTCCACCTTCATCTCAGAGCCCACACCAGGCCTGGGCCAGAGACAAGAGCCCAGTGAGGGAGCTGCTCAGTACCTGATTGCCAAAGGCAGCTTAAGCAAGATCTTCCCATTGACACTGGTGTGACTGGGGACAGCTCAGCTGGAAAGGATCTGCTCGATGGAGCCATGAGAACTGGCAGTACAGCTATGATAGACTGACACCAAGGGCTTGGAGATTAGGTCACTGAAGTCTGTATCACTCTAAAACCCAGCAGGTAGTTCCATTTCATTGGGTATTTGGTATTTTTAACATCTTGTCAGATTAGCTCTGGAGCTGACAATGGACTAATATGGAGAAATTAAACTTTATAGGTTTAAAAAAAAGTTGTCATTTACTTTACTACAAGTAAACTTGCAATCTCCTCAGGGGCAGTCAGTCCATAAGGGTTAAAAAAAGTAAATTATTAAAACTGCTAAAACCGAGGCTTTTTCAGCATAATAGAGTGAGGTGATTTCACAGACCCACTGGGTGGAGAACATTAACTCCCTGCTGTCATTCCTTTAAAAAGGATGACCCTTCTCTGCCAGGCCCAGTGCTTCACACGTCCAGCCCTCAAGTTCCACGGCCAGGCTCCTCACTCGCAGTGCAGGGACAGGGTGGATCCTCCTCCCATTCTCCAGGGCTCACAGACCTTGGACTGAGCTCCTGAACCTCTTGGCATTGTGTCCAACATCCCATTCTCATAAAGCCCTGCTAAAAAGAATAGTATCAGAGATGAGGTAATGTTATTTAGCGGGGCCGGAAGGAAGGTTTTCCTGTTTGTGCCTGAAGCCCACTGGAAACATCCCCAGCGGGCTGTGGAAAAGCGATGCTGGGCACGCACTGCAGACACTTGGCAAGGGGCTGAGCCAGGCAGGAGGCCCGGAGTTAGACACTGCAGAAAGAGTTAGCAGTGAGAGAAGAGTGTTTCTGACTTTTATCCTCTCTGCTTTTCAGTGTGCAAACAGCAAACAGTGGGGAGAAATCCCAGCACTCACTAAGGCAGGGACACGTCCAGCTCCGTGAATGGGGGAGAAAACACAGCCAGCTGATGTGGGACCTGCACTAGCCATGGAAGGGTCCTAACAGGGCTTATTTGTGTGTGAAACGGGCTCTGACAGCTCACAGGAGAGGAAATCAGAGGATTAAAAATGCATAGAGAAAATAAATGATAGAAGAATTAAGCTGCAAAAGAGGGGTGGATGAGGACGCTGCACAGAGACCTCAGGAGCTGCACCCTGGGGAGAGGAGTCATCTACAGAAACATCATCACAAGGAAAAAACAGCATTGACCTTGATCATGAGCAGATTGTGCATTTAAACGAAAAGTTAAGTTAAAAAAAAGATGCAAACAGATGCCTGTAATTTGTAAATCCAACAGCCAGTGTAAAAGCACCACACCCGTGTGTCCCAAGGCTGCCATCCAGGCTTTCCCAGGCACCTGCAGTGCTCAGGGAACAGGGGCAGCATGACTGACAAAAGGAAAAACTGAGATTTTTTGAGGAGAATGGGGTGGGGAACAGGAAGACACACACACCCCCTGCAGATACTCAAATTGCAACCTGCAGACAAGTTCAGATTAAACCCCAAAACTGAACAGCGACCAAGGCCCGTTTTGATGAAGTGTGGTTGGAGGTGTACAGCTTTATTCGGGCTGGAGAGCTAATTACATCCTCCAAACAGTCCAATATGCAGCCAAATGGGGGCTCTAATTACCAAGTAGTCATTGGCTTCACAGACTTCCTCAGACAAAAACAACCCCCAAATCCTTCAGCACTGGAACAAAGAGGGAAATGGCATTGAATCATAAAGCTGCTTCACCTGGGTTCTACACTGAAAGAAAAAGAAATAAAAATTAGAAATGCACGTGTCCTTCCTACCTCCGAGAGCAGCCGGCACCCGAGCCAATTTATGTCACCCAGGTGACAGACCATTGACAGCGTCTATCGGCACGCACGCTTTGGGCTGGGACAAGCACCACCAGGTTCATTAGCAGCTTTCCCCAAATGGAAAGCAGCAGCATTCCAGACAGACCATGTTGTTTGTGAACTTCTGGGGTTTCAGCAGCAGTGTGACAGGGACAAAAGAGCAGCTCTGAAGAGAAAGGTGTTGGGAGGACACACCTGAGGAGTTCAGATCATCACAGGGAGCTCCGAGCATCTCTTGCTGTTTCCAAATGCACTGGGAAACGATCCAGCTCACCCAACAAATATCAGTAAAGTTGAAGGGTTTTTAAAAAACTAAGCACCATAGAAATAAGTGTTTCAGCCAAAGGAACTGTGCTTCAACAAAAATTACTGCTATTTCTGGTGTTCCCTGGTTTTAGCCTTTCAAATGACAACAGTGGCACTCCAGTTCCCCCCTTTCTCCTTGGCTCACCTAATGATATGTCACGAAGATGGTGTACAATTATTGTGAGCTATCGATTAACTCTCTGAATCAACAAACTTCAGTCAAATTGACATCAGGGACCTGACAGTCTTACACATAAGTACACCTTTCACAGGCACGTCTCCAGCTTGTGAAAGGGGCTGACAAACAAAGCTCAGGGGGGAGTTCTCCAACCGAAACGAACCACAGATCTGATTTTAAGGAATGTGAGGTGACAGATGGCATTCTTCCTGTTCTAATGTTAGTTTGCATTCCTTGAAAATTGCAAAAAATTAGAAGAGGTGCTAAAGGCAAGCAGCCTGATTTAAAAATGGAAACAAACTGTCAGGATCCTTTCCTTGTGTGATTAGACTGGAGTTTGCATTGCTGGAAAGAGGGGATGAGTATTTTTAACTGAAGAGCACTGAGTTTTATCGATGGTCCTCCATCAGCTCATCCTGCCCGTGATGGAAAGGTGCACATGCACCAAATATTAAATTCAATGTTAGTTCAAATATTACTCAGCTGGTAGAAAATAGAAGTGTAATTGGAAGTTAGTTACAATTCCTAGGTTTAAGATTGAAAACAATCTGCAAAACCAAACAGAGCATCGTGACAGCCTGGCCAGATTCTGAACAGCACTCTGTGGCCCAGCTGCCTCCCAGCCTAGCCTGCTTTGTGAAGTTCATCAGCACCCACTAATCTTGGTTCACACCTGGCATACCACTGGCAGCCTTACAACTGGAATGCCTGAGGGGAGGAGAGGAGAGGGGCTATAAATGCCAGGTGGATCTAAACCCAAAACTTCTGTCTTCCTCTCGTGCCTGGTGAAAACCAGAAAGGATGGGAGACTTACAGAGTGAGTGCTTTCCACTCTGCAGGGTGTGAAGTGTGCTACGGTTCACATGCTGGTGGGTACTTCTAAGAGCCAGGAGCATCCTCATCAATCCTCTGTCTCATTTTCTGTAACTGCCTTCCAAAGCCTTCAATCAGGCTGAGAAAAGCAGACGTGACACCCCCAGCCTACACAGGGAGTGAAGGTGACAGAGCAACCCACACTCTGTCCTTGCACTGGGAGACAGACAGCTCTTGCATTAGCAGGGTCTGGAAATAATTGCCCAGCCCTGGCTGGTGGGCACTGGATCATTTTCTGCTTGGAAAGACGAGGGAAAAATGCTCCCTTCCAACATTCAATTAGGAGAGCTGTTTGGTGTCAAAGCGCCGAGGGAGTTTGGGGGACCAGTTATTGCTGCTTTATGCATAATTCTGAATTTGCTGCTCTAATGAGCCCTTCTCTACACCCTCCACGACTGTCACTCAGCTCGGGGAAAATGGCTTGGCCCGACAAATCCTGTTAAAGCTCAGAAATTAAATGGGATCTGCAGATGCCCGAGCACACAGCCATCACTCCACATGTGCTCTGTGTTAGTCAGTTATTCTGCAGATGGAACTGCCATGTAGGACTGTTTAGAGGCTGTTTAGATTCCTTAACTCTACCCTACCAGAGCCTTTTCCCTACATCCCATCAGCAGGAGTGCTGGCCTGTCTTCACCTTCCACTGGCCAGCTGCAAAAAGAAAGTTAAAAAAAATAGCATTTACGGGAAGAAAGAAAAAAGTAATGAACTGGATGGCTTTTGGCATTGTCCTGTCTGTGAGAGTTAGGCAGGAAATGCTGGAGCTGAGGGGGAACATTTGGATAGAGCCTTGGATTAAAGGCCTTTCTTCAGATCCCCCGAAGCAAAGCATGCTTCCAGGAATTGATTCTGACAGTTACATTTTTAATAATTTATTTGAACTAAAAGATCTCTCTAGTAGCAGACAAAAAAAAAAAAAACAAACACAAAACCAAAAAAAAAAAACCCCACACCAACTAGTAGGGGGATGAAAAAAGTTATCTAAAACAAAACACAAGGGGAGGTTGAATTCTACAGTGTTGATTTTACAGCTGCAAAATAAAAAACTGACCATTGGGCATTTCCTTGTATATCACAAGTTGACCAAGAGCACAAATAGAGTGAGAACATCTAGAAAGTCACCTTTGGGTCCAGACCAAGACCAACATAACCTGAAATGAGCTCATGGCAACTGCAGGGACAACCCATGTGGAGGCTGGCAGAGACTGAATGACAAGACCCACAGGAAGCCCCAAACCCTGGAGACTCACCTGCTTCCAGTCCCTGCCAGCCAAAACCCCAGTCCCTGCCAGCCAAAACCCCAGTCCCTGCCAGCCAAAACCCCAGTCCCTGCCAGCCACCTCAGAGTGGCCAAAGGGGCCAGTTTGCACCTGGAAGAAACCGATGGTGAATGGAAAGTTCACCTGCCTGGGGGTTTTCCTCTATTTGACACCCCCTGCAGCCTTTGAAAGGATTTCCTTTGAGTTGGAAAGCTCCTGCTGGGCTCACTGGGTGAGATTTCCTGGCCATCACGCCTCTCCCCATCACTTCCACCCAGCAGCTCCCACCTCCCCGTGCCAGCTGCCAGATCTAATCTGCTCCCATCTGGGAACTGCCCCGCCGGCTGCTCTTTCCCGCTAAAGTCAGGATGAGTGAAGATGCTCTCTGAAGGCTGCTGGGTGGTGCCACGGGGCTGGAGCGCTGGCAGGGGGGGCTGGAGCTCTGGCAGGGGGGTTGGAGCTCTGGCAGGGGGGGTTGGAGCTCTGGCAGGGGGGCTGGAGCTCTGGCAGGGGGGGCTGGAGCTCTGGCAGGGGGGGCTGGAGCTCTGGCAGGGGGGGTTGGAGCTCTGGCAGGGGGGGTTGGAGCTCTGGCAAGGGGGCTGGAGCTCTGGCAGGGGGGGCTGGAGCTCTGGCAGGGGGGGTTGGAGCTCTGGCAAGGGGGGTTGAAGCTCTGGCAGGAGGGGCTGGAGCTCTGGCAGGGGGGGTTGGAGCTCTGGAAGGGGGGCTGGAGCGCTGTCAGGGGGGCTGGAGCTCTGGCAGGGGGGTTGGAGCTCTGGCAGGGGGGGTTGGAGCTCTGGAAGGGGGGCTGGAGCTCTGTCAGGGGGGTTGGAGCTCTGGCAGGGGTGGTTGAAGCTCTGGCAGGGGGGCTGTGCCACACCAGCCACAGACGGCGCTCAGAGGCAGCTGCAGAGGTCACACAGGTCAGCACTGAGGGCTCTCCCATCGCAGCTGCAGCATGTGATTCTCACAGGAGCTCAGTGATTTGATGTGGGCACGGGGGCCACGTCAGCATTCAAACCAGATGACAATCTCTGTGTCACAGTGGTGTGGGGCAGGAACTCTGACTGCCAGAGAGCCGCTGGGCCCGCTCCAGCTGCCCTGGCAGAGCCTCCCCTGCAACTGCAACAAAACAACCATCTCACCACTTCTGTGGGGTCCTTCTGGTTTTAACCCCAGCAGCTCCACAGGCTCGAGTTTCCCCTCAGTGCAGCCACAGAGGTACACAAGCACATCGTACACTACGGGGTGCAGCTCTCACTTCCCGTGACAATAACCCAGCACCATTAAGTTCTGCAGGTGGGTTTCCATGTCAGGACATCCCTGCACTCAGACAGCTCCCAAGAGCTGCCCAGACAGAGGGTCCCTGCCCCTGCCCCTGCCCCAGTGCCCCCGCAGAGCTGCGCTTCGATGGGGAGAGCGGGAGCGTTCCCAGAGCAGCTCTGCTGGCAGGGAGATGAAGGGCTCACCTGGGTGGCACCAGAGCAGGGTCACAGGCAAGGCCAGGGCACGGCAATCCTGCAGTGGGAGAGGGAAGTCTGGGAGAGTGCAGAGAGACAAGTTGTTCATTCATTGCACTTTTGCAATGAATCAGAAAAGAAGCCCAAACAAACTCCCAGTGGCCTCCTTTCCCTCCCTCCTTTGGGAAGGCAGCTCTCCTGGAAAAGCAGCTCTCCTGGAAAAGCAGCTCTCCTGGAAAAGCAGCTCTCCTGGAAAAGGGAAGCCGTGCTCTTTGCTGATGGCCAGTGTGCTCAGTGTGGCACAACCCCACCGTTCTCGCCCTGCTCTCTGGGCCTCATTTCTGAGCCGGCAGGAGCAGAAGTGTGAGAGCAGCACCAGCACCACGGCAGGACAGGAAACCTCCAGCGGATCCGCCCTTCCTTCCTGCACCCCCGGCCAAGGCCCACAGCCCCGGCACGGGCAGCTCCCCCGGCACCGGCACTGCTGAACCCAGCACTCTGCAGCTAAATTTAGGGCTCTCATCTCACACGGCCCCTCGCAGGATCTCTGAAAAGCTGCCGCGGTTTTAAAGTCAAAGCTTGAGCAACACATGGTAGGGAAACCACCCAGATTTCCCCTTACCGTAGCATTTTTCTAATCCCGGGCTTTGCCTTGCCCTGAAGGAAATGAGATGCCCAGACTACCACGAGCCCTGTTTGGACCCCCCAAAGCCCACTGTTTAGTTCATCACTTGCAAAGAATAACCAACCTCTGAAACCACAGAGCTGCTGTCCCAGCATGCTGAGAGCCTCTAACAGTGGACCTGGCACTGCAGTGATAGATCCTGGCACATCTGGTCCCCCTGAAACGGGGAGTCCTTCTGGAGAGAACCCGGTTCATGCATTTAACTTTGTACTCTTTTCACTGATTTCTGTTACAAAGAAAGGCAGCCCAACCCCCTGCACATCATCTCCAGCAAGCAAACTTGAACAGTTAGCTGTGACCAAGATTTTTTCTTCAGAGTTAGTGTTGCATTTTTTTGAATGACCCAAATCCACCCATCCCCAGGAGCCACGTTTCCACGTGCCGGGTGAGGGATCATGTTTGGGAATTTCCTATTGCCAGACCCAGCTCAAACAGGACTGACCTGCCAGGGGCCTGTGGTCACAGGCACCTTCCTCTGCACCCTGGAGCAGAGCAGAGTGGCTTAAAAGTGCTTGTTCTTCCTGCCAGTAATAAAAAATCCACTGTAAACCACCCCAGCCCCTTTCCTCGGGCTGCACTCTGTGGCTGAGCACATGGCTCCAGCCAGGAGCCTGAACTGAACCATTCCATCAGCTGCAGGTCCTGCACACATGGCAGACTGGCAACGTTGGCATTCCCACTTGTTGCAATTTCCCTTTGCTTTACAATGGTATCATTTAGGATCTATTTTTATTCAAATCCTGGTGAGACCAACTCAGGTCCATAAAGCCCAACTGGAAACTCTTTAGCTCAGTGGGAGCATGACAGCAGAAGTAAACAAGCCAAGAGGGTGTATTTTTCTTAGCTATTTACCCCACTGCTGTTAGGAATTACAGGCAGACTGAAGGGTCACATCTTTTTCCTATTCCAGCTTTTCCCAGGCTGGTTTGCTGTGTAACCCAAAAGCAAAGCTCTCAGTTACCACTTTTAGGGGCGCTCCCAACTCCCAGCACCGGACAGACATCACAGACACCATCAGCCAAACAACAGCACAGCACTCCAGCCTCTGGAGCAGTGGGAGAGGGAGTTAACAATGCCAGCTTGTTTCCTCCATCCACCCTGGCCCAGCCTCACCAGCCTGACCTACTGTTCATCAGGTTTCTATAGTATTGATGTTGGCTTGAGTTCCCACAGGAGGGTGAGATCCAGAGCTGGTGTAAATGTGTCATCCTGGGCCCAGGAACCCAGCAGCGTTCCCGGTTGTCCCTGGTCTGTTTTGTTTGGTTGTTGGGCTTGTTGTGTGTGTGTGACTAAAATCTGCTGGGCAGACTCCTTAATCACAGAATCACGGGTTGGTTTGGGTTGGAAGGGACCTTAAACCTGAGCACCCAGGCTCAGCTGAACTCTCAGTGTTGAGACAGGCTATAAAAATTCCCCAGCCCCACCCCACAGGAGAGGAGCTGGTAGGTCCAGGACACTTCGAGGTGCTGGGAAAGACCCGACTGGGGTCTGAATGGACCCGGGAAAGATCAAACTGCCCCCGTGCTGAGGTGTGTGACCAAAGCCCCATCCCAGACAGGCAGCAGGGACAGCACAACTTCAGGGAAGCTGGTGAGACTCGACAAAAAGATTATTAAGGAGAAAGCCTGAGTCTGGGTTAAACAGGAACACGGGCAGCTTAGGATGAAGATCAGCATTGCTAAAATAAAGAAGGAAGGAACCGTTGTCACCAAGCCTCTCTCCCGCCCCTCATTTGCATTTCCCAATGCCAGCTCCCTGCTCCAGCACGGAACGCTCGGCCCCAGTGATGGATCTGCAGGTTTCTATGGTGATCAGCACAGAAACTGCTGCCCAGCCGTGTGTGAAGGGAAGCATCCGTGTCACAAACTGGGGATTCTGTGCCGAGAGAAAACCCTGCCCTGGATGGGGGAGTGGGGTTGTGCTGACGGCAGAAACCCCACACTCACCACCCTGGGGCTGCAGCACAGGGCTAGGAGGTGGAGACTCAAAAGAGGACAGAAAACCCTATAGAAAATAATAGTAGTTCCCACTAAATAATTTCACAATGTCATTTAAAAATATCGATACACACAGAGTATGTAATATTTCTAAATATCTGAAATTTCCGTTTCCTCTCGTCCTGTCCCCTGTTCCCTGGGAGCAGAGCCCGAGTCCCTCCTGGCTCCACCCTCCTGTCAGGGAGTTGGAGAGAGTGAGAAGGTCCCCCCTGAACCTCCTTCCTCCAGGCTGAGCCCCCCATCGAGGCCATGTCTGCCAAGAGCTGCACGGAAAGAATGGATGAGAATCTTTATTACAGCCCCCCCAGATCAGAAACACAGCTCTGCACACGTCTGTGTTGATGAACACCCCTGTAAGACAGCAGTTGTGAAGAGCTCTTTTGAGAAATCAGACCCAAGAGGAGGGTTTTCTTCCTTAAATCAAGTATGACTTATCTGTGTTAATGAAACAGCAAAGCATGTAATGGTTGATCTCCAGCAGCACGTGTCAGCTACAAGCAGGAGAAGAGGGCAAGTGACGAGTGGTAAAAAGGAATTAAATTAATGTACTTGGTAACTGCTGATTGTACAACCTATGTAGAAGGGTCTGAGTTCATGGTCACTGTCCTCATGAACAGTGGCACAAACCCATGTGTTTATAGAAGTATTTGTCCCTTACAAACCTTTATGTAAATCATAAAGCAAGGGAGAGAGGGTTGGCAAAAACAACCTCAAATTCCAAATGCCACACTCTTTAGACAGAAGCACTGATTCCATCTATTTAGGGAATTCCCAAAAGGGAAGTGTGGATAATAAAAATGAGCACTGGCAACAAGACAAACCTCGTTAATCGATCCAGACTAAGCCACTGGCTGGCACTTCCCAGCTGAGAAACACCAAGGACCTTCCTCTTGAAAACCTTCCCTGGTGCTGTCTGGGAAGGTGATGGGCGAACACCACGAGTTGATGCACTTACTCCCTTCAGGAATCAAACCTGCAATTTGCCAATTCAATACAACTTGGAATAGACACTGATCTAAGTTTAAAAAAAAAATAATTTAAAAAAAAGCGTGTTTCTTCTCAGTTTTTACCCAAACAGGCTCAGAAACACCAGCCAGTCTGACAAAACATAAACGGAGAAACGTAAATGCCGACTCCTAAACTTATTAGGGAATTAGCATGGCTGAGAAAAAGGACAGAGCATACACAATGATTTTCTTTTCTGAAGTCATTTGCTGCAGCTCCCAGGGCTGAATGAAGCAGCTGCAACCCTCCCAAGAGCAGCTGCTCCCGCAGGCCCCTCTGCAGGCTCTGCCCGTGCAGGCACCGGGTCCCAGCCCCACACAGGAGCCCCCGGGCAGACCTGGCCTTGCCACGTCCCTCAGAGTGTCCCCTTGGCAGCCAGAGCCACACAGTGCCCTGGTGCTCCCAGCACAGCCTCAGGAGCTGTGCATTTCGGTATTTCTGGTTTGTGCTGGGCGATGGCAGCGCACAGACAGCAGGGGAGCGGGAGATGGGCTCCATCAGGCACTGCCCGCATCAGCAGCTGCTGCAGCTCGGATCTGCTGCCCAGGGAGCCTCACACAGAGAGACAACAGCTCTGAACAATGTCATTTATAACAGTTGTACAACCAGCTGTATGAACACGTGGGAACCTGATGGCTCAGACCTGGAGCACCAGAAGGTGCCACGAGCACCCGAGCAGGAGAAATTGCCTTGGGGAAGCTGCGAGTGTGAAGAGGGAAACCCAAGGACAGGCCATGGCACCACTCCTGCTCCCTCAGACACACCTGAAAACACGCGGAAGAGGCACGTGTTCAACATACCTGATCAATAAATGGTGGAGATCAGTAGCCCATAAACAATAAATCTATGAAGTTATTTAGTGTTATCCTCCAAATAATTCAATAACCATAAACCTTTCAACAGACAAAGGGAAGTCAGCAGCGTGGTGACTGCTTCTCATCAGAACCTTAAACCCTGAACACTGAGCAGCCTTTACTCCTTAGAACTGCAGTCTGTAAGTTCCTGACTGTGGCACAGCCCGAGGGTTGCCTGTCCCAGCCACACTCCGGTGAGGGCATCACGGTTTGTCCCCTGGTTGTGCCAGAGCAGGGCAGAGCTGCACTCACACAGTGCCTGCTCCACACCCAGTGAGCCCACCCACGACTGGGAATGTCACTGCTGATAACCCTGGTGTGAACCTGAGCCTGTCAGTCAGCACTGCAGCACTCCCTGCATCCTCCCTCACACCCAGGCACGAGGTGAGGCCGTGCCCTGGGGACACTTCTGCAGCCCCCCATCCCCGAGGGGACTGCAGCTGAACAGAGCATCCACCCACTCCACAATCAGAGCCTCACCACGTGCTTCCTCCCCGGTCCCCAGGGGGACTGCAGCCACTGCTCACTTCTATCAGAATGGGAGGAAGCAGAAGTGTGTGAGAGGGAAGAGCAGAGGGAGCCGAAAACAGAGAAGTGTCCTGAGATCTTCCAACACTTCCCCTGCAGAGCCGTGAAGGGAGGAGGCACAAGCACTGGCCAGGGGAGCAGAGCGTGAAGGGAGGAGGCACAAGCACTGGCCAGGGGAGCAGAGCGTGAAGGGAGGAGGCACAAGCACTGACCAGGGGAGCAGAGCGTGAAGGGAGGAGGCACAAGCACTGACCAGGGGGAGCAGAGCGTGAAGGGAGGAGGCACAAGCACTGACCAGGGGGAGCAGAGCGTGAAGGGAGGAGGCACAAGCACTGACCAGGGGAGCAGAGCGTGAAGGGAGGAGGCACAAGCACTGGCCAGGGGAGCAGAGCGTGAAGGGAGGAGGCACAAGCACTGACCAGGGGAGCAGAGCGTGAAGGGAGGAGGCACAAGCACTGACCAGGGGAGCAGAGCGTGAAGGGAGGAGGCACAAGCACTGACCAGGGGAGCAGAGCGTGAAGGGAGGAGGCACAAGCACTGACCAGGGGGAGCAGAGCGTGAAGGGAGGAGGCACAAGCACTGACCAGGGGGAGCAGAGCGTGAAGGGAGGAGGCACAAGCACTGACCAGGGGGAGCAGAGCGTGAAGGGAGGAGGCACAAGCACTGACCAGGGGAGCAGAGCGTGAAGGGAGGAGGCACAAGCACTGACCAGGGGAGCAGAGCCATGAAGGGAAGGGGCACAAGCACTGACCAGGGGAGCAGAGCCATGAAGGGAAGGGGCACAAGCACTGACCAGGGGAGCAGAGCATGAAGGGAAGGGGCACAAGCACTGACCAGGGGAGCAGAGCAAGGAGCTCAGCGAGACCCCTGAACAGGGGGAGTGGGCTGGGGGTGCTGGGGCAGGGGAGGCTCCTCAGCCTGCCAAGGGTGCTGGGAACAGGCTGAGCTGAGCCTGCCTGGAGCTCAGCACCAACTGCAGAGACGAGAGCCCCTGACACGGCCAGCCCTGGCTCTGATCACCAGGCTGCAGCTTTCCTGGAGGGGACACCCAACACCTGCTGGAGCAGCACATCCAGGAGCAGGAGCCCCAGCCCAGCCTCAGAGCTGAGCCCAGCCTTGCTAAAACCCACCCTCAGGGCAACATCAGCCTCCCATCACTGCAAAACGAGGGGCTGGCGTGGTGTCTCCCAGAGACAGTCTGCATAAATCAAAATCTGATTATGCTACATCTTGAATGTTAGATTTTCCACAAGATGGTGAAGCACAGCAATGTATAATCTGTTTTGCATTGAATTAATTGAAATAAATTATCATAATCCTCCCTGAGCCTTGCAATCACTGTTTTTCAGATTGAACCTTCCCTGAGGATTTAAAAAAAAAATATATTTGCTTTTTCCATAAGGATAGTTATTAGACTTAAAAATAATACCTGCCCTTGGAAGAAAGCTGGAGCCCTGGCTGAGGACACACCACAATGCAGGAGGGAAACGTTCCCTTTTTCTCCCCAGTGCTGGCTCAGCCCTTTGTTAATCTGGGAAGTGCTGCGATGGATCCCCACAAAAGGCCGGTTTGAAGTCAGTGCGTTTCATCTTGCAAAGAGATTGATTCGAAATTGACCCCATTTCAAGTGAATAAAAATTGTAACAGTTTCAAATTAATTCAATTTTGAGCCTACTCAGATCACACGTTTTCCATCCAACCTTTGGATCCCAGAGAGTGTATCCAGTTTTCTTCAGAGTGGAGGGTGGGGCCACACAAAGGAGCTCATACTTCTCTTCGCAAAGTTGCTGCAGTCTAGCACTTAAACCAGAGCAACACAGCAGTTGCTTACTGGAGTACAGAACTGAAAACTGTTGTTTTTTTAGTTTTGGAACACGTATGTTCTCATCTGTGTGACCGTGCCCCCTGCAGTGACCCACAGACCCAGGCTCACGGAGTTCCTGAGTGCAGAGGAGGCAGCAGGGCAGGAGGGGAAGGCAAGCTCAGGGCACCTTTGTTCTCCCTCCAGTTCTGACATAGTTCAGGGGCTTATGTAGCTCTTGGCACCAGCTGAAAAATCAGAAAACCCAGTGGCGGCCCCGTCTCAGTCCTGCTCTCTGACACAGCTCTGTCCCAGTGCTGCTCTCTGACACAGCTCTGTCCCAGTGCTGCTCTCTGACACAGCTCTGTCCCAGTCCTCCTCTCTGTCACACTCCGTCCCAGTCCTCCTCTCTGTCACACCCCATCCCAGTGCTGCTCTCTGACACAGCTCTGTCCCAGTGCTGCTCTCTGACACAGCTCTGTCCCAGTCCTCCTCTCTGTCACACCCCATCCCAGTGCTGCTCTCTGACACAGCTCTGTCCCAGTCCTCCTCTCTGACACAGCTCTGTCCCAGTCCTGCTCTCTGACACAGCTCTGTCCCAGTGCTGCTCTCTGACACAGCTCTGTCCCAGTGCTGCTCTCTGACACAGCTCTGTCCCAGTGCTGCTCTCTGACACAGCTCTGTCCCAGTGCTGCTCTCTGACACAGCTCTGTCCCAGTCCTCCTCTCTGACACAGCTCTGTCCCAGTGCTGCTCTCTGACACAGCTCTGTCCCAGTGCTGCTCTCTGTCACACCCCATCCCAGTGCTGCTCTCTGACACAGCTCTGTCCCAGTGCTGCTCTCTGACACAGCTCTGTCCCAGTGCTGCTCTCTGACACAGCTCTGTCCCAGTGCTGCTCTCTGACACAGCTCTGTCCCAGTCCTGCTCTCTGACACAGCTCTGTCCCAGTGCTGCTCTCTGTCACACCCCATCCCAGTGCTGCTCTCTGACACAGCTCTGTCCCAGTGCTGCTCTCTGACACAGCTCTGTCCCAGTGCTGCTCTCTGACACAGCTCTGTCCCAGTGCTGCTCTCTGACACAGCTCTGTCCCAGTGCTGCTCTCTGACACAGCTCTGTCCCAGTGCTGCTCTCTGACACAGCTCTGTCCCAGTCCTCCTCTCTGTCACACCCCATCCCAGTCCTCCTCTCTGACACAGCTCTGTCCCAGTGCTGCTCTCTGACACAGCCCCATCCCAGTGCTGCTCTCTGACACAGCTCTGTCCCAGTGCTGCTCTCTGACACAGCTCTGTCCCAGTGCTGCTCTCTGACACAGCTCTGTCCCAGTGCTGCTCTCTGACACAGCTCTGTCCCAGTGCTGCTCTCTGACACAGCCCCATCCCAGTCCTGCTCTCTGTCACACCCCATCCCAGTCCTCCTCTCTGACACAGCCCTGTCCCAGTGCTGCTCTGTTACACAGCCCATCCCAGTCCTGCTCTCTGTCACTCCCCATCCCATTCCTCCTCTCTGACACAGCCCGAGCAGCTGCAGGGGCTGGGATTCTCCTCCAGCCTCACTCCCGGTGTCCTGGGCACTCCTGGGACTGCTCCAGCCAGGATGCTGCTCATCCCACGGGGCACCAGCGGGCCTTGCCAGCTCAGGGCACACAACCTCAAGTGCTCCACCGTATCTCCTCCTTTAGAAACAACCATAGTAAAATAATAATTATGTACCTGCTGGCATTTCAAGATGGATTCACCATATACATAAACCCAGCATGACTTCAAGATAAGAAACACCCACAGAAGGGGGATAAAATAAACAAAGTTTACATTACAGACACCTGAAAATCCAGCTAAAGGCACAGGGGAGGGAAGGCTCTCTTTTATAATGAAATGACAGCTTTGAAATAGGAAAACGATCTCATTCCCAGGAGTGTGTGAAATAGTCAAATGCAGGCTGGGCTTAAATTTGCTTAAATAAGGCCCTGATCTCAGTGGGGTTCCAAAGGAGCAGGGGACTCAGCACGCATACATGAATAGAAGCAGTTCAGACTCAGCCAGTGTTAGTACACAAACACAACTGCAGTCATGAAGTTATATTAACAATTCTATTGGAGGCACTCAGGATGCCCAACACGTTTGTTTAGGTGTGTTTATGTCTTGGAATAGCATAGTTTGTGTCTCCATATGAATACAAGCAAACATGTTTGCCAAATGAACTCCAGCTCCCCATCAGTCAGTGGCTGTTACCTCCTGAGTGCTGCAAACCCCGAGCAGGGACAGTGAGGAGCTGCCACCACTGCACACTGAGCAGCTCCAGCCCCAGAGAGAATCAGGAATATCTACCCCTGAGCTCTCAGCAGCTCAGTGCAGGCAGGTTTGGCTCTGTGTGCCCACACTCCTTTTAGGTGCTAATAACTGGCTAAATAAACCCACACCGATCTTTCTGGTCGGGTACTCAGCGAGTGCAGGCACACAACTCCTGATTTTCTGTGCCCGCAGGAGGAAAATGTGGATGTTTCCCAAACTGTGGACACCAGATACAACTTTGTACATGTGCATAAATATTTATGCTCAGCAATCTGTAACTATCACTGCAGAGGCTGAAGTACAGCAATACTGTAAGGGAATAAATGCCTCAGTATCTGTGAACTCTAATTCACTCCAGGCTGACCCAGTTCTTTGGGAAATAAGCTTTTTCAAGCTGTTTCTTTGCTGAGAGTCCAGGCCTTGGAAATATCTTAAACATACAGTGTTCTCCTTAAACTTTATTGCAAAAATATGTGGCACGCATGGCATGTATTTCTGGAATCTGGGCAGCTTGTGCCATACAGAAACTCAGACGTGAATCTCCTCCCTATTTTTTCCTTTAATTAAAGGCAAAACCAAAGGACCCAACAACCCAAGGGAAAGCAAAACCCACAGTAAAGCAAACATAATATTTGAAACAAGAAACCCAGCAGAAAATAGCCAGTCTGGGATGAGGCAGAGTGTCCCAAAAAAGAAGGGAAATCAAGGTCTAAACATCAGAAACTCAGTGACTCAAGCACTTTGTTAACAAGCTTTCATCTTAACTTTGTTCACCATCAGTGAACTTGGCAGCAGTGCCCACATGCACCAACAGAGGTCTGTGATGCTGCTGCAGTTCATTCCAGGGGTAAAGTCCTGCCCTTCCCAGCCAGGATTTCCCCAGCCCTTGTTGCCATGCCTGGATCCCTTCCTCTGTCCCAGCAAGGCAGGGAGTGCAGTGTTAGGGACACTGAAGGTCACAGATTTATGTACAACCCCCCCAAAGTTCCCTGTTTGCAAACCCCACACACACCTCAGCCCCTGCTCCCCCCCAGAGCCTGGAGTGGCACCCTGGGCACAGCAAGGGGCACAAACCACAGCCCGGCAGGGGAAGTCAAACACAAGGCACATCATGTGTTTTCTAAGAACTACAGAAAGATTCAGTTTGGACCTCTAAAATTATCTATTTTATGCTTCTACAGAGAGTATTTTTGGAATATCTGCAGGCATTCATCTTTCAAGTCACCCCTCTGGACAGGAGTGGATCCAATGCACCTCTACCCTGACTGCTGAAATTGGGATAACTGGAGTAACGCTGTAGAAGCAAAGGGTTGGATGAATATACCCAAAAATGAGGAACTGTGAAGGGACATCTGCTACAAATGCTGACCTGTACCTTTTGCAATACATGATTTAAAGAAAAAAAACCTAACCACCTTCAATTTCAGATTGGTTTTCACCCAAAAGTCCATTTACAACCATCCCCAAAAGCGACCTCAAACACTCCCCATCACCTAGTATCACAAATTAACATGACTGCATCAAAAGGCAAAAGCTTTAGTGATTTCTGATCATTTTGACCAGTCCAGCTGCTGCAGCATTTCTTGCACAATTGTTATCAGTCTGTCAAGCAGAGGAGAAACATCTGGGATCTGTCTGTACCTGGACATCAAATCCATTCACTAAGCACTTTATTTTATATAGTTCCCTTAGAGAACTTTGTAGAAATAAACAGGAGTTTAAATCATTAAGGCTGAAGTTACATGTCAGGCACCATTGTCCTAAAACTCTCTCTGTGTCGAGGTCCCCCAAAACAAAGCTGTGGCTCCTTGATCAGTCTCCTCTTCACTCAGCCCTCCAGAAGATCTCAGACTGCCAAAACAGAATAAAGTCATTACAGAACAGCTGTTTCCAGTATTTTAAGACTTACTTGAACAACTTGCAAGTTCTGGTTAACTGACTTATAATTTTAGAGGGGTTGCTGTAGGATCTGAGACTTGTTGGACAGTGCAGGTTGAGGATTTACACACAGGATGTGCTTTATGCACAATGAGCCACCCCGGAGTGTGCTGGGGCAGTCCTGCCCTCGGGAGATGTGCAAAGGGAAACCACAGTGGCTGTTCTGGAGCTTTCTGCAGGTCCTTCTCTGCTCTGGCCCATCCCTGTTGGCCAGTTCAGGTTTCCTTGGCTGTTTCTTCAGCGTGACAATGACTGAGATCACCTGGGCTGAGATCATGTGTGGCAGGGCAGGAACTGCAATTCCAGCCCCAGTGATGTCAGAGCACACACACACACACATTGACTCTTGGGAAGCACAGAGAGATTCTCCATTACAAACAAGCCCTTAGTCCCTACAAATTAAACCCCAAAATAAACAATAAACCCCAAACACAACACACCCAACCCCAGCAACACACTTCCAGCCCATTTCTCACCACTACAACTCAGTTGAATTTCTTTAGCCATTTGTACTAAAAATCTGCTCTCAGACCCCTCTCCTCTGCTGCACACACACTTACCCAGGACTGCCACCCCAAACACAAAGTTCCAGAAGCTGGGCAGCTGTGGGTTCCTACAAAAACGAGGTTCTAGAGCGCTGTGCTGCTGCAGTGTGACAGGAGGGGGGATCCCTGACACACACATTTTGCAAGAGGCTGTAAACACTGCAGGAACAGGCTGTGAACATCAGCACGTGAAACCATCTCCCCTTGGAACAGAGCTCGTCTGAAATCCCATCAGAACACAGGAAGCACTGCCCAGGGGGACAGGGGGGTCCTTAAGGAGGCTGTTGGGGTTCCCTGCAGTGCAGAGCTGGAGTGACAGAGCTTCACCAGCACCGAGCTCCAGCCGGTCCCCACTGACCTGTGAGAGGTGTCTGTGCACTCCAAAGGAGAGGAGCTCATGTGCCACTCCTGCCCATCCAAAATTCTGAAAGAACGTGGGAGTTTGTGCATTCTGTCATTCCTCGAGGAAATGTGACCCCGAACAACACCTGCACACAATGAGCACCCAAGTGAGGCAGTCATAAAGAGCCAGCTGCCCTTTATTGAAAATGCCCTTTGCAAACAACTTGCTTTACATTCTTTTGAGAGAAGCAGAACCACCAGAATCCCACAGCCACAGAATTCCACATCAGCTCCAGCACCATCAGCGTCAGCAAGGCCTGAGCATCGTGTTGAGAGAACCACACTTGTACTGGGACTGAGGCTGAGAACACAGCACGGTTACAATCATGGAGACTGGGATACCAGAGACACACTTTCTTGCAATAGAACAAGCTTGGATTTTTAAAAATACAATCATTATGTACAGTAAAATATGTGGCCACAAGACCAGCCTTAAACCAAGGCGCTGTTTACACAATTTCTGCACTGTCAGGAAATATTTTGGCCGGGAATGTCATTTTTCTTCCAAAACAATTACATATTTGCAATTCTCACTGTGAAAAGAGCAATATACCACCTCTGTATTGACACGGGTGTAACATATTCCCACAGGGAAAAGGAATAAAAGAGTACCTTTATATTGATACAACATTTCCCTCAAGTGTCGAAGCTAATATAGCTTTCATTACTCAGTCAAGTTAAAGCAGGATGATTTTTTTTTTTCAGACTTTTCATAGACCAGGTCTACATTTAACAAGCACCAAAACACTCCAGAGTACTTGGAAGATCAGACTACTGAGCTCTACATTTTGTACTGTCCTCATCGATCACAGAGAACACTGAACACTCAACCCCCTGACCAGACCGTGCCATGGCTGCTCCAACGCTCCCCTGGTTAACAGATCCAGCTTTGGGGCCACAACCAGAACGTACCAGAGAAAGGCCCAGCACAAGGCAGAGCTCAGCAGGCTGCCCTCAGATGCTCTGCCAGGCTCAGCAAAGCTGGATTTGTGTGCTCCAAACACCCCTTTTTGGCACCACGACACAGGCATTGGGGAAGCAGAGGCACCGGAGAGCACGAGGGATCTGCTGCTCCTTGGGAGGACACAAAAATACCTGCTCTTATCAACCACAACAAGCAAGGCCTGTTGGGAGCTAGAAACTCTGCATTCCCAGGGAATTTAAGGCAAAATTGAACCATGGCAGTAGCTGAGATGTGAATTTATGGCGTTTTTATCTAAAACTTCAGCCATGCAGTTTTTAAGCTGCAGATGTGGGGCTTCCTCAGCTTTCAGAGCAGTACCTGGGGTAAAAGGAGCCCCTGTCAAAAGGAGTTATTCCCCTGCCCTCCTAACACGGGAGTCCTCTGGCTTCCAATTCATTTTTAGGAATTTCTGGAACGAGGTTTTCAATTTTCACTTAAAAACGGGGGCTTGGATCAATTTTTCTGTCACAAGCAGGCACAGGCAGCAGCGAGGGACCAGCTCCTCCAGCCCTCTGGGCTGTGATTGCTATCAGTGAGTGACACAGCCCCACTGATGGGATCAGAGCAGGTCCTTGTGGAGGGACACTGGGAGCTCAAGAGCAGACATGTTTTCAGCATGTAAGGATCCCAAATTATCAGTAGGTATTTGACACTGCTACAAAAAGTGTCCAATTCTGGCTAAAGCACAAATTACAATATTTATTTCGATCGCTGGGATTTCGATACATAAACTAACACTACACACTGTTCTTCCAGTGCTGAGGCACAAAGTTTTCCTGCTTAAAATGACCAGATTCCCAGAGGAATCATGGCAGTTAGTTTTCTGTTAGCCTGATTAAAAACCCCTTTATACATCATTGCTTAACCTTTGTTCTTGTGATGTAAGACAACTTCACGTCTTCCTGGGATGGGGGCAAAAAAAAAAAAAGGAAACAAAAGAGTGGCAGGTTTTGTGTGCAAACCTTTAAAGAAGAGGCAAAGAGGAACAAAATGGGGGTGAACACGCTCCTTGAATCTTCCAACTGAGGGGAGGCACAGATCTCCTCCCAGCCCAACCCTCAGCAAACCAGGAAACAATTTAAGATATGATTTATAATTTTAAAGAGTGATAATGCAATGAAATTAAGATCTTAAATTTCATAAATAATTGACCTTTAGATTTTCACCCCAATAAACCACGTTGCTTCCAGTAAGGAGCAAGGGGCTGACCCTACAGGGCCTGCTGCATTAAGGGCACGCTCCCTTCCCAAAGCTTCCCCTGAGCACAGCCTTCCCCTCCCAGGCTGGCATCACACTGGGCCAGGGCCTGAGGGCAAGCAGAACACTGCATTAAAAATGGCTAAATCTTAGGGAAAACAGCAATCTTCTGGTTTGCATGTTTCTTAAACACTGTCCTTAGCCAAATCAACCCCCCACCTCTCCCTGCCATTGAGATATAAATCAGGATTAACAGCCTGTGAGAAAGTCAGTGTTTCATGTGATACATAACAGTGCACAAAGTTGTTTTCTAAAAAACAGGATTTGTATTAAAATGGATAGACATCTCTTCAATGCATGTCTGCAATTAAAATGGCAGTTGTTAGAATTTTCTTGGTACATCACAACGATAAGATTTCCTTCTTTGCTGGCTGGAGGTACATCCCACGACAAAACCAAGGGGAAAAAGAACAAAAACCAAAAAAGACTGCCCCCCCCCCAAATCCCAAAAGGCTAAATTCGTGTCAATTTGAAGTAAATTAAGCCTGAACTTGCAAGACATGGAAATAACAGTTAAAAGGCTCAGATGGAAATAAGAAATAAATTCCACTAACAATAGGCCCTTTTGTCCTGGCTTGCTCGGTGAGATTACTGCAAGGAAACTGTTAAGTAGTTTTTGGAGTAGTAGATAATGGGATTCTGTGGAGCTTTCACAGGTTGGCACCGGCTGGAACAGCTGAGTTTTGAAGGCACTCTGCAGACACAGGGCTGCTGTTGGCCCTGCATCACTCATAGGAAGTCTTTGCACTTGAGAGAGCTAGTCATCAAAATCAGTTATTGCCAACCCAAACCCAAAACCCCTCGGCACAAAAAGCACCACCGTTCCCACCCACCAAAGGAAAAAAAAAAAAAACAAAACCACAACGAAATCACACACACACGCACGCCTCAAAAATTGTGCAGATTTGTAACATTTTCACAGCTGATTTAAAAAAAAATAAACAAACGAACAAAAAACCCAAAACAAATAAAAACCAGGAGAAACCCACCATGCTACCACTCTCCTGCAAACTCCCATCCGATACAGCAGGTAAACAAAATAGAGCATTATTCCAGGGATACCGGCAGCGCTGCCCGGCGCCCCGTGCCTGGCAGCACCGTCCGGGTCACAGTCCCAGTTCCATGTGCAACTCTCCGGGGGGACGGCCCCGCTCGGCCCCCGCTTGCATAGAGACCCGGGGAGAGCGGGCCGGGGCCGCGGGGTGGGCTCCGCTCCCCGGGGATGTCCCGGGATGTGGGCTCCGCTCCCCGGGGATATCCCGGGATGTGGGCTCCGTTCCCCGGGGATGTCCCGGGATGTGGGCTCCATTCCCCGGGGATATCCCGGGATGTGGGCTCCATTCCCCGGGGATATCCCGGGATGTGGGCTCCGCTCCCCGGGGATGTCCCGGGATGTGGGCTCCATTCCCCGGGGATGTCCCGGGATGTGGGCTCCGCTCCCCGGGGATATCCCGGGATGTGGGCTCCATTCCCCGGGGATATCCCGGGATGTGGGCTCCATTCCCCGGGGATATCCCGGGATGTGGGCTCCGCTCCCCGGGGATGTCCCGGGATGTGGGCTCCGCTCCCCGGGGATGTCCCGGGATGTGGGCTCCGCTCCCCGGGGATGTCCCGGGATGTGGGCTCCGTTCCCCGGGGATGTCCCGGGATGTGGGCTCCGCTCCCCGGGGATATCCCGGGATGTGGGCTCCGCTCCCCGGGGATATCCCGGGATGTGGGCTCCGCTCCCCGGGGATGTCCCGGGATGTGGGCTCCATTCCCCGGGGATATCCCGGGATGTGGGCTCCGCTCCCCGGGGATATCCCGGGATGTGGGCTCCATTCCCCGGGGATATCCCGGGATGTGGGCTCCGTTCCCCGGGGATGTCCCGGGATGTGGGCTCCGCTCCCCGGGGTGTCCCGGGATGTGGGCTCCGCTCCCCAGGAGTGTCCCGGGATGTGGGCTCCGCTCCCCGGGGATATCCCGGGATGTGGGCTCCGCTCCCCGGGGATGTCCCGGGATGTGGGCTCCGCTCCCCGGGGATATCCCGGGATGTGGGCTCCGCTCCCCGGGGATGTCCCGGGATGTGGGCTCCGCTCCCCGGGGATATCCCGGGATGTGGGCTCCGCTCCCCGGGGATGTCCCGGGATGTGGGCTCCGCTCCCCGGGGATATCCCGGGATGTGGGCTCCGCTCCCCGGGGATATCCCGGGATGTGGGCTCCGCTCCCCAGGGATGTCCCGGGGCGGGTTCCCCGCATGGCTCCGCTCCCCGGGCGGCGGGACCGGCTCCTCCCGCGCCCGCCGCCGGCACTGACAGGAAATATGCCACGACCAAGACTGGACGAAACGTACATGCCGAGAAAAGCCACATTTCCAAGACGATGAATTTGTTGCCGATGCTTTTGTTCCCGCGGGGCCGGGGCCGCCGCCGCCCTCAGAGGATGGCGCAGGAGGCGCAGCACGGCTCGTCCCCGTTGGGCTGCGCAGCGTAGTTCATCTGCCTGACGATCTCGGCGAACAGCTCGTCCACCGAGGCTTTGTTTTTGGCCGAGGTCTCCATGAAGGGGCAGCTCCACTCCTCGGCCAGCGCTTTGCCCTCCCCGAAGGAGACCTCGCGCTCGCCCTCCAGGTCCACCTTGTTGCCCACCAGGATCATGGGCACCCGCTCGTACCTCTTGACTCGGATGATCTGGTCCCGCATGGGCTTGATGTCCTGGAAGCTCTGCTGGTTCACCAGGCTGTACACCAGGATGAAGCCCTGCCCGTTCTTGATGTAGAGGTCCCGCATGGAGGCGAACTGCTCGGTGCCGGCCGTGTCCAGGATCTCCAGCACGGACGGGGACGAGTCCACCTCGATCTCCTTGCGGTAGAAGTCCTCGATGGTGGGGTCATACTTCTCGATGAACGAGCCGGTCACGAACTGCACGGTGAGGGCGGACTTGCCCACGCCGCCCGAGCCCAGCACCACCACCTTGTACTCCCGCATGGCTCCCGCCTCCCTCCGCCGCCTCCCGCTCGGGGCCGCCGCGGCGGGCGGGGACGGGGCGGGCGCGGGGAGGGGACGGGGGGCGGCCCCGCGCCGGGGCGGGCGGGCGGGCGGCGGCCGCGCCCCGCGGAGCCGCGCCGGGACAGCCCCGGCACCGGGCAGCGCCGGGGAGGAGGAGGGGGGAGGAGGAGGAGGGACGGGAGGAGGAACGGGAGGAGGAACGGGAGGAGGGACGGGAAGAGGAGGACGCGGCGCTGCCAACACCGGCCCCGGCCCCGGCGGGACGGCGCTGCCGCGGCCCATGGCGGCCCGGCCCGGCCCCATTGGCTGCTGCGCTCTGCCCGCCCCCTCCCATTGGCTGCGGCGCGCGGCCCGCCCGCTCCCATTGGCTGCCCCCGGCGGGCGCAGCTGCACAAGCCCCGCCCCTCCGCGGGCCCCGGCGCCGCCGGCCCGGGGGTATCGGCGGGTTCCTCCTGCCCTGCCCGTGATCCCTGCCCTGTCCGGGGTGCTCTGGCCGGTCCCTGCCCGTCCCTGCCCTGCCCGCGGTCCCTCCGGAGCGGGACGGGCTCTCCCGGCTCGAGCGGGGCCGCTCCCGGCCCGCCGGGGTCCCTCGCCCAGCGCGGAGCGGGAGCGGCAGCTGCGGCTCTCCCTGCCCCGGGCTCTCCCTGCCCCGGGCTCTCCCTGCCCCGGGCTCTCCCTGCCCCGGGCTCTCCCTGCCCCGGGCTCTCCCTGCCCCGGGCTCTCCCTGCCCCGGGCTCTCCCTGCCCCGGGCTCTCCCTGCCCCGGGCTCTCTCTGCCCCGGGTCCCCCGCCCGTGCCCGGCCCATGGCGGGGGCCGTGCCCGCAGCTCCGGGGGAGCCGCTGGCGGGCTCAGGTTCCCCCCCAGCCCCTCTCCCTGCTCGGGGGGCTCCAGAGGCTGGAGTCTCCCCCCCGCCGCTGGGAAGGGCTCCCCGGGAGCGTGGGCTGCCCCCGGGCTGGGAGCCCCTGCCGGCACTGCCCGTTCCCTGTTCCCCCAGCCGGGACCCACGCGTGGCTCGGGCTGAGGACGGGGCTGTTGCCGGGTGCTGGTGCTGGTGGCACTTGGTGACCAGCCTGGCAGGGCCCTTTCTCCCAACATGCCAGCAGTTAGTTTCATACAGACCAGACTGTAATGTGGGTTTAAATTCCAATCTGTTTAATCCCAACTCACTGCTGGATTGTGGTGTAGGTTGTTTTTTCAGTGTCAGAATAAAATGACTATTTTTTTATTCTACACTATGCTATCAATTGCTGATATTTCTGAAGAAGGGAATGTGTCATGTTCAAAGTAACAAATGATCTTTATGCTGTTGAGTTTAAGTATGGAATATTATTTCTCAAGTCCCAGTGCTCTACTACATATATTAATTTAATCTCTTGTTACCAGCCAGCTCTAAGTAATTAGTCTGCAGTGCAAGGAGTCTGTGGGAAGTAACTAAAAAAAATCAAGTCTAGTTTTCTTAAAAATTAGTTTCCTGTGCATGGCTACAGACCACTGAGGGATCTGCAGGTTGGAAAGGTTGAAAATCCCTGGCTGAGGGTTTAGACATTGAAGTTAAATAAATCACCAGAGTATTCAGCACATAATGTCTGAGTTATGAAGCACACATTATATTGGGTTGTGGTGCCTCGTGAATGGTACCGTGGTTTAGGTTCTCAGGAATAAATTAATATTGTCCTAAAAAGAGCTCTGGTTGTGCAACATGAAGGCATGACAGTGCAGCAGGCTCTGGGCAAAATCTAATCATTAGAGCTGGCTGTATTAAGCTGATTTTAAAAATGAACAAACATATTTTAAAAATGATTTCAAGATCGTTTGATGCTATCTTAAAAATGCCAAACTAAGAATCAGCTGAAAAGCATGGGTTTGGTTACTAAGCATTTCACCATAAGATATTTACATGTGTATTTACATATTTACATTTTGATTTCTCAGCATTGCTGCTGAGAAAATCCCCAGGGAAGTCGGGGCTAAGGATGCTGCACACAGTCATTTCACTCCTGAGATCAGCAATGTTCCCTGGATATAACAGACATACCTCTCCATTCACTTGGGATTAAATTATTTAGCTGGTTCAAAATCCAATATAAAGCAGTTAAAGTCCAAAGAAATGCTGTTGTGTCACTCCCATACTGTCAATATGTGACACTTATGCTGGCAGTAAACCTAAAAGTAGAAGGAGAATAATTACTGAGGGAAACTTAGCAGATGAAATAATCTCAGAGGGTGCAAAGAACAGAATTGCACCATGTGTTTTCTGGCATTGGACAAATGTGGAGACATTTTTCAATGCTTACTGATTTTGCATGTATGAGGTTGAGCACAGTTTCTGGCCCTGAACTAGTTTTTAGTGCAGTGGTGTACGGAGAAGTCCTTATTTTGGATTTGGCAGCAGCATGATTTAGGTTGGTTTGGGGTTCCTCTGGAGGGCTGAGGAAGGAGAAGATGACAAAAATAATCCAGCATCCAACAGCATTTAAATATAATATTTAACTTGTCTGCACCTTGGGTTATTATAATGATAATAATTATAATTATAATGATAATTCCATATGTGAATACACATCTGCAAGAAGGCTGCCTAATGGGTGTTTCTCTTAATCCAGTGGCATCAGGATTTCCCATTCCAGAGTCAGGATGTGCACATTTGGAGTGAAACAAGGTAGGCAGGGTGATTCCAGGGACAGGGTTTGCTATAAGTGGAACTGTTCTGTCTGCTCAACCCCCAGACAGTCAAAGTGACAGCACAGATTGCAGGTGACTCAGGCCAGAGCTGCTGCTGTGACGGGGCTGTTTGCAGTGGCATGAGCTGGTTCCTGCCCTGACTCAGCCAGTGCAGCATCTCCCTCCTGCCAGCAACTTCCTGAGCAGGAGCTGCTTTGTGTGGAGTCATCCCTGTCCTGCCTCTCCTGGGCCTGCAGAGCCCCACTGGGACTTTCCTCTGCCAAAAGATCCTCAAATGCAAAATACCCAAGTTTCATTTTTTTCAAAAAATAACCACAGCTGCTGGTGGGTGTAAATAAAGTTATTAAAAAAAAAAAAAAAAAAGACAGAAAAAGCTGACACATACACAGAAGAAAAAGTTCATTATTTCCATCAAAAGTCCTGCCAGAGATCTTATCATTATTGCAAAAGTAGCCTGTGCTGCCAGAACTTATCACATATCATCTGTCTTGAATTGGTGTCATAATGCCACTTTATTTTAATTTATAAAGAACATGTTCAATGGCATGTTTATATCCCACTCGTAGATGTGATGTTTGTAGCCAAAATATGCAGAGTTGTCAAAGTTCAGGTCTATTTCCGTGTTCTTTATTTGCTGTCAACCCCCTTCCCCTGGCCCCAGGAGCAGTTTACCCGAAAGGTGATGGATTTTAGGTAAGCCCACAGAACAGAGAGAGCACTTATCTGTTCTATGTGCAGCACTGCTGGTGTGTAGGTGTGGTGAAACAACTTTTGGAACCATAAATGTAATCTTGATAGCACTTGCATGGAAACAGGGCTATTGTATGGTAATGAAACTGGTATAATCAGCCTGGAGTGAAACTGGTGACTAATTCAAAAAACAAACTTCCTGTCTGCAGCAAAAGCCCCTGTGGAGAAAAAGGCCTGTTCTTCCCTGTCCCCTGGCAGTGTCACACTGCAGTGGAACTGCTGGCAGCAGTGCTCACACACAGCACAGTTTTCTCTGGGCTTTTCACTCTTTCACGGGGTTTATTCCTCAGTCTCCTGACCAGGAGCAAAGAGCTTGTCCTGCCAGAATGTCCTGTCAGGGCAGTGAGAAATGAGTGCTTCCCGCTGGGATCCCACCGTGCTTGGGGAGATGGAGAGTTCAGAGGTCCCACAGAGGCAGGGAGTGGTGTTGCAGGATGGCTTTTCCTCTGGGTGAGGAATCACTGCAACAATCTGCCCCCAGTCTCAGGCTGGTGGTGTAAAACTGTGGCTGTGAGTCTTGGCAGGTATTGAGGTCTGGGGAGCTTTCCCTAACTAATAACGAGAGAAACACCTTCTCACTCTCAAAATTGTGAGTGCATCTCTGGAAGGTGACCTCCCAGATAAAACCAGAGTTGGACTCCAGTCCTTTTTCACTGCCTGCAGTTCCCATGGATGTTGTGGAGCAGCAGATGAATCCAGCAAACTGGTGGGTCTGTACCAGAAAAAGAGAAAGGAAAATACTTGTTCCATTTATCAACCGAAAAAGTGCCTTGAACACGATGGAAACACGTGAAAGGTTTGGTTCTTAGGGGTGTCTGTATTTTTCTATGGACAACAAGAAATTTCCCCCCCAGAATGCCATTCAATCAAAATACCTGTAGGTTGAGCAGGAGTCTCCAAGTTTAAAAATTGTCACACAGCAATCCAGGGACAGTCAAAGCTTTAAACCCAAATAAATGTGCGAAATAGGCAGCAAGGACTTTTGTCTGCTTTTGGCTTTGCATTGGTGGTAAGAGCTGAGCAAGAGGAAGCTGTCACACAAGCAAATCTGCTCTTTGTCCATGGGCCAGGAGGGCAATGGCAGTGCCAGGTCTGGCTGCCTTGGTGGTGCCCATGGCACGTCAGGGAAAGCTGTATCAGAGCCAGAGGTAGAACTCCACTCTTCAGTCAGCTGGGAAGGATTTGTAAGACCAGGTTTTGGGAATGATGGCGTTGTTTCAGCTCTGAGATGTGGGCTGTGCTGTACATAGTGCACAGAACAGCTCCTGGTGTACCCAGCAGTCCTGAGGCTGCAGCTTGGGCCTCTGAGAGCTCCCAGATGTAAATATTGATTGTTCTTCACATGTCTGTATATGTATTTGAGTATTTTGAAGTGATTTGGTGGTAAACATATCAACAAAGGAGATAAGGAGTTTTTAAGACCCATGTTAGGCTCAGACTGACTGTCAATTGTTTGCAGCCTCAACAGCCTTCAAATGCCCTGCAGTCCTTTAGCACAATGCCGTGTTTTCTGATTGCTTTACAGAGGCTGCTGCTGTCTCTGGCTGGTCAAGGCTGGAGGGATCATTGTGGCTGACCACTGATTGTGTCACCAGCCTAGGCACTGTTTCATCTTCCAGGCCTTCAGCTGCTGGGCCGGATTAAGGTGAATGTGGGAGCAAACTGAGTCTTGCAACACCTGGCTCTGCAGATAACCCAGCCCAGCCCAGCCCAGCCCGGTCAGCCAGGCACAAACAGCGCTGCTGCCCTGACAGATGAGCTCTGAGCGAGCAGATAAGAGCCAGGGATGCTGATCCCCTTGATCTGTGAGCAGTGTTGGATACTGTCAGCAGGGCAGTCAGGAGTGCTGATGTGACCACGAGCCCCTGCAGGATTTGTGGGGAGGCTGTCCCAGCCTGCTCCCTCCGGGCTGATCCCTGCAGGCTCCTGGAAACCCTCTGCTCTGAGCTGCTGCAGGCCTTCCTCCATGTCACAGTCCACAGCTGCACATTTTAACAGTGCTGGCAAGACAAAATGTCAGGGTAGTCAGAGAGCTGCAGTTTTGCTCTGTCCTTCAGGGGTTTTGCCTGGTTTCCCTCTGCAGGCTGCTTCCCCTGCCAGCAGATCCATCTTGGGGAATGGTGAACTCAAAGTTAAAACTTGATGTACCATTCCAGATGGCATCCAGGCACAAATGTCTGTCAGAATCCAGTTTATCAAAATCACTGAAAATTCCAGTTCTCTTCTCCAGAGTGCTGACAGTAAACTTGATGGCAGTGGCAAATTTTGGGTTTGCACTCTAGTTTTCAAGTCATTAATACAAATACAAGCTGCAGCACACAGCTCTGGTATGTCTTCCAGTTTCATGGCAAACTATTGACACATCAGAAGTTTTTCAGCAGGTTATTTATCTTCTAGATGCTTTCCCAGACTGTTTAATGAAGCGTTGCAGTGTTCAGCCGGGTTTGTGGGCACTGAGGTGACTGACTAATGCAAATAGATATCCAAGAGTCGGGTTTGATTTCAGTGTTAACAAGTGCCTTGGAACCTGTCTTTGTTCAGTAAACAACATATTTCATAGTTTACATCAGATTGAATCCTTCTGCAAATATAAACAAATACATTAATGGAACAAGAAAGCAAACTCCGTGGGACATTCATGGCTGCAGTGACTAAACAATTAAAGAGTCTTTTATTGTTGACTACTCAAACTAAAGCACCCAAATAAAGAACAGTTTGGGGTCTGCACAGCCTGGAGAAGTGCTTGGATCTTGTAATTGCTGGGATTTGGAAGGGATGAGCCAGTTCTGTGTCATGAACTTAGTCTGCACTGTCATTGCTTAAATAATTATTTTAAAGCTCCTTTTAGTTTTCCTGATGACAGACTCTCAAATGAAAGGACTCTCCTTGTGCAGGAAGGGCTGCTGGGGCAGCTGGGGAAACAAGGGCTAACAAAAATATTGATTTCACTCTGGGTCAACTGGAAGCAGAAGTGAGGGTGATCCTGTGCTGCTCTGGGCATCTCCCTCTGGCCGGGGAGAGGCTCCATCCCTGGGGAAAGGGTGGTTGGGCTGGGTCCATCCCTGGGGAAGGGGTGGTTGGGCTGGGTCCATCCCTGGGGAAGGGGCTGGTTGGGCTGGGGTCCATCCCTGGGGAAGGGGCTGGTTGGGTTGGGTCCATCCCTGGGGAAGGGGTGGTTGGGTTGGAGTCCATCCCTGGGGAAAGGGGTGGTTGGGCTGGGTCCATCCCTGGGGAAAGGGTGGTTGGGTTGGGTCCATCCCTGGGGAAGGGGTGGTTGGGCTGGGTCCATCTCTGGGGAAGGGGTGGTTGGGCTGGGTCCATCCCTGGGGAAGGGGCTGGTTGGGCTGGGTCCATCCCTGGGGAAGGGGTGGTTGGGTTGGGTCCATCCCTGGGGAAGGGGTGGTTGGGCTGGGGTCCATCCCTGGGGAAGGGGTGGTTGGGCTGGGTCCATCTCTGGGGAAGGGGTGGTTGGGCTGGGTCCATCCCTGGGGAAGGGGCTGGTTGGGCTGGGTCCATCTCTGGGGAAGGGGTGGTTGGGCTGGGGTCCATCCCTGGGGAAGGGGCTGGTTGGGTTGGGTCCATCCCTGGGGAAGGGGTGGTTGGGCTGGGGTCCATCCCTGGGGAAGGGGCTGGTTGGGCTGGGTCCATCCCTGGGGAAGGGGCTGGTTGGGTTGGGTCCATCCCTGGGGAAGGGGCTGGTTGGGTTGGGTCCATCCCTGGGGAAGGGGCTGGTTGGGTTGGGTCCATCCCTGGGGAAGGGGCTGGTTGGGCTGGGTCCATCTCTGGGGAAGGGGTGGTTGGGCTGGGGTCCATCCCTGGGGAAGGGGCTGGTTGGGCTGGGTCCATCCCTGGGGAAGGGGCTGGTTGGGTTGGGTCCACCCCTGGGGAAGGGGCTGGTTGGGTTGGGTCCATCCCTGGGGAAGGGGCTGGTTGGGCTGGGTCCATCCCTGGGGAAGGGGCTGTGTTGCTGTTCCCAGCCCTGCTCTCCCAGCTGGCTGGGACACAGGGAGTGCAGTCCCTGGGGTGTGGGATCTGCTGGGACACAGGGAGTGCAGTCCCTGATGTGTGTGGGATCTGCTGGGACACAGGGAGTGCAGTCCCTGATGTGTGGGATCTGCTGGGACACAGGGAGTGCAGTCCCTGATGTGTGTGGGATCTGCTGGGACACAGGGAGTGCAGTCCCTGGGGTGTGTGGGATCTGCTGGGACACAGGGAGTGCAGTCCCTGGGGTGTGTGGGGGATCTGCTGGGACACAGGGAGTGCAGTCCCTGGGGTCTGGGGGATCTGCTGGGACACAGGGAGTGCAGTCCCTGGGGTTTGGGATCTGCTGGGACACAGGGAGTGCAGTCCCTGGGGTGTGTGGGATCTGCTGGGACACAGGGAGTGCAGTCCCTGGGGTGTGTGTGGGATCTGCTGGGACACAGGGAGTGCAGTCCCTGGGGTGTGTGGGATCTGCTGGGACACAGGGAGTGCAGTCCCTGGGGTGTGGGGGATCTGCTGGGACACAGGGAGTGCAGTCCCTGGGGTTTGGGATCTGCTGGGACACAGGGAGTGCAGTCCCTGGGGTGTGTGTGGGATCTGCTGGGACACAGGGAGTGCAGTCCCTGGGGTGTGTGGGATCTGCTGGGACACAGGGAGTGCAGTCCCTGGGGTGTGTGGGATCTGCTGGGACACAGGGAGTGCAGTCCCTGGGGTGTGTGGGATCTGCTGGGACACAGGGAGTGCAGTCCCTGGGGTGTGGGGGATCTGCTGGGACACAGGGAGTGCAGTCCCTGGGGTGTGTGGGATCTGCTGGGACACAGGGAGTGCAGTCCCTGGGGTTTGGGATCTGCTGGGACACAGGGAGTGCAGTCCCTGATGTGTGGGATCTGCTGGGACACAGGGAGTGCAGTCCCTGGGGTGTGGGGGATCTGCTGGGACACAGGGAGTGCAGTCCCTGGGGTCTGGGGGATCTGCTGGGACACAGGGAGTGCAGTCCCTGGGGTTTGGGATCTGCTAGGACACAGGGAGTGCAGTCCCTGGGGTGTGTGTGGGATCTGCTGGGACACAGGGAGTGCAGTCCCTGGGGTGTGGGATCTGCTGGGACACAGGGAGTGCAGTCCCTGGGGTGTGTGGGATCTGCTGGGACACAGGGAGTGCAGTCCCTGGGGTGTGTGGGATCTGCTGGACACAGGGAGTGCAGTCCCTGGGGTCTGGGGGATCTGCTGGGACACAGGGAGTGCAGTCCCTGGGGTTTGGGATCTGCTGGGACACAGGGAGTGCAGTCCCTGATGTGTGTGGGATCTGCTGGGACACAGGGAGTGCAGTCCCTGATGTGTGGGATCTGCTGGGACACAGGGAGTGCAGTCCCCGGGGTGTGTGGGATCTGCTGGGACACAGGGAGTGCAGTCCCTGGGGTTTGGGATCTGCTGGGACACAGGGAGTGCAGTCCCTGATGTGTGTGGGATCTGCTGGGACACAGGGAGTGCAGTCCCTGGGGTCTGGGGGATCTGCTGGGACACAGGGAGTGCAGTCCCTGGGGTGTGTGGGGGATCTGCTGGGACACAGGGAGTGCAGTCCCTGATGTGTGTGGGATCTGCTGGGACACAGGGAGTGCAGTCCCTGATGTGTGGGATCTGCTGGGACACAGGGAGTGCAGTCCCTGGGGTGTGTGGGATCTGCTGGGACACAGGGAGTGCAGTCCCTGGGGTTTGGGATCTGCTGGGACACAGGGAGTGCAGTCCCTGATGTGTGGGATCTGCTGGGACACAGGGAGTGCAGTCCCTGGGGTGTGTGTGGGATCTGCTGGGACACAGGGAGTGCAGTCCCTGATGTGTGGGATCTGCTGGGACACAGGGAGTGCAGTCCCTGGGGTGTGTGGGATCTGCTGGGACACAGGGAGTGCAGTCCCTGGGGTGTGTGGGGGATCTGCTCTGCCTGCCAGGCTCTCACCCGTGGCAGTGCCTGGTCTGCAGCTGTAAATGCCACCCCAAAGTGTGAGTCACACCTGCTGTGAGGGACTGGAAGCCTTTTGTGCCACTCCAGGGAGTGGAGGGAAGGGGAGAGCCTGTAACAGCTGGGACATTTTACAAGGTGTGGTGCTGACTCAGGGTTACTCTTTTCCTGACCAAGAAACAGAATTAACCAGTAACCACCACAGCAAAGCCCTGAGATTTAAACTGCACTGGGTGTCCCTCTGCCATCCCAGGGAGATCACTGAGCTCCAAACCCAAACCTGTCCCAGGGGAGGACACAGCTGGGAGCTGCAGGGGTTGGGACGAGCACAGCTGAGCAGCTTCCTGAGCAGCCAGGGACACCCTGAGGGTGTCTCAGCACACTGAGTGTGTCCCGTGGCTTTGGGCAGCACCAACTGTGAAAAAGGAGTAAAAGTCGCCTGAAACATAAAAACCCCTAATAAATAATGCTGTTCCCTCTGTATTGTAGCTGTACCACGAGTCTGCAAACACGCAGCCTGTGTTCTTACTACAGTTACTTCACTTTTAAAATAACATACTGGTAGCAAAAGTCCAATTTCAAAGTAAAGTTTAGTGTAGATAAAGACCAAACCACCATTCCTACTCCTACTTACCGTATGGAAAAGCCACTGACTGTTACAGCTCTGCCAATAACTGAGCTCACAGCACAATGAAACTCTGTAAATAGTATTTAAGCGTTGACAGTATTTAAACATTTAACTCACCGAGCCTGGTGTAAGGGTACTTTCTCAGCATTAGGAAATCTATTGCTTAATTAATGTTTTATGGCAGTTTGCATATGTAAAGCACTATATATGAATGCTGAGTATGATTCAGTTGTCAGTATCTGAACATGAATTACATTTCACACAGGTTTGGGAGAAGAAATTCCATAACATTTGGCAAAATGGCTTATGCATTCCCAGTAATTTTACATAAAATCTATTCATAGTGCCCATTGACTGGAAACAATATATGGGATTCTTTTAGCTGAACTACTTAATTCAGCAGAGAACCACTGCTGCTTCAGAGTTCAGGGAGGAGAATTTAAGGGAGCAGCTGAGGCATCCACTTGAACTGCATTAATGACAAAGGAACGTTTCAGAGGACAGAGGGGACTCTGTCCCCTGTGCCTGACACAAACCGAGACTGCGAGTGACCACTTGGAGCTGATCCTGTCCTGGGACCTGATCCTGTCCTGGGACCTGATCCTGCCCCAAAGCTGATCCTGCCCCAGAACTGATCCTGTCCCAGAGCTGATCCTGCCCCAGAGCTGATCCTGTCCTGGGACCTGATCCTGTCCCAGAGCTGATCCTGTCCTGGGACCTGATCCTGTCCTGGGACCTGATCCTGCCCCAGAGCTGATCCTGCCCCAGAGCTGATCCTGCCCCAGAGCTGATCCTGTCCCAGAGCTGATCCTGTCCTGGGACCTGATCCTGTCCCAGAGCTGATCCTGTCCTGGGACCTGATCCTGCCCCAGAGCTGATCCTGTCCTGGGACCTGATCCTGTCCTGGGACCTGATCCTGCCCCAGAGCTGATCCTGTCCCAGAGCTGATCCTGTCCCAGAGCTGATCCTGTCCCAGAGCTGATCCTGTCCTGGGAGCTGATCCTGTCCCAAAGCTGATCCTGCCCCAGAGCTGATCCTGCCCCAGAGCTGATCCTGTCCCAGAGCTGATCCTGCCCCAGAGCTGATCCTGCCCCAGAGCTGATCCTGCCCCAGAGCTGATCCTGCCCCAGAGCTGATCCTGTCCCAGAGCTGATCCTGTCCCAGAGCTGATCCTGTCCCAGAGCTGATCCTGCCCCAATCCAGTCCCACTGCATATGGAACAGAGTCACAAGGAGGTCTGGGATACATCCAGTCCTGAGTGGTCCTGCCATATCCAAGCTGTCACAGTAATTTTTTCTGACATTCCATCAAAGTGAGACAATGCTTGAAGCTTCTGCGTTTGTTTTTCTTTCCCGTTTTTTGAAATATCAGAGTTCTTAGGGCCCAACACTGGAGGGCCATTGTGGAGCAGAGCCTTAGCACAGCAATTACCGGTGAAAAATGGTGATTGTGTTGAAATAATTGCCCAATAGTGTCTAAAACTGATTCATGAAGAAATTTCCAACAGCAGAAAATTTCTTTCTGCTGTTACTTTGTGAAGTAGTGTTAACAGTCACTCAAATAGTGCAACACTTCAATAAATTGCCTTTTTTATCCTGTGCTGAGTATCTCACAACTCAGTGGTGATGCTCTGAGTGTTTGCCACCAGAAGGTGCCAGTTTGAGCTCGAGGAGGAAATGATTGCAACACAGAGAGAAACAGAATGGGCTCTCCTTGTCCATTGCTTTGGACAACATCCCTGAGATCTGACTGAGAGAGATGTAAACCAGTCCCAAGGGCTCCTGGTACTTGTTGTTTCCTGAAGAACAGGAGGAGAGTGCCAGTGTTTTCTTTTTTCCTCCCTCTTTTAGGCTTCCCTGGGGCAGACCCGCTGCAGATCTCCGAGCTCTTCTGCTGTCACAGGAACAATTAATTTAAGGAAGTTACATATATGTATATAAAAATATGTATTGGAGCATTATATATTTACATACACAAATACTGAATAGATATTTAAATCTACATTTATTTTATTATTTATTTGCTATAGTGTATTGTTTATTTCTATACATAATACATATTATAGATCATTTCCCTATTTAATAGAGTACATGTATTCCATATTAAAAATACATCAAAAATTCCGTATTCTCTCTGTCTTCTGCTCTGTAATCTGTTCCTGGGAATGACAGGAATCATTCCCCACTCCTCCCTGCTTCCTCAGGATTCTGTGGCCCGAGCCCACGGCTGAGCCGGCTGCCTCCTCCCACCAATCCTCTCTTGCTTTCTTTCTTAGGTTCTCTGTTCCCCATAAAATTGTTATTCTGGTTTCCAGCTCTTCCTAAATGACTTGCAGAAGGCAGTGACAGGTTGCAATTTTCAGAGCACTTAGCTGTTTTTTGTGAATAATCGTGTTTGACAGGCTGCCCTGCCCGCCCTCCCTGTCACAGGCACGGTTCAGCTCCTGCCGAGGGGCAGGGGGATTGCTTTGCTTGGGGACACAAATGAGACAGGGGGACATTTCCAGCTGCTGCAGCCAAGCAGAAACAGCAGAAGTGGGGTCTGAAATCCAGCTGAAAAGCAGTTTGACTTGTTAGATACCACGAACATCTATTAATTAATGCTTGGACTGGCATTTCAATATCGTATTTGAATAACTTGCTCTGTGCAAAGTTGTAATTTTATTCATACAGTTTTTAACAATGATCTATTAGATATTGTGGGTCTTTTTTTTTTTTTGTTAATGCCTATGTTAATGCTTCCCAGTAGCATAAAACACGCAATCTAATCAGTTTTAATTGTGCTCCCTCCTGGAGGGAATGAAAGGCTGAGCTGAGCTGAGCGGTGCAGAGCTGAGGGCACAGCACCTGCCCCGGGGCTTGGGCCACCCTCCTCCAGCTGCCCTTGCCCAGCACTGCTCAGGAGCCCAGCGGGGCTGTCTGTGCAAGTGTGTCCTCACCAAGCTCACCAAAATGCCTTGGAGGGCTTTGTTAATGGGGCACAGTGGAGACAAGCCAGGGGAGAGGGCAGGGAAGGGGCAGGGGCAGGTGGGATGCTCAGCCCCTTGCTGGAGCTGCTGGTGCCACCATGTGCCAGAATCAGTCATGGGGTCCAGGACAGGGAAGCCTTCCCTGTCATTAAAGGGACACCAGGATGTTGCTGGGCTGGTGCAGGCCTGGGCTCCCCGGGTGTTCCCTGTGGGCTGTGGATCTGCCAGAGGTCTCTGCATTCCCACTGGGGCTGTAGGTGTCTGCACAGGGTCCAGCATGCTGGTGTGTCAGTGGTGTGCATGTGAGCACACAGTCACTGCAGAGAAAAGGTGCCTCCCAAACCAGCCTGCCTGTGTGGAGCACGACTGCACACGTGCTCAGGGAGATATCTCAGTTATCCTGTTAGTCAGCAGCCAGCCTTCCAATCACAAGCAGGCAGCCGTGGAGGATGGCCAGAGGAACTGCAGCCACCCACCACACATCACCCGTGCTGGGAGAGCTGAGGGATGGATGGAAACACAGTCACACACTGCTCTGCACTGGAAGGGACACAAAGCTCTTCTGTTTCCAACCCCCTGCCATGGGCAGGGACACCTTCCACCAGCCCAGGTTAGCCCAAGCCCCGTCCAGCCTGGCCTTGGACACTTCCAGGGATCCAGGGGCACCCACAGCCTCTCTGGGCACCCTGTGCCAGGGCCTGCCCACCCTCACAGCCAGGAATTCCTCCCTTATGCACCTTTGCTAACTTGGTGGGACAGTCCAAGCTGGCCCTGCCTGTGCCCTGAGCTGGAGGATACACCCAGAGCAGCAGCCAAATATTTGCCTTAGAGGTGTTGCACCAAACCCCCCTCTGTCAGCAGGGCAGGCACAGCCCATGGCCATTCCCCTTGTTCACTGGAGCTGGGTCAGACCGAGCCAGGGGCAATGTAAAGGTGAGTCTGTGGTTGCTCAGCTCTGCAGACATGGATTTACTCCTGGATCCATCTCTTTTACAGGCTCAGGGAAGATGCTGATGTGAGAAGCCAGATCACCAGGGGCCCTCCCTGCTCACTGATGGTGAGAAAGAACCAGCTTTGGGCAGGTGATGCTCCTGCTCAGTGAGTGCCACCTCTGCTGAACTGATCTCTGGGGGTGCCAGGGTTCACAGGATGAACCCACATGTTTGTGTGTGATACCATTCTGGAAGGGATTCCCCCGGGAATTTGTGCACATATCGTGCTTTCAGTGTTGATTCACTGTAAAGTTGCACTCAGGGCCAAGCCCATCAGTGCACACAAACCCTTTCTGAGGCCTGGACCTGTTCCTTTCTGTCCTTTATCCCCCTCAGCCCCCCAGGTGAGTGTGTGCCCCATCAGACACGTCTCACACGGGTCTGCAGTGCCAGGGCCCGTGCCAGGGCAGTCCCTGGGGGTGAGCAGTGGCACAGAGGGCTGGGAGAGCTGTGCTCTGCACACACACACAGATGCCCAGCCCTCTGGTGGGACACATCCCTGGCACTTCTCCCCTCCCAGGCCAGGCTGTGGCCAGGAGGGTGTGCCATGGGCTGCCCCTGCCCCGGGATGCTGCGTTTGGGACCCTCAGCTGGGCACAGGGACACTCACAAAGGTGGGGCAGGGCTGGGAGCCAGGGAGCTGCAGCAGCCCCAGCCCTGTGTCAGCACGATAACACCACCCAGCAGGGTGCTTGGTGGGGCTGTGGCTTTTCTCTTGAACTTTGCTGCCCAGACTGAGCCCTTGCCCTTCCAGAGGCACTGCCAAGAACCTGCCAGATCATCGCCTCCGTTGTGCCAACGCCCTCTCCGAGCCAAAGGGGCTCAGTCTTTCCCACATCAGTATTTCTGACAGGAGTTGTGGAGAGGCTGGAGTGACTGGGATGGACACTGTCACAGCAGCTGACAGCTCTGGCCTGGCTGAACCATCCACTGCGTGTGGCTGAGCTCTTGTGTCCCTCCTTGTTGAAGCAGTCTGGGAAAATTACATTATTTTGCTTCTTATTGATTAAGTTAAAAGATTTTCACTTACCCTGAGCTGTGGAAAATATCTAAACCTGGTCATTTTGAGAAGCTAATGGGATTTTTCAAATTGTAACAGACACATCCATTGCTGTGATGTTTAAGGACAATTTGCCTCACACCCAGTTGTCCAAGTAATAAACGAGCACAGCGCATACACTTGGAGATGTTTATTATTCTGGAGGAGAGAGGGAAATAAAAAAATAACCTCCTGTTGCCTTTTAATTGCTCATTTCCTGCTGGAGACAGCAGCTGCCATTTGGCTGCTCTGGGAGAGATAAATGGATGGGCCAGGTTCTGAACTCCACCGAGGAGCCAGAGCTTTGTTCATTAGTGCAGAACCAAACGGAAAAATAACCATTAGGAAAACAAGCCAGAGGTGCTTCTTAAGCGAGGAATAAATGCAGATTATTTCCTCCAAATGCATAAAGGCTCCAGAGCCACCTAACGTGGCACTAATTGATTCCATTCCTGTGTGCTGCTGCTGAGCAGTTTATTCCTGTGCCTCAAACCAGAGGCTTGGGAGCAAAGCAGATAAAAACTCTGGCCTTTCCCCTTGGGTGCAGCTGTGGTTTAAGAGCAGAGTGGTGCTGGTCTGCCCCAGCACTTCTGACTTTCTGTTTGGAATTTCATTCCTGACCATTATTTACCTTTCATCTACGCTTAATGTCCTCTAAAAAAATCGAGTTTCTCTGCAGTTTTCCTGGACTTGTTAAATGCCTGAGGTCTGATGAAGGGCAGAACATCAAGTCTAGACTCCATGGGAATTCAGCTCCAGGATGGTGCAAATCTGACAGGGAAAAGCCGGAGAGATGGCACAGCTGGGAGAGCAGCAGCAGCTCCCTGGGGTGGGGGAGACCCGGGGGGAGCAGTGGGAGCAAGCTGCCTTAAATCCAGGGTACCATGGAATCACAGGATACCCTGGGCTGGAGGGGGCCCAGGGGATCAGCAGGCTCATCTCCTGGAGCACCTCTGGAATGCCCTCAGTGGTGGTGGGAACTGGTGTGGTGCTCTCTGGCAGGGCACGAACAGCCCTCCTGCAGCCCCTGAACATTTCCAGACTGCAGTGCTGTGAGTGTATTTGTGTTTATTTTATACATCCCTGCCTTTCTTTCATTTAGGTCGAGTCTGGAATTGGTTTTAGGTTGAGTTATATTTAAAAATAAAAAGAACAAGGCCCCACAAACCAGCTACTGCTCCTCATTCGGAACTGGAAGTTGGGGAATCGAAAATTAATGTCTGGTTTTAAGCAACATTCAACACCCTGAACTAAAGAGCTTAGCCTGTTTGGTTTAACAGGAAGATCATTACAGTAATTGGATTACAGCTTTCAGACACCTCTAAGGAGAACATGAATGGTCCAGGTCTCTCTGGGCTGGCAGGCAGGTGTGATTTAACACCCAGGGACTGCAGGCCGGGGCTCCAGTGGCAGAGGGGACAAGTGTGACCAGCCAAGATAAACCATCATGGAACAGTGTCCTGAAAACTGGAAGGAGCCTCCTGCCCCTTGTGGGTTTGTAAATCCAGAGCTTTTTCCTGCAGGAGCTGCTGCAGGAAGGCAGGGACAGGCTGAGCAGGGCTGCAGTTTATGATATGGAGAAGGTCAGACTGAAAATTTCAGTGATTTCTTCTGGGTTTGGGTTCCTTGAACGTAGACTGACAGTCTAGAGTGAGTAGGGCCTGTGAAATGCAAACCAGGATCCCTGGGATAGCACAGGAAAAGCCATAACCCAAGCGATTACAGAAGTTAGAGAAGGCAGTGTTGGGTGCCCTTTACTGTGGAGATGAGCACTGAACAACCCACCCCTGCCTGGTGGGGGGCTTGGAGCAGCCTTGTTCCATCCTGTGCACCATGGGATGAATCACATCCTTGGCCAGGAGGTGACAAATGTGTGTTTGCATCAGCACCAAATCCTCGAGGTCCTGAGCAATCGGTTGGAAAGACACTGAAATCCGAGGAATAACCAAATCCCAGACTGGTTTGTGTTGGAAGGGACCTGAAGGCTAATCTCATTCCAGCCCCTGCCATGGACAGGGATACCTCCCACTAGACCAGGTGACTCCAAACCCAAAGGCTGGGGCAGCCACAGCTTCTCTGGGCAACCTGTGCCAGGGCCTGCCCACCCTCCCAGCCAAGAATTCCTTCCCAGTGTCCCATCTAACCCTGCCCTCTGGCACTGGGAACCCATTCCCCATGTCCTGTCACTGCAGGCCCTTGCCCACAGTCCCTCTGCAGCTCTCCTGGAGTCTCTTCAGACCCTGGAAGGGGCTCTGAGGTCCCCCTGGCACCTCCTTCACTGCCGGTACCTGCCCTCGGGTGGGCTCAGGCGGGGCAGGGTCGCTCTCTGCCCGGACCCACCGCACTGTCCCAGCCACCCTAATGGGATTGCCCACCCTGTCCCCGTCCCGCTGCTCAAGGGGCCCCCACGAGCCCCCCACAGCCAAGAGCATCCCCCACGCGTGCAGTCCCTCCCCCTGCTCCCCCATCTCCGCCGATTCCTTCCCTTGATTCCTGCCGGGAAGGGAATTCCAGACGCCGCGGGCGCCACCTGGTGCTGCCGGGCCGGGCACGGACGGGGCCGTGACGGTGCCACGAGCGGGGTTTGGGGGAGGAATTCTTGGCCAGAGTGACTCCCTGTCCCCCGGGCCACCTCCACGCCACCCACGGGAATCTGTCCCCGGGGCGGGAGCAGCCGAAAGTCCGAAAGTTTGGAGTTCCCTCCCGGTCCCACTGCCGATGGCATTTAACTGGCATTTAACCCATTTGCGCTGAGAATTCCACCATGAACGGCAGGAAGATGGCCAGGCAAGAGCGCTTTTTGGCTCTGTTCTGGCCGTGGATGCTGCCGTGAGCCGTGTCCCTGCAGCAGTCCCTGTCCCCGGGGCTGGGGTGACACACAGGGGACACTGTGCCAGTGATGGAGCCACAGCCATGGGCACCGTGAGCCGTGTCCTGAGACAGCCCTGGGGGTCTGTAGGGGTGTCCTGGCTCCACGGAGAGGGGAATGTGAATGAGGGCAGGGTTAGATGAGATATTGGGAATAAATTCTTCCCTGTGAGGGCAGTGAGGCCCTGGCACAGGCTGGCCAGAGGAGCTGTGGCTGCCCCAGCCCTGGAGGTGTCCAAGACCAGGCTGGGTGGGGCTGTGAGGAGCTGCTGACCCCTGTGCAGGACCCTGCTGGGCCCCAGCCCCTGTGAGGGGTCACTGGCTGCCCGTGCCCAGGCTGTGCCATCAGCAGCTGGGGTGCTGGGTGACTCTGATCCCGTTTCTCCAGCGTGGTGCAGCCCTGGCAGCCCGGCCCTGCCGCCTCGCCGTGGCACTTGGCCAGCCCTTACTCACCACATGTACGAGGCTTTTATATTTAGCCAGTGCAGAGACAATATCTCCAACTTAAAAATAGGTATAAAGGAGCCTGCAGATCTCTCTGATAGCACTGGAGTGCTCCAGGGGGGTCGTGGCGGGGCCAGGCAAGGCTCAGGGCAGTGTCAGAGCAGAGCCATCACCAGGGACCGGAGCCACCAAGGAGCCACCTCTGCCCTGGCACACCTGGCTCGGTGCTGAGCCTTCCTGGGTGCTGAGGCTGCGGCTCTGCCCAGGGCTGGCCCCGAAGGGGCTCTGCTGGCACGGTGAGGCCCTGGCACCCTGCGGGAGCTGTGCCGAGCAGTCACCATGGAGATGCCGGCGGCTCCGGGTCCATCCTCCGGGGGAACTGCAGAGGAAGAGAGAGGCTGCTTTGCAGCAAAATTATTAGCAATAATTTTAATTTTTATTTAAGTTGTTATTTTCAGTCATCCCCTTCTTGTTCTTCGCAGATATTGGTGGATTTCTGCCCAGTGCCGGGCTGGCATGGGTCTGTTGGAACCGCCTGCCCTGCCTGGACGTGGGATATCTGACTTCCATGATTCTGAGGGCTACGAGAGTGCAAGTGGCACTTGGAAAATACCTGTTGTTCCCACAAATCCCTCACTGCAAAGGGACAGGCCAGCTTTAGAAGGCACAGCCTGTGAGAAGCAGCAGGCCCAGCTGATGCCAAGGGCGTGTGTGTGTTGGGCAGAGGCAGCAGGCACTCACAGTACCTGAGACACTGGGATCCAGTGGAGGCATCACCAATCCTACAGGCAGTAAACCCCCTCTGTGCTAAACGATGCTTTGTAGTGTACCTGTAAATTGACCTGTAGTGTATTTGTTAATACACTGTGATACATTATTTAGGAGCTCACATCATAAGACCATCATTCTTTTAGCGGGATTAGGAAATCGTTAAGCTCAGGAGGAGCAATACATCATCTTTCCAAAAATAAAACACCTCATGATTTTAGTGTGACTTCTTGTTCCTGACACATGTGAACAGCCCGTGATGGCAGAGCCTCTCCCCTACCCCAGCGGGGTTCTCAGAGGCTGTGCCATTTACCTGCTCCATCCCCAAGGATTCACATCGGATCGCTGTTTGCCGAGCGCTGCTGGAGCTCTGATTTACATTTCCCAAATATCACGACTCCTTTCTCAGCCCCGTTCCGCCCACCTCGTTTTGCTCAGCCCTGAGCCGTGGTGCTCAGCCTGCCGTGTGTGGTGCAGGTTCTGTGCTCACCATGCCAGGAACACACAAATGCATTTCCTCGTGTCCCTCGTGGTTTCTCAGACTCACCTTCCATGTCCCTTCCCCTTCTGTCAGGTTGTGTTATCCCCAGCTTTCCCAAGGGTTCTCTGCTTTGCTGCTGCCAGAGCTGGTGCCACAGTCCCTGCCAGCTCCCAGCCCTTCTCCCGTGCTGAGCTCTGCTGACTCCATGGGAGGAGAGGAGGGGTCAGAAAGGGGAATGCTTGGGAAGAGCTGGGAGCCAGCACCAACACCCAGCCCATCCTGGAGGGTGCACGGGGCTGCTCCTGGCACGTGAATCCAGCATCAAGGCTTGATGCCAGCCCCTGAGCTTTCCTCTCAGAGCTGCTGCTGCTCATGCAGTCCAGCTGGAGGCTGGCAAAATCCAGGAGGTTTCCAAGCAGGAGACATTCCAAACCTTCAGTTGTGCTAAGTGGGACTTAAAATCACAGAGTCATAGAATCAGATGGGTGGGAAAGGACCTCTGAGATCATCAAGTCCAACCCTTGATCCGCTACCACCACAGTTACCAAACCAGCAGTGGGTTTGTGTCTGTGGAGGTGACGTAGAACTGTTTTGACATCTCCTTGCCTCAGCCCCTTCCAGCTTTGACACATTTTCCCTGCGTTTTTATAAATAACAAGCCCAGGACACGCAGTAGCTGTAAGGAGCTGGAGAGGATGGGCCCCAGCAGCAAATCTCCTCTAATGGTTTCAGCTCCTCTGGGAAGAGGGATTCTTCTCCTGAATGCACTTGGCAAAGAAGCTTTGCTAAGATATAGAATTAAGCTACTTTTTTTTCTTTTTAAATGGTACTAATCAGCTTAACACCGTGAAAGACACTGTGGAGAAGTTGATTTGTAATTTCAGAAAACCCTGGAATCCTGACCTGGAATTACCCTGGGGTGCCCTATCTCCAAACCTGTGCACTGGCAGTGGGAGGAGAGGGGAAGGAGATGGGAAGGGACACAGGACACATCTTCTACCCTGATCTCTGCTGGACATTCCCTGGGTGAGGATCCCTGTGGGCCCAATGCACCTGGGATGGACACAGGGACCCCAAGGCAGCACCCAGCACCCCAGGGTGCTCCCCCCAGCTCTGGGGGAGTCAGTCAGAGCTGAGCTCTGTGCTCATGGCCAAGGGAAAGATTTCACTGCTGCCTTTGGGGTTTCTCCAGAACAGGTTTTATGGTAAAGGCACGGCAGTGCCAAAGGGGAGGTATCCTGGCCCTGGTCTGGTTGATTGTGGTATAATCAGATAATCTGTTTCACCTAGGAGAAGTTTGTCCATGGTAATTCCATCCTGGAGCACGGACACGGGGCTCTGCAGGCTCCCAGGCTCACAGCACGGGCTCTGTCCCTCAGTGCTGCAGCTCTCTGGGAACAGCCTGGGCTCTGCTCTGCTCCAACACCATCCCGTGGGGCAGCTGGGGGAAAAACCTCCCTGAACCTGAAATAAAGGATAAATATGGATGTTACAACAGCAGCACCCGCCCCCCACCCGTGCTGCTTCGGCCCTTCCATGTGCATTCCTGGATCCCTGGGTATCCATAACCCTACAAATGTGTGTCCCCAGCAAAGCACCAGGTCGGTGCCAGCCCCTCCTGGCATGCAGGGCCTGGGGGCAGCGAGGCTCAGGACCAGCCAGGGCAGCTCTGCCCGGGTGGGCTCTGGAAAAGCCCCTCAGGACCCGCAGCCCACTCGGAGCCGCTCCCCCCGGGGTGTGAGAGCACATTTCCAGAAATGTCACCCCCTTGCAAGAGTCTGGGCAGGACGAGGGGTCAGGAGGGGGCTCAGAGCAGCTATTTTGGTGATGGATTCCAAACCCCAGGCTGTGAGTGCCCTGGCAGAGCCGAGATGCAGCAGCTCAGAGATGTGTGGAAGGGAAGGGAGACAAAAAAGCAAGTGAGAAAAACCCCAGAGATATTCCTGCTTCCTTAGGAGTTTGCAAATGTGGTCTTTGGAGGCCCAGGGATGCTGATTAACTTGCACAGGCAGACGTCGACCCTGACATCAATTAAATACTGCTGATGAGGTGAGGTCAACAGTAATTATAACTTGCTCATATCTTCATGCATTAGAGACATGTTTAATCTTTTTATTGAAAAGCTTTTCACTGAAATTATGTAGTATGTTAATTTCCTGCAGTGTTCTGTTTCCTCTTAAGTAAATGGAAAGGCAGTGGATTGCACTTCATCAGCTCTGCCTCAGTCAAGTTCCTGCTAAAGAAACACCTTTAGGGCTTGTTTGGTGATTTGTTTTATTACCAAAAAAAAAAAAAAAAAAGCTGTTTAAGTGGCTTTGAAAAGGGAGATCACACTTATGTCAGTATTTACACACACCCTTTCAAATATAAGCCTCAGACTCAATGACAGTGGGACAGCCATGCTTTTGTGTTTTCCAGGAAAATCCCACTTCTGTGTGTTTCTGGCTTTGTTCACTGAGCTCCCAGAGGCACCTGGCTCTGCTGGAGCACCGTGCTGGAGGTGGGAACGGGAATGCCAGGTTGGTTCAGGAGGAATGTCGTGTCCTGGAGCTGCAGAGGGAGCTGTGGCTTCCACCTGCACACACTCCGTGCCTAGTGAGTGCCTCGTAGGAGGCAGCTTTGGGTCAGGGGCTGCCCAGCACCAGCCCAGTAAGGAAAATCGTGGTTTTTACTGGCTGGGGACACCCTGCCCACGTCAGAGCAACCTGGGACCGTAGCAGGGGATGGCAGCACCACGTGTGCCAACCTCCTGCCACCTCTGCCGGGCATTCCCGACCAGGGGCCTTGCTGACGGTGCTCACCCAGCTCTGTGCAGCTCCTGTGAAAGCCCACTCAGCTCAGCCCAGACTGAGCAGACACAGCACACAGCCAGGCTCAGCACTGCTCTGGGGCAGTGACAGCAGCAGGGCAGGGAAGAGAGCTGGGAGGAGCTGGGAACTGGGAGTGCTGGAGAGGGAGTGCCTGCTGGTTCACACTCGGCTGCCAGGGCTGGCCCTGCATCCAGGGGAGACAACGCTGCTCCTCCTTGGCTGGGAACAGGCTGAGCCCCTGCCAGCACCGTCTGCACTCACTGGGCTGGACTGTGTGGAACCAGAGGCAGTGCAGGGGAAGGGGCCACGGGCAGCTCCTCTGCCAGGGCGTGCCTGCAGCTCTCACTCCCTCCTCAGCTCCCCTCTCTGCTCCATTTGTAGAGGCTGTGAAGGGGTTTGTGCCAAGCATCAGTTACCCCATGTGGTCTGTTGGCATCGTGTCGAGCATCCCTGCTGGTGCTGAGGGGGAATCAGGCAGCCCTGCTGGTGTCCCAGGCTGCAGGAGCACAGCAATGCTGCCTGGCCACATCGGGCCTTGTGGCATCATCCTGGAGCTGCTGGTGGTGAGGCTGAGTCCCTGCTGCCACCTGAGGAACTTGCCTGTCCACCACCAGCCCTGCACCTGAGCTGGAGAGGCTGTGGCTCACGTACGCTGGGCTGGAGCTTGTGGTCCCTCAGCATCCTGGGATCCGTGTGTTGGGACAGGCTAATGGGGGTTCTGGACCGTGTTAATGGTCACTTGGCTCTGAGACAAATGTATTAGATGTGTCAGGGAAAGTTTATATCCCAGTTAAGTGGCTTTTACAGACAGCAGTGGTTAGTGCTTCTGACTCAGGGCTTTGTTGCTCCACAGACTTTCCGTGTGGTTTGGGGCATCCCCACCATTCCTTGCCCCCTTGTCTCCTGGTGGCACCATTCCCTGGATGCAGGGCAGGGCTGGGGAGATGTGGATTCTGAAGGCACTGAGGCTCAGATACAACACTCGTGGTGGCTTTGGTGATCCTTAGGAGAGGCTGGGAGTGCCCAGCCAGGCTCAGGGGATCCCACAGAGGAAAAGACCTGTACCAGGGCCTCGGCCCCTCTCAAAGGAGTCGCTGCCACCCGCCCATCCAAACACCTCATTTGGCTGGATAAACACGGGAACAGCTCCGGAGGTTCGGAGCTGATGAAAAGGAGCATCACATTCCAGTCTCTTTCAAAGCAGAGACCTTGGAAACCACTGGAGCCTGACACACCTCTCCAGGTGTTATATAAAGTAACTGTTCCCAACACGAGCCGGCAAATATCATATATGATAACTAATAATTACATGGCACTGAAACATGACTCACTTCCAGAGATCCTGGGTGCCTGTTTATACCTCAGAGTGCTACTGGGAAAGAGAGCAAAAGCCTCTGGAGGAGCCCCAGCCTGGTGGGTGCCCTGGTGCAGCTCCTTTGGGGGTCAGCCCTGGGGGGGCACAGCCCTGTTGTGCCCAGTGCCTGGGGCATTTCTGGGGGCACAGCCCTGTTCTGCCCAGTGCCTGGGGCATTTCTGGGGGCACAGCCCTGTTCTGCCCAGTGCCTGGGGCATTTCTGGGGGCACAGCCCTGTTCTGCCCAGTGCCTGGGGCATTTCTGGGGGGGCACAGCCCTGTTCTGCCCAGTGCCTGGGGCATTTCTGGGGGCACAGCCCTGTTCTGCCCAGTGCCTGGGGCATTTCTGGGGGCACAGCCCTGTTCTGCCCAGTGCCTGGGGCATTTCTGGGGGCACAGCCCAGCTCAACCACAGCATCCTGCAAGGTTTCTGTGGGTGCACAACCTGGTTCAGCCCAGATTTCTGGGGGTTCCTGGGCATGCACAGCCCAGTTCAGCCCAGATTTCTGGGGGTTCCTGGGCATGCACAGCCCAGTTCAGCCCAGAGCTCTGGGGGATTCCTGGGCATGCACAGCCCAGTTCAGCCCAGATTTCTGGGGGTTCCTGGGCATGCACAGCCCAGTTCAGCCCAGAGCTCTGGGGGTTCCTGGGCATGCACAGCCCAGTTCAGCCCAGAGCTCTGGGGGTTCCTGGGCATGCACAGCCCAGTTCAGCCCAGAGCTCTGGGGGTTCCTGGGCATGCACAGCCCAGTTCAGCCCAGAGCTCTGGGGGATTCCTGGGCATGCACAGCCCAGTTCAGCCCAGATTTCTGGGGGTTCCTGGGCATGCACAGCCCAGTTCAGCCCAGAGCTCTGGGGGTTCCTGGGCATGCACAGCCCAGTTCAGCCCCACCACAGGATGCAGAGCACCCCAGGGCAGCTGACTGGGTCTGCAATCTGCCCCAGCCCCCTCAGCTGCCACGTCCTGTGTTGGTGGTGTGGGAGTGTAGCTGTGGCTGCTGCTGGGAGCACCCTGGCTCCAAAATCCATCTGGGAACCCCCACACCCCAGCGAGGCTCCTCGGGCTGCCTCTGTCCCTGCTCTGTGACCTGTTTAGCTCCAGATATTCAGTCTGGCATTTAATTAGAGGTGGTGCTGACAGGGGTTAGTCACAGTGCAGTGGTTCAGCCCAGGGTTTGGGCTCACTGGCTGCATCAGGCAGGAGCAGCAGGACCAGCCACGGCCAGTGCTGCCTGCTCACCCCACGGAGATCCAGCAGCATTTCCCAGTGTGCAGATCATTCCTGGGGTTTGCTGGATAGACCCTGCCACGAATTAATTGGAGTTGATGTTAGACTAGGAGGGAAATTCCTGTTTGCTCTTTTAAACAATTCAGCCTCAGAGACAAAGCAGAGCCCAGAATGCAGCCCCTCAACTCTTGGCATCAAAGGATGGGGCCGAGTGGCTCCAGCTCCTCTGTTTCCTCCTGGGGTTTTCCCACTAGTGTGAACTTACTGGAGCTCCCAGACCTGTTCCTGAATCTTACAGGCACAGGGGCTTCATGGCAAGTTACTGGGCAAATGATGAAAGCCCCATTTGTGCCCTGCCAGGGCACTGTGTTTTCCACCTCCCCATCCTTTGCAGCAAAGGATCAGGAATTTGTATGAATTACAAGAGGATCTTAGTGTTTTAGGGACACATGCACATGCACATAGTTACACCCCACCCCTTAGATCCATCTGTGTGTAGCTGATGGTGTATTTTTAGATGTGGTGTAAAATGATCCTGTTCATGAGCTCTGGTCAGTGTGAATTGATTAAGAAAAGGAACAAGTGAAAGCTTATGTTTCTGTACCTTCTGCACAGAGGATTAATTTCCAAAGGCTAACTTGGAGTCCCCTCCCAGACTGAGGGTAAAACCAGGTGAAGAGCTGATGCCACCTGCACTGCTGCCCTGTGCTGCACCTCCTGCTGCCGTGGGTTTGGGAGTCATTCCGGGCTGACCTGCACCCTGGAGGCCTCCACTCTATTTTGGGTGCAGGTAACTATACTTAGGGCTGAGTCATCCCTTCCAGTATCAGTTACAGGAGAGCTTAAATGAGCAGAGCCAGTGGCCAAACCCGCTGGTGAAGGGCTGGGGCCACGACGCCGACCTGGAGCCTCTCTGGCCGCGTCGGCAGCCACGGATCCGTCGGGCAGGTGACAGGGGGGTACCAGCCCTGACCCCTTCTCCCTGGCTGGGCCCAGTGAAGGGCCACGGGGTGCATTCCAACCAGCAGCTGGGAGTGGTGAGGTGGGTGCTGTGGCTTTGCTGGCTTCACCCCTGCTGTGGGCAGGGCACCCGTGAGGTTCTAAAGGCAGCATCCCTCTATGGAGCCATTCCTTGAGGGCACCATGCCTGGGGTGCCAGCCAAAAATTCAGGTCTGCGTCCTCGTGTACATCCATTAAGGGCAACTGCTTATGCAGCCATTTCCTGGGGGATGGGAATCACTGAGAGTCACTGAGATTCACTGGTATTTAACCTCTCCTGGTTTTAGCAGTCTGCTGATGCTGGAGCCAAGGCAGCTCTCAGAGCACTCAGGAACGCGCCTGAGGGGCCGTGGCAGTGCTGGATCCTGTGGTGTGGCACCAGCCCTGCCAGCACACAGCACTGAGAAATGTTTTCCTTTGCAGATTTATCCCCGTGCAGAAAAGGAAGGGTAGAGAACATTTTCACTGAATCGCAGCCAAACAGGCAAGTCAGCTCCTCCATCTGCTCCCAGCGAGGGTTTGGCTGTTGATTTGCCTCTGTGGGTCTCTCTGGACCTGTTTGCTCTGGGTTCCAGAGACACCTGTGGGTCAGGTTTCTTCTGATTTTTGCTGTGCTCTGTTGTCACTGCCAAGTGACTTTTCACCCAGAGTCTGAAGGAGAGGAAACAGCTCAGAAACAAAGGGACACCTTGGTGGAAAACGGTTCTGATGGCAGAGAGAGCCAGCTGGTAAACCCAGAGCTTTACTCTGAGTCCCTTCAGCAATACCTGGATATTGGCATCATTTTTCAAAAAAAGCATTTAACATTGGAAACTTTATTTTTAGTGCATAAATGTCAAGGTGAATGACAGCTTTTCAATCTTTGGCTCCTCCTGCTCTGTGCCAGAAGCTCTCACTCCCCTCCAGCACCTCTCTGTGGGGCTGGGAGCCCCTTCCATGGGGAGGAGGAGGAGGATGCACCCAGAGGGGCTGGGAGGGGATGGGGTGAGGGGTGATGGGGTGGGAACGTGATGGGGTCAAGGGGTGATGGGATGGAGGGTGATGGGGGGGGATCAGGGTGATGACACTGGGGGTGTTTGGGCTGCTGCAGGACTGGGGTGGGCAGGGGGAGGAAGCAGCCCTCTCCCAGCTCTCTCCCTTCCCCAGAGGACTTTGTTTTAAAACAAGTAGTCTTTTAAAAATCTAGGGCAAGTCAGCCTCCTGCCAAAATTAGTCTTTGTGCAAGAGCATGAGAAGGAATTTTAATGGGTAGCTGGTATGTGGGGATGAGGGGAATGACTGCTTTTACTATCTAAATGCTGTTTAAATAAGGCTGTAACATCAAACAGCTTTGCCACGCTCGCAGCTCTGTTTTACAGGAAGCATCGCTGCCGCTCACAAATACACAAGAATGTTAAACAACAACTTTTGTTTGTGCCAAACGTGTCCTGACACATCGCTGAGCAGGAGGAGAGCAGGAGAGCTCCAGTGCCAGGGGACCTGCTTCCCTCTGGCCTGGCTGCTGTCCCCAGTGTGGGAACTGCCACAGAGCCCAGGGTTCGCCCAACTGCAGCTGAGGGGAGCAGGGAGAGGTGAAACCCATCCTGCTGCACCCAGCAGGGTCCTGGGGCCCTGGATGGAGCCAGGATAGGAACAGGGATGGGCCAATAATATTGAACAAAGAAATAATTTCTCCTCTATAATGCAAAGTTTGATTATTTTCCATGTATGGCTGAACTTCTCTGCTGTTTGTACTGTACTGAGGATATTAAAACTCAGCAGTCTGCAAAGAATTGAACTTCTGTGGACTCTTAAAAGCGCTCTTTAATTCTGAAATAGGATAATGTCTGGTACAAAAATTGTGTTATAACCCTCAAGGGGTTCTTCCAGCTGGGTGTGAGAGAGCAGAAGGGCTCCTGCCCATGCACTGCAGTCCATCCCAGCCCAGTGCCCCTGAGTAGGGGAGGAGTGTGCAGGGCAGCTGCTGGTGCTGCCTGGGAGAGCCATAAACTGAACGGAGAAGACTTGTATGAATTATTAACATAAACAGCTCTGCCGTGCCTTGGATGGAGGGGAATGCCAGGAAGGGTAAATGGTGCTTCCAGCTCTTGAAATGAGTGGATCTTCTGATGTTTACTCCAGGACATGAGGATGCTCCTACAGGCAGGCAGCAGTCACCTGGGACCCTGGGAATGGGTTTCCTGGTGGGAGTCTCTGCCTAGTTCTCAGCTGGGATGTCTGGCGAGTGCCAGGGCTGCAAGACACGTTGCTGGTGGCTGTGGTGGGCGGGGGGTCACTGCCACCTGGCAGAGGGGTGACACCATTGCCCAAGGAGCCCTGTGTCGGTGTGTGTGCCCCGGGGGATATAAATACACCCAAGACTTCTCCGTCCTCTTGGTGCCTCGCACAGAGGCACTGCTAGTGCTGGTGACACCCACACTCAGCTGCCACGAGCAGTGCAGCCTGCGGGTGTTTACATTGCTGCCAGCAGAACGGCTCAGGCTCAGCGGTTCCAGCAGCTCCCTGCCCCTCCTGCCTCACTCCCGGCCACGCTCAGCCCTGGGGCAATGCCAGCAGGGCTGGGACCCTCCAAGGGCAGTGGGGCTGGACACCAGCTGTCCCCACGGCTGCTGGGGATGGTTTGGGGTAAACCCCACAGAATGTGTCCCTTCTGCCTGTGGCCTCCAGGCACTGCCCTGCTCCTGGCCCAGCCTGAGCTCAGCCCCATCCACAATCAGCGTTCCTGGCATCTCCCTCCCACTCCCATCAGAGCCAGAGCCTGGTGCTGGCAGCAGAAACCTGAGCTGCACAGTCTGAACCCCCCATTTATTTAATTCTTCGTCTGTTCTGCCCGTTTCCTCTCGCCACAGGCTGCTCTTGGTTTTTCTAATGCTGTAAAATAATGTTTAGAAACAAATCTCCCCTGGGTTGGTGCCCTGCCTCACCTCCGCCAGGGTCACAGCAGGCTGTTTGCCTGCTCGGGCCAGGCTCAAATGAAGCCATTGTGGGGATTGGGCCAAGGTTGGACTCGATGATCTTGGAGGTCTTTTCCAACCTAAATGATTCTGTGACTGAGAAACCAGAGGGAAATGCTCTGTCAGCACTGTCAGCACAGGTATTAAAGCTGAGGGGGGAAGAGGCTGTCGGGTCTCAGTGGGTGTTGGATGGGAAAAGGAATTTTGGAAAGGCGTAGAACAGCACGATTTGTTGAAAGTGTAATTCATTCAAATGTCATTTTAATGGAAGGGATATTACAGCAAAGCTGAAACACTTGCACAAAGGACAAAGATAAACCAAGAGGAAAAGACAATAAAAAGAAAGCTAAATAAATCTTAAAATAAACCAGGTGAAATCAATTAAATACTGATAGGCTACATTGCCTGTGCCTGCTGTTGGCACCCCAGAATAGCACTCAGACCCCACAGCTGGGCTTTCACATCCTCTAAGATGAAGCGTTGCTCATTTATTCACCTATTTTGATTCTCAGTTGATCCACTTGGTTCCTCTCAAGGTTTTAGATTTTATTTACACACATTTGGTTTTAATATTTTGCAAACCATTTACGATCTGTTTCTAAGGACACATCCCTGCCTGAAGCGTCACCTGGAAATGTGAATTAAGCACAGGAACACAAAAGGCAGGGGAAACGTTTCATAACGCTATTGGGGCGGCTCCAAACGAGTTGCTAGGTGAGGTGGTGCCGTGCCAGCAGCGCTGGGGCCGCACTTCTGCTGCCACTAAAAATAGGTGCAACTTCAAACCCAGAGCATGCACATGCAACCAGCCTCGTGCTCCTTTAAAATCTCCACAAAATCTTTCTGTTCACTGAAACTACAGACAAATAGGAGGATCAGCAGCTCTGTTGTCTCCTGGCACCCCGGGGTCAGTGTGTTTAGGTTCACAGGCCTGACTTTCCAGGCAGGACTCTCCTGGTGGCGGTGGGGAAGAACAGCCCCTCTCCATCACTGCTTTCCCACATCCTGCAGGACTGAGGGAGCAGCAGCAGCACCGTGCACTCAGCAGGCTCGGGATGGACTCAGCCCTGCAGCTGCAGCAGCTCCTGCCAGGCATCCCCTGCCAGAAACTCCTCAGAGTGCCTGGAGCCTCCTCCTCATCCACAAAAAGGAGAGTGCCAGGCTCAGGGAGACTTCATGTGACCCCTCCTGGAGCTCCTAGGGCACAACCCCAAGAGTTTGTGGGGCCACTCTGTGGAGCCAAACCCCCCGTGTGTCCATGGGGAGGTGCAGGAGGCAGCAGGATGCTCCCAGCACTCACAGGTGGGCTGGCAGCTGCTGAAATAGCCCTGCAGCTTCCCCAGCCCCTTCCACCCATGGCAGGGGTCAGTGAGGAGGCAGCTCAGCGGGACACCCCGTGCACCCTCCTGCCAGAAGCAGGGCCAGGTGCTGCTTGGTGTTACATGAACTGGATGAGAACCAAAAATCCAGGGTGCTGTGTTATGAAAATATACAAGCTGCTCACCTGTAGGCTTCAGACTGAGTTCATGCTGTGTTAAAGGTATGTAAGAGTTACTGGGCACAAATAAAAAAAAAAAAATCATTAACCCTCCGAGCTGCAGGAAGCAAATGCAGCTCATGAATGAGAACTGGTGTCAGCATGGATCACTGCAGAGTGATCTGCTAAAGTTAAGCTCTAAATAACTACTGCTTCAAACTTTGTGGTGTCTCCAGCGAATGACTGGTATTGTTAGAAGATTTCCAAACATACCCAGAGGAAAAATAGGTTACATGCATGACCACAAAATCAGAACATGTTTAATCTCATTTGCCAGTCGAAGGCTGTACGGTTTGAGGGAAGGTGGAACTTTCAGGTGGTCAGAGTAGTGAGGTGATGAGCTGAATCCTGTTCCTGATAATCACAGCCCATTTTCATCACTGATTATTAATCACCAGCCCAAAGGCCGGAGCTGCAGTTGCATTCCCTTTGCACATTGGATGGATGAGAAACTCCACTGGAGTGGCTCAGGGAAAGGTCTCTGACTACACCCATCTCCAAGGTTTATGGTTTATAAACACGGATTTATAAACACAGGGATTTATAAACACAGGGATTTATAAACACAGGGATCACCTTGGGCCCCTAAGGCTGGTGGACTGCCTTCCACAAATACATTTGAGAAAGGAACAGTTCAACAGCAGACTTGCCAAGTTCCCCAGGAGCTCATGGCTCTGCTTGGGTGCCCAATCCCCCCAGCTCATCAGCATCCTCTCAGATGGGACACCAGCACACAGGGCTCTGTTGTTTCAGTGGGTGTGGGAGGAGACAGGAATTTGGTGGGATTTTGCAGTGGCTCTGTCTACCCCATGCCAAACACAGCAATGCCTCTCAAACAGAGCTCTCAGGGAGGCTGTGAGGCTCAGCTCCACATTCCAGCAGGATTCAGCAGCAGCTGTGACATCTCAGCGTGTCCAGGCGGGAGTGACAGGGCACAGGAGCCGAGAGATGGAAAACTAACCCCGTTTAAAGGTGTTTAATGACCCTGTCATAAAACCTGTGTGGTGGGAGGCTCCCGAACTCATCCACGTGGGAAGCTGGGAGTGCTGCTTCCTGCCACGGCTGCTTGGCAGGGAAAGGGACCCTCATCCAGCAAAGTGTCCCAACAGACCGCAGTGATGCCCCAGTGAATCACCCCAATTCACCATCCCCCTGGCCAGGCAGGGAGCACCAGAGCCAGCTCAGGCAGCATGCCAGGGAGCACAGACCCAGCAGGCTGCAGGTAGGGTGGCCCAGCAGGGTCCCCAGGGTGGATGTCCCCTCTCCATCCACACGTGGGTCTCCCCTGCCGCGTGTGCAGCTGCCTGGAGCCGGGATCTGTCACCCCAGGACTCCCCACACACCGTGACACTCGGCCAGCTCTGCCCCATCAAAGACACAGATTGTAAAAACACCCCAGGCAGCTGCAGAAGGCCCAACCTGGGCGTGCAGTTCTGCATCCTGCCGGGGCCGTTTGCGATCTTTTTGCAGGCGTGAATTGGTAGAACTATCCGAAATCAGCCACAAAACACTGGGAAATGAACAGGATTTTCAACCCAGAGAAGCGGATTCAGAGAATATCCTATTTTTGTGCTCCCTCTCCATGTAATTCATCTGCCATTCCAAACAAGATGTGCCTCAGCTGAATGAAGCCTCAAATAATCACATAATAGGAGAAGTCATTTATTGTGAATCAGGCTCTTTCTTTGGTATATAAATAGTCTGTGCTGTTCCATGGGCTTTGTCAGTCAGGATTAATTAGCAATTGACCCTTGGTTGGGATTTCTTCACTACCTCTACATTTTTCATAGGACTAAATGAGCTCTCCACGTTGCTTTAAGAGGCTTCCTAAGCTCTAGGCTATACATCAGTAGTTGAATTTATCACTAGTTTACATATTACCAACGAATAGTCAGGGTGGAATCGAGTTTATTATAAAGATGTTCTGTTAGAAGACATATTATTACAGTGATTGAAACATGCTCTTCAATTTTCCATTAATGCCCAATTCTGAATATGACCACAGAGAACCACACTTTACATTTAGCATTCTAATAAATAAGTTCAATAAATAGGGATTCTGCAGATGAAGCCATACGTGTGAACAGAAGCTGCTTTACAATGTTGTCAAAAAATAACTAGAGCTACTCTCGTTTGTTACCAACCACTGGAAATTGGTAAGTAAAATATAAATATTTTACTTTCACTATGAAGACTGGAGGAACAAATCACCCTTAGGATTACATAGAACTTAATTTCGTACACTAAATTCATAATTCAGAGCATGCTTTTATAACGCTTTCAGCACAAAATATTTTCAAATACATTTATTAAAAATATGAGAAACGAGTGAGACTGCCCATGTAAGATTTTGTCTGTGCCTGATCACTAGCTCTTATGTTACACAATATTGCAGTTTGGCTAATTTTGGATGAACTATTCCACATTTGGAGAAGATCTACAATAAAGGGCCGCATTTAGTCTTTAGTATATTGCAACATGTTAACACGGTAATTTATTTGCCATAGTACAAAAAATTCATTTCCTCCCCCAATCACTGTTATATATATATATATATAATATATATATATACTCCATTTATATTAGCCATTTTAATCATCATCTTTTCTATGGAAACAAGTCTCGTGTTGTCTGCACAGACCGCAGGAACAGAGCCATTCTGGTACCAAAGGCAGGTGACTCGAGCACCCGTCCTGTGCTTGCCTGGAAGGGTCAGGTATTTCCAGCACACCCATTTCTCCCTGCACAGAACTCCGCAGGGCTCCAGTGCCACGGTGGGATCCTGGCAGCCCCTGGGCCGCTGCTCCCCGGCCAGCCCAGCCCAGCCCAGCCCGTGCCCGGCCCTCTGGACACCCCAGCACGGAGCAGGGTGGCACCCTCGGCTCAGGGCCAGGTCACCTCCACGGGCCCTGCTCGCCAGCACACGGAGAGACCCCTCTGCCAGTGCCCCAGGGCCACCCCACCCCGAGCCCTCGGCCTCTGAGGGGCTCCAGATTTGTCATGAACGACCATCGCGATCCAACAGCACAACCATGCACACACCAGCAAGCCTACCTTTAGTGAAACACCGGCACTGAAAGAGGACTGAACCATAAATGCCACCAAACTACCAAATAATTATCAGCACTAGAAATAATAAAACTGTAAATGAGAACTGCATCGTGACTTTCATTTAAATCCCTGTGTACAACAGCAAAAGGCTGTGACTGAGCCTCAGAAGACAAGATACTGCTCTTATTTTTATTTCCTATTTTTAAAGACAGGCTGACTGAGAACATTTTTGAACGTGGGAGACTAAGTCATTAAACTAGAAGCACTTGGATTGCTTTCCTCCTTTAGGGGGTTTACTTCATTTTACTTTATCTGACACAAGTCAGAAAGAAATGAGACTATTGAAGGAAAGCTGAATTTTGACACTTTATTTTCCATAAGAATCCTTCCACTGACTTTGTTAAGCTTTTCCTAAGATCAGAAAATGAGGCTTTACCTAAAAGGAATTTGAGACTGGTAGATTTTCCTCACACACTTGTAGCCCTACAGTCTCCTACTGCCTCAAAGCGGAGGATTTTTTTCGAACCGTTCCCAAATCTCCCGCATTTGTTCACAAACTGGTGTCTCCATTCTGTTTGTACTCTGCTAAAATATTGAGAGTCATTTCCTCGCTTTTGGACTGCACGTTGTGTTCGCTCCTTCTGGACGATTTCCTGGTGGCCCTGGAAAGCCGCCTTCGGAAGGTGTCACCCGCCAGGAAGTAAAGGATGGGGTCGACGCAGCTGTTGAGGCTGGCCAGGCCCCTCGTCACTTGGTAAGTGGCATAAACCTTATCGTTGAAGGCACACATGTCTGGAGTCTGAAAATCCACCCTGGCCCTTAGATTCAAGGTCTTCATCACGTGGAAGGGAAGGTAGGACACCGCGAAGACCGTCAGCACGATAATAACCAGGTAAATGGACTTTCTCCTGAGAGGAGAATTGTCCAAATCTTTGTAAATCAAAGCTTTCACGATGAGCCCATAGCAACCAAGAATCACTATGAAGGGGATGCAGAACATCAGCACCGTGGTGCACATGCTGTAAATGAAGTAACTTCGCAGGTAATCGTCGGCCGTCGTGTCGTAGCACGTTATGGTTTTATTTTTCCTAATCCCCGTTCCCGAGTAGAAGAGTATGGGAGAAATGGCGGCCACCACAAGGACCCAGACCAGGCTGCTGATGTACATGGCGTTCTTCTTCTTCAGCCTCCCCAGCGACTTGAGGGGGTGCACCACCCCCGTGTACCTGTGCACGCTTATGCAGGTCAGGAACAGAATACTGCCGTACAGGTTCACGTGGAAGATGAACCGCTGCAGCTTGCACATGATGTCTCCGAAGATCCAGTCTGTTTTGTTGAAGTAGTAGAAGATGAGGGCGGGCAGAGTCAAGACATACAAGAAATCGGCTAACGCCAAGTTGAACATGTAAACCGAGATGCCGCTCCAAGGCCTCATGTGGAAGACAAACATCCAGATGGCCACACTGTTGCCCAAAAACCCAGTGATGAAGACCAGAATGTAGACAGTGGGCAGGTAGTAGAACTGGAAGCCGGTTTTGGTCAGAGAACACTTGGTGGTGACGTTTCCCACAGACCAGCCACTGCTGGATAACAGGTTGGGTTCAGTTCCATTCAGAGCAGCAGAGAGAAGGACTTCGGTCATGATCCTTCCCCCAGAGTCACATAGGTCTGAGGCGAAGCAACGAAGTATCTACAGGCACAGTAACGCATCTAAAAAAAAAAAAAAAAAAAAGGAAAGAGCAAAGGAAACCTCTCTGGAAGGTGAGCCCTGCCCTGGTTTTCCTCGGAGGTTTCCAAGCAGCGGTGACTGGCGGAGCGTTCCCCCGCAGCATCCGGACCCGCTGGGAGCCAGGGGACACCTCTGCGGGCAGGAAGGGCCCCGCTCCGCTCCGCTCCCCGCCCGGAGCACCGCGCACGCCATCGGGGACAGGGACAGGGACAGGGACAGGGACAGGGCGGGCGGCGCGGAGGGGCGGCGGCAGCGGAGCGGATGGGCTACGGCACCGAGGGCGGGCTACGGTACCGAGTGTGGCCAGGCTACGGCACCGAGGGCAGAGTGGCCGGGCTACGGCACCGAGTGTGGCCAGGCTATGGCACCGAGGGCAGAGTGGCCGGGGCCAGCGCGGCCGATCGGCGAGCGCCGCCGCCCCGCCCGTCCCCGCGGCTGCCGCCCCGTCCCGCCGCCGCTCCCCGCGGTCCCGCCGGTTCCCTCGGCCCGGCCCCGCTCCCCTCCGCCCGTCCGGCTCTACAGGTCACCTCCGCCCTCCCGGCCCCTGTCCCCCTGCATCGCCCCCGGCCGCCGTCGCCGCGCCCCAGCCCGGCTGCAGGAGCGCCGGGGCCGCCCCACCTGCCTCCCGCGGCGCCTTCCTCCTCCTCCTCCTCCTCCTCCTCCTTCTCCTCCTGCTCCGCTCTCAGCCCGCGCTCGCCGCTCCGCGCCGCCGGCAGCGCCCGCCCGCGGGGGGCGGCGTCCCGCCCGCGGCTGCCCCTGCGCCCATGGCCGGGCAGGGCCGGGGGCAGCGGCTCCGGGGGCAGCGGCTCCGGGCACCCTGCACGGCTCCGGGCACCCTGCACGGCCCCGGGCACGGCCGCCGGCCCCGGGCGGACTGAGCGCGGGCGGGACGAGGCGCTGGCTCGGCCCGGGGCGCGCCCGCCTCCCGCACCGCCCCCGCACGGGCGGCGCTGCCGCTCCCCGCCCGCGGCACCGGGACACGGGGCTGGCACCGGACACTGCCCCTGCTCCGGGACACCCTCTGGGGCTGCGGGACACGGGGCTGGCACCGGACACTGCCCCTGCTCCGGGACACCCTCTGGGGCTGCGGGACACGGGGCTGTCACCGGACACTGCCCCTGCTCCGGGACACCCTCCACGCGGGGTCCCCACCCGGTCACCCGCCACACGGAGCTCGGAGGGCGCTGGCGCTGGGGCGGAGTAGCCGGAGGTGAAGCCCACGCGGCGAGGCGGGTGTGGAGCCACGGGCGAGGCCGGTGCCCCGGGCACAGCCACCAGCCTCTGATGTGTCACCGCACAGCCCGGGCAGGAGGGCAGCCAGCGCTGGCCAGAGGGCAGGGTCCCCTCGGCCCTTGCAGCGATGGGGCAGGGTCCCCTGAGCCCTCACAGTGATGGGGCAGGGGACGCCATACCGGGGCTCAGACCCCTCTGTCCCTCTTTGCCGGAGCTCCGGTAGGTGCTGCGTGTGCTGCTCCTGAGCTGCTGCGATGGTGAAACAGCCCTTCCCTGATTTCGCTTTCGCTCAACCCTTTGAAATCTGCTCTGCAACCCAGTTTAAGCGACACGAACATGTTAATTGCTGTAAATGGAACAGCTGAGCAGAAATATGCTCTACTGACCTCTAATTAAGCGCTATACATTTGGCACTTGAGTCAGAATACGGTTATTATTTATTGTCTTAGCAAAACACAATCTGCTGGTTTCAGCCATTTCTTCCTCGTTCCCATTTTCGCTAAGTGTGGTGGGTGAGACATGAGCCAGTCAGAGCTGCTCTCAGCTCAAAGCTGTGTTCTAGACAGAGCGTTATTAGTCCTTCATGAATATGTATTCATTTCTCAAACTTTTGAGCCTGTTTAAATTATAAAACTTCTTTGCTAGGAAAGCTTAATTGGGAAATCAGCTGCATATTGTACCCCTGTGGGAATATGCAAGTGGCTGCAGATGGAGTCACCGGCCTGGCTTCATTTTTGGGGCAACTTACACAGGCTGAGGCGTCGAAGCAACAGCTTCAATTTTGCAAATATAGTCCCTTTTCTTCTTGATGTTAAGGGTTTTTTCCCTTTTGTACTCATCCACTAACTGCTTGTTCACTACTTTAAGATCCTTTTTCATTTTAGTACAAATCAAATGTGAAGAGAAAGGAAAGTGAAAAAGGAGACAAGAAGAGCAAAACCTGTAAAATCTGTGTTGTAGAGCAAGCCTGATTTGCAGAACTGTTCTGTGGTGCCCCCTAGGATTTGAAAGCACTGAAAAAATGAATCCTGAGTCTTGGCATTCCCAGGAGAGCAAACATCCAACACACAAACCAGACACACAGCAAATGCACTACAATCATACCAAGCCTGCCATGCTGGTTTAGGGGAAAGCCATCTCGCTCCTTGGAGAATCACCTGCATGACCCAAAGCAGAGTTTATTTCAGTAAAGGACTTGGATTATTGTGTAAAATAATAAAAAGAATGCACAAAGCAATGCTATTAGTAGAGGAGAAGCCTTTTAGTTTCTCCCTCCCTTCGTAATTGCCATTTCATTAGTGACTTTCACAGTCCCACTGCTCACTGCAGCTTCTTGTGGCAGCTTCCTTGAGTTTCCTGTCTTGAGCAAATTTTGAGTCATGCTGAAGCCACAGTGATAGCATCAGTAAATATGCACTGTGAACTCCAGCCAGTTTCCCTCGGTTACCTAAGCAGCACCGTAAATCCAAACCGGCAAACAAAAGGTTGGAGCGGCAATTCCAAGAGCACACAGCTGCTGGGGAAGGAGGCATTCCTGGGATTTGTGCTGGTGCTGGAGCCAGGCTGAGGTGCAGCAGGGTCGGGCTGTGGGGATCCTGGGCGCTGCCAGTGCTGCGGGGAGCAGGAGCGGGCAGGAGGATGGTCTGTGTGTGGGATGTGCCAGGGCTCAGTGTACCCTGCTCACATGCACCAGCACCCAAAAACCCCCTGTGTGCTGGGCTCATCCCACTGCATGGGCATCAAGCTAGGAGGGGATTGTGCCCCTCTGCTCCACTGTGGTGAGCCCATACCTGCACTCCTTTGGACCTGCCAAGGAAATGGCCAGGCCAGAGCATTCTGTGCTGTTTAGGCAGCCCACACCCCAGCACGGCCCCTGCGAGCCCCTCGGCACCAGGGATGGAATTCTCACAGCCTGGGTACAGCAGTTTGCACCTTCTGACTGCAGTGCTTCAGCTGCAAAAGGTCCAAACACTTCCACGAGGAAGGAACGAGGCAGATTTTTTTGCAGCCACGCTGTTCCATGCCTTTATCCACAGCCAGCAAACGAGTGCCTTCCTGCTTGCCATGCCGAGCTGTTCTTATTTTGGAGCACAACATGAAGCATGTTGCATTAGCACCTTTCCCTCCATCGCTCAAGCATATGCCTGGAGCTGACTTGGTTTCTGTCTGGTAGAGCTGGAGCTGAACTCCTTCCAGCTCAGCCTCTTAATGCACTTTCTGCAAAAGATGAGATTTTATACCACTGATTTCCATTAAACTGAATGTTTTGTTCCATTAACAGCTGATTTAACTCCAGTGGATGATATATCCCTAATGAGGAGTGAAAGCATGTTGGAGCACAAACGGAAATTCCCAGTCAGTCCAATTAGTGCTGAGCTATCACAGTGTGGGGGAGCGCAGAGGGAATGGGCTGGTCATGAATCCAGCTGTTTCTATCTGTTGGTGTTGGATTATCAGGAAGATGAAGATGCAGACATCAGTATTTCAGTGTGTGAAGGCAAGAACAAGGGGCCTGAACCGGGTGCAGGCTGAGAGCTCGTGGAAAGGACCCCAAATGATCATCCCCCATGCCTGCTCAGAGAGACAGAAAAGATATACACATATGCATACATCCATCTATAAATATATATAAATGTAGATATACTCACACAGAGTGTTTAAGGCATGCTGCATCTCACCTGGGAGTGCTGCTGGAAGGGGCCGATGAGCACACAGCTTGGAAGCTGAGCTGCTCTCAACTCCCCACCACAGGACATCATCTTACCTGCTGCAAAATTGCCTGTTTCACATTTTACTTGAATTGGCTTGTGACCTACCTATTTGCTTCTGGAGAGCTTCATTCCCCTTCACCCTGGGAAATTCGTCAGGTCAAACACTGCTTTACTACTGTGTTTTCTTTTTCAAGTCTCTGGAACTTCCTTTTTTCCTTCCTCACGTGTCACAGAAGACAGAGTCTCTTCCCCTTACACACCCTGTAGGCTTTCCACAGGGAGCCTGAAATACAATTTATTTTATTGTAAAATACTACTGCCCGCAGTGTTTAAAATACTTTACAATGTTCCCTTTACAACACCACGTTCCCTTTTCCCCCTGGGAAGGGCGGGTTTGGGGTGAGCGCCTCTGCCCCATGCCCAGGGTCCCTATGGCACAGGGCACCGCTCTGGGGCAGAAAGGGAGGAGGGGAGAGGGCAGAGGGGCACGGGGAGCAGGGATTGCCCCCCGTGTGCATCTTCCCTGGCACGGCCCCGCAGCGAGCCTGGCACGGCGCGGATCCTCCCAGCGCGGAGCCGCGGCCGCCTCTGTTTGCCTTTCCCCGGAAAACAAACCGGGGAAACACAGCTCAAGTGCTGATTAGAACAGTCAGACGTGTCCGCGGCAGATACGACACGCAGGGCTGGCGGGAGCAGGTCTGAGCCCAGCTCCCAGCCCGGGAGCTGCCAGCGGGACACGAGCCCAGGGCACCGGGGGAAATGTGCCCACTCCCCACAGCCGCCTGCGGGGAGGGCACAGCCACGGGGGTCGGGCTCTTCTCCCAGCTAACATCCAACAAGAGGTTCAGCTTAGAGAGTGGGAAAATTTCTTCACTGAAAGGTTTTCCATCCCTGGCACAGCTGCCCAGGGCATTGGTGGAGTTCCCATTCCTGAAGGGACTTAAAAGGTGTGTGGATGTGGCACTTGAGGACATGGATTAGTGGCAGCCTTGGCAGTGCTGGGGAATGGTTGGACTCGATGGTCCTAGAGGGCTTTTCCAGTCTAAATGATTCTGTGATTCTATGGTTCTCCAGTTCAAAGCTCTGATGGTGTTTCTGTCCTCTGCTTGCTGTCCCTGCAGAGTGGAAGCTGCTGTCCTTGGAGACTGTCAACCCACAATTTAGGGGGTGACAGAATCCTGCTGTGCTCCAGCCCTCTAGGAAACACCTCCTCCATGCCTGCTGTGGCCCAGGGAACAGCTCCCTCCCCAGCAGCATGAGAGGAGCCCGCTCCTCTGCATTTTTAATGTCTGAGCTGACATTTTGCTGTCTTGAAAACAAAAGCTGTTCATGGGCTAATTAAATAGATCTCACATAGCATCATGTACACCCCAGGGAGCCAGAGAGTCCCAACAGGGAGTGAACTTTGTGAGGCAGAATGGCACAGTATTGTGCTGGCAAAAGAAGATAATTCTATAATCAGTGGAGGCTGATGTGGTGAATGTCCAGCACTGGAGGACAGAGAGCTGGGTCTGTATCAGATGGGAATCTCACATAGTCTCACAGGGGAATACTACATGCCTTTGCTTCTCCCTCTTGGCCTTATTAATATTATAAACCAACAAGGATAATGAAGCTGCTGCTCTGGAGTCCCTTCTGTATTCCAAAATATGCAAATGGTTTATGATAGCGCTGCCGCCGTGGTGCCCTGTGATACAACACGGCAATAATTGGAGTTAATGGAGGTGACTTATTAATCCTGGTAGAGCAACTACACTTCCAGAGTCCAAAGATAATGCAGGATCCTGGAAAACTTGTTCTAATTACAGCAGTGAGCAATCTTACCTCCTTCCTATATTGCCATTTTAAAATGAAATTACTACTCTCAGTAGAAAAGCTCTTTTGTTCAGCTCCCAGCCAAGAAAGACAGCTCTGCTGAGGTGGTTTGATAGTGCATTAATACTCACATTATACAGTTTCCTCAGGTGGCCGAGAAGACAAACAGGCCAGAAACAGTGAAGATCACACACCAGGGGAGACAAAATTAAATATTTCAATTAAGAACTTGCTACCTAATGCATGGGGAGGATGAAAGGAATGAATGTGGAGCTGCCTCTGAGATGCTATGACCCAAGCCATGGCCCAGCTGGCAGGGCAGCCAGCGGGCTGTCAGTGGGGCTCTGTGAGTGCCTGGTGCCTCTTTTCGGTCCTGCAAGGCTCCTTGGGCTCCCCCAAAGCCGTTGGGAGAGTTTTTTTAAGGCTAAGATGATGAAATCGGAGGGCAGTAATGGAACAGGAGGTGAAAGCCCAGCATTTGCCTTTCCAGTGGCTCCTGCCCGCCCGTCGTGCCCCGTGGGCTCTGCCAGGCTCCCAGCCCTGGTAAATCCAGCTGTATTTCACTCCTGCTTCAACTCAAGGGCCCAAAGGTCCCAGTAATGACCAGTCAATGGTTTGTCTAATGGATCCAAAGACCTATTTTGGCACTGGTTTTACAACCAGGTTTAATTAGGGGAAGGAAGTGCCTCAAAAATACCAGTCGTGGAAATGGAAACCAAATTATTCAGTTTAGTGCTGCCTCATAATGAAGCCTGAATTTCTAGCCTGATGCCAATTCTCCTTCTAATTTTATTTTGGGAATATCTGAAAATGCAGGAACGACAAAGAAGTGTCAGGAGTTCAAACTAAGCATTAAAAGTTCCTTTTTTTTTTGGTCTCTTTTCCAATGGGTGTGAAGCTGATGGGGGTGGGAGCACCCTGAGCAACACCTCTGCACTGATGTCTCCACAGCCAGACCCTTTTATCCTTTCTCCAGCTATTGTTCCCTGCCTCATTATCCCTCAGCTCGTTCCCTCTCCAGCCGCCCCAGTCTCCTTCCTCATCCCTCATTAGCGGGATGCTCTCTGCTGGTTTCTATCCTGGCCCCATTACCAGGGTGCTCTCAGCTGGTTTCTGTGCTGCCTGTGGGAGAAGCCGAGCAGATGAACACTCTCCTGTCTGGGAGCACCTGGGCAATGCCCTCTGGGTACCTCAGTGACACTGCTGTCTGTCCACAACAACCAAAGCCAGCACTCAGCAGTGATGATCACACCACAGTCATGATGAAGAGGGTGATGCCGAGGAACAAACCCAGAGACACAGCAGTACCCCCCAAAAAAAAAAAAAGCCCTTAAACTAATCCTGTAGGCCCAAGAAATGCCAGCTCAGCCCTTACTGAAAGCAAAGTCCCTGGCACTCTTCCCCGAGGCCATTTCCAATGCAGGGGCAGTTGCTGAAGCACCAGCTGCTGCTGAAGCTCAGCTCTGCAGTGCTGGGGGGGGACACCCTGCTGCAGGGACCCCTCTGTCACGTCCTGTCCTCCCTGTTGAAATCCCAAACACAAACACATCCAGTCTGTATCTGTCTCCTGACTCTGCACCCGCTCTGGCAGTGGGACCCTGCACACCCTGCACCCAGGCAGGGCCAGCACCCACTGCCTGCTGCAGGCACATCTTCCCCTCCCACCTCCCAGCCTCTGCAGCACTAATGCTTTCCATCCCCTAATGAAGGATTGTTTACGGTGCTCTTAAAGGATTAACCTTTGGCTTTTCAATTTGGAAAAGCCAAAAGCTTCAGGAGCTTATTCCATGAGCCCAGTCTAAAAATGTACTTAAAAAAAAAATCACTGGTATAGATAATCCTTTTAATAATCTGTAGAATTTGACTAAAAGACTCACTGTTAAGGAAAAATACCTCTGTTAATGTTCAAACAAAAGTGAGCCTGGTTGTTGCTGTACAAACCTTTTAAAGCTATTAATGATTGATTTTAATGTCTTGTATTTAATGGGGGGGTAAGATCAGCACTGACTTAAAACCATAGCAGACTGGGGGGTGGAAAGGCAAAACCTCCTGTGGGAGTTTCTCTTTGCTGCTTTGATTTCTGATAGAAGAAAAATCAATTATACATGGGGCAGAGGTAGAAGAGCTGCACTCCCAGACCTGCAGAGATGGTTCTGATGAGGATCAACACCAAAGCATTCTGCTGTGTCATGGGGGCTTTCCTAGGACAAACTCATCCTTGTGCCCAGGACCAGCCCCCTGGCAGAGCACACTGGGTGCTCCTCACTGGACTCCTTCCCTCCTGTCTGATGTCTGCACTGCAAACTAGAGACTGATATTTTTTGCCCTGTTCTGGTGAGAAAACCGATGGACAGGGTGGCCAGGAATTTAGGCTGGGAGAGCTGGGGGGGCTCACCTGGAGAAGAGAAGGCTCCAGGGAGACCTGAGAGCCCCTCCCAATGCCTAAAGGGGCTCCAGGAGAGCTGGAGAGGGACTGGGGACAAGGGATGGAGGGACAGGACAAAGGGAATGGCTACAAACTGCCAGAGGGCAGGGAGACATGGGATATTGGGAAGGAATCTTTCCTTTTGAGGGTAGGGAGCCCCTGGCACAGGCTGCCCAGAGAAGTTGTGACTGTCCCATCCCTGGAAGGGTCCAAGACCAGGCTGGACAGGGCTTGGAGCAACCTGGGATAGTGGCAAGGGGATTAGAACAAGATGAGCTTTAAGGACCCTTCCCACCCAAATCAGTCTGTGATTCCATGAATTCCAGGGTCGGGATGTGCTGACCATCCCAGGGCTGCTGCAGCTGCCTTGTCCCAGCCTTGTTCTTAGGGCTTTTCAGGGGGCCAACACTCCCACTGAGATGGGAGACAGGGCCACCAACACGCTTGTTTTGGGCTCAGTCTGATCTTGTCAGCCAGTTTGACTGATGTGAGTGATGAGGGAGCGCTGAGGAGAGGGGAGCAGGACTCTGTCTGTGCCACTGTGTTTGTGCTGTGCCCAGCAGGAAGGCACACTTCACAGTCCTAATGGAAGCAAAGACCTCCCTGGGACAGGTGCTAATGAGGCTTTATCTGTTTGGCTGAGGAAGCTGCCACAGGAGCTGCCAAATCCTCACCCGGCTGCAGTGAGAAAACAGCAGCTTAGTGCTGCTGGAAAGCAAGGAGAGGAGCGGGATCATCCTGCCCAGCTCGCTGGCCTAATCATGAGATCAGATCTCTGGAGCTGTAACCTGGTGGGTCAGTGAACAGGACTAATTCCACATAAACTGATGGGTCTGATTGTTGGAGCTGTTTGCAGAACAGACAGGGGTGCAGGTGCCCTGTCCAGAGCCAGGCATTCCAGCCTCCTCTGACCCAGAACCTTGGACCCTGTCTGCTTGTTGGGCCTGGCACGACCTCAAGGCTTCCCCAGTGACATCTGGGGGGTGGGAACTGGGATAGTTTAAGGTCCCTTCCAGCCCAAACCGGTGATTCTGGGATTCCAGGGTTTGTGCTGCCCTTCAGGCTGTCACTCTGGGCATGGCAGAGGGACAGACTGGGGTCACTGCTGCCTTCACCACATCCCCAGGCACAAACCCCAGCAGCAGCCAGGCCCCTGGCCAGAGGAATTCCTGTGGAAGTGACAGATACCAAATGACCCTGATTTCGAAAACAGGAGCTGCTGTTTCATGAGAAAATCGCGTGTCTGGTAAACACTGATGGGAGGATAAGGGGGCAGGAGGAAAGGTCAGATACAGAGCCTTCCTTCTCACTGCAGGATGTGTGGAAAGCCAAAAACTGCTCTTGACAACTGCCTGGCAGGCAGCTTTTGGGATTGGCATTAACTGGCTGCTTCACCCAAACAGCTGCTCGAGGAAGGTCTGGCACCCCTCTCCATGGATCCCTCCCACACTCTCCACGGAGCCCCTGCCCTGGGTACCAGGTTCCAGCTCCACACATTTAAACCTCATCCCCTTTCAGTGCTTCTCTCTAGTGTGTAAAACCTGATTTTTTAATTTTTTTTTTTAAGCACTTCTTAATATTAAAGTGCATCTCCTTAGGGGGTGTGTAAGCAAAAGGCAGAGCCTGTGGAAGGGGGGGAAAGGCTAGAACTGCACCAAACCACGTAATTTAATTTATATTCTCCTGTTTAAATTAATGCTCAGTTTTAAAAGGCTGTTTAAAACCAGGGCAAAGAACTCCCTGGCAGTGTTAACTGGGCCACTTGGAGCAAATGGGCTTTAGCAGAGAAATGCACAAATAAAGGTGCTGTTCCAGCAGTGATCCCAGAGCAGGCAGTGAATCCCCTCTCCGTGAAAGCACAGAGAAATGACAGGCTTGTGGTTATTGATTTTGGGTTTTGAAATGAAATTACGGCAATTATTTTGTTCTTCAGAACAAGAAGAATTAATAGAATGCACAGAAGATGAATATTGGATTACCCTGGGCTGGGGGTTTTTGTGGCTGGTGCTGAGGCAATAAAGCAGGATTCCCTGGGAGAGCTGACATCTCCCAGGGTGGCTGCCAGAGAGCACTTGAGGGGCTGCCAGGGGCTGCCTGGGGCAGCCTGGCCAATGCCCCACGACCCCAGTGCTCCTGTCCCTGCAGCAGCACAACCCACAGCCCAGGGCACCCTTCCCGAGTGCCAGAGCCAGGAGCAGAGGAAATGACACAGGTGATAAATTCAGTTGGTGCTCCCTAGAGTGTGGAATTGTCTGCTCAATGCGGGTTTAAGCTCCAAACCCAGTTAATGGGATTGTTCCACTTCAGCACAGCCAGTGCCCTGCTCAGGAAGGGTGCCACAAAGGGAGCTCCAGCCCCGGAGCTGCCTCTCACCCCATCCCTGGAGCTGCCTCTCACCCCATCCCTGCTCCACTTAAGGAACATCGAGGACAAGATTTATTTTTCCAGCTCACAGGTCCATATTAGAAAAGATACAGGTGAAGATTTTTGTAAGTATTTTCTGCTGGTAATGACAAGATTGGTTTTGGATTGTTTTTGAGAGCGACAAACTACCATGGCAATTATTGAAAGAAACAAACGGGGAGAAATGATCTTTGAAACAGTGAAATGTGTCAAAGCTGGCTTATTCTAGTGCTTGCAAGGCCCTCGAGCAGCCTGCCTGTGTTTTGTCCCTGGGACTGCTGATCCTCAGCACTCTGTGTGTGCCCAGGCATTGAGCCAGGCAAAGAACAGGGACACCTGCACTCCTGAACCTGGTCTGCAGCAGAGCCAAACACGTGTCCTGCAGGAGCCAAACCTGTGAAGGGTTTCTGAGGCTCTGACTGTGAGTGTGACACGGTGCAGATGCCCTGGGACCACCCCCTTGCCCCAGGGTGTCCTCCCTCTCCTTGCACCATGTCCGTGTCACCCTCCTGCACCAGCAGAGCACTTTGGCAGAGGGGATTAAATCCCTTTTATAAGAAAATAGGAGAAATTATATAGTTTTTTCTTTACATATATATATATTCTTTATATAGTTTTTTCTTTTTATATATATATATTCTTTATATACATATATTCTTTATATATATATTCTTTTTATATAAATATTATTTATATATATATTCTTTATATATATATATTCTTTATATATATATATATATTCTTTTTATATATATATTCTTTATATATATATATATATATATTCTTTAGGGTTCCCACAGCCTTGCAGAGGAGGGACCAGAACAGCACAAGAGAACGTGTTTACAGCTTCACACTTAAATTTGAAACGTGTTTTTAACCTGACATCTGTGTATTTTCAGCTCCTTCCAAAGTGCTTGTTTTGCTTTCTATGGCTTCTGCTTCATTATTCTAATTTAATAAAGCCCAGGCGAAGGCAGAGCGCTGACTCTTTGTGGCTAATGAAAGACATTGATTTGTTTGTACTTCTTGTTATAGATTTTTCCTAATTACAGGCATTTTTCAGAGGCAGTTGAAAAAATAAACGAGCAGCTGGTTTGAATGTGCAACCCATTATTGTATTTCCTAGAGCTGTGGAAAAAGTATTACACTCACAGCGGGATGGTTTTCACTGCAGGAGAGCGGAAAAGGCAGTTTTCAGGTAGGAGTCCACTGGCCTCCTTCCCTCATTGCTACTGCCAAGAAAAAGCCAATTTTTAAGTCTTTCTGGCACCCCTGGAGGTGTCCAGCAGCTCTGAGAGCGGTGTGTGGGCTCTCCCCAGGGGCTTTCACAGAGCAGCCAGGGCAGGGAGGAAGAGGAGCAGCATCCCGGGGTCTGAGGGCAGCTGTGGTGGGTGTGAGAGGACAGGGGTGAGCACAGATGGGATGGCAAACGGAGCAGGAGCCCAGTGTGGAAGATGCTTTTCAAAGCAAATTAGCCAAGGAAGAGGGTGATGGAGCAGCACAGCCCGAGCCTGCCCAGAGACCCTCCGGGACCCCCCTGCAGCTCAGCTGGGGCACAGGGCCCCACCAGCACCGAGGGGGCCCTGCTGTGGTGACAGGGACAGCACAGACACCGTGAGAAAGGGGCCCTGGCACTCAGCCCACCAAACATGCCCTCCACACAAATGCCAGGGTTGGCTCCACTGGCACCCCATTCGTACGGATCCACACAAAAACTTCCCATTAAATACCCATGGGAATCCCTCCCGAGGTAATCCCGGACTTTCCTCTCCAAGTGATGATGTATATGTGCAAAGCCATGGGCAGCCCTGGCACTGAGGGAGGGCGGGAGCGTGGGATCCCCTCGGGATCCCAGCCCCACCACTGCCAGCACAGCGCAGCCACCTCTTGTCACGCAGCTCATCAGAAATCACGCACATGTTACAAAACTATTGCTAAACTCTGGTAACTCATCCAAGCCCCAGCCCCTGCATGTTTGAGTCATGCTCCCAACAAAGGCTGATTTTCCTATAAAAGCAAAACACTACCATCTTCTCTACCCCGCAGGCAAGAGGAGTTGTGGGGATGGCTTTGGGTTTTTTTCTTAGAGAGAACATATTTGATTGGAGAAATCTTTCAAGGTGTGAATGAAAACAAAAATCAGTTTGGAGCCTGTGCTCTTTACCAGGGAGAATCAGGAAAAAATTGAATTTTAAACCAAAATGTTCACATTTTCCCCTGGCAAAGTGTTGCAGAAGGGCACAGCCCCGGGGTGCCCGCCAGCACCTGGCAACTCTGCCTCTTTGCTGCCCAAATTTTTGCAGAGCAACAAAGAATTGCAGCGTCAGAGTCTCTAAGGTGCTGCTCTTGGGATTCCCTGCTGCCTCTGTCACTGCAGCAAGCTGCCTCAGGTAGCAAATAGTTGTTCTGGAGAGTGAGGTGCAGAGAAAACAGTGAGCATTTACCCAAAGGCATTTACCTAAACCCATTTACCTGAGAGCCTTCCCTGCCTGCCCTTCCCTGGTCACCAGTAAACCTGCAGCCACCACTCCTGCAGGGTGGGAGCTGGGGGCATTCCTGGGCTGAGGGATGTTTTCACTGCCAGGGGCAGCGCTGCTGCAGGAGCAGGACCAGGGGTCCCTCTGTCAGGAGCTCCTGCAGGCAAAGCTTCTTCAGAAGGATAATCCTCCTGCTCCCACATCATGACTTTCTGAGCGTGATTCACTGAAAAGCAGATTTAATTCCAGTGGGGTTGGCCATGCAGGCAGTGGCAATAGGAAGGTGGAGGCAGGGCTGCAGCTGGGAGGGCAGGGGCTGCCAGAGGGGAGCCCAGCCTTTCCCAGGGACCCAGGCCCTTCCTCTGCTCCTGCAGCTCCCCAGTGAGTAAACAAGGACAGTGGGAATCAACCAGCCCAGGAAAACACTTGGCAATCTAGAACTGCAAAGGGCAGTAAAACAGCTACATCTATTGCAGGAGGAGAACAGAAGTTTAAAATTCCAATAGAACTTTAAAATTCCATCGTTACTGTTCATGGCCCCATGGCTCAGAGCTGCTCACAGGGACTGGGGTCCTGTGGTGGGCACGGATTGCAGGCTGGGGCAGAAGACAATAGATATGTGTGCATAAGAATATATATGTAAAGAAGACAGTGATCATCCCTCCTCAGACAGGAGTAGTAGGAGGAGTCCAAAAGAAGCAAAGGAGGAAAAATCCTCAGAAGTCCAGTTTGAAAACAATGAAATGTCAGTTATCAGCTCCTTCAAACCCTCCCTGGCTGCCTCGGGGTGTGTGCAGCAAACCCTTTGGGGTTTCTCCCTGGAGATCACTCCTGGGTGTCAGTGCCCTGGAGCTGGTGGGGATGAGGAGGGTGAGTGGCAGGAGGAGATGACAGGGCTCAGCTCTGCTCAGACCTTTCTGGATGAGACAGCTCCCTGCTCTGGCCCTGCAGGAGCATCCGGAGCAGCCGGGGCTGGCACGGGGCAGGAAGCGGAGCTGGAACTGGGCAGGAAGCAGAGCTGGCACCGGGCAGGAAGCAGAGCTGGCTCTATCGGGTCCCTCCTGCGCTGCCACAGCCCGACCACAACCGCTGGAGAGATATTTCTGCTCCTGAGGCTGAGAACACAAGGAGGGGGAGGAAGGGGGGCCCTGAGGGGGCAGGCAGGGATCTTGGGGAGCCCGGGCCCTCTGCAGCATCTCTGGGTTAGATTCAAGCTGGTTCCAAACAAAAACCCCTTGGGAAACACCCGCCCTGCAAAGTCAGTGGGTGAGCCCAGCAAGGACAGCAGAACCAGAGCCTTTTATGCTTTCTGCTCTTTGGTCTCCCTGTTAGCCCAGGTGAAGGAGTTCAGATGCAGCCATTTGGGGTGGTGGTTTGTTTGGTTTGGGCTTTAAGCACATAGTTTTTATTACTTAAACAATAAAGAGAAGATTGCACTCCTCATGCAGCTGGCAACCTCGCCTGCAGGTGCCAGTCCCCTCAGTGAGGTGGGGAATGCCCATGGAGCAGTAGAACACACGGTTCCCAGAACCTGGAAGTACATTTCTCAGCTAATTCCCTTCATGCCCTTTTGTTTTTCCTCTGGAAGCTGCTGTTGTGCTCTTGGCCAGGGCTTCCCGAGCCCTGTGCCGGTGGGTGGGCTGAGCAGGGCTGGTGCAGACCCCCAGATGGGAGCAGGGGAGTGGGGGCACGGGGGTGAGGGTTTCCCACATCCCCAGGCACTGAAAAGTCCCTGCTCTTTTCCCTGCCTGCAGCCCCCCTTCTGCAGCACTGCCCTCACCTCCCCGTGCCTTCCCTGGGTCTCATGGAGCCTGATTGCTGCCTGAGAGCACAGAGCTGCACAACACACACTTCCCACTGCACAGAACTGGGCACAAGCTGCCAGGGGTCGAGTGCCAGCAGATGGGCAAGAGCAGGAGGTGCTGGGAGCAGCTGTGCTCTCCTGGCCTGGCATGCCTGGCAGCTGGATGGAGGGAGGGCATGGCCAGGCTCTGCTCCTGCCCTGCTCCACGGGATGGCACGGGTTGGGATGGGACAGGACAGCTCCTGGCCCCTGGCTGAGGGCAGGGGGGCACAAAGCCCCCCAGGAGATGAGAGCCCAGAGCACCCCAGCCCTGCCGTGGGGATGGGATCCCCCAGGGCTCACAGGCTGGGCAAACAGTCTTTACTCTTGAAAAATCCCAACTGGCTTTCAAGGGCTGAGAAAAGTGATTCCTAATGGCTCCTCTTTTATCTGAACTTTTGACCATTTCTGCCTTTGTTGACATTTATAACTATTTTATTTATAAATTTCCTTCCTTCCACCACGGGCTGCTCTGCACAAAGAGCTGTTCCACACAAAGGGCTGTGCAAGAGTTCTGTCTCTCAGGCCCAATTATCTCACTGCCCCCAGATACAGCCCTGCTTAGTAATTAATGACTTTTTTTTTTATTTCCTGGAATATTGTAGAGATTCCTCTGGTGCACTGAAGGAAACCCTCCCTGTGCTCGGGGCTTGGGCAGGAGCTGAGAGCCGAGCGCTGCAGCACGGGCACAGGGCAGAGCTGGCTACTGGGAAACTCTCATTTCTGCTGGAAGGTCTCACATTGGAAGGTTTGAAAGTTTGCCTCTTCTCACAGCTCTGGGGAACAGTTTTCAGCTGTGGAAAACCAACAGCTGTTTAAAAAAGACACCCAAGTTTCAGAGACACCAAATGCTGTGGTTTTCCAGCAGCTCTGGTGGTTCTGGTGGGTTCTGGTACCTCCACAGACCATCACACATCCATTGGAAGCACCAAATGCTGAGAGACAATAACACCTGAAAGTGCTGTCCCCACAAAGAAAACCCTAAGGGGGATTTCCTCTTCCCATAAAGGGCACAGAGAGTCCCTGGCTCTGTCCTGCAAACCCTGCTGGCCCCTCCTCGGTCACCCCCAGGGCCCCTCACAGCTCAGGGGCAACATTAGAGCTGGTTCTGATAAAAATAAAATGCACCAGTATTTCTCTTCCCTGGGCAATTCTGACATATTCTGAAGTGAGCTGCAAATTTTTAACATTCATAGTTGCTATTCAGTATTTTGAGTCAAAATATTAATTTTTTTCACATTGAGTAGTGCTAAACCCAAAGTGCTAGAGCATGGCAGCACTTCAAGCTGCTAACAGCATTCTACTCTGAAATGTTCCCATAAATAGGAAAGACTGGATAAATTATACTGCACAGCTCCACAAAACTGACATAAACCCATGAGCAAAACTAACAGGGAAGAAAACCTCTCAACAAAGCTCAACCGAGCACTTTAATTCTCATCTCCAAGTCTTTCCTTGTTTAACCCTGGTTTTAAGAGACCTCTGAAAGTTTTCTATTTTTTTCTCCCTCCCCCCCTTTCAAATAGTTCCGGTTCCATGCACTTTTGCAGAATGAGTTACACCATTTTTCCTCGCTGCATTTACTCCCCTCCTCGTGACAAACAACAGCAAACCTGGGGGGGCAGTCGGAGCCGCTGCTCCCAGGCTGGAGCTGTCCCACGGCTGTGCCACCGCTGTGTCCGCGGAGGGACAGTCCCCAAACTTGGCCTGAAGCCCCCCTGAGCAGCCCCGAGCGCAGCAGCCTCCCGGCACGGCGGGTGAGGTGGTTCCTTTTCCTCTGATAAAGCATCGCACATTTTCGCGTTATCGCAGCAATTCCTGCCTCAGTGTAATGCCAGGCACGCCGCAGGAATGCGCTCCAGGGAATGCTGGCTGGCTGTGGACACGCTCCGGGTGCTGCCGCATCACCCGAGCGGGCACAGGGACCGTCCCTGCCCGGGGGTCCCCGCGCCCCCCGAGCCAGCCTGGCTGGGGCAGTCTGGGCAGAGAAGGCTGGGCTGGGCTGGGCTGGGCTGTCCTTGGGGAGGGGTGGTTGGTTTGGGGGGGTTTTAAACTTTAACTCCTTCAGCGATCTGCTAGTAAAGCAAATCAAGCTGCCGTGCTCTTCCCCCAAAAAATTGCAAGCCCTGGCCGGTGTGCAGCCCTGGCACACATCCTGTGCCCTCGCTGGCTGCCTCTGGCCAGGGAAGCTCCTCAGCTCATGAGCTGACACAGTCTGCTCTCATGGCCTCTGCAACCCAGCGTGAGCCTGACAAGGCAGCATTTAATTAAAGCAAATCCCCATATGATTTTCAAACAATCTTCTTTTTTAATTACAGCGCATCAGAGTTATATATTTAATGAATTGTACAATCCTGTGGTGATCCCCATCCGCTACCAAAACTCCGGAGGGCACATCTATGTTCATTTCCTGATCTCTCCTTTTTTCACCCTGCACAAACAGGCAAAGCCCAGCACCCTCCTGCACGAGCGAGTGCCAACACCCGGGGTGATGCCCACAGAGGGGCTCAGGCACTGCAGGACCAGCAGCTCCTGTGGGACCTGTGCCAGCACCACTCAGCCCTGCTGTGACCGGGGCTGCGGGAACCCAGCTCCAAACACGGCCCCAGCGCTCCGGAGCGGGTTTGGCAGGAGCACAGCTCCCCTGTTCCTAAACCACCCTGATCCCACCCGAGAGCCAGGCCGGGAGGAGAAGAGGCACAAGATGCCAGCATGCCCCGACCGCGGCAAAGATGTAGAACAAAGTACGAGCTCCGGCACGGTTTTAACGCTGCTCTCCTCCTCTTTCTGGGGAGAAGGTGGAACACAACCATCCTTTAGCCCTAACGGAGCCACCCTGACACACGCGGTGCCCAGGAGCGGGCAGTGGGGTTTGCGGGGGCACACACGGTGCCCAGGAGCGGGCAGTGGGGTTTGCGGGGCACACGCAGTGCCCAGGAGCGGGCAGGTTTGCATGTGGAGCGGGCAGGTTTGCGGGGGCACACGCAGTGCCCAGGAGCGGGCAGTGGGGTGGGGTTTGCGGGGGCACACGCGGTGCCCAGGAGCGGGCAGGTTTGCGGGGGCACACGCTGTTCCCGGGAGCCACGGGCAGGATGCGGTGGGAGGGCACGGCGCTGGCACGGAGGATGCAGCCGTGGGCACAGACGCTCCGCGCCTGGCGAGGAGACAGCTGGGCCTCCTCCGGACCAGGCGAGAGCAGGGGATGACTCAGCCTCCCCCGGCAGCGCGGCGGGAGCGGGCGGGGGCACGGCGAGCTCCCGCAGGAGGCAATAGGGGCTCGGCCACCCCTCGGCCCCGGAGGGGCTCCTGCAGCATCCCCGGGTGCCCCTGCCCGCAGCCCCGGGCTGCGCTCGGAGGGCAGCGGCTCCCCCGAAGGCATTCCCAGCTTGGCACGGGACCCGCTCCCCAGGCAAGAAGAGACACGAAGCTGTTGACGCGTTTCTTCCTGTTCCCATTGAAAACCCCCTTGGAGCGGGGCTGCGAGAAATCACGTGCCCGGTTTAACAGATTTCTTCCCAGAATGAGGCTTTGGTTCGGAAGGGGAGGATGGGCGGGATTAAAACAATTAATACAAAATTCTGTTTGCTCGAGACAACTGTCACAGCACGCTTGGAGAGGGTGCCAGGTCCTTCAGCAATTCCTGCCCTGCAGTAGCCTGAAGTGGTGCCACTTGGAAAGCAGAACACTGAAGCAGCAGTTTGGTTCATGTAATCATTAATATCCACTGCACTAGGAAAGCATTTACAAATCAAGTATAAGAAAATGTTGCACATCTGTCACAAGTGGGAACCTTCAAACTGCAGCATCACAAACCATTGCCCAGGACTGGGAGGGGAAAAAAGGAGGGAAAAAAAACCCAAGAGAAAAAAGGAAAGGGTTGGAAGCGTGTCCCTTCCCTGCTGTCAGTCTGGCTGGCACCAGGCTGGAGGGACACTGACCTGCTGGGCTGAGGGGGCTGCGGGTGCTGTCCCCCCACGGCGGGGCTGGGGGCACCAAGGAGGGCAGCACTGCAAGGTGCTCAGCAGGGCAAATCGCAAAGTGCCAGGAAATAACCAGGGAAGTGGAGAGGCCCAGCACTGAATATGGAATGACACAGGAGAGGCACGTGAAAAGCAGAGCCAGGGTTCTGCCAGCTTCTGACACTGGGGACGTCTCAGGGCATGGGGCCAGCCCATCCTATCCCATCCTGTCCTGTCCCATCCCATCCTATCCCATCCTGTCCTGTCCCATCCCATCCTATCCCATCCTGTCCTGTCCCATCCCATCACATCCCATCCCCTCCCCGGGACCGTGGCAGTGCTCGGCCCCACAGCAGCCCCAGCCCATGGGTGCTCATGGCCCCAGCTCCCTGTTCACCCTGGAAGCTGCTCAGGCTTGCAGGACCCCAGGGGGGGCTTGGGCTGCAGGGAGGGTCCCAGGGGGGGCAGTGGCACCCCTGTGGGGCTCGGCAGTGGACACACAGCTGCTGGGCACCAGGCACAACCCCTTCTTCCTCCTCCTGAAAAATGAGGGGTCCTGCCGGCATCTGCCAAGCAGCAGAGCTGCCTGTGCGAGCTTGCAGCTGGCTTGTGTTTCTGCTGCCCTGAAAGCAAAGTGATGACTGAATTCCTGAGAAAGAAAACAGATTGGGAAACAGAAGATTGCTCAATGCACCTGCCGGTGAGTCAGAAAGCACAGACCTGGCACGCTCCCGAAGCTCTGAGTGGCTGTGATGGGGATTTCCGGGGGCAGCCGGCAACGATCCTGGGGGCAACAACACCTGGCAGAGCATCTGCACACCCTGCTCAGCTCTGGGCTCAGCCTCGTCACTGCTGAGGGCAGGGGATTCCGAGGGGCTGGGCTGGGTTTGGCACCCCAGTCCTGGCTGGGCACCCAGGGCCAGAGAGCCACAGCACTGCCCCAGCCAGCAGCACCCTCCAGACTCAGCCAGCCCTGGTGGCACGGCCACCAGCGGGAAGGGGACTGTGATGGATGCCTGTGGTTGGGGAGCTCATGGGAACAGGAACAGCCCAGCACTTCCTGAGCAGTCCCTGCAGGGATGGCAAACACCTCAGGAGCATTGCTGGGGCTGCAGGTTCATCACCCAGTGTGGGCACTGCCAGGCCAGCATCAGCATTTGCCAAAACCCACTTACGGCAGATTCCTCCAAAGGAAAATAACGTGCATAAACCACGTGAAAGGGCAGCACAGCCCCAGCGTGTGCATCCCAGTGCAGAGACGTGTCCTCCAAACTGCATGGAGTCATTTCAGACAATGCACACACAGTGACTGATCCCTGCTCTTGGGAGGGGTTAGTACAGGCAGGCAGTAGTGACACTTTGGACTAACAATGGTAGAGGCTGAGGTCCCCCTGAAAAACTTCATAGGACAAGCCTGATTTTGTGAATTCCCCAGCTCTCTCCCATGAGCTGCTCCTCTCCCCTCTATCTGTGCATCTATTTTAGGATGAAGTTTTCACTTCAGCACAGATGTTCAGAGCTGGGTTTCATGCAGTAACGATCTGTTCACATCATTTTCCTTCTCACACCAGAACCCATGAACCAAGGAAGGAGCTGGAGCCAGCAGCAGCTGGCAGAGCGGGGTTGGTGACGTGCTGGGCCCGCTTCCCCCCTTTGCTTTGGGCTCCTGAGGCCGCAGGAGCAGCACCCACAGTCACAGAGCCCTTTGCCATCGGGTATCGGGGTGTCCCCAGCAGCACCCCGGGCTGTGGCACCACTGCCACCCCTCTAAGCTGAGCCAGCCCCCGAAGTGCCCGGTGTTAGCGTGCCCTGCTGAAACAGCCGGCCAGCACTGGCAGCGAAGGTGAGCATGGGGCTCAGTGCCCTGATGCTGCTCTGAGGAACAACCCTGGGCAGCTCCAGCGAGCTCTGCCAACACACACACAAACCCTGGGACAGGCTCGTGCCCCAGCCAGCCCAGGACAAGCTTCCCTGGCACAGACGCAGTGCCCGCCCCACGGTGAGGGAGTTTTTGGTGGGATCAGGAGCTGCCCAGCCTTACCCAGACAAGCCTGGCCCCCTCAGGGGAGCTCCTGTTTCCCCCAGGATGCTGCACCCACCAATGCTGACACTGAGCCACGCTCTCCATGCTGTACAGAGTGTGGTTTAGAGCTCTTAAGGCCCAGCTGTACTCAGGGCGAGGGCAGACAGCAACTTCCTCCACTGACCTTTCCCTGGACCACAGGTTTACACTGAGAAGAGACAAACGGGCTGTGGGTGGAAAGGTCATTCCCTGCCATGGGCTGGGTCTGGCTCGTTTCCCTCAAGCAGCACTTTGCAGTGCCCCACACAGAGCCCTGGCCAGGAGGCAGAGCTGGCTGTGCCTGGCCCGTGCCCGTGGTGAGCTCAGAGCTGGCCTGTGCCTGCCCTGTGCCCATTCTGAGCCCAGAGCTGGCTGTGCCTGCCCCATGCCAGGGGTGAGCCCAGAGCTGGCCCGTGCCTGCCCTGTGCCCGTGCTGAGCCCAGAGCTGGCCTGTGCCTGCCCTGTGCCCGTGGTGAGCACTGAGCTGGCTGTGCCTGCCCTGTGCCCGTGGTGAGCACTGAGCTGGCTGTGCCTGCCCTGTGCCCGTGCTGAGCCCAGAGCTGGCCTGTGCCTGCCCTGTGCCCGTGGTGAGCACTGAGCTGGCCCGTGCCTGCCCTGTGCCCATTCTGAGCCCAGAGCTGGCTGTGCCTGCCCTGTGCCCGTGCTGAGCCCAGAGCTGGCTGTGCCTGCCCTGTGCCCGTGGTGAGCCCAGAGCTGGCCTGTTCCTGCCCTGTGCCTGCCCCGTGCCCGTTCTGAGCCCAGAGCTGGCCTGTCCTGCCCTGTGCCAGCACCATGCCCATGCTGAGCATGGCACCCTGTGCTCCCTGTGCAGACAGGGCCAGGCAACCAGCACAGCCCGGCACGTGTGGCTGGGCATTAACAACAGCACCCGAGAAAGAGCAGAGGAAGAACATTTATCTCATAATTTCTCTCATACAGATGCTGCTCTCCAGCACGAACATCCTACTTCCTTCCCAGCCAAGCCCACTGGCATCCCACCAGCACCCCATGGCTTCGGCACCTGCGCTCACCCTGTGGTTTCATTTCCATTCTCCCAGCCTTGAGGGTAGGATGGGCTCGCTGTCCCAATCCCTTGGATACATCCCCCACCTTCTGGAAGTGCCCCAAGTGCCCCCCACCACTGCAGTGCCCTGTAACTGAGGGCACACAGAAACAGGCAAAGTGCTTTTGCTCTCTCCACCCCCAGAGCTCAGGGTCCACACGGCACCAGGGCAGCTGCAGGAGCCTCATCCTCCTCTCAACTCCTCAGAAGCAGCATCATCACCCAATGCCACCCTTCACTGTAGTAAATCACTCTTAGAGCCGTGACAGAGGCACAAAACCAGGGCAGTCCCAGGGCACTGCAGCCCCACTGCTGTTCTACACCTTTAACCAGACACGCTGGGTGAACTGGGCTGTCCCGTGGTCAGGCTGACCAGAAGGGGAGACCCTGCCCTGCAGTGCTGATGTCCTCCTGGGACTCTGGATGAGCTGTGTCCTGGAGATTCTCCCCCCAGGGCATCCCGAGCCATACCCACCCAGCAGCACCCAGCTCCTTACCTGCACTCACAGAGGCTCCAGCGTCCCTCCTGCAGCTCCAGCGTCCCTCCTGCAGCCCCAGCTCCTCCAGCCCTTCGTCCCAGCTCCCTCCAGCCCTTCGTCCCAGCTCCCTCCAGCCCTTCGTCCCAGCTCCCTCCAGCCCTTCGTCCCAGCTGAGCCCCCACGCCCACTCCCCTGGGCCACTCAGCCCCATCGCCGGCACCTGGGTCGTTCTCCAAACGCCTTTCTCTCTCCTGCTGTTCTCGCTGTGGTTTGGGAGCCGCTGGAGTTGCTGCATCCCATGGCAGAGCACAGGGACCAGCCGTGCCACCCTGCCCGGCCCCACGTGGTGCTGTGTGTCCCCAGACCCTCCTCATAGATCACACAGAGGTGATTCAAACCCCTTCCCTGGTTTTTGCTCCTCCCTCCCTGAAGGCCCAGAATGCCCCCTCCCGATTCAGAAAAGCCTCTCGGCTGCAGACACAGGGGATCCCTTGGAACAAAATGCTGTTATTTTGCTTTTAACAGCTGATAACAGTTGTGGTTGTCATTGTCCTGGCCCTGGCCAGCGAGGTGCCGCATGCCAGAGAGGTGGCACAGACAGGGAGATGCCACAGCGGGAGAGGTGCCACGGCCGGCAAGGCGTGATGGCCAAGGAGGTGTCCCGGAGGGCAGCAAGTGCCACATCCCTGAGCGCTGTCCCAGGCGCAGCTCCCCGGGCCGCCGGCGCTGCCGCCGCTTTGGCAGGAGCTCCTTCTCGTGGCTCTCTCTGCTCAGCATCCCCGGTTGGTTCGTGTCGTCCCTGCAGAGCCAGCCCCGCCGTGGCAGAGCCGCTGCTCGGCACCCGAAACAAATGGAGGAACAGCAACACGCGGCAACGGGGCTCCCTCTAACGTCAGCCACTGCCCGGCTGCACATCCACCACTGCACCTCCATCCCCTGCTCCCCGACTCCCTGCACCTCCATCCCCTGCTCCCCGACTCCCTGCACCTCCATCCCCTGCTCCCACACTCCCTGCACCTCCATCCCCTGCTCCCACACTCCCTGTACTTCCATCCCCTGCTCCCCGACTCCCTGTACTTCCATCCCCTGCTCCCACACTCCCTGTACTTCCATCCCCTGCTCCCCGACTCCCTGTACTTCCATCCCCTGCTCCCACACTCCCTGTACTTCCATCCCCTGCTCCCACACTCCCTGTACTTCCATCCCCTGCTGCCCAACTCCCTGTACTTCCACCCCCTGCTCCCCGACTCCCTGTACTTCCATCCCCTGCTCCCCTCATTCCCCACACCCCCATTTCCATGCTCCCCACTCTCTGCTCCCTCAGTTCCATGCTCCCCCATTACCCTTCCCCTTCCCCCCCAGTTCCCTGCTTCACTACTCAATTCCTTTCCCTGCACCTCTAATTCTCTGCTTCCCATTCCTTGCACCCCCAATTCCACACTCTCCTCATTCCCATCACCCCCAGCTCCGTGTCCCCAGTTCCCTGCACACTCCTTCCCTGTGCCCCTCTTCCCTGCACCTCCAGTTCCCTGCTCCCCTTTTCCGTGCAGCAGGCAGGGGCTGTGGGTCCCTGTGTGTCCCTGAACCTTGGAGGTGTTGCCACAAGAGGGTAAGGACAGTTGGGGCTGATGCAGGGCATCCCACTGCTCTGTATTTACCCTCTGGATTTAACAGGAATATCCCCAATACTTGGCATTTTAACACATATCCTGTGGATGGAACATGTGCCGGTGAAGAAGAGCGCCAGGCCTGGCAGATAAGGTTCTGCCCAGGTAAATGCTGTCCCTCGAGTCTCCCCTGTGCACAGACAAGGCTCCACAACCCCATGGGGCCACCTTTAACCCGAGAGAGGAAAAGGTAATCAAGAAGGAGAACTTTTCTTAGGGCAATTTCACTTTATTTTTTTCCATACAGCAAGGTCAACTATAGCAGTAATAATAAAATAAGCATAAACCCAAATTGCAGCCCAGGACAGAGTACGTAACTGGAGCAACTACAAGCGAAAGTAAGTCTGTGGTTACGTAAGAGCAAAGCCGAGCGCGCCCGTCCTTCCCGCAGATGAGCCGGGGGCTGCTCCGCATTCCCCCCGCCAGCTCCAGAGCGGGCAGCCCGGCCCCAGCGCCTCCCAGCTTTGGCATACACAGGATCACCGGCTTCCCGGGACGTTCCCCAAGGAAACGGGAAGAATTCCCAGGTTGTTTTTTCACCTGCTAAAAGAACAGGACCACTACAGCGAGAGAAAATAACCCCCTACCCCTACAGCTACAGGTGCTGTTCCGTTTGCCTGTCCGTGGTTGAACTCTGTGAACGTCAGTATTGGTTTTGAAGAATCTTTTTTTGTGAACAAGAAACCACTGAAATTGTCAGAAACTGGTTTGAATAGCATATATCTTTAATATATTCTGATACTTTAAACATGCAGTAGATTTTGAATAATGTACGGAATATCTGAGCCATGATTCCCTGGATGGGCTGAAGTACCTGCTTTTTTTTTCTTTTCTTTCTTTCTTTTTTTTTTTTTTTTTTTTCTTTTTTTTCTTAATGATTTTCAGGCAGATTTGACCCAGTGGAGCTTCTGTCAGTCATGAGATCTCGGAAGGATGGCAGATCTTTCCAGCTGAAAAAATCCTGGCAAACTACAAGCTGTCCACATAAAGCAAAGCAACTTTTTGGAAGGGGGATGGAGTGCTAACTCTGTGCCACTTTTGCAAGCAATTTTGTTCAGCCTGTCATTTTATTTAGCCTTAACAAAACTCCTTGTAATTATAGACATTTTTATTCAAAATAAGATCTTACTATTATACAGGTTTCTCTCTTTTTTGACTATATACAGAAGTGCAAAAAGTCAACCTTCGCTCTCGACGTCCCAACTGCAGCATAATCAACCCTCAAGAGTTTGCACACACACACTAGAATTCTTGTTACGTAAACTTTGAGTATTTGGATTATCAACAAAAAGTCCCTTGATCTATTGATTATGCAGCTTATTTATAACAAGGCCTGATATTCAGGGATTTCAAAAATATTTAAACAATATTTTAACATTTGAAATGGATACAGTAGAAAATAAATTTTCTTCTAATATCTAGGAACTAGATTTTTTTTTTCTCATAATAACTAATTACAAACAAAATAAATCATCAAAATATTACTCAATTGTCTGCCAGGATTGTTGCCATAGCAACAACTTAACTTCTTACTTAGCAATGATTATATAATTATAAGATATCCATATAAAAGATCTTTGTTCTTTTAATGAAAACTAGACAAGAACTAACAATGACTGACATTCTTATATTGTCATATTAGATCAGTAAAATAGAAATCATTTAGTTAACAGTAATACGAATACTCATAAGACACTACATGTAAATTCCAAACTGAGTATGTTATGAAGAAAACTACCTTTTTTTTTTTTTTTTGTATTTTGAAAAAGTCATCAGTAAACTCTAGTAAAACAAAATTCTATAAACTGAAATGGTATCAACTGGTAATAGAAAATGAAAACGAGCTAATAAATGTAAGAAATAAAAACTATACTTTTAACAAGAAAAAATAAGTAAATTCTCTATGGTAAGTCACTACAATAACATGTGAAGTCATCTATACTTTCTTAACACGATTGAAATTACATTGGTATGGGTTTTAACCCGTAATGTAATAATCTAAGGCTTTAATAGATGTACAGTACAATCAGGAAAATCAACACATCATTCTTATCTATAAAGCATCTCTCTCAAGCATAAAAACTCGCAGTAAACTCGGAGTATGGCGAGTTCTACAACCGAACCCGCGCCTCTCCCTCCCCTGCCCACCCGGGGCCTGGCCCCAGGCAGCCCCTGGCTGAACAGAGCAAAAATATCCTTTACTGGCTGCAACATCCAAACCACAAAAAGGAATTCCTTTGGATGAACCCATTCTTAAAACTTGAATGCACATCTATTTGTTTGTTTTTATTTTGTAAAGGCTTTCTAAGGCTATAAGCAGTTAATCTGAACAAAAAAAAAAAAATCACATATAAAACTCACCCAAGTATTAACCCACCCAATTTCTACGCTAATTAACATCTCATTTGTCCTATTTTGGTTTGTCATGCATCTGCTGTCAGTGCTTCTGCGTCTTTGTTTAGAGTCGCCGCGGACGCGGGACTTGATGAATTAAAGTGAAACCCATCTCTGCAAAACATTTATAGTCCTTGTGACTCGCGACAGAGGCTATAAATAAAGCAAAAGAAGTTCCTCAGACATTTGTTACTGTGTCTCAGAAATGGCTTTTCCCTTTCGTAGCTCACGTTATACAGTAAATATGCATAAATACGACACACTTGGGAGATTTATAGATAATATTGTCCGTAAGGGTTATGCACAGCTGGAGCATCTCTCTGGTGCTGCCCACTGGCTGTGAGGAGCAGTTGGCCATTTCTGAGACAGCTTTGGTTTGAAACAGAATGGTGCCCTTTGACTGATCAGTACTCATCAAGTCAGTGAAAATGTGGTTCGGAAAATAACACTGCAGAAATAATACTCTGATGGATGTACAGTCTATGGCACTTCATGAGAATCCTTAACAACGTGGTACTTAAAGCCATTGATGTGCTTTAAAATATACACAGTTGTGGTTTTGCTTGGCACATTCATCTCTGTCAGATTCCTCTCTTCCCACTTCTTACAATCTATTACATTAAAAATATTACTCTTAAACAAAAATTACTGTGCATGCACGCTCTCGTCTATAATGGCAATTTTAAATACAAGGTGCACCTTTGTTATTTGTAAACCTTGAAAGAAATAAACTTACTTTAAAAAATTATATCTTGGTCTACAGACGTACCAATACATAATAGATTTCTGGCTGCAGCATCGTCGGTCTTTCCGGGGTGACGGCCGTGATTGCGGGGAGCAGGCCCCGGACGCATCGACCCCCGCACTCTGTGCCGGGAAAGACGGACGATGCTGCAGGTTTTTTAGACAATAAGATCACCTCAGCACAAATATCAATTCAATGTACAAAGTATATAGGCAACAGTGTGCAGTGGAGTCCCACGGTCTCGCTTCGTCTCGCTAACATGCAATGTGTGATGTCACTGCTGAGGGGTTCCCAGTGCTGCTGGACAGTATTTACATACACTATGGCTAATGAGCTCGGCCTCTTCCCACCCAAATCCGGCCTCTTCGCCTCGGCTGCGAGCTGGCAAGGGAAGAGCAGAAAGTGTTCTCAGCACAGCCAGGACTGGCAGACCACACCAGCCCCAACCCTCCCCGGGCAGGGGGAGCTGTGCCCCGAGCGTGGGCAGCCCCCGGTCCCTGCAGGGCACCCTGGGCAGGAGGGGCACCCACGGCACCCCAGCTCTGCAGGGACAGAGGGGCCTGACCTTTTACAGGCTGTCCCTGTAAAACCCTGGAGCACAAACAGGATCTCACAAGCACAAAACATCCTTAGAAATCCAGGCCCCATGTTCCCAAGGGAATTCTTCTCCCTCAGTGCCCATCTAGTGCAGCTGTCTCTCTGGTCCCTGTGGCCTGTCACAGGAAAAACACCTCCAGAGCTGATTCCTCCTCCACCTCAGGATGGTCTCCAGACCAGGGACAGCCTGGAACCAGCTGCTTTGAAGGGACCCTGGCAGCAAGTTTAGGCCACGGATGGGAGGCACCCCATCCCATGCCATCCCATCCCAGGCATCCCATCCTCCCTGGGTCACTCCAGCAATTTAACAACATTTATGCTCAGCTGAAACAAATAACTATAATAATATTACAAATAATAATAATAATACTAACAATATTATATATATAATATAATAACAAATAATAATAATATTACAAACCCACTGTGGCCAATGGGTGAATCCTCACCCTCAGAAATAATTCCCTGATGGCCAAGACATTCAGTAAAAACATGGCAGAAATGGAGCACAGCAGAGAGGGAGGGAGGGGATGGCTGGGGGGGGGTCTCACGACAACAGGAGAAATAGGAGTTTCCAAACCCAGGCGATGCTGGGTTCCCAAATTTTGAGATTTAAAATCTTTTCTTTGTAACTTGATGGAGAACTTGGTGGAATCACCTCCCCCTCCAAGAGCTGCTCCTTGGCTCAGGTCAGTCCTGGGGCCACACAGATGAAATATAAACTGTGATTTTGCTGGGTGGGCAGGTACAAACCAACACCTGACATGGCCACTGATACCTGTGGATCCCCCCTTGGAGAGGAACAGCCCCTCAGCAGAGGTCAGAGCCTCTGCCCCCATATCTTAATGGCCCCCTTAGGAAGAAAATAAAAACATTCTGTCCCTGAAAGCAGCAAATTACATATATAAAGGTAAGAAAAAAAATATAACAACAACACATTGGGAACTTACTGTTTGATGACCAAATGTCTACATCTGTGTAACATACTTGTGGCTAGTCAGATGTTCGGCAGATATTATGGGTATCTACAGGTAAAAAATGTCAACAGTGAGTAACACATGCAGTGAGCCCACCCAGAGGTACAGCATTTTGCTACAGAACATCACTTTGGGAAGGGGAGGATCAGCTGTGAGTCGGTGGATTTTATAACTATAAGTTAAAGTCAACTGAAGTGCTACAGTAGCACCTTACAACTGGAAACATTGGGTTAAGTACTACTGTACAAATATAAATAAGTATTATTGGTTGTTCAGGAAATAAGAGAAGTTAACATCTACAAGTCATGCAGTGCAGTAATTGAAAATAGCCCTTTTTGTTGGCCTACACAAAATTCTGTGCTCTCAGTGTCTCCAGTGATAAATTCTACAGTGGCCCCATTTCAGGTTGATTTTGTGAAGTGTTCACTGCTTTCACCGTCCTGAGTTTTGAATGCCAAACCTACGATGCCCTGAGCTCATGGCTGGTGAGGATGCCCTGTGGAGAAGGGCTGCCTGCCCCTCCCATGGCCACCACATGGAGCAGCTGGCAAGCAGAGCCCCCCCAAGCAGTGAAACCATTCCCAAAATGTTCTGCTGCCTGGACAGGACTCAGCACGGGGCTCTCCCCAAGTGCCCATCAGCTCAGCTTCCCATTTAAAGAAGTGCAATTGCCATCAGAGCCAACTGCCAGCAGAGCCAGAAACAAGTGATCCTGCACCCCCATCCCAGGGTGAGGAACCTGCAGCACCCAGGGACAGCAGATGTGCCCAGGCACAGGGACACGTGCTGGGGAGTAGGGCACAACGTGGATTTGCACCATCCCAAATGGCTGTGGCACTCGGGAAGACCCTTTTTCCTGATGGGCACCAAGGCTGGCCCGTGAGTCCGTCCAGGACAGGGAATGGGAGTGTTTCTTCTCAGCTAACTCACTGGCAGGCCCTGCTGGTGTTTTCCCACCCGTGTGCCCTCTCCTCCCCTGGCAGCTCGCACATCCACAGCACGGCCAACTCCACAGAAATGGGCTTGGAGCAGAATGAAGCTTCTCATACCATGTTTTCCTACTGCTGCAGGACAGGCTGTGGCACCCGGCTGGAGAAGCATCAGGGACAGTGCTGTCGGAACAGACCCAGGGCCTTCAACACCAGTCCGGGAAGATGAAGGGCCAGATCTTTAGCCTTTGGCATGCAGGCACATGGCATCGGGTGGCATTAAATACCTTCAGCATTGCTCACATGGCATATACATATATGGGTATATATGTATATAGGGAGGTTTGGCTGCAGAACTGCACTAAGTGTGTTATGAGGCTCCGGGGAGGAAAGGCATGAAATGATCAGATTCTACCACAGAAAGGATGTGATCTATCTGTGCCCTGTGATCTATCTGGGAAAGTGCACGGTTATTAACACACAGATGAGTCAAAAATAATGCTGGTTTTCTGGGGCTTGGCTTCTTCTCACAACTCTCAGGACACACACAGGATACAGAGACAGACGGAAATTAACTGTCTGGTGCAATAAACTGCAATATGAAGAGACTCTGGGCATATAGGTGGTTGCTTGCTGAGGTGGCACATCTGCAGAGCTAGCCCCACCTATGAACTAGCTTCTCAAAACACAAATTCTTAGGCTAAGTTTAAAGCCCTGAGTGACCTGGTCATTGAGCAAACGTTTCTCAAGAGCAGCCCATGCTACCTACTGAGCAGACTAACCTGGGTGGTTTTGGGAATTGTACAATATCCAGGTCCCTTTGGAGGCTCAGGATGTGCACACCTAGGTATCACTGCAAGGGCGTCATTTGGGAATTGTGTTTTTGAGAGATGAGGAAGCAGACAGGTTAACGAGGAACGTACAGCTGGGGCAGCACAAAATGGTAGTGCTCGACAGGTAAAGGTGCAAAGGCTCAAAGCCAAAGACCCTGGACCTCCCTCTGCAGCACTGGGTGCCCACAGCACCATCCTCCCCAAGCACAGAGGGGCAAGAGCAGCTGCAGCTGCACCCCCAGCCTGCTGGGGCTCTGGCAAGAGGCAAAGGTGTCATCTGTACTGAGCCAGGGAGCTGAGCCTGTCCTAACACTGACACTGCCCTGCAGAGTCCATCCACACACAGAACCACACCTGCCTTAACACTGACACTGCCCTGCAGAGTCCATCCCACCTTAGCACTGACACTGCCCTGCAGAGTCCATCCACACACAGAACCACACCTGCACAGCACTGGCACTGCCCTGCAGAGTCCATCCACACACAGAACCACACCTGCACAGCACTGACACTGCCCTGCAGAGTCCATCCACACACAGAACCACACCTGCACAGCACTGACACTGCCCTGCAGAGTCCATCCACACACAGAACCACACCTGCACAGCACTGACACTGCCCTGCAGAGCCCATCCACATACCCTGTGCTCAGGTGCAGCTCCAGCTGCTCCTTTGGCCCTGGAACTCATCTTTAGAGCACCGGTTCTGGCTTTCCTGGGAGATTTGTAATCATTTACAAGGTAAAGCATTACTCCTATATTCCTGAAATACACCCAAACATGGCAGTGCTCGGGGTGGCTATTTAGAAATAAACCCAGACTCTAATGGGCATTTTCTGAACTGAGCTCTGTCCGCAGCAATGGGCCATTCCCAAGAGAATCACAGGCCGGAACAAAGATTTCAAAGAAGTTTCTGTGTGGCCCATGCTCACACAGCTTTGTTTTGCTCTTGGAAGAGGAGAGTCAGAACATGTTTGGACTGCTAAACTCGGACTGTAAGAACCTGCAGCCCCTCTGCACAAAGGTTCCCCTGGCTTCCTCTGAGTGCTGCACTGAAAGGAGCTGTCGGCTTCACAGAAACAGAGATAAATTGTGGGTTTGTGTATTATCCCTTGCTCTTTACACCACGGAGAGCAGAAATAAGCAGCACGGCCCATAAATGTTAAGACTGAGTCAGAAACTCTATTATCAATTATTTTTAGCATCAGAAATGGAACTGCAGCACCTCTGGAGCACGGCTAAAGGCTGATTAAGCTGTGCTGCAGCTCTCCAAGAGAATGTGTAGGCCAACAAGAGGTCAGATCCAAACCCCCATGCTCATTAAAGCACCGATTTCAAGTTGTCTGTAAGGAACAAAGCTGTAAATTAGCAAACCTGGTTGGCTGTGGCTGTTGCAGCGAAGGGAACACTTGTGGCAGATGTTGTTGCTGCAGACACAGTGGCTGGCGTAGCACCGTGCACCATGGGAACTTTCGGAAGGAAAATCAAATAAGCAAACATACAGAAGAGTGTAGCAGTATGGGGACCAGAGCGACACGTGGGAGGGTCATTGAGCATGGTTTACCACAGCGAAAAGCCCGAGACATCATTGCCAGTGCGTGACATGCAACCACAGTGCAAAGCAGGACAACATTCCAGGAGGGAGGGGAGGGAGATGAAAGAGAAAAAAAGGGGAAAATGCTTGTTACCATCAAATCAAGAAAATCGACACAAACAAGCTTAACCATTTCAATATGAAAATCAACAGGAGAGTTTTTCAATGCCCTTATATTTACAAATTTTTGTCTTTTAAGAATTCAACCTAAATATTTACTGCAAACAGAAATTAATCTCGTTCAAGGACAGAATACGGCTACGTGGCTATGGTAAGATACAGTCTTTAGTTAACACAAGGTAAGTTTCTAAACACTGGAACTCATAGTCCAGTCAAAATCCACCAAGGAACAATGTGCAATTAAAAACTGCTATACAAAATTAACATCTCTGTGTCCATGTCAATTAAATAAAACAATTGCATTTAATTGACAGGTGTTAGTGCAAGAGGCTGGGGGAGATGGACTGGCACGAGGGCTCTATGTTACATCTAGCAGTGGATTTTGAGGGTCTGTGAGCTGCACCACAGGTTTAAGATAATCAAGAAACAAAGCTGGCACCTACCAACACTTGTAGCGGGTGTCATGCACAATATTGAGCCTGCTCATCATGCATTGCAACAGGAAGGTGGATTTGGAAAGGGAAAAGAATTAAAACAACCCATCACACGTGTAATTAGAAATTTCATTTGAACAAAGAAGAAAAACGGTTATTATGGGCACAGTGGCACGTAACTGTCAGCACAATCAAACCATAAGTAGCACAGTGATCCGTTAGAAGGAGGCCTCGGGGACAGGGGGCCGGATGGGTCGGGGCACTGGGGACCCTGCTGGCCCCCGGAGCACCATGGAGGGTCTGGACAGCCAGGAAATGCTTTAACTCACAACTCCTGAAAGCTTTCTGCCTTTTGACACAAGCCTTGTCATGGTCCTTCCCCTGGGCTCCTCAGACTAAAGGGGACACTTTGAAGTCCCACGTGCTGTGGGTGCGGGCCCTGCTGTGCCCCCCTGCCTGCCTGTGAGCTGCTGGAGCAGCGTGGTGATCCCCACTGTCCTGTGAGCTGCTGGAGCAGCGTGGTGATCCCCACTGTCCTGTGAGCTGCTGGAGCAGCGTGGTGATCCCCACTGTCCTGTGAGCTGCTGGAGCAGCGTGGTGATCCCCACTGTCCTCTGCCCTGTCTGCTCAGCACAGCTCAGAGCAGGGCCTGCACACTCACAGTGCCCTGCACAGCTCGTGGTGGCACCTCAGATTACCTGCCCAGCGTTCTGTTCTGTACTATGGGATGTATTTTAAGCAGCTGGTGTCTGAGCACACAACCTGCAACTCATTCCACTACACAACAGTACAGTGACAGCACCTGGAGAGCTCTGCCCTGCAACCAGAGAGCCAGGGGCAGGAGGATATTTGTAGGAACATTCTGGTATCATTTTTAAGTATCACCAAGTTGATAAACTCTCAAATCTGGGAGCAAGACTGCAGTGGGAATGGAAACACATCCTAGCAGACTGCCAGGGCAATGCTGCCTCTGTGACACCCCATGACCATAACAGGGGGCAGGAATTGGCTCCAGCCAGTGCCAAGCACTGCAGGGGCTTTGCACAACCTCAGCAGCTTTTGACTACGCAGGGAAGAAGCTGGTCAGTTAATTACTGCTGGGGCAGGTTATTATGTGTCTATGCAGTATCTGTGAGGCTACAAAGGCAAGGGCATAATCATGTTTCCCAATTACTCCTCTATTTCTGTGTCATGGAAGAGACCGAGAATATTTGCAAAGAAATGTAAAGGAAGGGCAGCTCTCCTGACCTCCACAGGCACAAATCACGGCTGAAGCCAATGGGATCACTTGCAGGATTAAAAAATGGAGCAGAATTTGGCTATAAAGTACAAACAGTAAGCAAAACTGCTTTCTCAGTCCCTCTTATGGCACCTCTGTGGTGTTAATGAGGTTACAGAGAAGAGCCTCTGAGTTCTGCCTCTCAGAAGTGCCCTGTTTACATGGCTGTGCACCCTCCATTAGAGCTGGAGCAGTACCTCATTCCCTACATAATTACATCTACATGCTACAGATGAATTGGATCTTTATAATGACTTTGAAATATCCCTGTAAAGCTTTTCAGCTTCAAATTTCAGTCTGAGTTATCATCAATAACATTATGACCAGTTCTGAAAGGGAATTGAAGCAATGAACATAAGGCAAAAAAGGAGAACACTCACTGGAGTGGGATAACTCCCAAATACAGACATAATGCTGTATGACCCTTACCAATAACAAAAATAATTTTTGCTATGACCTTATTATTCATCTTGACTTCAGAACCTTTGACTGACTAATGAGAACATATGAATAATGAATGTGCTGTTTCAATGTTCCCTGGCTGTTCAGCACAAGGCAGAATTTTAATTCGAGGATGTGTTAACTGACCGTAACTTCACAACCAAATTATTTCTGCAGTGTAATAAAGCTATTTTTATAAATATTCTAGCTTTACTGGCATTTTAAGTATTTTTTTCTCTTCTATCCCTCATATTATTCCCCTCAGCCTACTTCTTCTGCCCAGTCTACTAAACCCTAAGTAAAACCAACACCGCTGAGAGGATAAGCACTCCTGTGGAGGTGAGCAGTGGTGCCTGACCTTTCCTTCCCTAACATTTAGGAGGAGAGCAGAGGTTCTGCAGGGGCCCAGCAGACCCAAGGAGGAAGGTGCTTTAGGACAGCCCCTGGGCACTGAGTCCCAGCCAGGAGCAAGGGAGTGTCTGGGGCTGAAGCTGCAGTAACTACAGGAACACACGATGGGTTAACACGATGGCAGAGGTGGCTGCAGCCCTGGGGCTCAGCTGCCAGCTGCAATCCTGCCCCTTGCAGCTGCACCAGGACATCAGCTCATGGGAGCATCCTGCCAACCCACCCCTTCCTTTGGAGAAACTCGTTTCTCAAAGACACTGGTCACCCTGGTGACACACCGGGGCAGGACAGTGGTACTCGCACACCTGAGGGGACAGGGAGCTGAGCCATAGGATGGCCACAAGCACCAGGGCAGGATGTCACCAGCTGCCCACAGGAGCTCTCTCTGCAGGGACAGGCATGCCCCAGCCAGCTCCCAGTCACTGCAAGACACAGAGCAGTGGCAGGTGAACACAAGGACCTGGAGCTCTGCAGGTTCACAGCCAGAGGTTCACCCTGTGTGCCAAGGTGTCCCAAGTCAGCAGCCGGGACACAAGCACCAAAACACGCTGCCAACATCACCAAGGCATGCAGAGCCTCCTCACTTGGCATACTAACTCCACACTAACACCACAAATGTTCCCAGTTCTTCCTTGCAATACCTTTAAACTCCCCTCTCAGCCTGGGAAAAGATTCCAGCAGCCAAGGTTTCCCTCTCAAGAAGAGAGCTGTGAAAGAGGGAGCTTTAGCAGAGAGGTGAGAGGAGTGTCCAAGGGCATTTCATCAGTTAGGGTGTGCTGGAGTGCAGTGCCCAGCCTCTGGCATGGACGATCCCTTGATCCCCTGGCACACAGGCAGCCAGAATGATGCCTTAAAATTCAAAAGAGGTTTCTAAAGTTGTCTGGAACGTGAGTAGAAGAACATGAGGAGTGAAGTGCCCTGCAGAGAGGAGGGTCCTGCCCAGATCCCCCCCAGAGGACCAACCCTGTGCACACCCACCCTGTGTGGGTTCTGCGTGTGTCCTGCCCTCTGCCCCTCCTGCATTTCAGACCCTGCAGCTGAAGCAACTAAGAACACAAATGAGCACTTACACCTTGGGTGTCTGAACCTGAAAAATGTCACTTTAATTCAGATCCCACTGAGCTGACCTGCCCCTGCTCCATGGCCACAGAGCTGAGGGCACCTGCATTCTGTGCTCTCCGTCGCTTCGTAGGGACTGATGGAGAAGCTTTATTTCCAGGTGACTGTGCCTGAACAGGAACTGATCCCAGATTACTTGAAGTGGGCAAAGCTACAAAAGGCAAGGTGGCAAAGACATTTTTCAAACTTTTGGGAAAGTACTGGATTACTGGAAAGCTCAAACTGCAGCTATCTGAAAAATATAAAAAGAGAATTTATAGTAGCTCATGCTAAAAACTCCTTCACTTTGCTTGTGTAACATACACTAAACTTCAGTGGTCAGGAAAGGTCTAATGAAGTATCAAGAACCACTGCCAAGCTCCTGGAGGTTTCAGTGTGGACATGCTGGAGGAGGAGCTGAGGCAGGCTGTGCGGAAGAGCTGGGAAAGATCCCAGTTGATGATGAGGTGCAAATGGGGTTTGAGACACATAAACCACAACCCCAGCTCCCGACCTCAAAGGATGTGCTTCGAGGCATCTCCAGCACTTCCAGAAACCATCCAGGCCCTCGCTGCCTTAATGGAAGCTGGAAAATTGCAGTTTACTGACTCCACTGGTTATGCTGTCCCAAAAGGAATCTGTGAATTGTTTAATATGGCTGTGAATCTTCCTGGATGGGGCTCTTAGCAACCTGCTCTAGTGGAAGGTGTCCCTGCCCATGGCAGGGGGTTTGGAATGAGATGGTCTTTCAGGTTCTTCCCAACCCAAATCATTCTGGGATTCAATGATTCTATGATCATATAGGCATTTTTATATGGATTTTAGTATGTGGGCCAGAGATCTGACCTACAGCTGACTCAATCTGGCTTCCTATTGACTCCAGCAAGCTTTGCAACAAGCTTTTAATGATACATTTCAGTGGCTGCAATGCACTTTTGGAACCCAAATAAGTTATTAAAACGTTCTACATGAAGAAACTGTTTTTTTGTGCCATTTAAAGTACACATGTTGGCTGCATGCTAGATCAAGAAAGAATGGTAAAGGGCATTATACTGAACTCCTGGGAACATAGTTCCCAAAAATATTTAGGATAAAATCTTTTAATTTTTTAGGTAAAGACTGATGAGCTGTATTTCCTCCCCTCCCCAGTCTGCATTACAAAGGGCTGTCCTTGCAGACCCCTTCCCGTTTCAGAGCACAGATCTATCAGCTGGGCTCTGCACAGCTCCTGGAATGAGGTGCTGGTTTAGTGGGGGTTCACCTGTAACAAACCACCTCAGCTGTGTCACTAAGGGCAGAAACTCCCAGGACAGACTAGAGATCATTTCTTGTGAAGTGCCGGTTGCAGAACCAAAGCATGTATTTCAAATTCAAGTCCCATCACTTGTCCTCTGAAGGGATTTCTGCTTGGTACAATAGTACAGGCATCAACTCTTCAGCACTTACACCAGGACAAGTCAGATCTGATCACTCTTGGCTGAGCATTTGGTTCTGCTCAGCCCAAGACTGGCCCTGGCCCTGGGGGCCCAAATTGTGATTTCTTGTGCAGGTTCCTGATTCTCCCAGCTGTGAGACTGCCTGTGCCTTCTGTGACCACTGCACCTCATTAAAGCCAACACCCTGGAGTGTGTGACTCAGCCCCACTGCCAAGCACACGAAGGCCAAGGGGTCTTACAGTGAAGAGAAGCAAACACAACAGTTTAGGGGTATGTAAAGAAGAGGAGTTAATCCAGGGAAAGAGAAAGGAGAGACATTTCAGATTCTGATTGGAGGTGACAGAGCATGACGCTGATTTTTATGTTAGACTGGAAAACACCCACCCAGCTTCCGTGAGGAGCAGAGAAAGCCAGCGTTCCCACAGCCAGCACCTCCACTGCCCACGGGCTGGAGGGGCTGCCTGTGCCCACCACCAGTGGCCTCCAGCACACACTGCATTTGCCACCAGCAACAAAAAAACCTATTTCCTACTGTGTTTTTTCCAGAACTCCCCCTTCTCCCTCCCCGGAAAAAGGCGGGCGAGCAGCACTTACCTGGTGGGAGAAAGGCTGTATGCTGCTGTAACTGCATGTTGGCAAGAGCTTGCTGGTATTGGAAGATACCAGTGTTAAAGACTGCGGTGGCACCATTGGTTTTTTCAAGCGCAGGCCTCTTTGGTAAGGGGGGAAGTACAGCTTGAGGAATTCCCTGAATGGTGGATGGGTACAAAAATAAAGTCCAGTAACAAAAAGAAAAAAAAACCAAAAGGGGGTGGGTGGGGTGTGGAAGAGGATGGGAGGGAGGGAGAAGAAAAGGAGAGAAAAAAGGAAAAAAAGAAAAATCAGTAGAAGGCAAAATAACCGGGCAGCACCATGTTTCTCCATGAGCAAGCAAGCAGCATAGCAGACTGAACTACCAAATAAAGGCGAGGGAAGAGCTTTCCAGGGAGCACTGTTTGCCTGCCATTACAGTGGCACAGGGACCGGCGGGACCGGCCCGAGCACTGCCCTACGGGAAAGCTTCGGGCCGGGTCGGGAGCGAGGCTCTCGGGGAAGCAGCACTGCTAGCTCCATGAGGATCACACGTAAAGCCATGTTAATAGTCACCGTCCGCAGCAGACGGCGGGGCCGCGGTGCCAACCCACTCCCCGGGCCCCAGCGCTGCCCGGGCATGCAGAGCACGCGCCGCATGCCGGCACCCGGCCGCCTCCGCGCCACCAAGCCATGCCAACGCCCCTGCGCCGGCACCCGGGGAGGGACGGGACGGGAGGGCAGGGACGGGCACGGGAAGGGGCCGGCGGGGTGAGGGGGCGGCGGGGGCTGCAGGGAGGGTGCCCAGCCCGGCCCGGCCGCCCACACGCCCTTTGCCGGGGATGTGGGGAGGGAAACCGGGATGTTCCGTTTCTACACGTTAACCCCAAACTCGACTCTACGATACAGCTACATGCCAAGCTAAAAGGTGAAAGGTCATAGTACCAGGTCAAAGGTTGCCTCGAGGGGTCGCTTCAGTGATTTGACAGCCGACTGAGTCTTAATTAGCAGGCAGCGAGCACATGATGGCAATGGCCAGTGGGGTCAAGCGCATTAACATAAACAGCAAGCAGAGGTGCGTCATGGGGGCAGCAGTGCATTGGGGAGGTGAGAAAAAACAAATAAAAACAAATCACCGGATGCCGTGTACAACGGTAACAAGACTAGGCATGCACGGGGGGCCGGCGGGCGGCCCCCGGCGGGCAGGGCAGCAGGGGGTGCCTGCGCAGAACCGGGAGCGGGGCTCCCATCACCGGCCACTGGCCACTGGTCACCAGCCACTGGCCACTGGTCACCAGCCACCGGCCGCTGGGAGCCCCGCTGGGAGCCCACGGCCACCGCCTCGCCCCGCCGGCCCCGCTGCTCCGGCCGTGCCCGCTGTGCTCTGCTCCCCACACCCCCACGGGCTCAGCACCGGCGGGACCCTCCGCCACCACAGCCCCCCTCGGCGCTACCCTCGCCTCGCCAGGAACCCACCTCCTGAGTGGGTCCAGACCTGGCTGCTACAGCCACGGGGCCTGTGCCCGCGGGAGCTGCCGCCAGCCCTCGGGGGACACGGGACGGGGACAGATCCACTTCAAACCACACCTCTACAAACACGGACTTACAGGAACTAAATAGGGGTTTATCTATCTGTGCAGCTAGACAGATACACGTCTGCCCACACACAGATACACAGCCAACCAGATACACAGGCAGCCCACACGTACAGACACACACACGTGTGAACACACACAGGTACATACAGGTACTCTACATCAGCAGGCAAAATTAGTCGAACACCTCAACGGTCTGGAACTACTTCAAAACAGATCTGGCACCACATGCTGAGAAAGCTCATTGCACCGTGTAGTGACCAGGGTCCCCAAACACACACCCCCTCAGCAAGGACAGACACACATCCACCTGCACCTCTCCTCAGTGCACATCTACATCCAGGGGCGCTCCCACACTCACCATGGCAGCTGCAGTTGCTGCTGCCTGGGCAGCTGCAGCTTGGTTAACCTGGTACTGGGCAGCCTTGATCTTGGCTTGCAGGTGTGCAGGAGGGTGAAAATATTTGCACTTTTCCCGTGAGCATCTCCCTTTGATGTAATCCATGCAGACGGTGACCGTGTTGTCGTTGGTGTCGATCATGGCGCTGTCGGCGGGGTGAGCGAACCGGCAGTCGTTCTCTCCCCTGTTGCAGTTCCCACGCTGGTACTCTCGACATACCTGCAACACCAGGAAAAGAAAGACCCTTGGTGTGGGTGTCACATGCTGCAGGCATGGCTGGGAGCAGAGCTGGGGTTTCCACAGGCCTGTGAGAGCACCACAAGGATCCAAGTACCTGCCAGGAGAGGGCAATCCACAGCCCATGGTGGTGGCACAGCCCCCCTGAGCAGGCACCAGTCCTGCCTGTCACATGCCAGCAGCCAGTGGAAGCTGGAGGGATCAGACACTGCAGCAAGGAAGCCTCTTGGCTGGCAGCCCCCTGCAGCATCCCTGCTGTGCCACAGGGGCTCCAGCCGGCCCCGAGCCCTCACAGACCCGCTGGACCACCGGCCACCCCAGCACTGCAGACACAAACTGTGTGACAAACACGGGCCCCCTCCCTACACGCCACACAAACCCTGTGTTTGACAGACTGACGTGGGCTCTTTCACAGTCAGTGCTCCCCAAACCACCAATAAATGCACTTGGCATTCCAGTTTTCCAAAGGCCATAGGAAACAAAGGAACAAAAGCAAATGGGTCTGTATAAAAATAAAATAACTACAGTAGATGGAATTTCCTCTTCAAGGTGGGTGCCCATGAGCTTGGATCATCAGTATTTCCTCAAGAACCTTGGCTCTGATCCCTGCAACAACCCAAATTTGGTGGTGGTTTGGTTTCCCTCCATGCTGATGCTCTGGCAGCTGTTTAACCCCTGTGCTGCTGCCAGTGCCACCTGCCCGTCCTCTGCACTTATGAACTGACACGTGTGAACCCCACCACAGGAAACATCCATTTGTCCAGAGTCATTCCTGCACAAAGAACAGCTCTCTCCAAACAGACCTCAGGATGGGGGCTCACAGCAGCCAGGCACAACCCTGAACTGCTGCTCCTCCTACCAGTGTGACCAGCACCAGCTTTTCTGCCACAGGGAGGGTAACAATCAAGAACATTTCCAACCCTTGCTTATTTAAAAGTAAGCATTGAAAAGGGGTTATTTTTTGCCATGGACACGCTGCAGTATATCATTCATCTGCCTGAGCACAGAGAGCCACAAAGGCACGATGTGCTGTCTGGTCTTTCAGATCTGGAGAGCTTTTATTAGTTATTTATTAATAGCCCTGTAATTGGTACTGTAATTTTCAACTCAGTATGTTAGGAAACATAAACAGAAGAGGCACAGATACTCCAGCCTGCTGCAAAATGCTGAGTTAGAGCTGCAGTGTCACTGACTCACTCCAATTCCCTTGCCTTGCTCAGGTTTTGGGCTGAGTTTGCTGTGATAGCCATGCTGGGACTCGAGGTGCCACCCCAGCAGGGACACAGCCAGCCTTCTAAGCATGTCCCACCTCCCAGCCCCTCCTCTGCACCCAAATTGGGTGTGCTGGTATCCAGGACACTCCCAACACAGGAACACACAGTCCTGGTCACCCACAGCTGACAGGCTCCAAGAACTTCTCAGTTGCTTCTTTCTGGCAAAAAATGGCATATAAGAAGCAAGCAGGAAACAGCAGCTTGGCTGTGGTCATTCCTGACTGTGGAACACTTCTAATAGACTGTGATGGTGTTACAATGGAAATAGCCATTTTTGATAAAGCATCAGGTAATTCCTTTCTCTCTCAATTCCCTGCCCTTCTTGCTTCTTTTCTAGTTCACTGAAGAACCATACTTTGTTCAAGACATTTCTGGCAAGGGATTTGGAAAGCTGTGGAAAAGCCCCAACCCATGACATTTTCATGCTGAGTGCAGGTTCTTTACGGGAGCGGCTGGATGCACTGCACACCCGAACATCTGCATGCTGTACGAAATACAGATGAAAGCAATCCTACTGCTAGCAGCATCCACCAGCCTTATCTCACAGACTCACATTAATTCAGGAGGCACGGCATGCTGCCCAGCAGAGCTGAGGTGTCTGCCTGCTTCCCTTCAAACCCCAAGTGCACCTACCGAGAGCTCTCAGCTGTGGAACAGCCTGATTCGGCATCCCAGAACGTGTGCTGACTTAATTCCTGCCAGCCCACATCACTCTTGGAAATAAATATTTAAAATTCTAAGCAGAACCAATCACGGTCCAGGATTAGATGCTAACATCATCGTGGTTATTTTTCTCCAGGACAGTTCCTTCCAAGGGATAGAGAGCAGAGCCTTATAAAGCTTTGATCATGCCATAACAAATGGCAGTGCTACAGCAGCAGATCCCTGGAAGAGCAGGTAGACACTGCCAGGTCTTCTGGGAGGTAACAGCCAGACCATGCAGAATCTCCAAAACCTGTTCTGTATTTCTGTAACCTATAAAGTACATTCAAAGGTTTTGCTGTTTATAAAAATGATGTGCTCATTTAGTGTTTGGATACTAAATTTGGATACTCCAGATCAAATGACCGCTACACTGGAATGCACTTACAAATTATCTTCTCACCTACACGTTTCACTGCTTAAACTCATTTGCAGAAGGAAAAAGCAGGAACAGACACCCCCTCCTCCCAACAGAGAGGGATTTTGTAAGCCAGCAGTGCAGTGTGGACCACAGAGCCTGTGGGTCAACCTGGATGTTGCAAACCACTCAGCTTTTTAAAAAACTTTTTAAAATTTTACTGATTTCGGATGTTTTTCCTAACTGACAAAAATGTTTTTTACTGCAGATTGTGCCCCTGGGTGTTCTGTGACAGTGCTGCTCTCACAGTTCCCTCTTGTGCAGAGGACTTTGACTCAGCAGTGCATCACTCCTCCATACAGCCATCTCAAGAGCACGCAGCATCTGCAGGGCCAAACCCTGCAGGTTTAAGTCCCAAACTTCAATAGCTCCCTGTGCACTGTGGTCACAGGCTCAGCCAGCACCAGGGCTGCCCTGGAGGCACCACATGAAGTGTCCCTGCACATCTCCCCTCAGGCTCCCAGGGATGTGCCTGCTTCCCTGGCCATGGGCAGAGCCAGTGCTTGGGGACATTGGGTACACCCTGCTTATGACCAGGACACTTCTGAGCCCTCATGTCCCCACAGCACTGACTAGCCCATGGCCACCACACAGCTGGAAGCACAATCAAACACAGCAGCCACCCTTGGCACTGCAACTCAAAGGGCTCCTGCCATTGGCATCCTCCTCTCATACTCATTTCCAAATCCAATGTGATTTATTTATGAATTTATCTAATTGCATTTTGGTTTTAATCCACCTCTGGCAGGTGTCCATCGTGAAACAGAGTCCTCAAGGGAAAAACATCCCTGGGTGATTCCAACCAGCCACCCGTGTGCCAGCTCAGAGCTCGGAGAGGCTGCCTCCCTGTAACCTGAGCGTGCCTTGGGGAACGCTTCCCCTGGGGAAAACATCTCTAAAAAGGGAAATGATGTGATCCCGCAGGAGGGCAACCTGTGGTGACACGAGCTCTGAGAATAGTGACAGCGGCAGCAGGAAACACTGGCTGCCAGATGACCCTCCACGCTCTTCCCAGATCACTGCTTCTGAGCAGCAGCTCGTCAGTCAGACGCAACTAGGGAAAAGGAATTAACTTCCCTTGTAAGGAGAGTTAATCCCTGTTAATGAAGACACACAGGCAGAAAGAAAAGCATTACAAATACAGCTGGCTGCATAAAACAGAGACCCTTCTCACTGGTCCCATTGTGCCCCCCGAGCTCAGGGCCCAGAGCCGGCACTGGGAGGGAGAGTGGCAGCAGCCATACACATGGAGAGCCCCACGTGTCCCCACGTGTCCCCACACACTGTGTCCAGCAGACACACGGGGTGACAGCGGCTCAGCCTGGCTGCTCTGCCCTCCCACCACCACCTCTGAACCGCCACACCTGAGTGGGGCTGCCAGCACCCACACACGGGCTGTGCTCGATCCCCTTGGCTGTGCTCTCAGGCTGTGCCCATGGGCTGTGATCTGTGTTTGTGCTGTACCCATGGGCTGTGATCTGTGTTCGTGCTGTACCCATGGGCTGTGATCTGTGCTTGTGGCTGTTTTCACAGGCTGTGCCCATGGGCAGTGATCTGTGCTCTCAGGCTGTACCCAAGGCTGTGATCTGTGCCCACAGGCTGTTCTCTCAGGCTGTACCCAAGGCTGTGATCTGTGCTCAGGGCTGTGCTCCCCAGCTGTGCCCACGGGCTGTGCTCATGGTCTGTGCTCTCAGGCTGTACCCAAGGCTGTGATCTGTGCTCTCAGGCTGTACCCAAGGCTGTGATCTATGCTCATGGCTGTGCTCCCCAGCTGTACCCACGGGCTGTGCTCACGGGCTGTCCCCAAGCACAGACAGCCGCACGTCGCTGGCTCACCGCCCACACTACCACAGCACCGATAAGGTGCCGAAAACACTGTCAGGCCTTTCAGATAAGAAAGGTTCAGAGTAAGGGGGAGCACCAGCTCGAGAGCACCGACACTTGTCAGGGTTGTAGCGAGGATGATAAGCTGGGTGCGGGAGGCTGGAGGGGGAGTGTGGGCACCATCTGCCCAAAGCCAAAGCAAGAGAGGCTGAAAGTCATCCTGCACACAGGCAGCTGAAACTGCACCCTTCCCTGGTGCTCAGTGCCTGTGCCTATGCCCCTACCACATTAACACCTCCTGGCCACACACTAACTCAGTTTCGTTGCACTCTTGCAGCTGCCATGGTCATTCCTAAATATTTCCACTTCTTTCTACAGGGGAGGGTCAGAAGCAGAACAGCAGCATGAAGTTACTGTACAATCACTCAGTCACTCCTTGTCACCAAGATACCACATTATCAGCCCCAGTGAAACCCGCATTATTTGCTTTCACAAGAAAAATATTTCATATCTAGAAGACATAATAAATGATACACTTGTGAGAGTAAGTTACACCAAGTGGCTCCTACCTCCAGCCTGTCTGTCCTCATCAGCTTCTGGGCAGCAGCGGCGGCGGCGGCAGGAACGGGGACACCGGGATTCCCTGTCACCAGCATCGGGGCCGTGGGCAGGATCTCTGCAGGGACCAGGCCAGGGGACACGGGCCCCAGGTAGGGGTTGAAGGTGGCTGACGCGTTGGTGGCTAAGCTTGGTGCCACGGAAAACATTGGCTGCAGGCAGAGACAAGGAGGCAGACACTCAATACTGGCTCTCCCGTGCTGTCACCATAATTTTTTGGCCATCCCCTTGAGCAGAAAAACGGGAAAGAAGCGTTTGTTGTGTTTGTGGGACACGGGGAACACCTGTGCAGACATCACACGAGAGTGAGACCATGGAGACAGAAAAGAGTCAGGTGCCCTTGTGGGCTGTGCTATGGTGTGAAGATAATTGGGTGTAGAGCCCAAATAATGCTGTGAAACCCAACACAGAGCTGCTACACTGCAGCAGGGATTAAATAACCCTCCTGCCCTCGAACACACAGTGTAACTGCCAAATTAAATTCAGCCAGGACTGTTTATCTTTCATTATCTAAATAAAGCAGTTACTCAAGGCATTTAGGTTTTAATTCCAAACTAATTTTTAGAGGGAAAAACAACTACGGAGTCAACACAACTCCTTCTCTGTTTCGTATCAATTTAAGGCAGACAGCACAGAATGTTGCATGTTTTTGTATTCCTGAGGAAATGACTGAACTGCTTGGAAGCAAGGGACATTGGAAGCACTGGACAAAAACATGAAGGGATTATTAGAGAAAATAGACTGAGAGTTGTGTAAATGGTGATAACTTCTGTAACATTTCTGGATTTTCACCCATGTGAATGAAAAACAAACATGCAGATTTTACAGGAAATGAAATATCACTCTTATAAACACTATTAATTAACTGCACTTTTCATTACTGCGTTATCAGCTAGGTAATAATGAACATTAAAAATAGAACTATGAACCAGTTTGCTCGTGTGTAACTTAAGAGATATCAATGTTTGATTTCAGCCCAATACACTCACTGTACAGTAAATAAAAGACTACCCCATTTATTTTCTTTTGAGCTCATTTTATACCAACATAAATATCCCGCAGCCTTTCAATCACTGCAGAGTAACAGCACATGTTATCAAAGCCACTTCACACTACTCTGAAGCTCACAGGTACACTGTGATGTAAGGCAGGATATGCACACCTCCCCTGCTGATGTACCAGTACCACAGCCCTGGTCTGGCTGAGTCCAACTCCCCCTAAACCAAAGCCTAATTCCAGCAAGCAATTCCCTGGGAAGGTTCCCCTGAGCGAAGGGAAAATCCAGTGGGCATCTTCTCAAAGCCAAGAGTTTCCTAGAGCACAAGAAACTGCAAAGAAAATGAAAATCCTACACAAATCACTCACATTTAAGCTGCAAAAAATGAATTCCATTAACGAAAGATTAACCAAATGAATTAATAGTATCACTTCAGGCAAGGTGGAACGAGGCAGCACAGACACACCGAGCAGCATTTCACTGCAGCTGATTTCTCCACCCGTTCCTGACCTTTGTGGGATCTCCCGGGTGTGCCAGCCTGTGCTGGCTGTCCTCAGCCCCAGGTCCCCCTCCTCCCTGGTGGAAGCCCAGACACGTACCACGGGCTGCAGAGGGGCTCCGGGCATCATGGCGTTGGCGAGCTGCATCTGCTGGGCCAGCATGGCCATGTTCTTCTGCTGGATCAGGTTATTGCGGCCATTGATCTCCAGCTGCGTTTTTAAGTGTGGTGGTGGGTGAAGATATTTGCAGTTTTCCCTTGAGCATCGGCCCTGAAGAGAATTGACACAGTTGGATTAGAAGCTGTGGGTGCATCTTTGTTCCTTATGTCAAAGCAAACGCAGCCCAGGCCGTGGCTGAGGGGAAGGGGCTGTCACTCACTGCCCAGAGCCCCTTCACAGCTCCTTTATCTGCTGCTTCCTCTGCTTTGCACAGCCATGCATTTCTGCAGCACAACTCTAAAACGTGCTGCTTCTTTTTAAAACTGCTGAAGGTGAGCAAACAGGAATTGTCCCCTCCTCTGTGGGGACACACTCCTGCTCCATGAGAGACACCAGCACCACCCTGCGCTTCACCAGACCTGGGATGCAGCATCTTGGAGGGAAACCTCCTCCATGGCATGAGATTTTGTTGTGATTGCCAAACCAAACAGGAAAACTAGAACTGCCTTGTTTCTAAACGTTTCATGAAATTCAGATGTTGTAAACAACAAATTTCATGCACCAGTTTAACCAGGATGAAAGGATGTTCAGCAATGTGACAACCATTGATACCCAGAAACACAGAACAACCCTGTGCACGATGCACACCCAGACCCCACTGAACCTCCCCTCTTCTCAGAGCGCAGGAGTGCTGATGCCACATGCCAGGAGCCTTCAGAAAATGCAAGTTCATTAATACAGAAGCTTTACAAACTAATTGTTCTTTCAAGTTTTTAACACTAAGCACATACTTTTACAAAAGGGATGGCAATAATAAAAATTAACACCCCTCCGATTAAATAGGACAATTGAATTCTTTTCTGAAAAAAAAAAACAAAGCAAACAGATTACTTAAATTACATTTTTTTTCCTTTACTCATTCATCTTTGAAATAAATCCAAACAAGAACAATGACAAGGCAAAAGACAGACTTAATTTGAGTAAGAAACCGTTTTTATCAGGGAAAAAATTGATTCAATACAGTTTGACCTTATACTGCAATTTTGCTCAGAAAGTTAAAATTTATCCTTGTTAAACGATCTGCCGGAAATCTAATTTATAGGACGATTTTTGTGTGCCCTAAAGGCCGGGATAACCGGTTTGCTGCTGCCCCTCTCCCAATCCGTCTCTCCTGCTGGCACTGCAACCTTCTCAAAACTGATTTTCATAGTTATTCAGCTGACATCTGAGTGATCCCTGCATAGGGAGACGCCAAGTTTTGTGCATGTCTTCAGGCACCTCAGTTATGGAGAGCACTCAGAGAGGTGTGGAGACAATGACTGCACGGGTGTCGCTGGACCAGAAGGTCCACATGCCCTGACCACGTGCACTGACACCCAGAAACCCCCCTGTGGGCAGCAGGGGAGGGGGGACGTCGGTCTCGTTTGTGGCAAGAGCTGGGGGGCTCCCCAAGCCCTTGGATGGGGGCCCTTTGCTGTTCCCTGACAGGACCCGTGACGGGGCTCCTGTGGGTGCTCGAGGGGCTGTGGGCTGGGACTGAGGGGGCTGTGGCTGGGACTGGGGGGGCTGTGGGCTGGGACTGAGGGGGCTGTGAGCTGGGACTGAGGGGGCTGTGGGCTGGGACTGGGGGGGCTGTGAGCTGGGACTGGGGGGGCTGTGGGCTGGGACTGGGGGGGCTGTGGCTGGGATTGAGGGGGCTGTGAGCTGGGACTGAGGGGGCTGTGGCTGGGATTGAGGGGGCTGCGAGCTGGGACTGGGGGGGCTGTGAGCTGGGACTGGGGGGGCTGTGGCTGGGACTGGGGGGGCTGTGGGCTGGGACTGGGGGGGCTGTGGCTGGGACTGGGGGGGCTGTGGGCTGGGACTGAGGGGGCTGTGGGCTGGGACTGAGGGGGCTGTGGCTGGGACTGGGGGGGCTGTGAGCTGGGACTGAGGGGGCTGTGGGCTGGGACTGAGGGGGCTGTGAGCTGGGACTGGGGGGGCTGTGGGCTGGGACTGGGGGGGCTGTGGGCTGGGACTGGGGGGGCTGTGGGCTGGGACTGGGGGGGCTGTGGGCTGGGACTGAGGGGGCTGTGAGCTGGGACTGGGGGGGCTGTGGGCTGGGACTGGGGGGGCTGTGGCTGGGACTGGGGGGGCTGTGGGCTGGGACTGAGGGGGCTGTGGTTGGGACTGGGGGGGCTGTGGGCTGGGACTGAGGGGGCTGTGGGCTGGGACTGAGGGGGCTGTGGGCTGGGACTGGGGGGGCTGTGGGCTGGGACTGAGGGGGCTGTGGGCTGGGACTGGGGGGGCTGTGGGCTGGGACTGGGGGGGCTGTGGCTGGGACTGGGGGGGCTGTGGGCTGGGACTGGGGGGGCTGTGGGCTGGGACTGAGGGGGCTGTGGGCTGGGACTGGGGGGGCTGTGGGCTGGGACTGAGGGGGCTGTGGGCTGGGACTGGGGGGGCTGTGGGCTGGGACTGGGGGGGCTGTGGCTGGGACTGGGGGGGCTGTGGGCTGGGACTGAGGGGGCTGTGAGCTGGGACTGGGGGGGCTGTGGCTGGGACTGAGGGGGCTGTGGCTGGGACTGGGGGGGCTGTGGCTGGGACTGGGGGGGCTGTGGGCTGGGACTGGGGGGGCTGTGGCTGGGACTGGGGGGGCTGTGGGCTGGGACTGAGGGGGCTGTGAGCTGGGACTGGGGGGGCTGTGGCTGGGACTGAGGGGGCTGTGGGCTGGGACTGGGGCTGCCCTCAGCAGAGGTGACACTGAGAGTACCACTGAAATCACTCGCAAGAAAATCTCCCTAATAACATCCCCAAGTGCTGGAAAGCAATCAAGACAGGGGCCAGAGAATGCCAAAAAGCCAACAACCGTACTGCAGATAAGACAGGGGAAAAAACACGTGCTGCCTGAGGAAATATTGTTCCAGGGGAAAGGAGCTTCCTACAGCAAACAAGGCTTTGGATACTCCAGTAACAAACAGTGACAATGCAGTACCAGCAGTGGTGGCCACAGGGATCAGTGCTCACACAGTGAGGGTTTTAGTCCCTGTGCTGTTAACTGAAGCAGTGCTCTGTATGTGTGTAAATACACCTGTACACGCCTGGAAATGCACATCTGCTGGTGGCTGCCCCATCCCTGTCTGAAGGGACCAAAGCTGGCACCTGATACCCTGGGGCAGTGGCCAGACCTGCCCAAGGGCCAGCACAATGCCTGGGACATCTCTCAGCTGTCACCCAGCAGCCCTCACTCAGGGAAGGCAGCTCTCAGCTCCAGGGGTACTTCGGGGCAAAATGACCCCGAGTTCTCTCCTTTAACTGCTAAACTAACTCATTTCAGAACCTCCAGGCCCCCCAGAGCACTTCACCACTAAATTTAAGAATTTAAGTCAATTCTTCTCTCAACACCAACCCTGTGTTAGGTGTCGCTACTCCTCAGTAACACGGGGCAGACTGACACATTTAACAGCTCCCTGAAAATGAGATCTGACGCGAGCACAGTGTAAAAATCGGAGCTAATTACTGCTAAACGAGTAACATGGAACTACAACATGTGTTGCTGGAATCAGAGAGGAGCAGTTAATAAACCTGATTCTGAAATGCAGATTAAACTCAGTGTCCTCATTTCAGTGCTGGGGTTTAGGCTGCCCCACAGCTCTCTGGATGGGATCCAAAGCCTGGCAGTACATGTTGTACATCCCGACCACTTAATGTACTTCATACACTCAAATGTTTTAAAAGCCATAAAAAACCATTCCCAAGATCTATGCAATGTCCTCTGGCTCCTGGGAAACAAGGAGCCCCGCTGATGGGCTGCTTCCCCATCGAGGCCAGCATTTCTATCCACTTAGGAGCTGGTTCTCAAGGAAAGCAATTTACTCTGAGTTAAAAACTACAAGAATATACCACATCCCCAGGTAAACTGCTTGTGCTTTGTTATCACCAGCTACTATCAAAACATTTACATCCTCCTTGTTTGCGTGTGACTTTGGTGCTCAGGGCACCTTTAACCTTCAATCTTTTAAAATTTGCGTATCTTAGCAAATTTCCCAAAAGAAATGCAGACATGTCTGTCTGGGAACAGGGTTTGTTGTTTGACTTTCATTCCACGGACCTTTACAAATGGTCCACAGAGCGCCCAGGAGCTGCAGGCTGCAGAGCAGTGTGACAGATCTCCCCAGAACAGGCAAGCAGTTCCTAATTACCTTGTTACTGGATCCCAGTAACTGCAGTCAACAGAGTTCAGGGCAGATTTTCATCTCTCTGAACCTCTGCTGAACCCTCTTTCAGTCATCACAAAAGGAATACCATGAGTACATGCAGAGGCGGCAGTTCCACGCTGCAGCGTCCCGATGGGCAGCACCACAACACCGGGGGGTTTTACCACAATCCTGCCGGGCTAAAACTGTCTACCAGTGCTCCTGAGGCTGCCCAGCACACTCCTCAGCAGAGGCCCCGCAGGTCTCTGTCCCTCAAGACGAGCAGGGCGAGGGGCAGAGGGCCAGCTCGGCGTTCCCAGCCGCTCTCACATGATGTTTTCCTCCGGCTCTGCGATGAGCAGCGGCCGGCAGCGCGCCCGGCCCAGCCCAGTGCCAGCCCCTCCGACAGCCAGACAGCACCGGGGCTGCAGCAGCTGCTGCACTTGGAATTCCTGCTGTAACAGGGGGCAAGCACACCTTTGCTTCTGCTCTCCTTGCAGCAGCAGGATATTCTCATATATAAGTATTCTCATCTCATTATGCCCCTCCATTTTTTCTTGGTGTTAAATACATGAATTTATTTCCTCCGCTGTACAGTTCACTTTCACTGCCAAAAATGAAGAGCCATCCACTCGGGCTGTGGGACTGGGATGTGCCTGACCTTGGTGTGTTCAGCCTCCTGTGACACCTCCTCGAGTGCAGTGCAGGGCTCAGCACGGTCTGGTGATCAGGACTCAAGTCGGGAGGATTTTTCCCTTTGCCTTCAGGGCAGCAGGAACAAGTACGTGACCCCAGGCACCTTCCCACGGAACACAAGCATCCCCCAGCTATGCAGTGTGGTTTTATTCCCCACAAAGCATAGGCATTTCAAGTGAGTACTTTCAGAACTGTGTAAAACATGCCAAACTCAAGACAGAAAAGAAATCATTCAGTCCCACCTTGGAAAAATCACCCCCCAAATTCTGCATTCTGAAAATACAGGGTGTTTCTGCAAGATTTGGATCCTGACAAGCTTGTTGGATTGTGAGGTTACACCTGAGTGTGTCAGACGTGAGCACACCGAGCCCATTTCTGTGCACTCAATTACTGCTGTCACTGACAAACATCAGAGTGCACACAGGGCTCAGCAATCCTGCCGTCACTGCTTGAGGCCATCGTCCTGCAGCAGCATAAACCCAGGATAAACACTCAGACCCAGCAGGCCCGTGTGTGCCACTCACTGCCCGTCCCCAGACTGGCACTGACCCCATGCCAGCCGGGACAGCCTGCCCAGCTCCACACGGAGCTGCTGTGCTGCCGGCTCAGGTAACCCCACCCGGCCCCCACACACCTCTGTGGGCAGCTGTCAGAAATGCAGCTGCTCTGGGAAAGTCTCACAGCGAGCTGCGCCAGCCCGCTGGGCCTGTTTATTTATGCTATTTTTATACCACTGCGGTAGCACAAGCCGAGCTCCCGAGCACTGGCTGCACCGCTCTGCGCGTGGTTCTACACCAGCTGCTGCTCAAAGGAGAACGCTTTCCACCAGTCCACCAACACCACGCCATGAAAGCATCTCCGCAGAAGTCCAGGGGACCAGAGCTGAGAGCACAATGTGCATGCAGAGACATCACTGGAACAAAGCCTGGCTCTCCCTGAGGCCCCTGGAGTAAACCCCTGGCTCTCCCCCAGGTCCCAGTGCCAACCCCATCCCCGCAGGGAGAGCCACACATCCTGCTGGCACAGCTCAAGGAGGTGCATGGAGCTCAGAGCGGTGTGGACACCAACGGGTGCTCATCATCCGGACCATCCTGACCATTTAAATTTGCTAAATTTCTTAAATTGCTGCTCAGGATGTCCCAGAGCCAAATTAATTTTCCAATTAAAAACTGTTGCTTAGCAACAGGGCTTGAGATGCAGGAGAGTAAAGAGGGATGCCCACAATGGCACCAGGAGCTGCCTCTGCCCACAGCCAGTGTCAAACCCCACTAATTAACAGTTATTAACGACTGATGAGATTTACAGTCACTTCAAACACTTTAAGGTGTTCTGACTGGTCCCTGCCAGGGCTGAGGCCGCCCTGCCGGTGTTCCCTCAGCCAGGGGTTCCACCTGTAGCCGACACACAGCCTGAGCCACAGCCAGAGAACCATCAGCCAAGGCTCAACAGCGCAGCTGCAACACATGAAATATTTCTGATCCAAAACAAACATGCAAACACCTCCCTCTGTTAGGGAGCACGAATTCCTCCCGGCCCGGCGCGTTAGAACCCGAGCAGGAGGATGGCTGTGATGGCTGTAATGTACCATCGACTATTGCCTGTAAATGGTAAAACTATTTATCCTGATGCCCATGTGTTTTACAGGAAAACATTTAACTCCCCGTAAGCTATGGTTTCCTTTTTAAAAATAAACTGTTTGCAGGCACTTTGTGTCATGGCTGGCTTGCCAAGCACACATTCAGAGAAACTTTTTTAGTATTAAACAAAAAAGAATTACGGGACCTATTTTACTGCCTCGAAGCACGCAGCCTGCAGTCCCTAAGCCAGACAGTGGCCCAGAGGCAGGGCAGCAATTGCTGAGGCCCCACACAAGGTCAAGGCACAGCCTGTTTGGAGACCCAGCCCAACACCCACCGGAGGACGGGTCACTGCACCCCAGCTCTGCCACTGCCCTGGTGCACAGCCAGCCACCCTGCTGCTGTGGGACTGTGGGTGCCACTCCCACACATAACCAGCTCCTGGTTCGCGGGCAAACCCAGTGCTGGGAGCAGTGCTTGCTGATGAACCCGCTATCAGACTGCCCATCGGTGCCTGCCGGGCCCTGCAGCACCCCCAGCTCTCGGCCCAACAGCTTGCCAAGGAGGTGCTGTGGGCTTGAATACTCCCAAAAAACCTGCAGGTGCAAGGAGAAGACCTGCTGGCAGCAAACACCCTCCAGGAGAAGGAGGTGAGGGCACCTCCCCTGTGGAGCCCCCCAGGCCCCCTCCAGGCTGGGCTGTGCACAGGGACACTGACAGCAGCACACGGTGTTCGCTTTTCTAAGTGGATCTTTTCATATCAAAACACACCGACCTGACCACTTAATGACGTCTCTGCATGTGATTATTGTTCAGAAAAGCCTCAACCTCTCTAATTGATCATTTGGCTCGCACAGCTAATGGCACTCTTATGGGAGCTGTCCTATTGCCATGAAATCCAGCAGGATTTAAAAAAAGAAAGAAAAAAGCAAACAGAGCGAGCAGACTGCCAGCCTGAAACCAGAAGGAAAGACAGCAGCACAGCAGCAAAACCCTTCCCACTGCTCCTGCAGTCCGTGGGTCCCTCCTCCTCCAAGGAAGCACAGAATAATCCACAGCACCAGCCCAGGGGGACAGCGATGTGGATGGGGATATGGAAGGGGACATTCACATTCACATTCACAGCAGTGTCACCAAGGGCCTGTCCAGCACAGGCCACTCGGTGACCCAGGGTAAGGTGCCTGCTGGGACTCCCCCAAGCCACCTGAATCTTCATTTTTTAACAGCCATTGGCAAATGCATCAGGAGCTTATGGAAATATAAATATTTCTTCATGTCCATCCCAATTTATATACATTTCAATTCATATTTATGAAAATGTACAAGTTATAATAAACATTTAATACTATTTGGGATTGATCTCGGTATTATTACAAAAATTTGTATATCCACATCTGTATACACACATGGTATGAATCAATCCATTACTAGTTAAACTGACAATCCCAGGACACACAAACTCAGCAGACTGCATTAGATCAACACTAGACTTCCTCCCAGGTAACATCCCCACTTGCCTTCAGCCAGTCCAGGAGGAGGGAATGATGTTTTTCCAGGCCGGTACAGGAAAAGCAGACCCCACAAAGGGGTATGTACCCCTGGGGGGCAGCATGTGGCTCACACTGGCATTAGGAACCACGAGCCCTTTCCAGGGAGAACTTCAGCTGCTCCCTGAACTCCCAGTGCCACGAAATCCTTTTAGAGCAATCTCTGGTAATCCGCATGATCCTTACTCAAGCGTGCAGCAACCCCCGTGTTAAGAGCAGAATGAATGACTTTGTGCCAGGATAAAGCAGAACACACGGGAGGTTTGCTCTGCTGGTGGGTCAGTGCTGAGCAGGAGCAGCTGGAGCAGCGTGGAGCCCAGTGGGTACTGGGATCACAGTGACCCACACAGCTGCTCACCACCCCAATCCCTGCCAGGGGCTCCATCTGAACCAGCCCCTCTGCCTCTCGCCACCGCTCTCAGGCTCTCCGCAGTTCCTCGGGAATGACTGGAATCAGCAGTGAGCCGAAGGTCCATCGGGTCCCACTGCAACTGTTTAATGGGTGAGCTGAAGCATAATAAATATTTAATAATATTTTCAGGCCTATAATTTGTTTTAGTGTATTTGGTGGCATGAGAGAAAATGGGCGCGTTGTCTAATGCTGCATCCGTTTGAGCAAGGGGCACGTTTGGATCTCGGCAGATGTCTGATCCACCTCCACCCCAGTGAACACCTTGGCTGCAGAGGGCTGAGGCCCCAGGTGAGGTGAGGACAGGGACTGCAATGTGAGACGTCAGCAGGCGGGCGCTGCCAGCGCCGGCAGCCGCGGTTCTGGCTGAGGGCAGTGCTGAATAACACAAAAATCAACGTCACGTCGATAAACTGCTCTCTGTGTCCAACAGCACGCCCACAGCCTCCTCCAGCAGGCTGAAGGTCAATGCCTGTCAGTATTTATGTCTGGATTTTTATGGGAGAGAGGCTGCTCTGAAAGCATTACTGAGAACTGCAGCCCCACACACCAGACACTGGAAATCACTGCTAGAATCGTATCCTGAAAAACCAACATATCCACATGTTTGGGGGTTTATTGACAGGGTTTACTTAAGAATTCCACCTTTCCCAATTTTCTTGCTATCCTTTTTGTTGTATTTTCCCCTCGCTTTTAGCAAATACAGCATCCTGATATGCTGTTTTAAATACAACTACAATACCTTTGTCAGGCATATTGACTGAAACTATTCCTAAATTTGGCTAAAAGTTACCTAACACCATTAGTGTGCAAAATAATTGTCAGAATATTATCTTATTCAAGTGAAGTTAAATGATAAATTCTGACTGAAATATGGAAAGGTTATTTAACTCTATTTCAAAATAGGATTTCAGTTTACAGCTGAGCACAGGTGAAACAAAGCGTTCTGAGGGGGAAAGGACAGAACAGGAAATTTCATGGAATCACGGAATTACAGACTTGTTTGAGTTGGAAGGGACCTTAAAGATCACTCAGTTCCACCCCCTGCCATGGGCAGGGCCACCTTCCACTAGCCCAGGTTGTTCCAAGCCCCATCCAACCTGGGCTGGGACACTTCCAGGGATGGGGCAGCCACAGCTCTGACCCACCAGTGCACAGGTACAGAAGGGGGTAGTGGCACTGTGGGAAGCAATGGTTGTTTTTACCTGGAAAAGCGAATAGCTGCTTTCTCAGCACTAAAAACTTTACCCAAGAATTCACAAAGGATCACAGGTTTGAATTAGCAGCGTGAGAAAAGGTCTTGACTCTCTTTCAGCGATGCCACACTGAAATCTCTGCCGAGCCACGTGCCCTGCTGCCCTGTGTGTTTCTGGAAGAGCTGGCTGGCATCTGACAAAATAAACCTGGCGCCTTTGGCTTGGTGGAAAACCCACAGCCTGCAGGGCACGGCCATCCGTGAATCCCTGAAAGGAGTGCGGAGAACTGACCTGATTTTCAGGAATGCAAACAGCTCCTGGTCCCTGACCCCACACGTGCAAGAGACATTTTACACCACCACAAGCTGCCTTAGATGGAAACATACTGCTTCAATCCCATCCAAACCTTTCCACCTAATTGCTGCACCCCCTGGCACTGCCACAGTAACCCAGAGCAGTGGCTGTGGAGGGGACAGGGACAGCTGTCAGGGCTCTGGGACAGAGACCTTGGGCATCAGACAACCAACAGCCTTTCACAGCAGCCAGGAGAACCCTGTGGGTGCCACAAAAAAAAAAAAAAAAAAAAAAAAAAAAAAAAAAAAAAAAGAGTTCAGGAAATCCTTAACAACTTCTAAGAAAAAATTCCACCTGTTTTCCACAAGAGGGAACTCTGTGAAGCCAATGGCTTCTGCTTCTGACAGGACAGTGATTTCCTACAAAACACACCTTCAAAATCAATGCTCAGCCCCTCTGCAGGCAGGGCAGCCCCCCCAGACCGGCAGGCAGGGACTGCCAGAGCCCACAGAGAGGCACCTGCAGTGGCAGGTCCACACAAAGCGGTATTTAATGCAACATTCCTAATGGGAGCAAGAATCCCGAGGGAGCAGCTGGCCCGCACACCCCACTGGAGCATGGCAGTGCCACTGTGAGATGACTTTGTGGCTGCAGGGCCAGGACCTGCTGTGAGCGCTCCTGCGCTAATGAAGCAGTAATTAGTGAGCACCGTGCACCATCCCAGGGCAGTGCCAGTTGCCCCAGGGTCAGCAGAAGACCCAGGCCACACACGTCACCCCTCCCGGGCTGGGAGCACACAACAACAACCCTTCCACAGCCTGACACTACAGCACGAACACGGGAGCCACGGCAACCAAGGGAGCAGCGAGACTCTGCACGACTTAATCAGCAACCCAGAGCAATTAATGAACCTGGCCACACACACCTATGAGTAAGGTCAACACTCGGGCCTCACTCCCAAAGGCACCCCCACATCAGCAACAGCCCCTGAAGCTGCTGCCCACTCCAGGGCACTGCCACATCCCCCCAAAAAGGGCACTGCCACGTGTCCCTGCCAGGTACCACCACATCCCACCCCAGGGCACCCCCAAGGCCCACACATCTACTCTTTATTTCTGTTGGCTGGCAATTAAACATTCCTGTCCTTTTGAATTTTTTCTTTTAAAGCTAATTCTGTCTGGTCTGAAGTGAAAATCAAAGAACAATCATTAAAGATAAAGGCCAGGCTGACAGAAAGCTAGCCTTGCATCTTTCCTCAAATGTGCAAGACAGAACAAACATAGCTCTTCTCCTTTTCCTCTCAACTGCATCATGATTATCGTGTAAGTAGAATCATGAGCTTTGGCTTTTTTTTCTGCACATGCAGACACATGCAAACATCCCACCTGAACTTCATATCCTACCAAAGGGGGAAATCTTTCTCCTCAAGCTAGACTGATTACTTGAAATCATATATAAGAGTAAGTTTTATGTCAAGGAATGGTAAATGCACTGCAAAAGGAAACGGGGAAAGGGTTTACTGTATGGACACAACTCTCGGGGATACCTGCAGGGTTGCTCTTCTCGCTCATCTTGCTGGCTACTGGGTGTTGAAGGAAAGGTGTTTCAAGAGCAGAGAGTACACATGAAATTTGTCAGCAAGAAAGTCCTGAGACAGGAGGGACATAAATAAGTCACATTTTTAAGAGACCTGGAGGCCAGCTCTATCTGGTGGTGGAAAGAGATGCTCATCAGAGAGGTGAGCAAAGTTTTGGAGAACCATCAAAATCAGTGCCATTCCCAAAAAAGGGGCAGGGAATAAAAGAGAAGATTTAGATAGGTAAGCCAGCACCAGCAGGGCACTGCAGAGGGAAAAAAATACAGGCTCTGGTACAAGCATTTACGGCACACCTAAAGCCTCATAGGAGAAAACCTCTACAAGTGAATAGGGAGCAAGCCCCAGAAATGAGGAGAGCTTTGTACATGGCCACTGATCACCAGCATCACACAGGGAGCCTGACAGGAATGGACAGCACATGCAAACTAAAACAATTAAAATTAAGACTTGTTACAGTGATACACTGCCATGAAAAAGTAAAACAAAAGAGAGCTGCTCTCCCTGGCAGAGCCAGCCCTGCCGTAGCCTACGGGTGATGAGTGGTTTAATTCTACAGATGAGAACCTGTTTTCCATTCTGTGTCAGTTTTCACACCCAATCTCTGCTGGTACTACTCACTGCCTACCAGCTCTGTCCCTGCTCACTTCCAGAGAATGTTTCTCCCCCAGTTTGTTGAAATGCCATGTCATTAATGGTTCCTGGGCACAAGCACCACCTGAGCGGGCAGCAGCTCTGGCAGGACCCGCCTGTGTTGCTGTGGCACCCCCAGACCAGGCACTTGGCAGGTGACACAGCAGCATTGCCCCTCCCGGGCCACTGACACCTCCCACACCCCACCAGCCCCATCCCACCTTCCCACAGCAGGGGAAGCACCTCAGGCTGTTCTAAATGCTCAGGATGTCTGAGTAAGTCATGGCAGTGCAAGGCAAGGCCCTGAGTCAGCTCTGCATGGCCACCCCTAATACACAAAAATAACTTGTTTATTCCTCCTGAGGTGTTATTTTTACACTGGCAGTGCCGTTTAGCCGTGGCCATTTGCTGCCACTGGTCCCAGTAAGGCACGTGGTGAGGGCTGGGTGCATGAGCCCTGCGAGGCGCCGGATTGGGGACGTCCCTGTCCTGCCTGGCTGTCCCATCTCGGTGCACAGGGCTCAGTGTGGGGCTGGGAGAGGTTCCTGGACCCTGGGGGTGCACAAGAAACACCCTCAGCCACTGCCCACCCTGCCAGCTATGCCCAGCACCTGAGGAGAGCCATCCTACACCTCCCCACGGCATCAGCCAGCACCTCCAGGCTCCCCACGGATTTCCAGAGGGAAAACCTCCTCCTGAGCCGCCCCTTTGATTTCTAATCATCTGGAGGAAAGCCCTGCTAAATCAAAGCGTGGCTCCATGTGCGTGAGCAGCATCTGTCAGCTCGGGACAGCTGAGGGCAATGCCATGATGCCACCCTGGCTGCACCCACAGCACTGCTCACACCAGGAACCCAGGGGCAGCTCTTCCTCCACAGACCCAACCAGGGCCACAGTGCACTCCTGAAGGATCCAGTTAACACTCTCCCGGGGCTCACTACTCTTTATCCACCTGGCTTTGGTGGATGTAAGTCCAACTAAGCGAATGCAAACATCCCTAAGGGCCGGGAATACCGAAGTGTGGCTGGTGAGAGGTAAGTGGGAACATGATGGAGCAGGACAGAGGCAGAGGAAGCTGCTGGCAAGTAAATATTGCTCAACAGGACAGCAGGATTGGGGAAAAACTGACAGAGTGGAATAACAGGAAGTTTAGTCACTTCTGGACAAAAAAAGCGAAGCGTGTGAGTGGGGCGGAGGGAGCGGAGCGGCCAGAGCGCTGGGATGGGAGGGCAGGGCAGGCACGGGACATGCTGCCATGGGCACTGCACCCACCAGAGGAGGAGGAGGCTGGCCTGCCTGGGTGCCCCACTGCAGCAAACCCTTCACAAATACAGCAGGACCCTGCAGAGGCTCCTCCACCTCCTGACTCGAGCTGATGACCCAGTTAACCCACATCTCCAGCTCCTCCTCCGCCTTCCTCAGCACGGAGAGCACCCTAACTGCTCAGCCTGGGTGAAGAAAACACCAGGGGAGGCAAGGAGAGCTGAAATACAGCAGTCAGAATTTCAGGATGCAGCTAATTTTGAACCATCAGCATTACTATCCAAAGCCACTGCAGGAGGTGGCAGTGGCTGTGTGGAAGTGTGTGAACCATGGCTGAGGACAGGCCCCCGGCAGGCACACCATGGGCCATCCCACCACGGCAACACCCTGGAGAGAGTACTGTTAGTGCATTGCTGGGTGTTAGTAAAGGCACTAAAAAATGCAAACCCAAGATTTTACTACATCATTCAGAGAGGAATACGTAGCGAGAAAAAAGACTAATTTAAAATAATTAGAGGCTAGATAAAGAAACTCACCAAACCATGGCAAACTGACGACAAGCTTGATTAATAAAGTTGTTTACTGCTTAGGCAAATGAGGGAAGAAAAGGATATAAATAGCAAAGGGTTCAGCAGCAGAGACATAACAAAACTTTAACAAGGTTATGACTGAAAAATTCCTACGATGAGAGTCTGTCTATAAGCAATTTAGATTTCAGTGACAAAAAGAGATACCAAAAAAATTGATGTATTTGATACCGGGAGGCAAAGGGAGAGTTAAAAGTCCTTAACAAAGAACAAATTGAAGCGAGTGTAGAAAAGGGAAAGTGTGGTGAGCAAACAAAGGCTGACACATCAGGTTTGCTTTACCTTGCAAGTGTGTGCTGAGGCACAGTAAAAGCTTCCTAACCAAATAAACACCCTTCCCGTCCCTGCAGGAACCACAACAGCAGCAAACCTGGGACTGGGGTACGGCTGGAGGCCCCACTGGGGCAGCACGGGGGCCTCACAGCAGCACCATGAACTCTGGGACACACTCACCACATCTCCTTAAAAAACTCCCACCCAGAACAACCCCAGCCCTGAGGTACAGCTCAGGAACAATTTCCTGCACTAAGTGCTTTCCAGGCCTCCTAACACTGATATTGCAGATCAATGTTTTACAACGAAAAGCTGCCTGGCAGCTGTGTTGCACTCATTTAAGTGTCTCTAACAGGCAGTGCTGCTCTAATCACACACTCTGCACCTCCGCTACCTTCTACCCCAGAGGTTTGGCCTCACTCACTTTCCACATGAAACAAAACGACAATAAAAGGACAGAACAAAAGATCCACTGTAAGGCAGTGTGCAAATAAAGACAGTATCTATCTGCACCAGCACAGTGCAAATATAATTAAGGCTACGACAAAACATCACTTGCTCTCAGGAGCTCTCTATCCCCTCTCTGCTAAAGCCTCTGTAGAGGCTTTATTTTTAAAAATGCATCTCTTTGTTAAGCAAATACACAGAGAGCAGAGACAGTAGGAACAAGGAGCTGGTGAGAGCCCCTGTGTGCTCAGAAACGTGGCCACAGGGTGAATATTCCGTGTCAAAGCCTTGAAAAGCTCAACTCTCTCCGTCACATACTGAGGAAAAAAAACCTCAGAAAAGCTTATGGAATGACATTAGAGGAGCAGAAAGAACACATAAACAGCAGAAGCTGGTTTTCAGTGTCTGTAAGCCCTCGCAGAGCACCTGGGCTCTGCAGGAACACAGAGGTGCAGATCCATCAGCCACGAACAGAGCAGGTCAGTGCACACGGACTAGTGGGAAACACCGGTGGCAGGATTTATTTTTCTGAAGTTAAATAATCACAAAACATGCCAGAACGCTGCTCTGCGGTCAGAATTCCCTCTGATTGTTTATTTTCACATGGGCACTGACAGCTGCAGTGTCCTGAACCGAGGCTGAGCTGTGCAGCAGCAGCGTTCTGCTCCTCCACGAGGAGGTATGAAAGCCCAAACCCAATGGTGAAAAGGAAAGGGGGGTAATAGCTGTTTTACAGAAGCAATCTTTCTGTAGGAAGCAGCATTTTCAGGAAGAATTTCTTCCCAGGAAGAGTGGCCAGGCACTGGGAGGGTGGAGTTCCCATCCCTGGGGGTGTCCAAGGAATGAGTGGATGCAGCACTCAGTGCTCTGGTCTGGTCAGTCACAGGTTAAACTCTGTGGTCTTGGGCATCTTGTCCAACCTTAATGATTCTCTGCTTTCTGTTACTGGCAGTTTAAGTCTGTTGTAAGACATTTCAGCTGTGCCACTACCCTTCTCCCCTTCCCATCCCCGCCGAGGCGAGGGAAATGCCACCTCTGCAGATATTATCTGAGTGTGTGAGCTCAAACACACGCCCGTGACCTGAAGACTCAAACGCTCTCACTTGAAGTGTTCAGCCACATAGCTGGTGGGAAATGAAAAACTTTCCATGTGTGGGAGCCAACCGGGCTGATGAAACAAACAGGAACATTCAGAGGGAGGACTGGTGTATCATGATCTCACTGCAGAAGCACTTTTTCCCCAGGTTCAGCATGTGTGAGGCACAATCAAAGCCCCAGAGATGAGAGCATTGGCCTCGGGGCTGGGCTGCAAGGCTGCCTTACAGGTACTTGCTCTTCAAAAACCCAAATTCTCTTTTCATATACTTCACACAGAAACCACTATTAAATTCCCCTCTTTTCCCTTTTTTTTTTTTTAATGTGAGACCAGACTGGCCCTAAACATAGTAAAACAGGAAAGTAGTACAATTGCAATTGAGAACTTTTCTACTCCACAACCTCCCTACAAAGAAATAAGTTCAAGGTGAGAGCTTTGCTCACCACTATGGCTGAGCCCTCAGAGCCCCAGCAAGGTGTTTCAGGGCAGCTGGAGATGTTCCCAACAGCCGACACCACAGCCACTGGGAATCCCTGCCTTCCACAACCGGGAATCCCTGCCTTCCCCAGCCCCATCACCACTGGGAATCCCTGCCTTCCGAGGTTCCCAGGGCTCAGACAGCTTTTACACAACATTAAGGAGCAGAAGCTGAACCGAGTAATTTGTCAGGTGATCAAAACAGAATTTGAGCAGTCACTCAATAACAATTATTTGTCATTTAAACAGAACAGAGAGAAAAGAATGTAACAACTACGGGTGGTGCTGAACAACTGACCCACGGCTGTACTCCAGACACCAAGGGGAGCCCCCCAGCCAAACACAGCTTAATCAGAACATTCCCACAGAGGAAAGTCAGACTGAGAAGGGATGTTCCAGCTCCTGCTGGAATCAGTGGCAGATAAAGTGTGAAACCCAGAAAGTCATTCTGACATCATTTACATAAGTTACATCATAAAGTTTAACACACATTTGAGTTGACTTGTTGCTTATTTAACAACTGCATGCAGAAAAGTTAATTTCTCACCAACATTCACACATTTTCTATACCTCTAGGTGATCTTTCCCAAAGAGTTCAGTGAGCTTCCTTGCAAACCTGTCTCCTCTCAGCACCAACACTGCCCCATGTATTCCAGCCCTTGCCAGGTGAGAGCAGCAGTTTTACTTATATTGCTACAAAAAACTGAGTTGACTTCGAGGTCTGGAGACTCCTTTAACTCCTGCTCTCAAAAGTTTATGACCATTTCCCAAAAAGCCAGTTTTAACCAACAATGCATGGTGTTACTATTTTAAAAATCCCTCACTTCCTCCTGTTCAGTTCCAGCCACAGGAGGAGCCCGAACTGCCCAGTCCTGGCTGCAGTGAGCTCACACTTGACTGCAGCTCTAGTTTGCCAGCTGCCACCCCACAAACAGTCACTTCTGTGCAACAAATGCCTGGCCTGCTGAGGGGCTCCCCGGACCAACCAACACCACCACAAACCCCCCAGGCATCACCAGGAAATATTTAAATCACAAATGGAGTTTTTTTCTATGAAAAAATTCCCTGTTCTTCACTGTCAACAAAAACTTTGCATTGTAAGGTACTTAACTAGGAATTAAAGCTGCCATATACACCCATCCATCACCTGCATGCCTTGTGCCAGGGAAGCATCTCACTGTGCTCCACAGACAGGAGGTGCAGCTGCAGTGTCCAGGCAACAACCAGAGTAAATACCAAGGCAAAGGGATACAAAGAACTGACTCTTCTGCTTCCTCTGAGGTGTGTCTGGTGGGTGTGAACTCCTTAACCCTTCAGTGTGCCCAGCCAGGGGCTCTCCCAGCTCACCTGCACTTGTATTTGGTTGCAGTCCCTGCAGACCCCCCAGCTATCCCCTGACTCAGCTCACGGCAGGGAAGATTTTACCAGTGCACAGACAAGCAAGGGGTTGTCGATGCAGATGATCTTCTGAACACGCCCCACCACCAGAAAGCTGAATTCCAGGCACAATTTCCCATCTACAGCTGGCTCTAGACCCTGATTCCACTGTAAGAAATGGGAAGGGCCAGCAGAGCCAGCAGCCCATCCCGCTCCAGCTCTCCCTGTCTCCTGTGGCACAACATGCTCCGAGCTGCTGCACACTGACAGCCAAATTCTGCTCAAAGACACCGACCAGCTGTACACTTCTCTTCCTCCCAGCATTTGCTTCAGCAACGTCAGTGTATGAGGAGCCCAAGGCCCCAGAAAACATTTCATTCTATCTGTTCTTTTCCAAAGGCTTCAGTTAAATGTGCACACCCTTGTTCCTGTATAACACAACAAACGAAGAAAAACGGTGTTCCTGACACTGCTGTGCTGGCTCCTGCACACCTAAAAACCTGCCAGGCTCCTGAGGAATGAAAACCTCTCCCTGGGCTAGCCAGGGCTGGAAGGATGCTCTCATATAAAAAATGTGCAACCTCGCCCAGTATCAAAGACCAGCACTGACACTGCACAGGGCTTTAGACTGAATCCTGTCAGGATAAAGAAATTGCCTTCTGGCATTATCAGTCTGTGCTCCCAGAGTGTGACCACTGTTACACACTCACCTGGGACTCTGCCTGCTCGCTTGCATGCTTCCACACATAGCTATTCCACAGGCTCCTCTCCAGCACACAGAAAGCAATCTTACCCCTGGAGATGTTTATGATCAGCCTGTGTTTCTGCTTTCAACACTGAGAATGTTTTTGAAACACCTACAGAAAGGACAGGGAAAGGGAAAACAACACTGGAAAAGCTGGATATTGAAGGAGCATTAACACTGCCAGGGGCTCAAATGCCACAGGGCTCCTGATGTTCCCGAATTTCAGCAGGTGGGTACTTCCCTTGGACAGCCCCTCCATCCATGGCCAGGAGACAGGGACAACTTAATAAGAGCAGAAAACAATAAGCTTTACTCCTGTGAAGTCGTGGTTACCAACTACACCTGCAGCTACCTGGGGTTTGCTGGCTGCTCCTGGGCTGTGGGGTTTTTCAGCCTGTCCCCAGACAAATGGCCCTGCTCCCCAGAGACACCAGTGACCCCATGACCTGCCCCAGCACATGGACACGTGCTCTGCCATGCAGCCAGCACAGCAGTACGAGCAGTGTGCACATACATGAGGGACAACTGCCACACTTTGCCATTCCTCTTTTTCAAATTTAAATCTCAGTCTCACAACTATTTATGTCTCTATTTAAGCCTGGAATTATCCCACGTAAATTCACTGAAATCACACCAGCAAAAAGTACCGAGCTTTGCTTGCTCCCAGAACTGCTCCTCTCTTCAAGCAGCACTGTCTCTCATTTTGCTAACTCTGTAGCATTTCGCCAAGTTAGGAACGGTCCAGAGAAATCTGGAGTTGAAGAGTGTCTTTCCAGGAACTTGACGGGACTTGAAGTGCTCTGAGATGAAACTGGATCCAAACCCACTCCCCCAGCCGGCCCCTGCCCCTCTCCTGCTCCAGCAAACACGGCAGTATCGGCACCCTCGTGTCGGAGGGGCACCAAGGCACCCACCATCCCGCTGCTGCACAGCCAGAGGACTTCTCAGGATCTCCAAGGCTTTGGGAAGTTTATGCAGTGAGTGTGGTACAACAAAAATGCAGGCTGAGGAAGCGGTTTGCCAGTGCCAGGGTGAAGTCCTCCAGCATTGCTAAGCTGGATTTATTCCTCTTCTTTAAAAAACCACTTCATCAGATGTATTTTCCTCTATTTGATCAAAACGCTGCAGTTGCTTTCAACTACCTCAACACATGTTCTGCATCAGTTAAATCCTCAGATGTTCCCTAATGAAGACGATAAGTCATAAGTATCTCAATAAACTCAAACATGAACCCTAAGACAGTTTTCTTACTTGCATAATCCTGTATTTCAGGACCTGACAATTCAGTGTTGACTTAAATCTCATTTCAACAGCAGTAATCCTCCTAGTGGCACCATGAAATGAGGAACAAGACAGAACACTGGATCAGGATAAAAGCAGCTCGTTATTTCTGATTTGAGTGCTGCTTTGAGTGCAGCCCTGGATGGAGAAACAGGCTGGACCCCCAGCTGGACCCCCAGCCCTCGCAGGAGCTCAGGCAAGGCCCACGTGGAACAAAAGGAAGCACAAGCAAACAGAGAGGATTGAGGAGGTGCCCATTACTGACCAGCCCCAAAATGATGCCAGTTCTCTCTCTTAACAGGGTTGTCTGGACCTGAGTGAATTGATAGGAGGGCTGAGGACTTGCCTTTGGCCAGTGGCCTGGAGAAGAGGCTCCTCCTCAGGCATCGGGCACGCTGTGACACAGCAGCTGCTCCCAATGGGAAGCACAGACTCCCAAGCTGCACCAGCAGTTCCTAAATGACAGCCAGTTGAGCTAACGAGGCCCTGCCGTCCCAGCGACGGAACACCAGCACATTTCCAAAGTCAAAAACCAGATGTGATCATTTGGTCTTCAGTGTAATTTGTTGCTTCCAACAAATTTCTGTGAGCCTTGGCAACAAGGCATCTGTATTTGGAAAAACAGACACTTGGGGTCATCCTGGGAAGGAGAGAGGCCTCACAGGCTGCTCCTGACCACACAGTTGAGACTTGGGGCAAATGACTGAATGTTCTAGACATGAGGTTGCCTTATTTTATGCCTTTTTACATTTCCCTTGCAAACTAGTTCAGAATTTGACTGATTCTGACTATGCCCAGCAGAGTTCCAGACTGTAACAGAAGCCCATGCTGGTTTCTATTACGCACAGCCTCTAAAAAATTAGTGCAAATGCTGCAGAGCAATGTTTTAATTTTTATTTAATTTCTTCCTGCCAAGGCAGAGCTGAAGCTGTAAAATGAGCCGTAACTCTTTTGTCCAAGGATCTGATAAGACTTCAAAACACCATTTATCTTCTCAGGGAGGAACACACGTGCTTTGGATTGTTTGGTTTGTTAATGGACTATTTGCCACTCAGCCTAACAATTGCCCCATTTTCCCTACATATTTGCCACTTTCCCTTCGCTTCCTCTTCTGGAGCTCAGCCTGTTGGCAAACATACAGGCTGGAGAGGAGAAAAATGGCAAATCAGACCTTAGGAATTTGAACATTGTTTATGTTTTCATTTTTTGCCAAGGGTTACTGCTTTACGAGCTTCCTTGGAATCAGCCATGTGTCCATCTGCCTCCCAGCCCGAGCCTCAGCTCATCCCTGTGCTAAGGATCCTGTCCCTGCCTCACCAGATCCCACACAGGTGAAATTACCCCACAGTCACCTGCTCAAGCCTTCTGGGTCTTTCCTTCTGCCTTAACTAAAGAAGAACCAGAGCCACGATCTGCCAGTCACATTACTAGTGAGATACCCTTACTGGGATTTTCTTTTCCTCATTTTGAAAGAAATAAGGTTCTTATTCTACACCCTTATGTGAGTGTCACACAAAGGGGAACAGCAAGTCAAAAAATTAATAGTTTTTGAAGCAGTGATGAAGTAGAGAGACTTAAACAATTAACAATTACATCTTGGAGGCAGAAGAAATAAGGTGCTCACCGATTTCAACAATAATTCATTTATATATTTTTAAGGCTTCTTGGTAAAAGGTGGTAGCCACATTTACAGAATTCAGGAGTTTCATTTCAAGAAATAAATACTTCTACACACCAAGACAAAATACTATCATAACAAGCACTGGATCTTAGAAACAAAGCACCACAGCTTCAAGCTCAGACATCACCAGTGAAGAGACTGGCACTCCTAGCTTCCAGAGGCAGAGAAATGTGAAAGCTCCAGACTTTTCACCTGTTGAAGGGAGAGCAGGAAAAAGCTTTTACACTTCCTTGGGACACGCAGCTTAAGCATGAAGGAGCTGCCTGAGCAGGAGCGTAACTCAAGAGACCCAAAATCGGTCTGGAAGCTGCAGAGCCCGTGGTGAATGTCTGCTCCAAAGGGAGGCGTGTGACTCGTGTTCCCCATGTCCACTGAACAGCCAGCAGGTTCTGGGCCACAACAGCTGCCACCCCAGAGAGAGCCCAGGTGGAGATGTGCTGAGCACAGCCCGGCAGCTCCAAGGCCAGGCTGAGCCCGGTGTCACACTCCCCAGCACAGGGACAGCCCTGCACTGACGGGGGTCCTCTGCATCTGCAGCCTCCCACAGCCAGATTTGCATTTGACATCTATCTCCCCATTGTTCAGACATCTTTATCTCAGCTTTCAGGAAACGCAGATGACTCATCTATCGGAACATCTGACGAGGCTAACGTAATTTCAAAATGAGCTCTACTTAAGCTTATTTTTCCAAGCAAAAAAAAAAAAAAAAAAAATTAAAAAAAATGAAGAAAATGTTTCAAAATTACACTAAAAATCAAAATTCTGTTGAAAACCGGCTTCCTGATTTAGGAACTCGAGTGCTTATTTTTGCTGTAGACAGTCTAACAGGCTTTTAGGCATCCAAATTTAGGAAAAAAATCCTACGGCATTTAAACAAGGCAGAGTCAGAGCTGGAGCTGACTCAGCCGCTCCAGCGCACAATTTGAATACACTACATAATCATTCTGGCTTTAAAATTATCCTCCTAATATCTAAGGGCCAGATTATCCCACACAAGTTCATCTTGATTTGTGCACTCCTCCAGGCCAGCCTCGCAGGTTTCATTAGCACTAATTAGGCAGCAGGACAACATCCCCTGGGGCTGTCCCAGCCCTGACCTCGTCCTGCAGCACCTCCGAGGTTACAGCCACAGGCCTGGCTGCCTCCTCCTCCTCCCCACGCTCCCAATCACACACACCACGGCTGCTTGTTCCCGCTCTCAGGGCAGAAGGAGCTGCCAGGTGTGCCCACCGCAGGTGTTTCCCCACAGGTGACAGTGTCCAGAGCCCAGTGCCACTGGCATCCAGGGCTGCATCCACTGCTCCTCACACAGAGCGGGGCAGAACCTCGGGGGTCAACACCCCCCTCCCTGCTCCAGCCCTATGCAGAGTTTGTGCATTCATTTCACAGGGAGAAATAATAAAAAAAGAAAAGGAAGTGCCTTACCCAAACCTAAAGCTCCATTTCTGGCACCTGTTTTTGCCTCCTCTGGGCAGGGCAGAGCACAGCAGCGGTGTCTGCTGTGGTGGCTGCACACCCCATGTGCTCTGTCCCCTCCAGCCCCCTCTCTGTGCCCACAGAGGACACCTGGGCCGAGGCCAGAGGTGAAGGGCACTGCCACTGCACAGGGTCCCCTCCCAGAATCTGCTGTGCCTGTTTATGTTCTAAATATAGCAGAGCACATGGGTCATCTCCAGCTCCAGAGCAGTCCCGCTCCAGGGGCCGCAGCTCTGCAGCGCTCACACCTGCCTGACGTCAGCTCTCACACAGCACTTACTCCTGAGGCACCAGGGCTTGGGAGTGACACCGTGACAGATCACAGCATCACACACTGCTTTGGGTTGGAAGGGCCCTTAAAGGCCACCTCATTCCAGCCCTCAGCCAAGATGCATTCTTAGTTTGTAAAAAATATAATTCAGTGGCTAAATGTATGTTTATATCCAAGAGATAATGCAAGAATAGCTGTTTAATTAATACTAACATTATATACACTTAATAAGAAATCAAGTACTTTAACATTAATGTCATTTTTTCAGTGTACTGCTATTTTAGTAAAGAGCAAGGATATTACATACTGAATTATTTAAAAATTAAAAATTACTTTTGAATGTCCTAATCAAAAATCTTTCTTTCTCTGTGCTAAATACTGACTGACCTTACAGGGTCCAGACGGAGCTGATGAAGCATTTCCCTAAATTGTTTTTATAGAATATCTAAAGTTTGGGATATTGCAGACAAGGTAGCACAGTGACTAGTGCTGTTCAGCCCAGCACACACCAAAGCTGACCCAGAGCTGACACAAACCCAGCATTGAGCAATGGCTTCAGCGATGGGCACTGGGAATTCCCAGAAGGGAGATATTCTCTCTCCTGTTTACCCAAGGTATTCTTGTACACGGTACAGCTCCCTAACTCCCCAGCCCAGCCCAGGGCAGCCGCTGGCAGCCAGGGGCCCATGGGGAGCAGCTCCCCTGCCCCGCGCCCCGGCTGCAGCCAGGGGATCGCCCGATCCCCCGGGAGCCTCTCCAGCACACAGCAGCTCTGCCACAGGCCAACCTTTCAGCAGGAGCACAAGTAAACAGCTCTGGTCAGCAGTGTATTTTTAAACAGCAGATTCTTTCCCAGCTCCCAGCTCGGTGCCTGCACTGGCTCCCCGATGCAGCAGCAGGCTCCTCTCCTCGAGGATCTGCAGTAACGCTAACTACGGTTCTCACCCACGGATGGACCTTGCAGCACTTGGCAAAGGTCATCATTAGCTCCCGCATTAAAAAAGGAAGCGAAGAGCCCTGCTGATGGCAGCAGAAGGGCCAGCCATGCCACCGGGGCTGGGGAACCCTCCTATACAGACAGCAGCCCACGCTGCCGCCCGGCTCCAGCACCACCAGCCTCCCCATCCAGCACTCAGATCTTAAGGCACTTCCAGCAATGTCAGAAGCCTGAGCAGGGGATGCTGGCTTGCAATAAACCTGGGTGATGCCTCCTATGGCGAAGGAGATTCGTGCCCAGTTCGCTCTGGTGGCTGGTTTCCACCGTTTTGCCTGGATCCTGGCCCTGAGAAGCGCAAGGCCAGCCGGGTCAGGCCCTGCGGCCAGAAAGCACGCTGCTGGGAACCAGGGAACACTGCGGGTGCTGTTCCACCAGTAAATCCATCCTGGCTCTCTCAGCCCCTACACAGGGACAGGCTGGAGGCTCCAAGGCCAGGCCTGTGTTCTGGCAGCACTGAGGTGACACCGCGGGGCTGGGACTCCCCGCCAGCACTGGCTCTGCTCCTACCTCCCACACTTGTTTAATGCACAAAAACATCTTATTTTGACATTTTAAAATTAAAACCCCTGCATGCATTTTAATTACCGTAACTTTAAAACAAATTTCAACAACACAGAAACAAAACCACTTCAATATCTGCAAGTTAAATCATGGCTGGGGGTGACGGCGTGGGTATTTCAGGCCCAAGAGCACTGTAACGCTTCATTCTTTACCCGATCTGAGACAAGACACGTTTTCAAGCTCGGGATGCTGCAGGATTGACACAAACCCGCCGTAAGCCACTTCCTGCCGGCTGCGCCGGGGCCTGGCTGTGCACGACCTGCAGTAGCTGCTACAGCTACAACTCCCTCCCCGAGCACATCCCTGCCAGCAGCCAGCTCCACGGGAGCTGGGCCCAGCAACAGAAAATCACACTGGAGACAAAACTGACAGACACATCTCTGCTTCCCAACTTCTGATGTTTTCATGACTCCACTGAATTAACTGGGTACTTGTTTGTGGGATGAGTATTTTACATAGTTCATTTAATTCATGAAAAACTAAGGGAAGGCAATGGGACCCACACATTTGACGCCCATCACTGAAACTACAGCTACAGTGGAACAACAGTCATACATTTACAGTACCTAGCTTGGATGAGCACTCCTGCAGACCCGCTCTGCTCTTGCCCTGCTTGCACATCCAGAGGCACCTTGCCTTCTGCTAAGTGCCGTCCCTCCCTTAAGCAAGTGCATTTAGGAAAAAGATGGGATAACCACAGCAGTGCCAACCACAGCAGTGCCAACCACAGAACGGCAAGCAGGGTGCTCACGGACACCCGAATAACCCAGCGAGGAAAACACTCTTCTAAGGTTCACCATCAGCTGTCCAGAGACACCAACAACCTGCTGGTAGTTACGAGATGGAAACAAATCCTCATATTGCTTACGTGGTTCGTGCTATTAAAAACAAAGAATCCTTACAGTGACTTTGCTGTTTCTACGTGAAGTGCCCTTTATTCCAGCTACAGGCAGGGAATCATTTGGAGGCAAAGAATGAGATCCTGTAGCCATACCAGAGGATTTGAGCCCTGCCAGGCGTATTTTCCCTTCATTCCCCCTATCCTTCCCCTGAGGAAAAGAGCAAAACAAATCGACAGGCATCAATAAAATAAAAGCAGCAGAACACCCCACTGCTGGCAGCCAGCACGCGCTCCCGTTCGGCTGCAGGGCTCCTCTGGCTACAACTGCTTCTTTCATTAACTACATATCCTTGAATATAATGTAATATTTACTCACTTTCAATGAGTCAAAGCAGGCGATTACACGTCCGTTCTCAACTTGGCAGCTTTTCGATGGGTGTGCAAATTTACATTCCGTGTCTGGTCTCGAGCAAGTCCCCCTTTGGAACTCCCTACACACTTCCAGCGTTAGCCATTTTGTGTCCCGGATCGGCGTGACGCTAACAGCCATCTTTAGATTTTACAGGTAGTTAAAATTTCCAATAAAAACGAGGAGCTGAACTGATAAACTGCAAATGATGAAAGTGCCACCTCCAGAACACAGTTTTCCCCCGCTCCCCACGTTAAAATAAGTACGTGTAAAACCGGGTGGCTGCAATCCCGAGGAAGAGCTGTGTCACCAGAGTTCGGGGGGCGAGCCCGCTCCTGGGCCGGGCAGGCCGGCACTGCCAGCCAGGTGCGCCTGCGGGAGCGTGGCCGGGACGAGCCCCGCGCTCAGCAGCCCATCCTGAGGGCGGGCGAGGGGCCGCGGCGGCTGTGGCAGCGCTTCCCGAGGGCTCCCGGGCCGGCGGGCTGGCAGGTGCGTCCGGGCAGCGATGGCAGCGGGCTCTGCGGTGCGCTCGGGATCGATTAGTTTGGCATAGACAGATGCAGCAGTTTAGAGCAACGACCGACACCGGCTTTGGGCTGGGGTTTTTCTCCTCTCCGCGGCCGTCGGGCGTCAGCGCTCTGACCTTCGGGGCACACTTTAGTAGTGCACAGTGCGGCGGCGGCGGGGGCGCAGCGCCGGACCCTCCTCGCAGCGGCGCGGGGCTGGCAGCGGAGCAGCGCTGTCGTCGCAGTCTAGCTGGCAGCAAGCAAGGCAAAAGCAGCGGCTGCTCTAGAAGCGGTCCCAAGCAGCAGCGACGTCAGGAAAGGCACTTCTTAGTACCAACCTGTGGAGAGAGCAGACACGTTAGGGGCGGCGGGCGCCCCGCGAGCCGCGCCCCGCGCAGGGCAGTCCCGGCGGCGGGGCCGCGTCCCCGCGCGGGGCCGGCGGCCGCTCCGCCCGCGGCCAATCGCGGCGAGCCTTGCAGCGACACCGCGGGCAGGCAGCCAATGGCGGGGGCCGTCTTATGAAAGGTCGCGCCTGTCAGACGCCGGCCGCGCTGCCCCGAGCGCGCCCGCGGGGGGGACGCGCGCGCGGCCCGGCGGGGCCGGGACAGGGAGAGGACAGGGGACAGGGACAAGGGACAGGGACAGGGGACAGGGACAAGGGACAGGGACAGGGGACAGCACCGCCCGCCGCCCTCGCAGCGCCTCGGGCCCGGCGCCGCCTGCCCGCCGGGGCTCGCCGGGGGACGGGGCGTGCGGAACGCGGGGGCGGCGCTGGAATGGCCCCGGTCCGGCCCAGCCCCGGCACGGCCCCCGCGGGACGGCAGACCCGCCACACCGCTGGCCGCCCCTCGGACACGGACACCGCGCTGCCCAGACACCCCGGCCGGCCCTGCCCCGGCTCCACCATGAACAGCCTCGCTGCACAGCCCCCGGCGCGGGCACACCTTCCCCGAGGGGCCGGGGCAGGAGCACGGCGCTCCGCCGAGCCCAGGCTCACATGCCCGGCTGTGCCACAGAAGCCTGGTGCCACCTGCAAATACAGCTCTAGAATGGTCACCTGCGGCTCCTGTCCCCGCCTGAGGATCTCCGAGGAGCAGCCCAGAGGGGCCCTGGTGGCACGGCCCGGGACGTGCTGATGGACAACACCAACAACGGGAATTCTCTTGTCAGCACTGCATCCCCAACAGCATCCTCCTGCCTGCCTTTGGGGGAAGGTTGTTCCCGTCAACATCTTTCTAAAGACACCGCTTCATCATCTTCCTACTTCCCACCAGCCCCAGAGCAGGTCACTGCCACAGTCACCACGAACACAGCCCGGGAAGCGATGCTGCCTGCATGGATGCAAACCAACAACAAAAAGCTACCAAGAGTCTTTTTCCAGGGACCAAGTGATCAGAACGACCACAGGGGAAGGAAAGCACACCTAACAGAGCTAATGAGATTACAACAGGCACCCTGGGTTCCTTGCCAGGACACTTGTAATCATGCCACATTTTTAATCCCTGCTAGCAAGAGACAAACAACTGTGCATAATTACTTACAAGCACAAGTTAACAACTGTCTTCATGGTAAACGCAGATACTCATTTGCTTCAACTGCCTAAAACTCCCAAGTCAGGGTCATCCTGTCCCACTGGTCACTACTCATCAGTGCTTGGGATACTGAAGACTCAGGTCTTGAAAACTTGTTCCCTACCAAGTGCCCAGGCACACCAGTTTGGCTCTCCCAGCAGAGCCACACTCACAGCCATGACAGATTAGCACAAGAGAGCTGAAAGCCCAGAGCACGCTGCTCTGCCCAGGGCCTCGTGCCAGTGGGGCCACCAGGCCCACAGGGCATCCCAGCTGCCCCACGCAGGACTGCCAGCACATCAGAGCTTTCGGGAGCCTGAGCACACCCCCAGCCCCCAGCCAAGGTGCACTGCAGCTCGTCCTCCTCAGGAGAGAGCTGGATCCACACCCCACCACGACGACTGCTGAGTGTTACTCTGTGATAAGTGTTTATTCCCTGGGAGACCCTCAGGACAGGGTGCTGCTGCTGCAGGAAGAGCTCGACAACAGAGCTGTGGAACAGTCTAAGCAGGGTTTTCTCCTGTTCATCACTTTGGTACCCAATCCATACCAACGAGCATTGATTTTTCCAAACACCAAGAAGAGTTAGAGCAGCAATTGATGTATTTTACACGCAGAAGCCAATGCAAGTTAAAGGCCACGCTTTCCAAACAAGATATTTAATTTCACTCTCATTACACAAGTAGTCACCCCTAACGAGGAATGAAAGAGAGCACGAAGGCAGCACACAAAATGAGAACAGATGAAAACTAGCTTTTGTGCTCACACATCCTCACAGGAGAAATATTGCTGGTGAAACTCCCCAAACCATGTTTTAGTCCTGGGTTTGTAGTAAGTTCTCTGTTGGGAATTGGACAGCCCTTGACTCAGAGGGAAGTCCTGCTCCTGCTGAGGTCAGGGACATACCTGTGACTGCACTAAGCCAGGCTGAATTCCACCCCTCCTCCTTCAGGCTGCCAGCCTCAAGAAGGAAAGTATTACTCTGAGGAGCTGTAATGCCTCGAAGGTAAATCTTCAGAACGTGAAGAAATACTAAATGTATATTTGTCTGCACAGCTACTTGAAGAAAAAGTGTTTTGTCAGAATTTGTTATCTACCTGAAAACAGCCAGAAATGTCAGCTTTAAAAATAGTCTTCGAGCAGAAATAAAGACAGGCTGTGGAGCAGAGATTTATCTTCAATATCTCCACTAAATAAAGGAAGATGTTAGTATAGAATTATAATTTTTTTATCTCCATAAACTATTTCCCCTTGTGATATTCCAAGCCACTAAGGAGTCCCCAAGAAGCTTCAAATGCTACAGGATATACTGTCTGCAAACCCCAGGTGACACACGGGATGTCTCCTTTGGGCTCTTTAATAAGCTGAGAAGGACTGCAAATCCAGAGGGAGAACTGTAGGGACAGGCAGGAAAAGGACTGAGCTGGACTTTTTATTTTTTATTTCATTAAAACTGATTTAGGAGCAGAGTTTCTAGACCTCACCTAGTAGGCCAGTCAGCACTAAAGGCTTTTCTTAATCCACAGGTAGGTTTTGAAGTTCAACTTTTGAAATTTGGAAGGATTTGCTACTTGTTTTGGGGATGTTGCAACGTTGGTTTGGCCAAAGCATGACCTTGCCTTTACTGATTATTGGGAATACAAGGAAAATGAGGCTAAAAATGTTGAAAGCAAATTTTAAAAGTGATTCTCAGAAAAAAACAGACGAGAGAAATAACACCGAGAAGTCATTCCTTAAGAGGGTAACAGAGATGACTCAGTTATCTGCTGAGCTGGGTCAATGAAAATGATTAAGAAACAGCCTCACAAATCAATAGAAAGGTTATCTGGAAATGCCCAAGAAAGTAAAACTAACACAGAAGAGAGTCCTATTACTTCCCATTATTGCTACAAAGAAATGTTGTACAGCCAGGTTAATGATGCGTTTTCCTCCTCATTACAGTCTTTGACACAAAAATAAGGTGTCTCCCTGCACTGGGAATTGTTCTTGAAGAGCCATTGTTTTCACTCTTCCTGTAACTGGGTTTGCTGGACGTCTCTGTTTTCTCTATCTCAATTCACACACGTCTCTCAGAAAAAAGATGTATTAAGCTGGGCAGGCAAAAAGCCCAACACTGAAGGAGAAGATGGCAGGAAAGAATGCTATTTTTATGCTCAGAGAAAGTGGAAGCTGAAAACACTAGTCTCAGTGACATGAGAACTGTCAGCAAGAACAGATAATTACACAACGTGAATTCATCCTCATGACAATGACTCTAATGAGATAGGAAATGGAATAAAATCAATATTCTATTTACACTGACAGGGCAGTCCCAAAGCTTGAAATTGCCAAATGCCTGTCTTTTAAATCAAGGAACACAAAATTACTGACTGCCTTATAGTATTTTCAAAACACCTCTGCCAAACTCAAAGTTTACCAATAACATATCTCAACATAAAATTTGGAAGAGATACAGCAATTACTCCTCAGCACAACTGAGGGATATAATTATAGTGCCGACACAAAATTAAGCTGAAACAATGAGCTAATGAACATCTTGGCCACATAACAGTATAGGATGGGGTAAAGAGAAATCCTCTTTAGTAAAGTACAGCTGAAAACCCAGTTGTCTGGCACTGTAGCTCCACAGGAGCTGCACCCGCTGCTCCCTTAGGACAGCACGGAAGAGCCAAAGGACCCCTCTCTGCATTTGGAACTTCTGTGTCTACCAGGGACAAATGGAGTGCCCAGGCAGAGCAGAGAGCAGCCAGCTCTGGAGCAGCACTGCCCAGGTACTGTACCCTGAGATGGGTTCCACAGTTCCCCAGCCCAGCAGCTTGGGACTCAGAGCCTGGTAAAACTACAAGCACATGTTAGCTCTGAATTACTGAGTCCCACACTGGATTTGTAAAAAACTGCCAGCACTGCTTCTGTGACCCAGATATTTTTTGCATGATATACATAGTTCTAGTAGTAGTAGTACTAGAGTTTTAAAGGTTTTTTCTGCACTGTTTTAGCTCTGACAGACTCGCCTGGTGCAACCTCCCACTGACTTCAGTGGCTCCTCTGGCACATCCCAATCAGATGTGGTTTTATCCTGAGTCTATTTCACAGTTTCTGAAACTGCTTCAGCAGAACCACCTAACTGTGACATTCCATCTGAATTTAACATACCCAAGTGCTCTCAGTTCATGCAAACGGGATAAATAATGAAGAAGAGGCCACACATTGCACACTCCAGCCCCAGTCACGTGCAGAAATCAGGTACTGCTCCAAGGTTTCTGTCCCTAATCAAACCACGAACCAGTTCCCACCAGCAGTGCACTGGCACTGACATACAAATCCCCCAGCCCAATCCTCTCTTACTTTAGATTACAGTAATGCTATTTTCAAGTCAGAAAGTTACACTGCAAATTCCATAAACCCTCTTTCCTTTAAGGAGCAGACGGTTACAGATTAGCCACTATTGCTGCAGTTTTTAAAATCCTTAAAGTCAAGAAATACGCCTGTTGATTTCTCTTTTTAATAACCTGGGCCATATATCAGTTTCCCTTACAAAATTTGGGACTTGAGGGACATGCAGAACTCACAGTGTGACAGCAGTAGCTGGACGTGTATTTATGAACGAGGACAGGGACAGGCCAGTGCCTGTCTCGGACAAGGACGTGGCACATGAGCTGTTATTCTGCTCTTGCAACTTCAAGCCAGGGGCACAAAACAGGGATGGATTACTCTGCCTTTAACCCATTTTCCATCAAATTTATGTATTACAAAGAATTCACATACCCATCCCTCCCCACCACCGAACTTGCAAATACTGTTTCTGTATCCACACTGTAATTCCTTTATGATAACATCCACATAATGTATTGTAGAAATGGGAAGTTCTGTATTACCCTGGCATAGGGGAATTTCAACCATAACAGAAGTGAAATTTCCCAAGCAAGTCTAAAAAGAAGTTGTTTATCTTTAAAAATAACAGTAATCTAGTGATGCAAGTTAAAATTCTGAGAAGTAACAAACTGAACAGAAAAAAAACAGGAGCTCTTTTATTAAAATCAGTCTTACATGCTTGTTCTAATTATTAGTAATTTTAAACACGCTGTTTCTATACAAAGACATCTGAGAGGCCCTAACAAAACAACTGTGAACTCTTCCGAAATCTACAAGCTATTTATTAATCAGACTCTTGCAGATTTTGTTTGATTAACTGCAAATGTACACAAGCCAAGCGAGGCAGGAGAGCAGCGAGATGACCCACGGCAGCGGGGTCAGACCAGGATCAGACCCCCCAACGGGGCAGCAGGGACTTTGTGAAACCTTGCCTAGTCCCTCCTGCACCCTGCAGGTGTGTGACCCTCACCCTCATTTCCTAGCCTGTCTCAGTGGGTGCTCTCCTCAAGAACAGCCATGTGGCAAACCCGAGGGTGAGTGCCACAGGAGAGATTCAAAGCTGGGAGGTACCTGCACCAGCAAAGAGGATGCTGCACACGGCTGGAAACACTCCCACAGTGACAGATGATAACTGTACATGTGTGGATGCATTTATATAAAACGGGATTATTGGCATGGTCCATGATAACCTCCACCAGAAAAAAAAAAAATCCACGTCCATGACTCAGCAAGGGAAGCAACTGCTTCCTTCTGCCAGCAAATTCCGCTGTGCCAGTGGTTTCAGGGAGGAGAAGTGACCCAGAGGAGCTCTCACTGGTGAGAGGTGCAGCAGACACCCCCCCAGCTCCTTGCAGGCCCAATGCTTAAACATCTCCCGTCCCAGAAGGGAAAACACACCGGCACCTGGGTACTGTGCTCAGCTTCACACTTTTTACAGTCAGATAAATGGGGTTTCACTTCCTAATGCAGCTGCCACGTGGCCTTGGTTGCAAAAGGTGTCTTTTCCTTCCCCAGAAATGGCTGGAGAGAGCAGTGGGGAAAAGGAGTCCTGAGACCACTGCAGTGAGCTGCTGATGGAGCAGGGCATACACAGGGCAATACTGACATTATTAATAATTTATTACTAGGAGCACTTGCTCCAGCCAACAAGCTTGTGCACTTGGCCTCATTAACCCATCCCTGTCTGGACCCCCCTCCCAAATTCACCCCCAACACCAAACTCCAGATTTCAAAGTTCTTGCCCATTAACATGGCAATTGCTTTGCTGGGAGGATAATTTTGAGTCAGGAGCCTGAATGCAGCCACCACATCCCTGCACGCATCAAATTACTTGGTGAGATTAAATCTGAGCTAATTACCAGGAACGGAACAGGCCATTGGTGTCACCTGCTCTGAGCTGGCGTGTCATCCCACTCCCAGTGACAGGGCTCTGCTGGCCCTGTGCTGTCACACAGAGAGGGACACCCGGGGTTCATGAGGGAATCCTCAGCACCATTCCATGGGGGCACCTTCCCACCCACTGTCTGCTGCCAGGCCCAGCAGAGCTGTGGAATTAGCTGGAGTGCTTCACCTCGCATCTGACTTGAGGGCAACCAAAAAGGGACGTGAGTGCAGCTGAGGAGGAACTCGTTACACCGAGTTCCACTTTCAGCAGCCGCTAGAGCTCAGCAGCTGATGGCCTGGGCACCTCAGCTCAGTCATGGGGAGCAAGGACAGTGCTGGAACCCACTCCAGTGTCTGCTGAGGGACAGGGGACACAGAGGCCACCTTCCCATCCACTCCTGTCTGTTCCTCAGTGAATCTCAGATCCCAGATATTTTCTATTTTTTTATACACTCTGGCCTTACAATTAATTTTTTATCAATCCTATCCTTTCAAGATAAAAACTTGTACCACTTCTCAGGAAATACAACAAATCTACATAATTTCATTAGTTACATAAGAATCTAAATCCCAAAGAGTTTTTAACTCTCTGTGCTCTGCCACCATCTGAGGTATCTTAGATCATTGTCATGCAGTAATACACAAGCAAAATGATTCTTCCATACACAGTAAAACTAATCCAGTTTAGGAGACAGCTTTCTTTGACTTAACAGATATCCAGACACAGACAGTGCTCAGCAGCACAGAAACACTTACTGATGTGATTAATTCTACATCGTGACCGATCTCAGCCAAGCTAAATAAATACATATGTCTTCAGATACTAAGGAAAAACTCCAAATTAGTCACTGGTATTAAAGAGAAGTAATAAAAATAATAAAAACTGCATGACTATGTTTTATTTTAGGAAAGAAGTGGAAAATGTCTTTGAGACAATTTTTAATCAGTATTTTGCTTTAGTGTATTGGTTTTTGTTCATCTTGAATCATGATATTTATATAGCTAACAACAACCATAAGAAACAACCCACTAATGACCCCTGTTTGGAACAAGTTTGGCTGCACAAGATCTCAGCCAGGAGAGCTGCCAGACACACAGGGGTGGGTTAGGAAGGGACTTCTGAGCTGGACTGATTGTGTCAGAGATGGCAGTGGGGCCCTTAACACTGAGCCATGGAATTTCTCACATGGAAGACTTCTCTCTATCCTCTTCTTGGGTTCTCCTCAACGTGTCCCCTCTTCCTCTAACATACCCATACAAGCTACCCAAACTGAATACACAGTGAAGGAGTTTTGGGAAAAGCTCAAAAGATCACAGTTTTCATTGTATTTTCTCTCTTCTCTCTAAAAGCCATTGAAAAACACCAATTATGAAAGTTTAAATCTTTCCTCTTACACAAAAAAACATGGAATCTTTGGAAAACAGCTTCTGAAAAGGGTTAAGAAAAAGCAGTTTTTAAAAAACAGTTATTAAAGACAAAATGCTCAGAAGTTGTAGAAAACAAAACAAACAAACCCAAAGCATTAATTTTGTCAGTGATGCAGAAAAACAAGTGAAAGAAGTTCAAATTCTTGTATTTCAGTTCCACCATTAGCTGTATTTAATTAGAAGAATCGAACAGAGCTGTGTCTACTTTTCACAACAAAAAACACATCATTAAAGATTTATTTATGGAATATATTTGCACATAAATACAGGAGCTCAATAAACTGCTGATAAGCAGCAAATAAGATATCTGCCCAGGGACTTCCTTCCCAGCAGTCTGCAAAGCTCCAGCACGGCAGCAAATGCCAGCATTCCCAGAAAAACATTTTTAACTGCTACACATCAAAAAGCCGAAAAACACATAATTACATTATCAGGATCACAGACTCACTACCTTTGATTTTTTACTGCTTGAAAGAAGGCTCAAAGTCCACTGAAGTTGTGCCTACATATGGAGCACAAAAGGATTCCCACATAAAATTACAGATAAAGAATAATGGACTTCACTGAAAACCAAAGGCGATACAACCCAGGCACTCATAAACTCTTCCAAACGCTGGAATAAACATTTTTGTTAGGATTGTATTCCAAGATTCAGATTTTCACAGAAGAAAAAAATGGAGAGTATACTTCTCCCAAGAAATCCCCGCTGTGTTTATCAGTACGTGCAGCTGATGGGACCTTCCTCCCATGGAAGCCAGATGGCACGGGCAGCACCAAAATAGCCGGCAAGCAGCAGCCCTTGGGACCGGCGAGGAAGAGGAAGGGCGGGTGGCCGGCACGGCCGCCAGCAGGCTCGGCAGATGCTGGAGCCCCGGCTCCCGGCGCCTGCGCACCCACACACGCACTTTCTATGGCCAATCTAGGCCTGCTGCCTTCAGCTTGGCAACCTGCTTGGAAAACCTGACACATGTGCCTGGAGCAGGCTCCGCAGCCCGCACGCTGCCGCACGGTGCCCGGGGAGCGCCGGGCCTAAAGGCTCCGGACCTCGGGACATCCAGACCCAAATAACACGGCGAGCTCCACGTGCTCCTGCACCACTTTGCTTACATTCACAGGCAAAGCTTATCTGCTCGAGTGTCGTGGCACTGCAGCACAGATAATGTCACTGCAATGCCACAGCTGCAGCAGCCTCAGGAGCGCTCCTGTCGGGCACATCCCACGGGGGGCTTCAGTCTCCCACCCACAGTCCATCCCCACCCACTGCAGCAGGGGAGCCTGGGGTTACCCACAGCCCAGAGAGGAGCGCCGAGGGCCTTGCAGGACTGAGCTGGGCAGCTCTGATCTCTCCCTTTTTTAGAAGGAAAAAATTCCCATTAACTGCTCTGGAAGCAGGATTGGGCCCAGAGCCCAAAAATGCCCTGGGTTCCCAAGTCCTTACTCACTGCTCGCAGTTGGACTCGCTCGCACCAGAGCCAGCGGCACAGCAGGAATGCGTGGAGCTGCTGCAGGAGGATCTGGGAGCCTGGGGCCCGGCACTGCTCTCTGCTCCTGCAGCCTGTGCCCGAGCTCAGCCAGGGCTCCCTACGTGCTGCATTAAATACCAGCCATGTAGGGTACAAACGCGGCCTTTGCTCCCGGGCCATCCGAGGGGGAATGCAGATCCATCAGCCGCCTCCCATGCACAGCCACCCTGGTCAGGACACGCTATTTAAAACGCTTTCAACGTTTCACTTTCCTCTGCAAATAATACCTGCTCCAAGTTCAAGTCCAAGGCATTTTTTGCCTTGCCAGATGATCTGCGACCGTCTCATGACTTATTACATTGTTATCGCCGCTAAGCTGAGCAAACAGGGCTGCTAAGTCTATTAATCTTCTGGAACACGAAGGCTGAAACCGTAGAAACAAAACATCTCACTACAAGATACATAAAATGTGCTATAAGGAGATAAGGGGGGAATTCAGTGCACGCTCTGCTAAGTTTTTTCTGTGCCACTGCAAGCGAGGCTGACGCACTTCTGCAAGAGCCGACTCTGGATGCAACGCTACCGACAAGTTACATAAGGGAAAAGAAATTCCTTTTACAAGAGCAGCCTGCCCCGGGGGCAGCCAGCAAGATATGCTTCCCACAGGAGAACCTGGGCACTCTGCAGACCGTGGAACTGCCACCTGTACGCTCACAGAAGGACTGGTACAAGGAGCCCGACCCAGACGGGTTAACCGTGCCGCTGGGCAGGAACTCACTGCCCAAAGTGCCAAAGGGCTGGACATACTTTAACTTAACCAGTACTTGCTGCTTTCTATTGTGCTGAAATTCATCCCACTCTGCCACCCATATTTATGCATACTTATGTCCCAAAATATTTTTCCATGAAAATAAATACTTGGCCTATTTGCCCAAAGCAAAGGTCCCAGGAGCACACAGGAGTCACACCTTACAGCAGTGCTTGGATCAGACAGCTCCAGGAGGCAGTGGGGCTGTGGAAGGACAGATCGATCCAGGGGCTGAGCCTGTGCCCTGGGCTGGGCTAATGCTGGTCATGCATTTGGCTTAGAGAGAGAGCAGAAGAACTTACTGCTGGTTCTGAATGCACAGATCAGGGGAAACCAGTATCTGTCACCGGCTTTATCCTTCGAACAAAACACTAAGATATTCCCACACCCTCTGCACAGACTGCTGAAGGGAGAGTGGGCTCCAGCATCCTGACAGGAACCACACCCCGCTATGAATGACATATGCAAAGCCTTCACCTCTCACCTCTGCAAATTAACTTGGTATTTTCTTATCTTGGGATGTACTGAAGTTTCATCACAACTGTGACATGCTCTTAATGGTCCCTTCTCTTTCCTTGCTAATTGACACTAATGGAATGACAATTGTACATATTCATGACAGAGGGGTTCCAAATGTAACTGAGGGCAGCAATCAAACACATTCACATGTTTATCCTTTTGGTAAATAACCACGGGGCAGGAGGAAGGAAATATTGTTTACTTTGCTGCCTTACTTGGGAAACTAAGTTTACAGAATATAATCGTAAATAAAACAAAATTAAAAAATAATAATCATAGGCAACTGCTCTAATCCCTGAGGCACAGAAACAGAGACCACCACTCATGCAGGGGAAGGAAAGCCCTGGAGCCTCTGCCCTGCATGGGACTGGGCACTGGAGCAGGGCAGACTGAAGTGTAGGAGTTCCCAGGGAAGCAATCCAACCCCGACAGATCCTCCCCTCTCCCCTCCTTCTGGACAGGAGTAGTAGCAGGAATTTGTTGATAAATACTTATAGTTGCAGAAGTCATCCTCGGTGTGGGCATGAATAATGAAAATATGACAACAAAAGGGAACAGAACATTTTCTGCAATTTCACCTTAGCAAGCTGGTCTTTGCTAACAGCAAAATCACCTTACAGCATTCCCACTGAAAATGTGCTTTAAGGCAAGGATTATCCACTGGTTCCTGAGCGGGAATCACCCCCTGTTTGGGCATCCAGAGGTGCTAAGGCTCATCCCCCAAATTACAGGCATCCCTGTGTCACTACCACCTCCCATGGAAGGTGAAGCAGCAGAATAAAACAAGTACCTAAAGGAAATAAAACCAGAGTGGGAAGCCTATGCTTTAATCTGAACTGGCCATGAGATCTCCATCCCCACCTCACCTGTAAGAGCTTCCCTGTGACCACAGAAGCCCTCCTGGCCAGTGAGGCCGAAACCACGTGGCTCCCATGGTGTGTGTGCTCTGAGCAGCCGAGCCCTTCGGCTGTCAGTGTGTGCCTCAGCTATTCGCTGGGATCCATCACCACCTCCTGTACATCACAGTTATATTCCAGGTTTCCACCACACACAGGCTCCAGGTCAGGGAAGTCAGAGCAGCAGCTGATGCAGGGATGCAGCACAACAGTGCTGGGACACCGCACCAAGGCCACAGAACGGGGCACACACCTGGCTCCACAGACCCCTCAGACACACACTGCACTGAGTGCATTACAGATTCTCCTCAGCAGGATCTTCCCTGCTGATGAAACTTTGGAAGGCAGCATTCCCGGTGCTCCCAAGACACACAAACTGGGCAAGAACAAGAAACCTCCATGCAAAACAGGCTTCAAAAGAAAGCAACTGCAGCACCTGTCACTTTCAAATGCTCACCCATCTGTGGTATTTGTCACAGAAGTGTCTAAAAATGTTAGTTTATTCAAACCTTGGCCTCGCTATAGGAAGCAGAATATAGATAACTCAGTAATTATTACCTAGTAATACCAGAAAATGCTGAACAGCACCTGAGACTCAGTAAAGCAACAAAGTAGTACAATTCAGGAGGTGGAGCGATGCAGGACAAAATCAACCTTGCTCCAAAACTGAAAAGGAATGTCTACATTTAAGGCTTGAAGGAACTTCATTCATTTCTGATTATACTGTTGAACTTCCCAAAGCAAAATGAACCAAGAGCATTTCCAGCCTACAGTAACATCAGCCAGAACCCTGGAATTTTTCACGTGCCCCCTCTATCCCCCAGCACACCACAGAGGGCTGTGTGCCCCTCACGGAGCCTCCCCCACACTCCGGCCTCTGCACACTGGCCACAGCAAGGCAGCCAAAGAACAACTCCCTGGCCTGACTGCCAACAGAAAACCCTTTCAGCAAAGACTGTTCCCAATTATGATTACTCCCACTATTAGATAATAATATACCAGAGAAATTCTAAATTAAAATTCTCCGTTTCCACTAATTAAACTGCTTCACTGATACTCCTAGAGACAGACACTATCCATTGCCTTGCTAATCCACCCAATCTAAACCCCTAACACCTCCTGCCCCGAGGGTGGAGATTGTTGGGCACCTGCCCAGGAGGGACCAGGCTGGAGGCAACTGTGGGATGCATCCAAACTGGCCATTTCCCATGTTTACAGCACAGCTTTCAGCCCAAAACCCATGGAGCTCGTGCTTGTCTGGCATGTGGCACATCTCTGCTTCCCAACGCTCCTGGAGACAGCAAGCACAGAGGAGGATTTGGTGGGAAAATGAACAGCATTCACAAAGGCAGGATGTTCCCAGCACAGGGAAGGCTGGCACTGGGGAGGGATGGAAACCATGCACATACCCTCGGCTGCAGCCTGGGGGTTCACAGGGCAGCCTCGGCACTGCTGCTGACTGAAGTAATGACAGAGATTGCTCACATAATGCCCCAACTTCATCCACTGATTCAAGTGCCCCTCAGTACCACAAAGCATCCCTGGACCCAGCCCTTTGCTGCCATTCAGAAGAAATTTAATCCAATGATGGCTTTAAGGAAACGAGACAATAAACACACCCAGCACTTTCGCTCTCATATATCAGAACAAGAATTCTGCTCCTGCATATCTTTCCTGAGTAAATAACAACTGCACTATCCTGAACTTTTACGGGTCACACAAACCAGACAGACTCCACAATTACCTTTAATTCAGTCATACAACATACAGAGCAATAAGTTTTTCAAATTTTTTCAGGTCTGGAGACTGTGAAACTTGAACTGTTCAGACATCACCACTGCTTTTCCATTTAAACAGCCTTTTACTAAGCAGCCTTTAACTAAGCCTGGAGCAGTTCTCCAGCTCAGCAGCCCTGAGCTTTTAAATCCAGGCCTTTAAACCCAAGGCAGTCCAATTCCATTTTACAGTGTTCCAGTCTACACCTGATCCAGCATGAGCTGGGGACAGCAGAGAGACACAGGCCTCACAAAATTTCAATCCCAAAAGCACATGGTGCAACCGTGGAGCTCAGCTTCCACATACAGCAATCCTGTCACCACTGCAGTGAGCCGAGGGGGAGAGGGGGGGCGAGGCAAGCCTTTCATTTCTTCCTCTTTTAGCCACTTTACATTGTCATAATTCTGTTTTATGCCAGCAGGCCTGCCCAGGGTCAGTGCCACACAGAGCTAGGGTGGCAGGAGTCTGCAACCTGTCCTCAGGCTCTCACCCCAAACTTCCCCAGCAGCAACAAGTGCCATCGGTTAATTATTCATCATGCAAATCATTTCCGTGTCACTTTGGAATGTGTTGTCGTTTCATTAGATCTCTTTTTCCTAAAGACAACATAACCCAGTTAGTTATTCCCGTTACTATTCATTACTCCCATTCCTCTCTCCCTTGTTACAACCCTTCCCTAAACCTGCTCTCCTGCGGTTCCCAGTCTCTGTCACCCGTCTCCTGCGGCTGCCGCTGTGCTTTGGGGCATATATTCCCCGCCTCGAAAAATCACCAATAGAAATCACTTCTTTCTAAAAGAAACAATCACATATTTTTCCAAGACAACCATTTTACACAGACAACATCCCTGCGTTTTTCTCTTCCACTATACCAACGTCTCAACAAACCGACTTGCTCTCGGCTGCAAAACAAAGTTCTGGATTCCAGAAGCTCCCCGAAGAAGAACGCAAACCGCGGTGTCCCCGCGGCCCGAATCGCGGCCGCTCCGGGCCAGGCCGTGCGGGGATGGCGCTCAGGGCGATGCTCGAGAGCTGCGCCCGCCCCGCGGCCCTCGGTCCCGCCCGCCGGAGACACCGGGGTGTGGGGCGGGCTGGGGCAGCCCCGGCCCCGGCAGAGCCCCCGGGCCCGGCAGAGCCCCCGGGCCCGGCAGAGCCCCCGGGCCCGGCCCGGCGCTCCGAGCCCCCGCCGCTCGCCCCGCGGCCGGAGGGGCCGGGCCCCGCCGGGGACAGGCGGGGGGAGCCCCGCCGGGCTCTGTCCCCGGGAAGGGCAGCGCGGCCCCTCCCCGGGCCCCCGGCGGAGGTCGGTGCCGGCCCCCGGGCCGCCGAGCGGGGCACCCTCGTTCCCCGCCATCCGCCGCCCCCTCCGGGCCCGCCGCAGCCGCAGGCGGGCCGTGCCCCCGCCCCGCACTCACCCGGGCCTGCCGGCGGGCCCTGCCGGCGCGGCCCGCCCGGCTCAGCGGCTCATGCTGACGGTGCCGCCGGCGCGGCGGGCGGAGCAGCGGCCCGGGCTCCCCGCGCCGGCCCCGGCCCCGCTTCCGCCGCCGCCCCCGCCCCGCCCGGAAGCGCCGCCCGGCCCCGGGCCCGCAGCGCGGCCCGGCCCCGCTCACCTGGTGCGGCGGCGGCTCCGCGCTCCGGAGCGAGGGCAGGGCGCGGAGCGGGGCGGCGGCGCGGCGGGCTGCCCTCCCCCGGGGCCGCCCTCCCTCATCCTCCCCGCGGCGGGCGGCCGGCGCCTCATGAGTCACCGAGCCCGGGCCCGCACACGTGCCCGGCCCCGCCGCCTCCGGCCGGGGGAGGAGCGGCAGGGGCGGCGCTGCCGGGGCCCGGCGGGGTCCGCACGACCCCCGGCGTCCCCTGATCGCCGTCCTGGGGAGGCGATCCTCCTGGGATCTGCTTCCCGGGCCGGCAGGAGCGCCGTGCTTTCCTCCTGCTCCCCGCCCTTCCCTCATCTGGGCGAGTCAAACCCATGGCCGGTGTGTCCCGGCGAGCACAGCCCGGCTGCTCTGCGGCCCGGGATGGGGCTCCCCGGACACCCCACACCCGCCCCGGGGCTCTGGTGGGACCCTGTCCCTCGGAGAGCAGCGGGCCCGTCACCGAGGCCACAGGTCAGCTGTGCCCGGGGTCACCGATGGGAGAGCGCAGGAAAGGAGCCACAATGGTATAGAGGAGCCAGACTCGTGTGGACGTGTCCCCTGACAGGACACTCACACCCAGGGCCACGTGTGAAGGAGGCTCACCAAACCACTGTGGTGCCAGCCACACCACAGGAAAGACATAGACTGGAAATATCCCAAGGGAGGGCAAAAAATAACATGGGATTTAAAAGCAAGACTTACCAAGGTGAAAGGAGCTAATAGAGAAGACTAAGCAAGAACCTGCCTAATTTCCCTGGCCTGTAAAAAGTCATTATGATCTTGATGGTTACATGTTGTTCTCTGCACCTACAGGACAGAAAAAGAGAGGGACACACACCTAAACACAGAGAGGGGCAGGCAGGCTGCCAGGCAGGGGCATGTGTGGGGCATGGGGACATGCGGGGTCAGGTCCCACCACTGTCAGCCCACCAGGATGTGGGACAAGAGATCCAGGGAGAGTGGTGGGAATGAAAGCACAGAAAGAGCTGGAAGCAGGGACAAAAATGAAGGAAGCACAGCAATGATGATCTGAGATTTAAGGGCACTATAAAGAGCAGGGAACAATTGTCCCTGAATTTATGTCAGTGAGGAAGATGGGCTTAAACTGCAGGGGGAGAGAGTCAGGGTGGACTGAGAGGAGGAAAAAGGACTGACAAGGTACTAAATCAAGGTCAGGCACTTGTCTGGAGGAGCATTCAGGTACACTCAACCAACCCTGCCTGGGGCAAGGGAACAGATGAAGTGATCTTCTATTGTCCCTCTTTCAGCTCTTTGTTCCCCTGGCCTTGCCAGGTTTACTCCGTTTGATCTCACTTCTGTTACAGCAGCAGCCTAGTCCCTCCTCAGGCTCACAATAACCTACTACATTGTTCATCCTTTTTTTTTTTGGTGCCATTTGCCATTAAAGTGTGCCATTTATGCCTTTGAAAACGGTGTTTCTCAGTTCTCTCTACGTTACCATTTTAATAAAGTCCATGTCAGGATTCTCTGACTTTGTCCCTTGCTATCAAAGTGGCAGCCAGGCCTGAGCCAAACTGATACCCAAACCCTGCAAATACTTGTGATGATTCCAGGAGACATTTTGCTCAATATTTTCTTCCAGACTATTACATTGTATGAATAACTGGGTACCTCTCACTGCCTATACACATGTGCTTTCAGAACGCTCTCAATTATTCTCTTTTCCCTTAAGGTTTTAGTTTCGATTTCTGTTTTCTTCTGGAGGGAGCAATTCAGAGCACTGTTGCCTCATGGCAAGCGTTCCAGCAGTTTCTGTTCCTCCTGGTTGCTAAATTTAACGGTGCCAGTTAGCCAAGGCAGGGAAAACCCTTCCTGCCCTGGCCACAGCCTCTGCCTAAGCAGCTCTGGTGGGCATCAAAACCCAGGGGGGTGCCTGGCCCCCTCCCTGGGGGTCCCTCAGCAGCATGTTCCCGTGGGGAAACACCAGATACAACAAACACCTCTGTCCATAACACCTTCCACTCCTTGGTGACTTTATTCTGAATTGCCATCCCTCTCTCCTTTACTATTTCAGTGTCAATAGCACGTCACCATCTCTCACCAGGAACGTGCAGCAGCCACAGCAGCCCTTGGGGCTGGATGCTGTGACAGGCAGCGGTCATGCAGTGGTGCCCTGTTGCTAGAAAATAAACACACAGACTCCCTCCTTCCCCCAGAGCAGGTTCCCAATTCCAGCTGGGGTTGAATTCCAGCCTCTCTCTGTTGCTACAGACTGTGGCTTTCACGCCACTTGTTTTTTTAAACTGGGCTGTTCATCCCCAGCCAACAGGAATAGGAGGCTCAAAGTAAACCACGAGGCACATCAAATCAGAGAAGAGAAGGAAAATGACCAGGAAAAAGACAAAGGGTTTATCTCCAGTATCAGGTTGTATTAAACACGTCCATCAACACAGACACCTTGTTCCAACTGTTTCTACCAAAAAGCTCTGGGGTTGTAGGCCTGTGAAAACTTTGTCTTTCCATCTTCTCCCACTCATGCTCGTGTTTTTCCCCACCCGAAATCTGGTAATTTGTGTTTACAATTCTGAGCATCCCTTATTGCCCATACACAGTTGTTCCAGAATTTGTTTGTTTTTACCTCACAAACGAAAAAAAATCAGGACTAAAGTGGCGTCTCTACTCCAACTGAATGCTGCTTTTATTCATATGTAGGTACTGAGTTTTTTGTTGCCTTCTGAAATTTCAGATGATCACTCAGAATTACATCTGCCACATCCTTCAATCCATTACAGATTAAACCAAACCACTTTGCTGTTTACTTTGAAATCCATGGCTCCTGAGGACTAGAAGAAATCTGCCTTTAAATTTGCCTTTTCCCCCATCTGTAGTGGGGGTTGAACTATGCAGAGTTGTGTTTTGTGAGATGAAGTGATAATGAATAATTCCTCACTCGCTTTGGGAGCCAAGTGATGTTACCTGCTCCAGAGATCTGAACTCCAGCTGCTTCCTCGTGAGGCTTTTTGTTCTATTACACAGCCTGGGGTGGATATAATTACCTTTGCTTTTTGTGTGCTCTAACCGTCCTGCAACGGAGCAGGCACCACTTTGGAAACAAAGTGGATTAGATGAGCATCCCTCCTTGGAGCCTCTGGAGCATCCCAGTGTGCCACATGCCCGAGGGAATGCAGGCACCTCACTGACCCCGAGAGCTTTCTGATACCTCCTGCTTAGCTTTACTGGCTTTTTTTTTCAAGAAACTAGAGACTGAAAGGACAAAGAAACGTTTGGTTTTCTTATAGAAAAATGTCACGATCTTACACTTGTGTTTCAGTTAAGGTTAATCCAGATCAGAACAAGATCCATGACAACTGTCAGCCCATCATATTTTTCTATTTGCCTGCCTCTCATGGCTTTTGCACTGTGCAGGCAGTGCAGATGTGCCCTCAGATAATGCAGCTCTGGCTGCACAGCCCCGATGGGCTCTGGGAGTGAATATTGTACTGGGCCAGTCACGCTCTTCCTGTTCCTGTTGGAGCACAAAGAACTCCGTGAGGCCATTTCCTCCATCAGCACTGGGCATTTTCAAAGCGCTTGTTCCAGTCACAAAGTTTCTGTGCAAACTCCATACTGCCCAAATAATAAATAATGTCCATAGGGCAGTGTCTGCCCAAGTGACCTCCTCTATACACAGACCTAAGAAAACACTGGCACAGCTGGCAGGGCAGCTCCCACCTGCCCCCTCCACCCCCGGTCACAGGGCCGAGCTCCATGGCCAGTGTTCGGTTGCACTGTTAATTAGGTCTATTTAATTTCATTTTCCCGTGGGAATGACCTCCCATTGGGTTGGGTGCTGCAGTGGGACAGCCCTGCCAAAGACTCTGCCAACTCCTCTGGGAGCTGCTGCTGCCAGCACTGCCTTGGGAGCTGGTGCCTGCCGGGATCCCCACTCGGACACCTCCCTCTGGGACAAGGCACAGCTCCAGTCTGCCTTAGTGCTGGGTTTGTCTCCTGGGCACCTGGGAGGGCATTTCCCACTATATCCTGTAAAGTCAGTGCATTCCATTCACACCGGTTTATGGAGGTTACAGGGGTTCAAACCCCAGGGCACGGATGTTAAGCACAAACTCTGTCACAACAAGATGTCTGGGCAGGGCAGGGTAAAGAGGAAACCTTAAGGAAGTCTCAGATCCAAGAGTCTCCCAGATCATCACACAATACCAACAACAATCTCCATCTGGGAACCCAAACACCACAACAGATTAATTATCTTACAGCAGAGAAAGATAAAGAAACACGTCAATGCACACTTGTGCGTCACTCAAACCAAAAGGCGTAAATCAAGACTCAAGGGCAAAGAGAAACACTGTGTGCAGAGAAAGTCTTTTGAGAGGCATTTTATGCTTTAGAGTCCCTGTGTGCTATTGCAACTGGAGCAAGAAAGAGGAACTCTCCTGGCTGAGCCAGCACAGCCCTGGCCTGGCACAAGTGTGGCAAGAGTCGAACTCCGAAAATGGTGCCAAGGTGCCGGCCCTTCCCTCTGAACCCAGCGAGGCAGCAGCAGGGCCAGCAGTGACCCAGCCTGGGCTGGCAGGGCCCCGTGGCACAGCAGTGGGACACCAACGGGTCCCGCAGTCCAACGTGAGGATGGCTGTGGGCTGCACCTCAGGAGGAGTAAAAGTGCTTCGTCACTGCAGAGCTCCCACCCACGAGGGGCACAGGCTGCTCTGTACCTGGCCTCTCACACACAGGCAGAAACCACAGTGCAAATCTACCAAGCACCAGCTATGTCCTGTGTCTTCATTTTATCTCACCAAATAGCTGCCATAAAACAGTCACAAAATAAACCTGGAATCTGATTTTCCTCCCCCCCTTCCCCCCCAGCTTTTATTAAAGGCAGGCACACGAATTACTTTGAACCCATTGCTGAACACCCTGGAGAAGCCGCTTGCTTCCTGATGCCCTTATTTGTGCAGCCCTGGTGAAGCTCAAGTTCCCCAAAAAGGTCTGACACGAGCTCCAGTGCTGCCTCCCTGCTCCTTCCGGAACCGCTTCCGTGGCTGCTGCAGCGCACGCGGCCAGCGCTCCCCACGGGGCCAGGAGACATTTTTGTCTGTTCTACTGATATCATCTGCACATGCATTTTTGTAAAGAGAACGCACAAATTTCTGCCTGGGCCCCTTCCACTGTGTCGTCCTTTCATTTTAAAGCCTCCTGCAACCATTAGGTAGTAATGCTTTTGTTAAAAGTAATAAAATGCTTATAATCTCTCCTAGTCCACAAGCTCCCAAATGAGCAAAATCCACACAGCAAGTTCCCAGCAAATATGGCACGCATTATGGCTTTTGCCCTTCCTGCAAAGGTGATTCCTTTCCTGCTCTGCAGCTCATGTAGAGCCCCTCCAGCAGCGCTCCCAGTGCTGCTGTGATCCCACATTGTGTTTAGCTGAGGAACACTGGCGGGACGTACTCCGGCAGCAGCGGATTTCACGGTAGGAAGCCAAGAGTTCCCTCTCAGAGGATTAATGTCATTTTAATTTCTCATGGGCTTAACCAACCCCCCCCAGGGAGCTGCAGCAGGGCTGAGGAATGATGCTGCAGGGATGGGCACCCACCCAGGGCTGGGGGGACCCTGCTGAGGAGCAGCACTTGGCCCCGTTGGGAAACCCACCCAAACTGGGGCAGCGCCTCAGCCAGCCCTGCCTTCGCTCCACCAACGGAACAGAGGAGATGTTAAACCTGCTCATGGGGTCCTGCGAGCACATGAAAACCTTTCTCTCAAGTTTCCCAGCACAGTAAGCCCCACAGGGGATGAGCTGACAGAACTGTAGTGAAAGCAGCAGAAAAGAGGAGACGCCCCCGCCAGTGGCTCCCGCGCCATGTTTGTCCCCTTGTGTCCCCAAGAGCGGTTGGTGCCTGCTCAGGATGGAGCCCCACACCACAGGGGTCTCTCTGCATCCCCTGCACGCACCACCAAAGGTCTCTGGTGGGGTCTGACCGTGACTTTTAGCACTATTTTGAACCGCAGACTTTTGTTACTTAAACTTTGCCTAGCACGATCTTACATTTAGGTTCAATTTCTCTAACGCATCATTTAAATTTCCGTAACTCGGGACAGCAGGACCCACACGTGAAGGCAGCGCAACGAAACACGGCGATAAAACCACCCAGCTTTGCCAACAACTCACCGTCACCCACCGTCACCCGCCCTGTGCTGCTGCGATCTGCGGGGCCGGCGAGGGCCAGAGAGGCTCGGTCCCCACCTGGGGCTCCTGCGCGGTGCGTGGGGCGCTCGGCAGCGCCGCCGGCACAGCCACCGCCTCCCGGTGCCACCGGGCCAATTACAGCATGTTCTCTGCCACCACGGGACGTGGCCTGGCGAGGGGGAAGCGGTGACAGGCCGGAGAATGACACTCACCAAACCTACAGGGCCAAGGGTGAGTGAGCCCTAAGTAGAGTGGTAACCACGGCCACGGGCTGGGGTTTGCATATACAGTTTCTCAAAGAGGCAAAAATTTGCTTTCAGCTAATAAAAAAGGACGTGCCAGAGGAAGTGCTTCTGCACGGCGGGCGCAGCTCGGTGCCAGGGAGCTCAGACACGCGGTTTGGAACGCTCCTGTTGAAGACATCTCTGCTGCAACCTGTTAATCTGCCCGCTGGCATCTGGTGGGGGAAACAGGTTCAGGCCGCTGACACGGCCATTGCCTGCGGTCCCTGGAAATGGGGCGATGGCTGGGGAGGTGCCCCTGGGGCTCCTTCCTGCTGTGAACCACAGATAACGGCACCCACAGCAGGGCCAGCCTCCCCAGACAGGGCCTTGCAGACCCATTTTTGCTGTTTCCGCCACCGTGCCGTCATCTCCGGGCTCCCAGCGCCAGCAACTCTTCCACCCCAAGCTGTGCTGCACTCAGAGCTGGCTGGAAATGTCCCTCACTCAGCCCAGGGGGAAAGCTGCGGCCCCTCAGCTTCACTGGCCACACCAGCCTTGGCAGAACCCAAGGAGCAGCTCCGGCCTGGCAGTGCCCGTGGTGGGCATGGCCCAGGGCAGGGGCTGCGTGGGCAGCAGGGATACCCCAGGGCAGGCCCCGCTGCAGCAGAAATGCTGCCTGGCACCCGCTCGTGGTGCCAGCCACTCCCCGCTCCGAGCAGGAGGGCTGGGTCCTGCAGGGCACAGAGCTGCCTCCCAGAGCTGGTCCCTGCACTGCCCCAGCTCCAGGGTGTGCTGGGGGTGTAAGACAGGGCTAAAGCAGTCTGGAACCCTGCCGGGAGGCTCTGCAGCCAGAGCCAGCGTGGTCATGGACAGGATTTCCTGCCATGCCTTTCTGCTCCTCCACCAGCGCCCCCTCCACTCCTGCCTTGCATCAGAGTGCTGGTGGCTTCACCCTCCCACCCTACAGGATATTGCAGGAGTTAAGGGAACTTCCACGATCCTCTGCCTGTCCTGTGGCACATACCAGCCACTTCTGGCCTGGCACAGCCCCAGCCCAGCCCCAGCCCCAGCAGCGGTGACGGGAGCAATGTCTGCATGGTCTCTGTCTGCCTGGCTTCCTCACCGAGGCCACTGCAAGAACTGCCCCGTGGTGAAGAAAACAAACCTTGAGTCTTCATTTCAAACACTAATAAATAACAAAATCAATTGCAGAGTGTAAATTAGATACACTGACTTAATTTTCCTGGGATTTTGGAACAGCCTGCTGAGAAATATCCATTCCTGGTATAGAATTTTGTGTGTTTTGACAGGAATAGTGATACCCTGCATGAGAGATCTCCGATCTCCTCTCTTCCCATCCAGAAACCTTTTTCCAGGCAAAGCACAGGCACTCTGGTCATTTATTGTGGCTTTCTAGAGGTTCAGCAGCCTGGTCAGAGTAAAACCCCTGAGAAGGGTAAAAGGTACCCAGAAATTTCCCCCACAGAGATACAACAGATAAGAATTCCCATGGGAATTCCTGTGCAGGAACCCCACATCCCTCAAGAGCATCCCTGGAGAAGGGGCCTGGTCTGGTCTGAAAATCTCAGCTGAAATGACAGAGACTTTCTCCTTTGTGGCACAGCCCTGGCACTGCTGGGCCCAGCACCAGAGCAAAGCCCCCGTTAATGTGACATGAATATACAGCTCTAAATGCTGAGAGCTGAGCCCCTGTGCCTTCCCTGTGGTGTCAGACACTCAGCTGGGGAAGTCTTCACGCTCTGATGAATGAGTAAAAAACTGCTCATGAATTTCTGATCACGGACAAACTCGTTGGCACATTTTTGCTCAGGCCATAGTTTGCTTTGCTGTGTTGGTTCTGTCACAGGGACAGAGCAGTGTCACCACCTGGCTGTCACAGCCCTGGGACGTCTGCAGCACTAGCCAGTGTCCCTGCTGGTGAAGGGGTTTCTGTTCTGGATGTATCAGTAGCTTTAACACTTTCTCCTTAAAGCTGGCAGTGTCTGACTGATCACCCAATTCTGTGTTTTTCATTATTTTTTCCAAATTTTGGTCAGATCTTTGTCTGTGTTCTGAAAAACGATGACTGTAAAAGTTTTCAGGGGCAGCAGCATTTCATTTTGTTTGCAAGGATTGAGGAGCCTTTGATTAACCTGTGAAAATTATCTGAATCAGAGGAAATGTGGGAAACATATGGACAATCTCTCCTCTCCCTCATTAGGAGATAAAGTGTCCTTGCTCCTTATTTTCATCCCAGTGTTGGAGATAACAGCTTTGCCTTTCTGCTGGATATCAAGTCAAACAGATCCAGATTGGAAAAAAGTCTCTTGGCTGATATGGGAACCAGGATCCTCACATTTTTACATTAAACCCCAGTGTGCTTTGTAATAACAAACAAAAGACCCTTTTGTCCCTTCCTGTGTTGTTTAGGCATCTTTTCTATTTTGTGTGAGGGACTGTGTAACAGGAGGCAAACCTATGCTGTGGGCACACTGGCCCAGCTGGTGCTGGGTGAGTGCTGAGTGGGAGCATCTCAGCATCCCTGAGCTTCATCCCATACGGGATTGTTTAGGCTGGAAAAGTCCAAACATAAAGGAGGAGGGGGCTGGCTCACAGAAGTAAAACACATCATTCCCAAAAGTGAAAGCCACATGTAAATGCAAAGTGCACCAGGTAAAACAACTGATACTTACTTGCTTATTGTTTGGCATTTTTTCCCCTTCAGAAGGTAGATGCCAAACAATTGATGCTGTGAAAGGCCCTTTCTATTGTATTCTTTGTGTTTCTTTTTTTTTACTAAGTGTGTCCAGGCATAAAAGATATTTTTAAGAAATTCACAGATTTTTAGGCCTAGGGCTTTAATTTTCTTCTTCAGACCTCCCTGTTATCCATCCCAGTGCCCAGCAAAGAGCCAGCAGAACTCCACTCCTTCCCTGCCTTTCACAGCCTCCCCGGGCTTCCAGAAAGGAATGCCACATTCCTGCCTGCACCAACGCAGCCAGATTAAATATTAACTGCTGGAAATGGTGCTCATTTCCCTCACAGATGGTCTGGGTGAGGCTCCCCAGGCTCTGGAGTTCACGGTACCGTGGTGCCTGCGATGCTGACGGCAGTGGCTGAGGAAGGAGTTCCCATCCCGGAGCAGGACTGCACGTGGGTGCTGGATCCACAGCCATCAGATCCAACCCTCCTGTGCAATCACAACCTCAGGCACTAGGATTTCATCTCCAAATCAGTTATTTCAAATCTGAGCTGCCCAGCTGTGGGGTCTGTGAGGGGCATTGCCCCTAATGACAGCAGCATCAAGTAGTTCACAGCACATTTGGAAACAAAGGAATTCTTCATGGAAAGACCATAGCCACCTACTTATTAGTTACTCTCAACATCTAATTCAAAGCACAGCTGCTGCTGTGTGAACAGGAGCCAGAAATGCTGCTCTGGGTGAAAGCTCTGGAGTTTTGGTGTTTTATCAAAGTATTCCCTTTTCTTTCAGAGGGTTTGTGCATCTGATCCAAAGCATCCACGTTTCAAAGAATTCTGCTGCAGAACTGCCAAGGGGCACAAGTGGAAGCAGAAGGCGAGTGCCTTCACACAGAACACAGCAATTCCAGGCATGGAATTGTTTATAAAGGATCATGCCCTAAAGGACAACGATCATTTTTGTCTGACAGTTGTTACAGCAGCATCAGCTGATCATCATGGTCTGGCAGAGCGGTACAAGCTGGAGTCACTGCTGAAATGCTGAGAGCTGTTCACGTTGCTGGCTGGCTTCAGCACTGGGAGTGGCAGAGGGCTCTGAAATAATGCACAGCCTCCCCTCCATGGTGAAATAATGCACAGCCTCCCCTCCATGGTGAAATAATGCACAGCCTCCCCTCCATGGTGAAATAATGCACAGCCTCCCCTCCATGGTGAAATAATGCACAGCCTCCCCTCCATGGTGAAATAATGCACAGCCTCCCCTCCATGGTGAAATAATGCACAGCCTCCCCTCCATGGTGAAATAATGCACAGCCTCCCCTACAGCCCCACACTGTACAACACAGTCACACTGCCAGCACTGCCACAGATGGGCAGGCAGGGACAGGGAGCAGCAGTTCCCTCCTGCCAATGAGGGACATCGCATTTCAATGTCTGATTTCATTCTGATGTGGCCACAGAGGGTTGTTGCAGCTTGGCTTACACGTACACTGCAATATTACAGGACAAGGCTGGTGATGCAGCTCAAGGCGATGGGAAGAGCCTGGCAAGGAGCTTGTGACCACATTTCATCTCCCCCAAATGCAGGGGAGGACGGTGGAGTGTGCTGGAGGAAACTGGGCTGCAGGCACATTCTGGGACAGGACTGAGCACTCATCCCTGCCAGAGGGGGAGGGAAGCTCGGTGGGATGGGGGGTGGTGGGGCAGGAGAGGCTCAGGTGGGATGGGACAGCTGAGACCCTTCAGGTCCCTGCCTGGGAGAGGGCATCACTTTTTTATCACTTCACTGAAGTGATGCCTAAAGTTTTCCTCCAGCCTTGCAAATTGGAACCCTCAAACCAATATATCCTTCAGTCTCTTCAGCAAACCACAGTCCTCAATTTCCTTAGAAGGTCCTGCTAATTCCCATGGGTCTAGTTGAGACCTACTTTCATCTGCTCTGAGACATCCTTCCGATAAGCACTTTTATAGCACATATTTTCCCAGCCTGAGGAAGTAACCAACAGTACTGGGGAGGGGGGCACTGGGTTCACAACATGAGAGGCCACATTACGTCATTAGAACAACTTCCCTGGTCAACAGCCCCCATCCAGATGCACCAACCCCATCCTGTCTTGCACAAAGTAAAAGTTATCAGATTAAAAAAAGGGAAAGACAACAAAAGCATTGGTTCTGTCTTGCTCTCGCCAAGACCATGCCAAAAAAGGACAACTTCAGAGGTTTTTTCGTAGTCACAAACTGGGTGACAGACCCCCCCAGGTAACCAAAGTTCAGTGACAAGCACAGAGCCAGGGGACTGCCAGGGGACAGACAGAACACTTTGACACGGACCAAGCTCCACGATAACACAGCTGTTCATAGAAACATCCATCCTGTTCATCCAGCCCCCTGACTGCATTCCAGGAGAGCAGAGCCCTTCACATCCTGCCATGCCATTGAGAGAAAAGCAGAGCTCGCCCAGTACACACCAGTTGGGCATACTGGGGCATAGGGCAATATCCCCAGAGCCAGGGTTAATGATCAGCTCATTCTGTAAACAGCAGCTAGGGTCTCGAGCTCAATATTTAGAGCTGATCTCTTTATAGTTAAGTAATGACAATAGTGCATGCAAATCAGATTGCAGGGAATTGATTATTAGGTCATATTTTAATTGGAGGTTTTTTTAGGGAAAGAGGCACTGTCCTTTATACTGTCTGTTTTTGAAATGGATATAAGGAAAAATGAAAGATACTATTACAGGACAGAAAAGTAAATAAGAAGTGGCACATCCAGACAGTGAGTGCATTAAACAGATTTATAGGCTGCCTGTTACAGGCGTGAAGCAGAAACCTTCTTTAAAATAAGATTTAAGCAGCCCAAGGAATCAAAATTAAGCCCATCATGATAAAAATAACCCTTGCAGACACTTATGTTCTATGATATTAGTGCAACAGAATCACTGTAATGACAGGCAGCAGCTTTCAGGAAAAAAAGCTGATTTCTCTGATATAATTCAAAATAGGAATAAAGTAGCTAAGAGGAAGCATTTCAGTCTGATTATTTTTGTCTTGTGTAGAGCAATACTGGGTGTTACACAGAGCAGTCTGAAAAGCATTTTAGGAGGTGAGCAGGCTTGTTCTTCCTCACATAGGCAGCAGAGCCTGAAAAGCTGCTTTCACAAATATAACAAAAGTCACACCAAACCCCTTGGAACCTCGTGTCACAGCGAGCAGAGGAACTGTTAATGAGAACAGGATAATTGTAACTAAACATCAATTCCTCTCTATTTATTTTGGTACAAGGTCAATTCTGATGTTATTTCTTCCCTTGCCAAGTTGTAGCAAACACTCAGCCCAAAGGTGTTGCAGGCAGGAGAAAACAAAGGCTGAATTAACCTCTGATGGGAACAGGAAAAGTAATTTCAGGCTCCTTTGAGGATACTACTGAAATCCCTCTAGGAAACAGCAGAGATCAAAGCAGAGGAGAGAGCATCTGCCCAGGAACTCCAGCTCTGTGCTCCAGATGAGGATGCAGGACGGGCACTGGTCCTGGGGGAGGGCAAGGACAGGGGCTGGCACTTGGGGTCACAGCACTCATCCTGAAACACAACCAAACCCTGAATCCAAAGGGATTTTGTGGAAATCAAGCCATCTAAAGCATCTTGGGACACTTCTCTACATGAAGCGAAACAAGCAGCACGAAGTGCCACCATTTTGTAACGACTGCCCTGAAATGCAGAACAACTAATTCAGAGGAAATAAGATAAAAACGCTGAAAAGCAAATAGGAACTGAAAATAAATTGCTCCCAGGTCAGGAAAAGGTTCTTTACCTGTGACAGAACTACACACAAAAGCCTCAGACAGCACTGCTTAGGGCAGTCAATAGCTAAACCCTTCCCTGCAGAAATACTGGCTGGAAGTACAGAGAAAACACAATTTCTCCACACACCATAAAGACAGACAATGTTAGGATAATAAAGTACTTTCTCTTCACTCAAAAATATATTTTGCTAAATATAAAACTCTAGTAATTGAACCTCATATCCCAAGTTTTTAAACTCGGGCCTCTGTAGAAATGTGCTCTAGCAGGACCATGTTTGTTTTCCCTGGCTGCTGCTCGCCCTGGAGAGCCCCCAGCCATTGTGCTCCTGCAGGAGGAGGATTTCCGCTAGTAAATCTGCCAGGGAAACACCAGCAGGCATCCCAGGAGCTGTATTTCAGTGGGAGAATGGCAAACTCCTCCAGGGCCAGGAGCTGTTCAGTAACAAAGCAGACGTGAGCACAAGGTCTATCAGGTAAAGCCACGTTCGGTTTAAGGCTCTCCATGGGCTGATCAGGGGGAAGCAGGCATGGGGACTGTTTGTTTAAAGGAAAAAAGAGGAAGTCCAAATGTTTTTTAAAGCTCCTGTTCCAAGGATGGAGAGAGCAGGCTGGAATGATTCCCACATCCCGAGCCATTCCCCCGATCAGCCGAGCACAGAGGTGCCATGAATCCCTGCAGAGCCTCCTGTGCAGCTCCTGGCTGATGCTTGGGTTACATCTGCTCTTTGAACTTCTACTTACAGGGGATATTTCTGGGTATTTGCACTTGTCACCCAGCTCTGTGGATTAGGTTTCTGCACGTTGCCCCTCATTTGCCACATCCACAGAAGCCACGGGCCACGTGTGCCAACCCTGCTTCCATGTGCCACATTCCACAACACTCCTGCTTGTGTCACAGAGACCCTCAGCACGGAGCATTCCCCCTCTCACTGCTGCACAAACACCAAACACACATTTCCTCTGCCAGATAAACCAAACTGGGTCACTTTGTTTCTCCACAGTAACTCCTGATTCCATCTGCCTGTCCCACCACAGCCCAACACCCACACAGTGCTCACACGAGCTCTGTCTCCAGCAATAATCTAAACAGGCTTTCCCAAGAAATGCCACATTCAGCAGTAATTTTTTCTGCTGTAATTTATTCAGCTGGAAAAAAGACATTTGAGAACTGCCAGTTTATTCTTACCTGTTCAGCTGGGTCCTTCCTCGTGCCCGTGTGGCACAGCACTGAGGGTGCTCCCACCCACGTGGCGCAGGCAGCACAGCACTGCCATCCTTGTGCAGGCCAGGAAACAGTACCAGGGCTCCTGGTTAACCCCTCTGGGCCTCACACCCTCTCTGATGGAGCTCCTGGGGCAGGTGCTATCCATCCCCTCCTCTGGCTCATCAGCACTGCCAGCTGCCCCAGCCCCTTACCCGGGCAGTGGGACCTCCTCCACCCATCCCAGCACTCCATCACCCCCTAGGCAGGCCAACAGCCCCCTCAGGCTATTTCCTCTGGCTGTTTGAAAAGCTGGGCTGTGCCAGGTTCAGTCCTCATCCTTCCCATCAGAAAGAAATAATCAAGCCAACAACAGGTGGGCTGTGTGTGTTCCTGAACAGCACTCACCAAACAGAGCAGGTCTCTGGGAAGGAGAGAGAATTCCTAAGATTAAGCCTTGGAGCAGCTGAGAGCACATGATTTATTTCAGAACTCATCAGGCAAGCTGTTGGATTGCTTTATTTATCAAATTACTCAATTATTTCAGCTGGAAGGTTATTCATTAGACCTTCCATCCTGTGATTTTTATGTGACTATGTCAGGAAGTGAGGCAAGAGCACAGGAACAGACAAGGCAGCAGTTAAATGTTCCACTTCGCTTATGCAGGTCAATAGCACAGTAAGACATGGAAAATTGAAAGGAAGATGAGTCTGACAGACACCTTGCCCTGCAATCAGTCACCTGCAGTGCCCTGCCCTCAGGTGTTCATGAGCTCAGGGCAGGCCCTGATGCTGCTGATCCAAAAGCTGTGCTGAACACACATGGAAAAGTCTGTTGTTGAAGTGTGTGGTGCTGACACCTCATGCTGTACATGGACCTCGGGTGACAACACTTCACCCACCAAAGGCGAGTGCTGGGCTGGCACAGAGAGCTTAAAGTTCCTCCCGGGCTCCAGGAAGGTTATTTAGCTTAAATATTTTTAGGAAGTAGAAACCAAATTGAAACCGAGCAGAAGTTAGCTGAATTAACGTCTCCATTGCTGTCAACATCAGCAGCTAGCTCTGAATTGTCATGTGCCAGTGACATGGGCGGGCACACCGTGGGACTCAGACAGAAGGTGCCAGCTCACTCCAGAGCTCCAGGGCTGGGCAGCCAGTCCTTGAGCTGAACCCACGGCCCCTGCAGCTCCCTGTGGGCACTCCTGCTCTGCTGGAGAGATCTGAGAAATCCCTTCTGAAATAATTCAGAGCAGAGCTGCTGTGGCACAGAGCACTGAGGAGAGCTGGGGGAAGGAGCAGGGCGTCCCCAGAGCAGCACCACCGAGGCAGGGGCAGGGCAAGAGGTGATGGGAACGAAGGCAAATCCTGGAAATACCCTCCAAATGTCAGGAAAAACCCTGCAGGACATTTTACACATTCTGAGCTGCAGATGAGCTGAGGTTTCCCTGGGTTTGGAGTGAATAAAAAAGCAGCCCTGTGTGTTTTCCAGCAGCTGTGGCACTCGCTGCGATTTCCCTCCAAGGGCAGGTTCCCGCAGCTCCATCCCCTCCAACCAGGCATCTGCTGGAGAACACATCTCCCCCCCAGCCTGACCTGTCAGGAACCTAAAGCAGTGGTTGCCAGCAGCCCAGTGTCCTGGCCCTGTGTTTGCCTGGCAAAGTGGCTGCTGGGCCGGGCAGAGACGAGGGCGGCCCCTCGCCCTCCCCACGCCTCATCCCAGGAACAGCTATTTTTAGATCACTTACTGCCACTAAAACATACTTGGACTATTTTCAGGCTGACTCACAGCTGAATTCCTGTTCTGGAGGCATTTCCAGTCCCCACCCAAAATAAAGGAAGACAAAACAAAATGAAAGCAAAAAAATCCTGGCTGGATCCGAACCAAAGCACGTGTCCAGCTGTGCTGATGCTGCTGTCCAGAGTCCAAGTGTGGCTCTGCCCAGGGGGAGACCTGCACCCACAGCCCATCACCCATATCCACACCTGCACCCAGACCTGGTTAGCCCAGCTCAGGTGAACCAGACTGCGTTTTGGGGCTTTCTTAATTCAAATTCTTCACTGTACTACTCAGGAAGTAGTGTCAGGAGGGGGAGATCAGAGGCCAGCAGGTCTCTGTCTGGAGCTCCCCAGCTAAAGAGAAGGTGCTGTGATGTGACCCATGCAGGTGCTGGCACCAGTTCTGACTTTGCACCTTTTTGATGATGGATCTTTGGTATATCCTGAGAGAAAGAGCATATCCTTGGAGATGATTGCCTGTGGGTGCCCAGCAGCAGGGAGCAGCTGTGTGGGTAAATGCCATGCTGGTGTGTACACAGACACCCAGTATCCTTAGTGACTCAGTCACTCAGGAGGAACAGATGACCCCTCTCACCTCTGTGGACACAGCAAAACAACTCACTGAGCATATTAATCCACAAGAACTGTCACTATGCATTGCTTATGAAGAGAAATCACCTCCTGGCCATCGATAGCCAGGCATGGGATGCCACGTGCTGTACAGACTCATCTCTGGAGAGGGCAGTGGCAGCCACTGTGCCCACAGCTCCAGCCCCTGCCTCAGGGCTTGGAATAGACTCGATGGGCAGGGCAGCAGGGCAGGACCCAGGGCAGTGACACCTGGATGCCTTTGGGCAGGCAGTGCCTCCTCTTCCAGCAAACCCAGCCTCGAGCAGGACGTCGAAGCTGGCAAAGCAACTTGAGCTTCTGCATGGCTGTTTCTGTGCTAAAAGAATCAAGAGCAAAACTGTAAGTTCTTCTGGATTTCTGCCAAGAGCCCAGAGTCATCCCCCTGGCTGCTGGGACCCAGACCCTGCTCTGGTACCGCTCTGATGGCTCTGGCAGGGCACAGGACCGTGTGACAGGGACCAAGGCAGCTGGTGAGGCTTCGTGGACACTCCGGAGATCAGCAAATAAAATAAAACAACACAAAGGAGATTTTTTCTATTTTTTTAAGCAGGATGCAAGGTTTATTATCTGGGGCTGGTATCTCTGGCACAGCGAAGCACAGTGAAGATGATCGACACATCAGAGAGAGCTGAACCCAGGCTGACCTGGATGGGACCCAGTGGGTGTCCTGCTTCCCGTGCTGGGGAGCAGCGAGGCCCCAGGCAGGGCTGGGGGCTCCTCATCTCCTGCAGGAATGGGGAAGGGGGCTGCCTACACCCTGTCCCCACTCCCTCCAGGCAGCTCCTTCTCCAGCCCAAACTCCTACGGGGACATTATTCCATCTTTCTCTTCCCCCTGTCCATCTGAACATGGGACAGTCCATTGGAGAGGAAATTGTGCTCCTGATCGATCCCACAGGATCCCAGTCAGGGGGGACTGGCTCCTTATTAGCTCCTGGTTCATTAGCAGAACTGCTAATGAAGTTTGAACTCGAAGGTCCGAATTCTGCCTCAGGATATACGTTTTGCTGGCACTTACAGACAACTCCATTAAAGCTGGGTAGCTCTGTTCTCTGATAAGGGACTGGGAGAATGCCCACGTGAGCCTGCCTGGCTGTCCTGCTGAGCACAGAAACGTTTGTTTTAGCCCCTCCCAGGTCCAGTCCAGCATCACATTTTAACTCACAAAGCAGTTATTTGAGAGCAGTGTGTTCTCCCCTCCAAGAGCTGACCTGATGGACTTTTGCTTACAATATTGATGTGCTGGGGGGTGTCCTGCTCCAAGAGAAGGGTCCCCCTGCACTGCTGGGAGGGAGCATCTCCCCTGGTTTGCTGCAGGCAGCTCAGCAGGAAGTAACAGGTGCATTTACAGGAACACAATCAGCTTACACTTATTCTACAGCACAAAGTTATCTAAAAAAATGGCACAGGACTGAGTGTTCTCCCTCAGAGAGTGTCCTCCCTGCTGTCACCCACTCCAGGGGGGTCTCCATCCTCACTCACTTCCTGGTGATTGTCAGCCTGCGCAAGAGCTGCCTTGTTTTGGCCATCAGCATCTCCCTGAAGTGGTCACCCATGAGGAAATAGAAAACAGGATTAATGGCACTGTTTAGAAAGGCAAAGGGCCTCGTGATGACGTAAATGGTGCTGATGATGCCCTGCGTGCACTCGGGGACGTTCAAGGCCGGTATTCGGGAAGCGAGCCGGACGTTGCGCATGACGTGGTAGGGAGTGAAGAGCAGGGAGAAGATCCCCATGGTGAGGATCACGAGGGTGAGAGGCTTCTCCAGGGCCAGGGGAGAACTGAGTTGCTCACTCCTGTTTTTAAGGAAACGAACCATCTTCACGTAGAAGCAGCACATGATCAAGAGAGGGATGAGGAACCCGAAGACGGTCAGGAACACGCTGTAGATGAGGTTTTTTGCGGGGTCTCCAGAGCTCGCATAATCAAGACACTTGTAATTATTGGCAGGTGTTAGAGGCTCCAGGAAATGCACCAGTGGCAGCAGCTCCAGGATCACCCCGATCCATATGGCAATGGACACCAGAACAGCCGTTCTCCTCTTCTGCAGGACGTGGTCCCTGAAGGGGTGCTTTATGAGCATGTAGCGGTCAACGCTGACTGCAGTGAGGAAGAGGATGCTGCTGTACAGGTTGGCATGCAGCAGGAATCTGTTGCTGTGGCACAGGATGTCCTCCTTTGCCCACTGATCTCGGGAGTAGCTGTTCACCAGTATTGGCAGAGTACACAGAAATAACAAATCTGATAGGGATAAATTGAACAGGTAGATGTTGCCGCTTTTCCATTTTTTCAGGCAGAAGATATAGCCAAACACCACAATGGTGTTTCCAATGAAACCTAAAATGAACTCGAGGGTATACATGGTGGAGAGATAATACTTTTCTAGGACTCTATTTGTCTGCAAGCAGCCACTGGTCTCATTTGCAGCCTGGAAGGTTAAAAGGAAAAAAAAAAACAAAAAAACCAAAACCAAACAAACAAAAAACAAACAAACAAAAAACAAAGATGAGTAACAGAACATTTACATGTTTATATTTTTGCTGCAACTGGTAAATATTTCCTCCAGTTTCATTCCAGCTTTCATGTGTTACTTGACATGAAAGAATGTCTCTCACACAGGGAATTTGCACTTTCAGCCACTGACCAGAGTTATGGAGCAAGATGAAAACTTGCCTGAGCAAAGACCTGTGAGAGGAGTCTGAAGTAAGAGCAGCCCCTGAAGGCACCTGCCATGACATCCCAGCTGCTGCTCGGCCAAAGCCACAGCAGTGCCAGGGGCCAGGAAAGTGAACTCGTTCTGTCAGTGCCCCGTCAGAGCCCTTGCTGGAATCATCTGCCCCCGTTACCCAACGCCGGTCCCATGAGCCCTCACTCATCACCCAAGCAGAAGTTCGCTGTCAAGGCTTGTGAAGGATGAGCTCATTAGCAGCAGGGCAGACACTCTGACAACATTACTTGGAATTCATTAGGAAGCCAGGAGAGCTGTGTTTATTAAGTTACCAGAACATTAATGGTGTGCTTTGCACAGTTTTGCTGGTAACTGGGTACCAGAAGAGCACGGAGGATGGAGTGCCTTTCCCGTGCACACTGCCAAAGCTTTCTAGGAAGCTGCACCATGCATGAGCTTGCCTGAGGACAGATTTTGCTTGCTTTCTATCTAAAGGATGGTTGAACAAAATCCTTTCAGGACAGGGAGGAAATAGAACAGGATCTCAAGTGCTCTCCCTGCTTCCTCCTCAGCAAAGCCTGCACTGCAGGGAGCTGCAGGACACAGCTTTCAGTGAGAGCTGAAAGGAAAGTGTCAGCAAACAATTAGAAAGCAGGGAAAACAAAATGCTAGAAATCGGGACATAGATCAAAACTGAACTCAAGCAAAGGTTAAGCATTTTCAAAGGTGTTCAGGTGTCTGCCCTCAAAGCACCATAGTTCATTTTAAAGGCAGATCATGAGCCAGAACAAAGCACAGCACATCCAAAACTTAATGAAGTTACCTCCAGCAGGTCTCTACACTTCCTCTGTGCCCCACGGGGGACAGAAATGCTACAGAATGCCCACTCTGCTCAGTCACCTCAGCTGCAGCACCTACCGAGCCCCGGCTGCTCGGCTCTTGATGAGAAACTCAACACCTTAGTGAGGTTTTAAATCTGGAAAGCATAGCACTCTAAATACCAATAACAATTTACAAGTTCCTGCATTGACAGATGCATTGATTTAGGCAGTGTATCAATCTAAGTAGCCTTAGAAAAAGGCTGATTGATCAATTTTAAGGTAAGCAGGTAAAGCAGGTAAAGGTTAGCTCAGAAATGGGCTGGCCAGAGGAACAGAAGAGGCTCCCCAGCACCGTCCCCCTTACCATGGCCAGGGCTGTGGGTGCTGCGTCCTCGCCGGGCTCCAGCATCCAGGGGTGCAGCATCGAGGGGTGCAGCATCCAGGGGTGCAGCATCCAGGGGTGCAGCATCCAGGGGTGCAGCATTCAGGGCTCCAGCATCCAGGGCTCCAGCATTCAGGGGTGCAGCACCCAGGGGTGCAGCATCCAGGGCTGCCGTCACGCCGAGTGCGAGCCGCGTTCAATCATAACGAGTGACGGCGGGGGCAGGACGTGTTTGCTGAGCAGCACGTGGAGCAGTGGGAGGGTGGGGTTGCCCCGAGGGAGCTGCGAACAGCGCTGCCACTGCCCGGGGATCCGCTCGGAAGCTGCCCGGGGCGGGAGGAGGCGTGCGGAGGGACAGGGCACTGCTCCCCACCCCTCGCCCAGGGAGATGCCCGGGGGCTGCAGGAGGGCAGAGCTGGTGGCTCGTTCCCTGCTCACACGCAGTCACCTCCAGCCTCTCCTGCTGCTCCCGGAGACCGGCACGGCAGCTGCCGCAGCTCAGCCACTTCCCACGGCTCGCAAACCAGTGAAACAATACACTGAGTTATATTACAGCAGAGCACTAAAGAACAGCACTTGGTTTTCATGCAGTAACACATCACCCCTCCAAAGCTCGCTGCTTCATTCAGCACTGTGATATAGAAATTATTGGCAAAGAACAAAATATAATAAATACTGCTAATGAAGAGTGACCCTGCTCCACGGTGATTGATGCTCCTGAACTGTCTCACTGCACCCCTACCACAGGCAGGGACACCTCCCACTAAACCAGGTAGCTCCAAGCCCCAACCAACCTAGCCTTGAACACCTCCAGGGATGGGAAAGCCACAGCTTCTCTACTATTTCCCCCCCCCCTCCCCTTTATTGTAATGTATTTCACTGTTAGCAAACATTAACCCTATTAAGAGATATAAAAAGCTGTTGTAGCTTTTCTATGCAGACAAGGCCAATAGATCAGCTCATATTTAAGCATTACAGGAGCTCATTTAAAATTCCAACAGTGATTTAAAGCTGATTTAAAATTCCAATTAAAAAAGCCAACACTGGCTTCTCATTTACCAGCTTTTACATATATTGTCCATTAAGGCAATTGCTGTTGCACTGAAGGATAAAGTGGGACTGAATAAATGGAGCGTTTCTTCCTTCCCACTGCAGTAACACCTCAGAGAACTGGCGAGGGAGCAAGAAATGCTCCTTAATGTCATTTCCCTAGGTTTACATTTGTCCCAGCTTTACAGCTCTGTTGCACTGGTTCATTGTTTCTGAGCACAGGTTTCTGACCCTCGTTATTTTGAGGCTCTCCCAGTCACCCAAGCTGGCACCTGCAATTCCATTGCCTTCAGACAGCCCCAGCCCTGAGGAACACTCGATCTGGGGGCTCAGCTGAGTCTCTGTGGTTGCCAGAGGGGCCGGTGCCCGGTGCTCCCTGCCTGGTGCCATGGGCCGTGCCAGCAGCTCCGGGTGCTCCTCCTGGCACAGCAGGCTGCAGATGTGCTGTCCTCTGCTGGGAAGGGCTCAGCCAGGGCTGCAGCCAAGCTCAGCACGAGGAACCAGAGCAAACCCCACCAGCTCAATGGGGTAACTCATAACGGCAGAGCTGGGGCCCCTCTGCGAGCCCTAAGGGGAACAACGGCTGGGCTGAGCACACCAGCAGAGTTCCCTGCATTTCCCAACCGGCAACAACCCAACCAGCAGCTCCAAAAACACCGAGGACCAAAACTATTGTCAAGTTCTCTTTCTAGGGGGGTTGGTTGTTGGTTGGCTGGTTTGTTTTTAAACTAGTGCAGTACTTCAGCAAAAAGTTAAGGGCTCTTAAGAAACAGATAACGACAAAGCCCTGACTGCTGCAGATGCTTTGAGGATGATTTATTTCCTCCTTCACTCACTTATGAGTGTGAACTTCATTCTCTTCATACACCTCCCCCTGCACCATGTTTTGAACAGGGGACAGGGGAGCTGCAGAGTCTGTGGCCAGCCTGCCTGTGCTTGGGCATCCTGGGAGGGTCTGATTTCTGAGAGTGGAGCTGGCTCCCCTGTGAGCTCCTGAGGGGCTGTGAGTCCCACCGTGGTAATGGCAAGGCTTAGTCCCTGCCTGTCAAACACCAAGGCTTAGTCCCTGACTGTCAAACACCAAATCCCACCTCGGCCTCTGCTGGGAGGCAGACCAAAGCCTTCCCTTGGGGTGATCTGTCCTGTTTTCTGGTGTAGAAAAATGAGTTGCCTACTGCAGCTCCAGCCCCTCCTGCCAGTGATGCCCATGGTGCATTTTCACTGTCTCACTTTGTGCCACACCAGGCAGCTCCAACCCCAAAAGTCTGTTTCAGGAATCTAAAAAAAAACACATACAGTCCAATCAATTGTGACCCCATATTTAGGTGCTGATGCTTAAAAGACATTTACTTCTAGTCCAAGAGAATCCTATAAAAACACAGAGCGGGAGGTTGGCAATTTTTGGCTGGCATTGTTGTTTAGAACATAAATTTTCCTTCTGCCTTACAGGCAGACATTGAGTGCTGCTGATGTAGCTGATGCCAGAGCCACAACAGAGGGAACAGCACGAACAGGGAGGGTTCCCCAGGTCTGCTCCAGCTGGGCTGGCACAGGCAGGTCCAGCACTCCCAAAGGGGGACAAAGCCAACTTACCCAAGCCAGTCTGTGTGACAGCAGTGCAGCCTGCTGAGGTGTGGCCATGTCTCCTCCAACACAAACATCTTCTCTAAACAGTCTCTCAGGCTTTGTCTGCCATATACCTGGAAACCCCAATTGGGCTCATCCTGCTCACATTTACACCCTAGAAATGCCCATCCCAGGCAATATTCTTGTGGACACGACCCTAACACTGCATAGAAAGTCAGGTCAAAGGTGTTACTTAGCAAAACCCCAAAGCCCCACTCCCTCAGGAATACTAAGATGCTGTTAATTATTTTCCAGCGTAGGAGAAATAGAGCTCCAGTGGAGATTCCTGCTGCCAGCAGGCAGGAGCCCAGTCCATGGATGAGTGTGGGATGTGCTGGCAGTGCTGCAGAGAGCCCCAAGAAATACCTTCCAAACACCTCAACATTACCAGTACTCACATTAACAGGAACAGAAGAAATAAAACATCTCCCAGAGTCTGCCCTGGGCTGACTCCAACAGCCACCCTTTGGTTTCAGCACACCTGCTACTGCTTCCTGATAAATGGGACACTTGAGTGACAAAGCACACTGCATTGTAATCAAAGACTAGTTTAATTTTTATATTCAGCTTAAAAAAGACAAAAAGCACAGCAGTCATCCCAAACACATTCCACCTGAACAGGCTGCACACACTCAGGAAAAATAACCCAGAATTACTGAAGATTCGGTATCTTTTATGCAAAAGAAAAGCAGGGTACATGAAGTACACGGTCATGGTTTGATTAGCTTAAACCAACAGCCAACCCCTGTATTCCTGCCTCAAAATTTTAGGGTTTATATTTAGCACACAAAACATTTACACAGAGGTTATTTGTTCCACACAGAAAGCTGAACTCTTTTTCAAACCTAAAAAGCTACTAAGCTAATTTTACTTTTAAAAAATCATAGGTAAAAACTGCTAAACAATTTTAAGGACAATTAGAACACACAGGACGTGACTTATCAGATAAGCAGAGCATGGACCGTGCAGCAGTGCTATTGTAAGGCTGGGACCTTCACAGCTTCCCTTTTCCCGATGGAAATCCAGTGCTGCTTTGCTGCAGTATTTCCTGCTAGCTCAAGGATTAAAGAAAGTGAGCATGAGTAAGACAGGTGCTTTATAAAAAAAATTTTAACAACCCCCGCTAAAACCCCAAAACACTTGCACAATTTTTCAGCCATCCCACTGGGTTTCCAAGTGCTTCCCTTGAGCCTTGCTTGGTAGGGGCAGCCCAGCCACTGCCTGTGATGGGTGGGTCCCACCAGCTGCCTGGCACCTGGTCCTGGTGCCCCCATTCATCCCATCGCCCCTGGCAGCAGCAGGGCCTTGCTGGCACATCCCATGAGAAACAGGAGCCACGAGGGACAGGGAGAAAGCAGCCCCCGAGTGCCTCCTGTGTGCCCACAGTGACCTGGCCTGCCAGCACATGCCTGTGGAGTGAAGATGTTGTGACGGGAAGAAAGAAGCAGCGACAGAGACAAGACAGCGAGTCCCAGAAGCTGCAGGGCCAGGAGGGAAAACCCAGGCCAGTCCCGGCAGTCTGGGGGTTTGAGGCTCAGACGGCACTGGAAGAATGCTCAGATTAGAATCAGCTTGATTTGCTGCCAGAGAAGACGAGAAAAGCTCCGTTCCCAGCACTGCAGAGCATCTTGGCCGTCGCGATCGCGGCCCAGAACCGGCGCAGCTCCCACGGCCTCAGTGGCAGCCGGCAGACGCGGGGCGGCTCAGAGGTTCTCCTTCAGCCACTCCAGGTAGCTGTTGAACAGCCGGTGCCCCAGGGCCAGCTCGAACGGCCACAGGGTGAACATGATGGCCCCGTGGAAGGCGTCCGGCGCGTGGTCGTGGGTGACCGTGACGCCGGCGCCGCGGAGCCGCTGCGCGTACATCGCGCCGTCGTCGCGCAGCACGTCGTGCTCGCAGGTCAGGATGTAGGTGCGGGGCAGGTGGCGCAGCCGGGCGTCGCTGGCCAGCAGCGGGGCCGCCCGCGGGTCCAGGAACCCGGGGTACCGGCGAGCCAGCCCCGCGCCCCCGTACGTGGGGCCCGCGTACGCCAGCCCCTTCCTCATCCCCGCGGGCAGCAGCTGGCTCCAGTTCACAAACTGGAACAGGTGGCCCCACTCGGCCGGGACGTGCCTGTTGGACGCCATCGCCTCCCTCAGAGAGGGGTCCGACGTGAAATACTCGCTCCAGAACCTGACCATCAGCCACCTGGGCAAGAGGGGCTTGGTGTCACCGTCTCGGTAGGACGGCAGATCCAGGTCCAGGGTCTGCAGAGCAGGGTAGAGCAGAACTTGGGCTTTGAGCTTGGTTTTGACTTCAGCGTCCTCCAACAACTGTAGGGGAAACCAGAAATAATCACAATAATTACAGTCAGAGTGCTGGTTCTCCCACACTGACGGAAGATCTGAAGTAAGGAAATGAGACACACATTTCACAACGTGAGCAAAATAAGATCAATAAAACCAGGACAGAGTAAAGAAATTCTGAATCCATGGGCAGGTCACCCAAAGCAGCGTGCTGTGCTAAAAACTCTCAAACATCAAATACAATTTCATTCTATTCCTTATGTTGAAGGATAACACTATTTGGGAAATACTCCTTTGGAGGCTTCAATATTTTCTGACGTAATAACAAATGTTTTTTCTATAACTGCAGAAAATTTCTACTCTTCTGTCATGAAAATTTCACATTTCTGAATCTCCTTTAATCATTTTGCACAATTTGGAGCTTATCCACCTGGTTGGTTTTTAGCCCTGAGTTGTTACAACTCAAGTAACTGCAATTCTGTCCATTTTAGAGATGTGACAAATAAAATGTGATGAATTGAACACTAACATTTCTTATGTGTCATTCTTTTCCCCTCTTCACTAATAAATTGTTCATTTTCCCCCTCACCTTCTGCCTTCAGCACCCACAGCAAATTCACCAGTGTTCCCAGTGAGATTCATTACAATCCAAACACCTTCTCAGGAGAGCAACAACATCATGTTGGCTTTATTTAATAATCCTGAGTGGGAAGCACAAAAGGCACTGAACTGTGTGATCAGACACTGGAACACTTAGTGATGGTTTTTTGTTTGGCTGGGGGTTTTTGCCCTGCTATTTACATCTTTATGAGTCAGATTGTTAAAATTCCCCTTTCAAACACCATACCCAAACCAGTCAATGTGTGCTTAAGGTCAGCATGCTGTCTGCCCCGATGAGAGTGCAGAGAGCCTTTTTTAGGGTATGAGGGTCTGGATGACACTGAGGCTCCTCTGCTGCCAGTGAATGGCTCAGGCACACTGGGTCCCCTGGTCCCTGGGAGCACCGTGATCCCGCAGGCTGTGGGACATCCAGGCACCCAGACCACGAGAGCTGCACGTTCTCTGAGCTGAGGTGTTTGCCAGCAGTCACGAAACGACAAAAATGACTGTTCTGAGCCTGCAAAGCAGGCTTTAGCCGTACCTGCTGTGCCACGGCCGCTGCCAGGTTGCCCCCCGCGCTGTCCCCTGCGACACAGACCCGAGTGGGGTCCACCCCGTACTGGGACAGGACCCTGCTCTGCAGGAAGAACTTCGTCACTGAGTACACATCTTCAAACGGGACCGGGAAAGGATGTTCAGGGGCCAACCTGTAGCTGGTGGAGGCAAGAGAAGTGCGTTAGTCCCTGCCACTAACAAAGAGAAGGGTTTGCTAATGTCTGCCTGAGCTGGGGAATGTTTATTATTCCTGTGCCCAGAGAAGTGGGAACAGTCTGTTCAGGAGGGTCCAGTGTTGTAGTACCCACCCACCTTCATAAAGCCAAACTAGCCACCCACCACAATTCACCACTACCACCCTGATGGCCTCTGTTTATAGCTTATAGCCAGCAGGAGGACACATGATCAAAGGCAGATACTGCAGAATTATATTAATTGAAACAGATTAATTTATTCCAAACCCCCATCCCACCTGGAAGGAGAATCTCTCTTACTTGACTGACACCACGACAGCGTTCAGCTCGTTGGAGACCCGCCGGGACATGTGATCGTAGGATTTCATGCCTGAAACGAAAGAGTCACTCAGGACACACCCCAGCCCTTGTGAGGAGGGACACACACACAGCCTAACGCTCCTCTTGGCAGAAGCTTTCAGGTGACTTTCCCAAACCTCCATCTGCTTTTAACTTCTGACACACCAGTCCCCTGACCCTCCCCTGTGGTGAGTGCCGTGAAACAAAAGGCAGCGCGTGACATGGGCTGATGAGATCTTCCACACAGACCCCTGGCACCCACGGCAAAGTGCTTACCTGCATCCCCCAAGCACCACCCCCCGCCGTGGAAGTAGACCATGGCCCTCCTGAGCCCGTCAGGTGCCCTCCTGGGCAGGTACAGGCGCACGGGGACGTTGTTGAACTCGGTGCTCGTCACAGTGACGTTTTCATCGGATGTGGCTGCGACCGTCTCGATAACTGTGATCAGCCTCATGGCCTCCATGTAGTGCATCAGCCCCAGCAGATCAGCAGCTGCAGCCTAAAGACAAGGGAAAACAGTGCTTTTAGCGCAGCCTCAGCTACTCTCAGACTGAATTTCCAGGAAGGCACTCGATGCTCTGTGCCAGCCTGTAAAGCTGCTGTGTAAGTCACTGCTATGACAGGCCCGGGTGTCTCCACCTGATGGGAACTCAGCAGTGGAACAAGCACGTGGTGAGGGTCACTCACACCGTGTGGTGAGGGTCACACTCACACCGTGTGGTGAGGGTCACTCACACCGCGTGGCGAGGGTCACTCACACCGTGTGGCGAGGGTCACTCACACCGTGTGGCGAGGGTCACTCACACCGTGTGGCGAGGGTCACTCACACCGTGTGGCGAGGGTCACTCACACCGCGTGGCGAGGGTCACTCACACCGTGTGGCGAGGGTCACACTCACACCGTGTGGCGAGGGTCACTCACACCGTGTGGCGAGGGTCACTCACACCGTGTGGCGAGGGTCACTCACACCGTGTGGCGAGGGTCTCACTCACACTGCGTGGTGAGGGGGTCACTCACACTGCGTGGCGAGGGTCACTCACACCGCGTGGCGAGGGTCACTCACACCGCGTGGTGAGGGTCACTCACACCGCGTGGTGAGGGTCACTCACACCGCGTGGTGAGGGTCTCACTCACACCGCGTGGCGAGGGTCACTCACACCGCGTGGCGAGGGTCACTCACACCGCGTGGCGAGGGTCACTCACACCGCGTGGTGAGGGTCACTCACACCGCGTGGCGAGGGTCACTCACACCGCGTGGCGAGGGTCACTCACACCGCGTGGTGAGGGTCACTCACACCGCGTGGTGAGGGTCACTCACACCGCGTGGCGAGGGGGTCACTCACACCGCGTGGTGAGGGTCACTCACACCGCGTGGCGAGGGTCACACTCACACCGCGTGGTGAGGGTCACTCACACCGTGTGGTGAGGGTCACTCACACCGTGTGGTGAGGGTCACTCACACCGCGTGGTGAGGGTCACTCACACCGCGTGGCGAGGGTCACTCACACCGTGTGGCGAGGGTCACTCACACCGCGTGGTGAGGGTCACTCACACCGTGTGGCGAGGGTCACTCACACCGTGTGGTGAGGGTCACTCACACCGTGTGGTGAGGGGGTCACTCACACCGCGTGGCGAGGGTCACTCACACCGTGTGGCGAGGGTCACTCACACCGTGTGGCGAGGGTCTCACTCACACTGCGTGGTGAGGGGGTCACTCACACTGCGTGGTGAGGGTCACTCACACCGTGTGGCGAGGGTCACTCACACCGCGTGGCGAGGGTCACACTCACACCCTGTGGTGAGGGTCACTCACACCGTGTGGCGAGGGTCACTCACACCGCGTGGTGAGGGTCACTCACACCGTGTGGTGAGGGTCACTCACACCGCGTGGTGAGGGTCACACTCACACCGTGTGGCGAGGGTCTCACTCACACCGCGTGGCGAGGGTCACTCACACCGCGTGGTGAGGGTCACACTCACACCGTGTGGTGAGGGTCACTCACACCGCGTGGTGAGGGTCACTCACACCGTGTGGCGAGGGTCACTCACACCGCGTGGCGAGGGTCACTCACACCGCGTGGTGAGGGGGTCACTCACACTGCGTGGTGAGGGTCACTCACACCGCGTGGCGAGGGTCACACTCACACCCTGTGGTGAGGGTCACTCACACCGCGTGGCGAGGGTCACTCACACCGCGTGGTGAGGGTCACACTCACACCCTGTGGTGAGGGTCACTCACACCGTGTGGCGAGGGTCTCACTCACACCGCGTGGCGAGGGTCTCACTCACACCGTGTGGCGAGGGTCTCACTCACACTGCGTGGTGAGGGTCACTCACACCGTGTGGCGAGGGTCACACTCACACCCTGTGGTGAGGGTCACTCACACCGTGTGGCGAGGGTCACACTCACACCCTGTGGTGAGGGTCACTCACACCGTGTGGCGAGGGTCACACTCACACCCTGTGGTGAGGGTCACTCACACCGTGTGGCGAGGGTCACTTACACCGCGTGGTGAGGGGGTCACTCACACCGTGTGGCGAGGGTCTCACTCACACCGTGTGGTGAGGGTCACTCACACCGTGTCACTGCTGCCCAGCGGGGCAGAGCCCAGCACTGACACCGGGCTCGCTGGTTTGTACCTGCACCCAGACTCACGCTCAGTGTTTATTTGTGTCACCTCCCTCTGAAGGCTCGGAGCAGGAGGAGCCCTGCCAATGCCAGTGAGTGGAACTGGGATGGAGATGAGTGGGCAGTCCCTGGCACACCACAGAGGGAAACACAGGTCCTTGCCTTCAGCTCCATGAAAACAAACACACATGTGCCAGAACTGCAGTTTTAGCCACAACATTTACATAGTTTATGTAAATATTTCTCAACTGTTGCCTTTCCCCCCAGGATTAGTTCTTGAAAATACAAATATATCTGTCAAAGTGAGTCTTGCTGTGACTCCACCGAGCTTGTGAAACCCCCATGGTGAAAGGAATTCCCTGAGCCCCAGCACTGAGGATTTTCAGCACTCACACAGCTGTGTTTTCCACAACTGGACAATTTGCACTGTGGAAAACCACGGAGCTGCTGCCTGCGGTTTCCAGGCCATTATCCCATGGAAATGAAAGGAAATCCCGCTCTCACACGAAAATCCTCATGGTCACAGTGTGAGATTACGGGGTGTCACAGGTTAACAGGAAAACCAACCACTTTGGGGGTTGGGATCCTCAGGCATTTTCCACAGTCACTTCCTCCCTCCAGGGCAGCTCCCCACCAGCCCCACAGGGACACAGGCAGTTTGTGAGTGGGGCTGGAAAAGTCTGAGTTTGTGTTTCTGAGGAGCAGGGCCAAGGAGGGAGGGAGCTTTGGGAGGACACCCCAGAACCACAGCAAAGACATTGGGTTATGTTTTATACTCTCTTCACATGTTTCAGAGCGAGGGTGTGGAGCACTTCCTGAAATACCTGAAGCATTTTCTGCTCAAGCATCAAAGCAAGTGGCTGGTTCATTCCTGGAGGCTGTTCCCCAGCTCAGCAGCAGAGGGCCATGGGCAGGCAAAGGGAGGCATTCCCAGTTTCCCTGCTGGGAGGCATTCCCAGTTTCCCTGCTGGGAGGCATTCCCAGTTTCCCTGCTGGGAGGCGTTCCCAGTTTCCCTGCTGGTTCCCAGTTTCCCTGGAGCAGTGAGACTGGCACAGAGGGGCGGGCTGGGCACACCCCAGCAGGGCAGCTGAGCTGAGGGCTCCCCAGAACCTCCCACAGCACAGGGGATGGAGCTTTGCCTTTCATGGTGCTCCTTTTGGGAGCTCAGAGAGGACTCTGCTGCTCGGGAGTGCTCGAGGGCAGCAGTTTGCTCCCTGTGTTCAAACTCAGGAAGACTCAAGCAGGGTCCCCTCTGCAGACCTGCCATAAGTGACCACGAGTCACTGCCCTGGAATCAGCTGAGCATTCAGGATATACTGAGGACAATTTAGAGCCACCTCAACTCTAATCTGCAGCAGTGCAGCTCCAGGGAGGCTGTGGCTGTCTCCATCCAGGTCTCTCGGGGTTAAAGTTCCACAGGAGATCAGAGCAAAGTGCCTGCCCACAAAACCCTGTGGGGAACGGGCTCAGGCTTCACAGGCAGCTGGGACAGCACCACAGACACCACTCCTTGTGCCAGTGACAGCACATGATCCACCAACACACAGGCAATGCTCCTGCCACCAGCAGGGCCACAGTCTGACACAGCCAGGGGTGCCCAGGCAATGAGCTCCCTGGGCATGGACCCTCCTTGCAGCCCCCTCCAGCAGGACATTTGGGAGAGGAAGCAGCAAGGCAGCACATCAGCAGTGAAGACTACAGATTCTTTCTCACCCCTTTAAATCTCCCATCACCTCAACCACAAAAATAATAATAAAAAAAAAAGGCAGTAAAGAGTCCCTGATACACACCAAAAAAGCCCTCAGCCCTGCTGGCTGGACAACCCTAATGAGGTCTCCCCTGCCAACAAGGGCTGCCTCACAGAGATGGCTCTGGACATCAACAGTGGCTTTTAGATACACTCCAGAGTGATGTTTAGGAGGCATCCCAAAAAGCCATGCACCCTTGTCTCCACCAGAAAATCATAAACATGGTGTCTCTCAAGGAATTCTGAGAATCTCACCCACTATGTTGTAACTGAAATGACAGAAAAGGCAAACCCCAAACTCGTGCCCTTTGGTGCCAACAGCCCAGGAGCTGGTGGCTGCAGCAGCACAGCCTTCCAGCAGCATCCCCAGCAAACCTAGCAGCTTCTCTCCTGGCTCCTTGGACCCCTCTTTTAGCAGATTTTACTGTGCAAGAGGAAAAGCAGCCTCAAAACATTTATAGTCACCCAGGAAGACGTTTGCAACATTCAGCCCTCTTCCTCCCCCCAGACCTTCATCTTTGACCTTGTTTTTATGTTTCAGTGGTGCTGCTGCAGCCACATTGCACAGCAAGGACAGCCTGGGTTCAAAGCAGCTCCCAGTCACTGCAGCTCAGAGGTGGGAGCTCCAGCACCACTATTTACACGTGATGTGCAGCTTCACAGACCACTTACACGTGCTGGAAGGGTCTGGAACATGCCTGAAGTTAAGCAGCAGCCAGGGAAGTCGCACATATTAAAATAGCTCAGAGGGACACACGGACCATGCTGTCAGTAAATACTGGCCTAGAAGTGCAGCCAGGGTGTGACACCACCCCCTGTCCAGGCTGTGGCACACAGCTCTGCACTCCAGAGCTAGAGACCATTTTTAGGTAGGCAAGAGCACAGCAGCATTAAAAGTTTTATTTTTATGTATATAGAGCTTAATCTCTACATGCTCTAGCACTATCACCCCTACAGTTAGCTTTGTGAAGTTTTCAGGCTCATTCTGTCAGGAGATTTCCATGAAACCACAAAAATCAAGGGTATTTCAGAGCAGCTCCAGTTTTCCCTCCCCTGACACCCAACACTGCCGAGTTAGCTCAGAACACAGGCTCTGAGAAACAGAACAATTCAAGCAGCAGGGCTTCAGCTGCACAGGACTGTAGAGCAAAAGAAACTCATCTGTGCTTGTCAGTCTGTGGTCACATCCATCATCATACTCCAGTTACTCTGAATGGTCTTTTCTCAAGATTGCACAATTAAATCTTTTCTATTCTTAGATCTGTCACAGTTGCAGTGAGTTTAATGCCCAGTTTCATCTCCTGTGGTAGTATCCTTCACTGCCACATACACATATCCCGTGCAGCATGGCACACATGCACTGCCACGCCTCCAGGAGCCCCAGAGCCACGAGAATCCCCCCCTTGCTCCACAGCCCTCCCCACGCAGCCCCCACCCACTCACCAGGTGCCCCACGGCCTTGAAGGGGGCCAAGAGGAGCATCAGAGTCCAGGGCTCTGCCAGCCCCTCGGGCATGGGGGTGTAGATGTAGTAGGCAAGCAGGGCTGGGAGCAGGCAGAGGCAGAGCAGCTTGGCCCCCATCTCTGCAGGCTCTGCTCTCAGGCTGCTGAGAGCAGCTCCCACTGACTCTGAGAGCAGCTCCCACTGACTCTGAGCAGCCACGATCCAGCACAGGGCAAAGTTAATCCCATGTGTTGCTTGGGTCCCGGCCAGGAGGTGATTTCTCCTCAGATCACATGGGGCAGAGGTCGCTCCACTGGTGGCTCCCAAGAAAACAAGTTTCCCCAGCGAGGCATGCAGCCACTGGGAGTGCCCAGGCTGGGGTGCCAAACCTGGATCAAACACTACTGAGGCTGTACAGCCAGCACCCCAGCCCTGCCCTCAGCAGCAGCAGCCAGCCCCAGGGCTCTGCAGGGGAGAGGTGTTGAGAAATGAGGAGCAGGATGTGGCTGGGAGCTGCACACCAAGATGTAAACACGTGTTGGACATTCAGGAACCACCCTGTAGGGCAGCAGCTCAGCCAGAGCCCTGGACACAGCTATGCCCACGGGGGCAGCAGCTCAGCGGGGATGCCTGGTGGGATCAGCCCCTGGCAGCACCTCACCCACTGCCACTCCTCAGGCAGCAGCTGGCACCTCCTGCCCTGGCAAAGGCACCACCTTTGCCTCGCAGAACACAACAAACCCTTGTGCAATAGTTGGGTTGGCAGATAAAACAATCTTTCACAGGGCAGGGCTTCTGGCTAATATTTGACAGATCAGATTTAATTGCCACTATCTGCAGGATTAAGAGATTTCTATGCATCTTCCAGAGGCTGCCACTTCTGCAGAGGGCAGACAGGTAGGAGTCAAGCAGGTAATAATTTCACCAAGGAATCACTACAGCTGCAGGCACACACACAAGGAGGGGGGAACAGAACAGCTCAGCACCAGGAACCCTGCTTTAGAGATAAGTGAGGGGTTTACCTTTTCAGTTTAAAATTTGAGTTATTTCTTCTGCTGAAGTTCTACCAACAGTGAAGCACCACATCCCCCTGCTCTCACACTGAGCAGCCTGTGGGGCTGGAGCATCCTTTGGGGGAGCAGAGCATGAAACATCACAGAAGGCTTAAGATGAACTATGTGCCACCAGCCCAAATGCAGAGGAGGAGCCTAGACAAACCTTCAGACATTTGCTTTAAGTTCTGGGTACCTCCAAACTATGAAAGTGTTTTAAAACTCCATCTGTGCTCTCCTCCTCAGTCAGGACAAGACACCCTGTGCTCCCTCCTCAGTCCTTCTGCAGCACAACAGCTGGTTAAAGCACAATGTCCTTGACCCACTCCAGCAAAACCCAGAGAGAACACAGCTCTGTGGTCACTTGGTGTGCCCTGGAGGCCAGCACCACGTGCTGGGGACAGGGACAGCTGAGCCCAGGCTGGCACAGGGCTGGGCACAGAGCAGCAAACCCACTCCTCTTTTGCACAGCTCGGACCTTTCCTCGTGGGCTGGGAGGTAAAACACAGGGAAAGGAATGGGATTTCACAGCTCGGTGATGGGGAATGGAGGACAAACCCTCTCCTGCCCTGCCCCTCACCAGGAGTGGCAGGAGCTCCCAGGACAGCTGCTCTGAGTGCCCACTGCTCACTGCTCTGGCATGGGAAAGGATGCTAAGGATGCTGCTCAGGATGGGGGAAGACAAAGCCAGACCTGGAACCACCACAAAACCGGTGCTTTATTTTGTTGCACTTAGGGAAGGTTCCCTCTCTCCTTCCCTGCTGGTCTCCAGCTGCAAGCACAGCTGTGCAGTGGCAGCCCGGGCTCTGCTCTGTCCCTGCCCTGAGATCACCTTCAGCTCAGGCAGGAGCTCACAGTGCTCAGCCTTCAGCCCAACATCTCACCTGCTGGCAGAGCCACCCCTCTGCCCTCCAGGGAACTGCCCTGCAGCCCTCCTAACCCACAGCACTCCCAGTGCCGGGCTGGGCGGCCAGGCACAGTTCCATCCCAAATCAGTACTTTGGGAATGAAGGGAGAAGCCACAGGGAGGCAGTGCAGCCCTGCAGACGGTTTCCATGCCACCAAACCAGGGTACCCGAGGGCCCTCCAAACCCTGTAAGGAACAGAAACACCAGTTCTGTCCGTCCTTCCCTCCAGGGAGGACAGGACCAGGCTGTGACCGTCACCTGGAGACTCAAGGACAGAGGCAGGGCCGCAGCACAGCTCTGCTGCCAGTGAATATTGTCCACATTTACCTTTGGTCAATCAAGTTACAACCTTGTGGTAAAAAGCAAAAATTCCTTATTCTGCCCTTTAAAGCCTCTGATGAACACCCACTGACTGGTCAGTTCAGTCAGAGCAGCATGGGGCTGGAAATACCCCTTGAACCCTGAAACAGCTTTTGGGTTGGTATTCAGAAGCCAGTACTAGATTTCATATCACTTCACTAAGTTTCACGTATTTCTGTTTTCTTTCTTCATTATTACTATCTGTACTTTTTAATGGCACTTACAGAACTTGGAATTGGCCTGTTTTTAAAAAAGGAGGGGATGGTATCCACAAGACATTCTATACAAGAGAATTTGGACACTGCTTTTCCATCTGTTGCTCATTACCAAATTGCAAGTTGTATAAATGGAAACAAATGTCTTATTTGACAATACAAACCCCCTTACTGAGCACACAGAGAACCAGGATCTACCCACACTCCCAACCACCTCTACTGAATTCTGTCCTACCTTAAGTTCTAGAGGTCAAAATAATTTAAGAAACCCAGACTTACAATGAGAATTCCATCTAGCTCACACCTCTCATTTCCAGCTTCTCAACATTCACGTAGTTCTATGTCTCACAAAGTTTTCCATTTTCACAACAATAAGCACAATTCCTGAATTGAGGATCCAGCAGCAGATTGCTGGAGTTAGATTTGCCATCCCAGGGGAAAAGAGGCTGGCAGAGAAGGGACCTGGTAGGCAATCAGCAGGAATCTTACACAAAATTGAAGCCCAAGGCATTTCCCAACATTTGGGAAATGTTTGCAGCAAGAGAGGGTTTGGATTTGTTTACTCAAACATGCCTCTGACTTTGTGAATGTACACATGTATGCAGCAGGAACACAGGTTTAAGGCTTAATTCTGAAACCAGCAATGCTTTGGGATTGCAGACTCACTGGGCATGTAAAGGATGAGCAACAGGAGAGATGTTCTCCAAACCAGAGGCCCCCAGCTTCTCCAGCTGAGCTGGAGTCCAACACAGGGACCAAGCACATGGTCTGTTCTTCAAATTACAACTCGATTCATAAACAAAGACATTAAATAAAACAAAATGGAACATGAAACAACACATGTTGAAAGCATCAGTCCTTGAGTCTTGGCTCTGGACACCCTTTTTCCCAGATTGCTGCCCATTTTTTATTTCCCCTTTCATCCTCACAAGAATGCTCGTAGGCAGCACATTTTGCCACACCACAAATCTGAGGCCAGTGTTTGTCAGCTCTGTCACGTGCTGCCCACCCTGATCACAGCTCACTGTGCTTCAAATCAGGCTGGGAACTGCTACAGTGAAGACAGCAGTAAAGAAAATGTTTTAAAAATATCTTTTGCAGATAATACTTTGTTTTTCTCAGTTTAAATTCGTTACATGACTTGTGCTGAACAAGTCCAGTGTCTTAGGTAAAGTGTGGACTTTGGGGAAACAATTTGCCCCTCAGGAAGGTGTATTTCATGTTTTTCCCCCCACAGGTATTTCTCGTGCCATTTCCCCCCCAAAGCTGCTTCTCCCAGTGCTGCAGGAGGTGCCACGTGCCCACCCCTTCTCAGGGCCCTGCCAAAGGCTGTCCCTTGCATAAGCAAGTCCTGCTGCACAGAACAAAGCCCAAACTGCTGCCCAGACCTCATGCCTGTAAAGTTTTTTCTTTCATTTTGTAAGCAGAAAATCTTAACTTTCCTAATTTGTTCCTTTTGTGAATAGGAGAGGGAAAGGAAAACAACCAGGGGTAAATTCTCACCAGCTGCTGGAAACACCAACACAAAAGACCCCAGAGACATTTCTTTATGCAAGAGAAGGTTTGGCCAAAGTGCCACAAATACTTGGCATTTGTATTTGTAAGAGAAAGGTTAAAGCAAGCTAAACCCATCGTGCTACCAATTATCCATCCCCTGAAGCCATCCCTACAGCAGTGCTGGACAGAGGGATTTAAACTTTTCTATTTCCACTGGCAGAGTGGGGACTCAGCCAGGGTAAGCTGTGCCACTCAAACGGGTGTATGGAAAGCTGTATGAAAACCAGAAGAAAATACTGCAGAAAGTATTCAGTTGATGGTAGAATTCAAACCATTTAAAACCAAAGCAGAAAATACATGATCTCAGTAGATGCTACCGGGGGGAAAACCCTTTGCAAAAGCAGAGTCATGTCAATAGACACTCAGCTTACCAGAAACTGGTGAGCAATACATCTCTGTTCAGTGGGGAGTTTGTTCCTTGCTCTCAGTGAGTGACTGGAATGGATACACGGGGTTTGACCTCACAATAATTCTGAGAAGTGTTGCAGTGTCAAATAGTTTTCATAAGTATTAAGGCCATGGATTTGCAGTAACTGATTGTTACTGTTTATTAACTGAAGGTTCATTACAGAGACTGTTATTAAGCTTTAAAGCACCTGCAGTGCCCAGCAGGCTGCAGTGCTGCTGCAGGATCCCACTCAGCCTCCAGCACAAGACTCAGTTTTTTCAAGTTGAAGCTGAAATTTCTACCCGACAGGAGGGTGTCACAAGGGGAGGGTCATCCTCTTCTCCCAGGCTACCAGCGACAGGACGAGAGGAAACGGCCTCAAGCTGTGCCAGGGAGGTTCAGGTCGGACATCAGGAAGAATTTCCTCACTGCATGGGTTGTTCAACACTGGAAGGGGCTGCCCAGGGAGCACTCAGTGCTCTGGGCTGAGGGACAAGGTGGGCATGGGGCACAGGGGGGACTGGATGGGCTGGGAGAGCTTTTCCCACCTAAATGAGTGATTCTGTGATTCTGAAGCCACTGCAGGGGATTTGCAATTGCAGAACCACCAAGTCTCCGAGGCTCATCACTGCTGTGGCTCAGGTTTCCCCACTGCACAGAGCCAGTCCCCACGCTCCCCAAGGTGTTTTGAAGTGAAAGCCATCTACAGTTACAACTCACTAAAACCTTTAAAACCCTCTGACTTTAATAATAGTAGTGCAAGCTAAGCAAATAACTCCCAAACCACTTCTCCAAATATTCAATCATTTCCAAGACTGCATTTTGCCTGTGGGAAAGCAAAGGAAGGGATAGGAATTGACCAATTGCTTTGCACAGACTGAATGACAAAGGCAAACCTGAGTGTCAGTGCCTGCAGATGCCCTGCAGGTCTCACCTTGTGGCCCTATCACTCACAAAAGCACTTTGGAAAGTGCATCTCACCATGTTCTCATGTGTAAAAACATTAAAAAGCTGCAAGAGAATCCACAGCATTTGCCAACAACCAAGAGAGCTGAGGAAGACAATTGAAATATTAACAAGACAGATTTCTGCTGGAATTTGGCCAAGGACTGGACAAAAGGGTTTACCAAAAACATCACAGAAACAGCTTCAGAACAAGAATGGTGTCAGATTAAAAAACCACAGCACTCACTTCTCAAGTAATGCCGGTGAGCAGCAAGCAGGGTTTCCTGCCCCAGCCCATCCCAGGCTGGTGGCCTCGGGAAGCTCCTTGGGACATTTAATTAAGCCACAAACGTAACTGCATCCCCTGCTCCCGGAATGCTGGGGGAACAGGAGCTGTGTGGCCACCCAGGCAGCAGGGCACAAGGAAGACAGGCAGATCCTGGGAAAAAGGGGATTCTGGGAAGCCTGCACTAAGTGTGTTAGTTTGGGACATCATCCAGCTCCCACAGCAGTCAGCAGGCACGTCCCCAGGGTGAGCCACGTACCTGTGGCACAGTTCACAAAGCAGCAGGGGCTTCACCCCTTGGTAGTGACACACAGCTGCCAGCTTGGAGTCAAACAGAGCAATTCTGAGTGGCACAGACAAGACACCAAATTCTGAAGTGAAAATACCTTGGTCTGCAGTTCTGCTAGCTCTAATAAAATGCAATTTTACAAGGAAAAGGATATTTTAAAAATTATAAAATTATAAATTACAGAAGATTTAGCTTCTACAAAACAGAAAAATTAACTTCAGGAGGAGTCTGACTTCAAGCCACAAAGAGGCAAATATAAAATTATCAGCGTCTGTATTTGAGTGGAAAATCTGAGTTCCTGAGAAACTTCATTTCTGCTGTAATCCTGCTCCAAACAGGAACTTTCACTGTCAGCCCTGCTGTAATCCTGCCACAACCAGAAACTTTTACGGTTTTTCCATGGGCTGAATTCTTTCTGGCTAGAAACAGATTCCAGCTTTAGCTGCTGGAGCCAGTTCAGCCAGCGGTGCTCACGAGCCAGCGCTGCCGAGGAGCTCTGGCAGCGTCCAGGAGCTGATTGACCCCTCAGCACAGCAGCCTTGGGCACAGCCTGGCCCCACTGCCCACCCACAGCAGCCTCCTGGGGTCTGGGAGGGGACCTGAGCCAGGGCAGGGGGTGTCTCTGGGAGAGGAGCTTCACCTGCCCCAGGCAGGGACACGGCACAGCCTGGAGGAACGTGCTCTCAGCTTCTGCCATGAACCAAGAGACCCAGGCCCTGGGGGTCTGACCCTTTCCTCACTGCCTGCAGGACTGAACCTTCAGCAAGGGCAGCACTTCCCTCTGTCAGATTTTCGGAAGAAATCAGAACTGAGAGCGAGCTCCCAGCCAGCCATCCCAGCCAAGGAAACCGCTCTCCCTGGGAACCAGCCCATCAGTTAGACATGCCACTCAGGCTCTCGGGCTTGTTTCAGTCCTGCAATGAGAGTTATTTCTAAAACTACACCCAGAAACGTAACACAGCCTCCTAATGGCACCCACAAAGAATTTAAACACAACCTGTCTGTGCAGGTGGAAAAGGCTCCCTCCTTCTGTTCATTTCCACCAGCTCAGGAGGAAAAACATCCTGGGATGTCATGGGCTGTTCTTCCCTGCAGTGCAAGGAGAGGGCAGTGGGACATGGACAGACCCCTCAGACGTCCCCATACAAGAGGATGCTGATGGCATCCCCACCTCAGACATCCCCATACAAGAGGATGCTGATGGCATCCCCACCTCAGACATCCCCATACAAGAGGATGCTGATGGCATCCCCACCTCAGCTCGTGCCTCACTCGCTCCAGTGTCAGCACTGGGCAAGGAACACATCTGTGGTCAGGGGCAAGAGGCTTCCACCACAGACACGTGGAATCTTTTAGGCTGGAGGAGACCCTGAAAACAGGATAGCATCAGGTGTCTGGGAAAGCAGAGAGGAGGAAGCCTCACTGAGAGTCACATTCCTCAGTGCTATGGCCTAACAAGTGTGGAAGTACGTTATGTCCAGCGTTCCTGAACTCCCTGCTGGCTTCTGCTTCCACGCAGTATTTTGGTTTTAACACAAAACTACAGCTCATAAATACTGGTGAATAGGAAAATAGCAGAGAACAGTGTGTTCCTCCAGAACAACAGCAGAAACTTCCACATCCCCTTGTTGAGCCAGGTCAGAAAGGAAATGCAGGTTAAACGTTCCCTGTAATGAAGGTGAAACTCCCTCTGTGGGGCACCAGCCTTGCTGACCATACATGATCTGGAGAAGGAGACTTGTGGGGCTTTCAGAGCAAACCCTCTTGTATTTGTGTGTCCCATTTCAGAGGCTGTTCTGGCAGTCACACACAGCACCAGACATCTGCACGTTCAGGCAGCTCCTTGAGCTCCCTGGTCTGTGGAAGGTGTTTATGCTTGGTTTTATGTTTTCCACCACGTATCATTCCTATACTCCTGCTGCTGAAAGCATGTTTCCCTGAGGTGAGTGCTCCTCTCAGAGCTGTACAGAAATATTTTATTGTCTTTTTAATGCATGGCATAAAATTGTAAAAAAGGTTGCACACACACTGCTGTGCTGGTTTTGGCCAGGGCTTAAACCACAACAGCTGCTTTTCTCAGTATCAGGATAAACAAATCACTGTCTCAGTACTGCACTGCAGGGCCTTCAGGGGTGGCTCTGGCCAAAAATTTGGTTTGCACTGCTTATTACAGACATGTGCCACTAACATTAGTACTCTTCTTGCTTCAAAAATCATTTATCCATATGACATAACAGAGGGTTTAGTCTCAAAGCATTTCTGCCCACCCTAAATTTAAGTGCCATGACAAAAACCCCATTGCCATTTCAGGCTCACCTGGGATGTGAGGTCAGTGGGGTTAAGCTGTGAGGTGGCAGGTCTGGGAACTCACACAAGAAATCTGCACCCTCCCAGCCAGGGGAAACCAGAGGAGCAGAGCTCTGAGACAAGGGTACAAGATCTTCAGAAGGCTCCTCCAGCTGAGTAGAGCTGATGGCATTTTCTAGGTATGTTTAATGTCATTTATACCCTCAAATATATCCAGACACATTCAGCCTCTCAAGGCAGCAAGCACTCACATAAACATCTAAATTGGGGAAAGAAATAACGGAGTGCTGGCAGAAAGTGAGCCAAATGTGTTTGTCAGAGGCACTTGGATTTGCAAGATTCCACCCTCTACAGCCAATTCAGTCCTTGGAAATCAGTGGGAGTTTACCCATGTCATCACTGGATCAAAATTTGGTCCCTCATCCCTGCTCACCATGACCTAGAAATTAAATCTAGCTCGTACACCACCAACCAGATATTTTCTACATGGAGTCACAAGGGAAACTCTCCAGCAGGAGCAGAGGAAGCCCTGTGGGGCTATTCCTCTGTTTAGAGTTGAACCAAAAGGGGGAAGGGAAAAGCCAACATGGGACCATCCATAGAAGAATGCCAGGTAGAGCAGAGGCTCAGCACAAGGGAAATGGCAGACATTTCAACAAGAAAACTCAAGATCTCTGTTTGCACACCACTTGCTCCAGAGTACCTGCATTTAAAAGATTTGAGCTCCAGGGCCTCTCTGCCAGCTGTTTCTTTCAACACCAGGGATGGATGAGAGTGAACAGAGTGCACCCCCTGGGTCAGAGCAGCCCCTGCAGAACCTGCCTGCCCTGGAGGCACCCAGAGCCTGGCACAGGCACTCATCAGCCAGGAATCACTGCAGGTCCCCACCACGGTAAATGCTTTATCCACTGCCCCCAAAAGGGGTGTTCCCATGGCTTGGAAAGCAGCACCAGAAGCCCAGTGATGTTCCCAGTAAGATGCTGGTGGGATGTTCAAACATCCAGTGACCACAGGCACACACAGACGTGGGAAAGGGACCCACCATCCCCTCGGGGCTGGCACTCCGTGGGCAAAGCTCACCCGAGGCAGCAGCAGCTTCCTCAGGGCTGTTTGAGTCAGCAGGGTGAACCCTCCCAAGGGCTGGGGTCCACAGGAACTCCCCACCCTGTCCCTGATCCCTTGCTGCTCCCACCCTGGGACCCACAGGGCAAGCCCAGCATGGGGGGAATCTCAGTGACACTTGCTACCACTCTGGGACTGACACAAGAACCAAACTGGAATAGAATCTTATTTTCAGTCATGCATCATGCCACCACAGGATCAGTGGTGCACAGAAGCTGCCAGTTTTGCCCAACACACGATTTTAATCTCATGACTGTAACATCCTTTTGGTGAAGTCACTTTGGACCTCACATTGTCAGCAAAACCAGAACACAGCCAAAGGCTTTCTCTTACACACACAGGAGATAAAACAAACCAGGAGCCAAGAGCATGTGAATTTACAGCTAAGTACTCACAGACAGTGACTCTCTGATCTTGGCTAATCTCAGCATCAGAAAATGTTTTTCCAGGAAGGACTCAGAATAACTGAGTCTTTTAAAAAAGGAAGGAAGCCAAGTTGTCCTTTTTCATTCTTCCCTTTCAGTGAAAAAGGAATTCTGAAGGCATTTTCAAGAAAAGGAAAGGCTACTTTAGTTCAAATGCTGGAAAACCGATCATTTTGCCCAGGTACAGCTTTGGGTTATTCATCTATGAACACTGACCAGGAAACTTCCCTTCCTTGGCTGCTCTGAAGGACACAGCCTCTCCTTGAGGAGAAAAAAGGTCAGCATTGCTTTGAGGCTGCCACAAGGACAGACCCTGTGACCCAACCTGTGTGGAGGTGCAAGTTAGAACACGGAGAAAAGAGTGATAGGGAGCTGCTTTAAAACCACCCACTCCTTCCAGTGGGTGACCAATGCCTGATTCTCTGCTACGAAACAAAGGAAAAAATGTGCAAAGTGTTCACAAATTTGGATGAAAATCTTCTGTGACTAAGTACATTTACTGCAAATAAATCCAGTGTTTACAGAGTTATTTTTCCGAGTGCTTTGCACATAAACAAGGCTTTATTAATATGTTGGCAGAGGTTTAAAAACTATTTAATTTCACAAGTCCCCTCTGGCTCAGGGCTGCAGGGACAGCTCAGCAGGACAAACCAGCAGCTGGACTTTGATCAAGACCAGCTTTTGGCCACAGGTTTCCAGCTCATAAGTACAGCAAAACCCAGGTTACAGTGTGTTACAGAGCTGAGCTTCCTCAGGAAATCATTTGTGCACATATTTTAGACAAGTACCATCAGCCCTGAGACAGCGTTGAGAAAAGAGGCATTTTCTCTTTATCCTCAGAACTGCTGGAAAGCAGGAAAATGAGGCAAAGGTTGTTGCAGAAATAACAACGTCACTGGGGTCTGCAAACAGAGCTGCTGAGCGTGCAGCTCAAGAACTGCTGAAAGATTTAAGGACACATTCCTTTCAGCTTGGTTCAACAATTTTTTTCATATAAAAATTGCATCATTAGGCTAATTTCGTGGAAAGGGAAAAGAATTAACAGCTTTTAGCAGAGATGTACCAGCTTTCAATAGAAAGCTCTCAGCCTGCATTTACAACCTGTTGTAGTTTTACCCAAGACCAGCATTAAATTCTTTATGGATCTGATTATTTCAAGTTACTTGTTTCAGCCATTCAAAACCAGAGCCATTGTCAATGTCCCAATCAAAGTAAAGGTTATTTGTACAGCAGTAATGTATTTACCTACAGGCCCTCTAAAGTCAGTGGTTCTGCCCAGTGCAACAGCAAAAGTCAGTCATGCTTTTGGGGTTGACCTGTATTCAATTAAGGACTCAGTAAGACAGTCAAAGTTTGAGATTCCTAACACAGCACATTTAATTTCCAGATGCAAGCCAAGGAATAAACAGAAAAGAACATTTATTTTAGTGGCTGTCGAGTTGCTTCCAAGTTCTCTCTCTATCCCACATCCCTCACAGAAAACGAATAAATAAAACCAGATTATGCTGGGCTGAATGCAAGGAATCCCAGATCCCAGTGCCTGACTGCAGGCAGAGGATCCCTGCTTGCCCAGGTGTCCCAGGGGACCCTGCAGCACCTCCTGCCCCTGGAAATGCCAGGCAGGGGCTGCAGGTGAGGAGCACGGTGCTCCCCCAGCACTGCTGCAGGGTCTGTCCCAGCACAGTGCCCCTCCCCGTGCTCCCAAAAGGATGGAATTTGCATTAAGGGTTATGCCAGTAGCAGCAGGGAGAGGAGAAACTGGAGTGAGATGTGGAGAAAATAGAGGGAGATTTATTGCATTTTGATCTGTACAAAAGCATCAGATTTCCTGACTTTCAGCACAGCATTGGATATTCTATAGGAGGTTTTCTGGAGGAAAATGGTGTTTTGGAACAGATTGCAGCATTCATCCTTGGAGAGTCTGCTACATTCAGTCATGGAAAGGACACTCAAACTGCTGGTTCCGACACAAACCAACACCCAGCACATTCCAAAGCACACAGAACACGGGAGCAATCCCTCAGGGAACCAGCAAGGAAACGCTCTGCTCTCTGCCAGCCCCTCCTTGCTTTGCATGTACCCCATGGAAGGGGGGAATCTTTTGTCCACCCAGCACTGCTGAAGAGTTCTGTTCTCACCCATCCAGCTCAGGACCAGCAGGTTATGCCAGAATAGCTGCTGTAGTGATGGCATTTCCTTCCCCTTTCCCTCATTTCCCAGTAAACCCCCACAGATGTGGGTGCCATCTCCCATAGCCACAGCAGGGTTAAAGCTGAACAACCACCACCAAAAGGCATTTCCAGGTAAATAATTGCTATTACAAATATAAGCCTATAAACTTGATTGGATGTGTAGGATTGGACTTTGGATTCATGGCATTGGAGGGGAATTCACTTCACTGGTAAAAACAAGTTTGTAGGAGCTTCTGGGCCAACAGAGCTGGATCTGTGCTGTTGCCCATACGTTTATATCTCAGAGCTACCCCACCAAGACAAAGTTCAAAGTGTTCTAGAAATACTTTTAGTCACATAATTAATTAAAAATATCCCATTTCCTTGTAATCAGGAAGTCAAGAGCACAGGCCTTTACTCAGCACCTTTACTGAACTGACTGGGAATTCCAGAGATGGTCATTCCAGTTCAGCAGCAGATGCTCCTGTACATCCCCCTTCATGTTACCCAGGTCACTGCCCCTCAAGACATGAGGTATTCAAATTGTGTCATAGTGTTACACTGAACTTCTTTATACACTTCATCAGACTTCAGGCATTTTTACCACTACAGTTAAAACCAGAAACATCCCTTTTTTAATCACAGAGCCACGTTGCTTTGTGTAACGGTTCAAACACTTTCCTGCACAAGTATGAGGTTAAACATAACCTGGACAACTAGTTTGTAGGACCACAGAGAAAGAAACTGCACATTATTAGTCAATGATGGAACATAATTAACCAGCACAGACTTCAGAAACCTCATCTGCAGAAGTTTGGACGAGACCTTGATTTTCCCTTTAAACCAGATCCACGTCAAACCAGAACACAAAATAAACACGTTAAATCTAATAAATGACACCACAGTGTGTTCTAAATGTCAAACTACACCACATCCACATCAGAGCTCAAAGCAGGGCAGTCAGTGAGCATTCAATTTTTTCACAGCACTCAGCCATGACCAGAGCTTTGGAAAGCCAGCAGCCACACAGCAGTCTCTGTGAACCATCAAAGAAGCCACAGGACTATTATTACTGTATTATTAAGACAGAAGTAGCAGATGAGACACCCAGCTATAACATAATGATCTTAAGTAGGAGAATTGGAATTTTTAAAAGTAGCTTTGATTAGGTATTTTACACTTGAAGGAGGTTCAGAATTACTCTGCTGAACATACAAATGGAGAAAAAGGAGAAAACTACAAGTTTAGGCTCTCCACTTTTCACTCTTTAGTCCACATCACACTTTCACATGCCTTCTCCTCCCAATCAACTCTTCACATGCTGTTTCAGAGGGAAATTATTCCGTCATTTAGAGCCAAAGGTTTTAAAAGGTCCCAGCAAGTGACCATCCCCTCTGCCTTCATCACCTTACTGATGCCAGTTCTCCACAAACCCAGCATTTCCTCATTTCACACACACAGCCCCAGAATCCACATTTTTACACGTTTTCTGGCACAGCTACAGCAGAAAAGCCTTCTAATGCAAGTTAAATTTATACAGGAAAGTGTAGTTCTGATTTCATGTGACCCACCTGGCAAGGTCAGCAAGTAAAATAAGGTGTAACAGCTAAAAAGGTTCTTACTCCCTCTGCTGTGAACAAGAACATCCCAGAGCAGCATTCAGGCTTCCTTACCTGCACAGCAGGCATCTTCACTTCCCTCCTCCTGGCATTTCAACCCAGAAGACCTCTCATTTTTCAGTCTTCACCTTGACTTATAGGAATTCCCATACCTGGACTGATATAGGAATTCCTGCCTTCAGGAGGTTTCTCACATCCTGCAGCTGCCATTCTTCAGTCACCAGCCTCCAAACAGGGAACAGAACAGAGAACACCTGGCTTTGCCCTCTCCCTCCCTTAAATAGTCCCTGGGGGTTGTGTTTCAACTACTTAAAAGCTCAATTAAAGGCCAGATGCAGGGCCATCTTCAGGAAATGACAAATTCTTATTCCATCACAAACAGAAATTATCTGCAGCAAGGATCAAGTTTTGGGTTGTTTTCAGTTGGCTGGGAGGTGTTCAGATTCTCATTAACGAACTGCAGAACATTTCCCTCCGACCACTGCACCAAACCTGTAGGTTACAGAGGCAATAGGTTTGTAAACTTGCTGCCTTTGTCCTGTGGATGTAAATCCATGATGTACAGTGGCTGTCAAGAAACACAGATGTGCCCCATTAAGCATCATCTCAATAAATCTACAGAGAGCAAGACAAAGACTTACAAACTCTGGTTGGGTGCTGCTTTTGCAATTCAGCCCATGAAAAAAACACTCCAGCCGATGTTTGAGATGAGCATTGAAAGCATCCAGCCTGCACCTGCAGAAGTGCTTTAGCAGAAGCATCTGTGTTTCAGGGCAGCTGCTGCAGGAGTGGATTTGCAGGTGATGTCTCTGCCTGGGAGGTTATCTGTCAGGAGAGCACAGATCTTCCTGAGAGCACAGGGACCGCCGATGGCGATGGCACTGCAGATCAAACACAGAGGACTCTGGTTGAGGATCTGCTCCAGTAATGAGGAGAGCAGATCTTCCCAAGGCACACCGGGTGTTAAACAGGCTTGTCCTCTAAACTGGAGTGCCAGACAACCCCTCCCTTCATGTCCACCTCTAACAACTGCCCAGGGGAAAGAAAAATCAGCAGTATCACAGCTTTCCAAGCAAGAGAATACAGACCTTTATCAAATAAATAGTCTGTGATCTGCATGGCTGTGTGAAATGCACCAAGCAGGAGCTCTTGCTGTGAGTGCCCATCCTGTGGATGATTTACGGTGTCCCAGGTCATCTGGGCTGGATGGAGTTCAAAAGCAGCAGCCAGTGGGGGTCCCTGGCCCTTCAAACCCAGGGTGGGCATGAACAACAGCCCATCCCACCCAGGGAAGATGGATTGCCTCCAGCCCACCCAGCTGAGGTTCCCATCAGTCAGTGGGAGCCCAGGGAGGACAGAAGGAATCTGAAGCTCAGAGCTCCATAGCCACAGGTACTGCTGGGCACAGGATGGCACAGGAAGGGACAGGAGGCAGCTGTGGCCCAATCCTCTTCACATACATTCCTCTGAGGTACTGCTTGGTTTCCCAGAATGTGGCATTCCCTGGGCTGTGCACACAGCGGGGCTGACCGTCCCCAAATCAGTATTTGCACAAATACATCAGCAGCTCCAAAGACTGACCGTGATCCCAGAGTCGATCGCTGCTTTGCTGGGAGCTTGTCCAGCTCATTACAATGGAACTGAAGTGTCTGACTGCAGCCTGGAGCCACAGGAGAGTTGTACCTAAGTGTGTTATTTTGAAAATCCCCAACGAGGCACTTGGAGGGTCATGTCATCCTTTTCAAGGCATCCAGCAACCCACGGAGGCATTGAAAGAATTTGGCCAGCAAGAAGCTGTGAAGGAAAAGAGAAACATGAAAACATTTTGCAAAGGGCCTTTAAGGAGAACTGGCACAGCACGGAGAAGAGAGAGCATGAGGAGGGATAAACTGAGGCAGAGTGGGAATGCTGTGCAGCAGGAACAGAGGCACCTGCAGTGCCGGTCTGGGAAAGAGCTGCAGCACTCTGACAAGGGAACAGTGTGATGTGGGAGGGAACAGGCAATGTCTGCAATGGAAGAACAAATTAAAAAGCAAAACTCATCCAACAAAACCCAGGTACATTATTCAGGTACCTAATTCAGATTACCATTGTGTAAAAAACCCTTTTACTAACATTGATGTGTGAAAGACATCAGGGTGGTGTTCTCCAAAGCTGTGTTCTGCTCCATTAATGACATTTCTATTGACTACTCTAAATAAAGGGCTCATCCTCTATTTCCTTCAAGATTCCAGCTCTGTGGCTCAGCCCCACCACAATTTGCTTGAAGGAAACTGGTAACACATCTGAAAATCCAGAGCCTCCCACAGCATCCCCTGATGGGCACAAACCACATCCAGACCCCCTGTGCTGGGCTCTGCTGCTGCCCCAGGAGTACCAGCATCATTATTAATATCAGAATAATGAACAGGACTGCCTATTAGAGATGCAGAATCCCTTCCCTCCTGGCTGGGACAAAACCAGGTTCTACCACAGGTTCTACCACAGTTAGAAACTGATCTGCTGAAAGATGAACTGAAATTGGGGCCCAGTTTTGGTATGCACACTTTGCTGTGCAGATCCACTTCACAAGCACTTCCTTCACTCAGCTTTCCTCTTCACAGCACTTCTGAGCTCACCCTCAGTCACACTTTCTTGCCAAAATATAGTTCCACTTAACAAAAAACTCCCTTCATTCTCTGCACTTAAAACATTGGCAGGGTCCATTGTACATCTAAAATATTTTTTTTATTTTAATGCAGATTTTCAGGTGTTTTTCCTAAAACATTCTCAGAAGAAACTTCAGTCCCATTTCTACCACAAATTCTGGAGCCTGGTACAAATCATTAAAAAATGTCTTTTACCTCATGTTCACACCCACAAAAGCACAGCATTAGAACGTGCCCCTCCAGAAGCCTTTCCAGTAGAAAAAAAGCTTATGAAAGCACTTGATGCTTTGCCTTTCAGGCTGTAATTAGGATGGAGAAAATGCTCCTATGGATTGACCTGCTCACCCTCTCTGTCACTCAGGGGAACAAAATTCAGAGTGAGCTCTCTGTTCTCAGGGTAGCACCTAAAAATGCCACCTTGGAATTTAGTGCAGGGCTCAGTTGAGGTGGTGGTGTTTTCCTGAGACCCACAGTGCCAGCTGCACAAGCAGGTCGGTGTTTCTTGGCACAGGCTCCCGTGCTGGATCAGAGATGATCCATGTTTCCCAGAGACAACTCCTGAGATGATAACGAACATCAGCCAGCGAACGCCACGAGTAAAGTTCTAGCTGGCTTACACACAACATCCCATTCCTGCCAACTTCCTGAACTCCCACAGCTTGCCTTTGATTTGTCTGAATAGCTTTAGAACCTTTATAAGATATATCTGAGGCTTTATCTTATCTTTGAAGTTTTATCTTACCATGACATCTCAAGTGGAACAGATTTGGTTTGCCCTGCCATGACACATGTCAGCAGGAGCATGCCGTCAGTCGAGGCTGTCACAGACCCCGTTCAGCCGGACAGGAGCTCAAGTACTGATGGACTCGGTCTGCGGGGGGAGAGAAACTGTCCCTCCAAAAGCGAACTGAGGGTGTCATCGGCCGGTTTTTGGAGGGGCCACGCACGAGGTTCCCCCGACGGCAAAGGCTCGTTGCCTGCGAGGGCTGGTGGGAGTGCGGGTCGTTCTCGCCGAGAAACCCGAGAGAACCCGGCGGAGCGGCCGAACCAGTGCGGGGGGAGCGGGGCCGCAGCATCCCCGGGAGAGCCCCCGAGCGCTCCTTCCCTCCCCGCCTCGCCCCGAGCGGTGCCGGGAGGGCTGCGGGGGGCCCGGGAGGACCGGCAGAGCCAGAGCCCCCGGGAGGAGCGGCAGAGCCCCCGGGAGGAGCGGCAGAGCCCCCGGGAGGACCGGCAGAGCCCCCGGGAGGACCGGCAGAGCCAGAGCCCCCGGGAGGAGCGGCAGAGCCCCCGGGAGGAGCGGCAGAGCCCCCGGGAGGACCGGCAGAGGTGCCCCCGGCGCGGGGGGGACGGGAGGCCGGTCCTGGTGCCGGGGAAGCGCCGCGGGGTTGGGCGGGGGCTGCGAGGGGAGTTAATTTTGGTTGGAACAGTTCCTGGCAGGGAAGGAGCTGACGTGTGGAGACGCCTCCCGGGATGAGCCGCCGGCGGAGCGGGGAACGCTCCGCACGGCCGGGACGCACCGCGGGCACCCGCTGCAGCTCCTGCAAATCCCCGCGGAATTCCAGCTTTCCCTGCGGAATTCCGGCTTTCCCTGTGAGCGGCAACTACCGGCACATCGCGCCGGACGGGGACACCGTGGGGCTGCTGTCAAATGACAACGCTTTGGGTCGTGACATCGCCGAGGGGAAACCCGAGAGTTTGGGGGCTGCTTCGTGGGACGTTTTTTCTTTCGAGTTAAAAACTGCTCTTGTGCTGTCGCTACAAATGCCTGTGTGTTCTGTTCCCCCTGCAGGAACCCTGCGCCCGCCGCTGCTGTTGGGGATGACGGTGTAGGAGCCCCGCAGGATGGAAGCCCCGCGCAGGGGACGGGCCCGCTGGCTGGGGACCCTCCTGGCCGCCTGCCTGGCCACCCTGCCGGTCATCACCGCCTGTCCCCGGCCCTGCGCCTGCCACGGCCCCGCCGAGCTCCACTGCACCTTCCGCTACTTCAGCACCGTCCCCCCGCGCATCCCCCCGGGCGTGCAGCGCATCAATCTGGGGTACGTGGAACAGCGGGGCTGTTAACGCTCTGAACAGTCAGCTTTCAGCACTTTGCGGAGCACTAATTAAGAGTTTCCAGATTTAGAGCTAAAAATTACCAAAGCAGTAAGTAAGTCTGCAGAGCTTAATGTTCTGTCTGCAGAGCTCAGCAGGAGCTGCAGTCACAGCTAGCAAAGCCTGAGACCACCCACACTAAGTGGAAGTTCGGGGGATCTAGCACAGGGGAGGTGAGAACTTCAGAAAGTTTTTAACTTAAATGAATTCCTTTGTATTACCTGAAAAAATTGCATCTGCAACGTGGAACTGAGGAGTCTGAAACAGCAGGAATTCGGTGAAAATGAGTACATGCACTAAAATCTTCAGAGACTTTGCTGTGAGTTGAGAACGTCCCACAGCGTTTGTGTCCATGCTTTCATCTCCTGGGTCCATGGGAAGGCACAGCATGTCAGCCTCCACGGTGGTTCTGTCCCGTGCGTGGTTAAAGGAGCAGGGAGTGGAACGTGCCCAGGCTCATCTGGCCCCTTCATGCAGTTTCCAGCAAGTGTCCTCTGTCATAAATCAAACAAGACCCATCAGCAATATTTGACTGGTCCGGGTACCCCTCTTAATACACATAACATTTGAATCACCCAGATGTGTCCCCAGAAAATATAAAAGCAATTTTTCCTGGAGGTAGTAGGGAAGCCAACACACTGTCAGACAAACAGATGTGTTTCATGCTTGCCCTTACTCTCCCCATCCATGGGAATTCCCAAAGGGAATTCACCCTTGTGCTAACATGACAGAATGACTTAGAATTTCATCTTGGCAAGTAGAAGTGCTGCCTGCCTTTAGCCGTTGCCAAAGAGCGGTTCTTTTCTTTCGGGTTGCTTGCTTTTAAAAGGTGTGAAGTGTGGCTGACTAAACCCATCTGTTACAGCTACAACAGCCTGAGAAAACTGAGCCCCACAGACTTTGCTGGCCTGGAGAAACTGGAGTTACTGATGCTGCACAGCAATGAGATCAGCATGATCCCTGAGAGGGTGTTCAGTGATTTACATTCACTACAGGTGAGAGCTAAATGAGCCAATGTTCAATTTTGTTACGACTTGACCTTCAGACATAGAGGCAAACATCCCCTCAGTAGCCAGATGCAGCATTTCCTTTTTTAGTTTCTCATCTGTCCATATGAAAGTTGAGGGCCTTCAAGATCCAGTATCCTAATAAGAAAGGTCTTTCCTACCCAGGTGGACACTCAGGTACTCTGTAAAGATCAGTAGCATTTGTTAGAGTTCTTATACTTATAATATGGTTTAGTATTATGCATTTTTTACTTTTTCATCAACAGGTCTTAAAAATGAGTTACAACAAGGTCAGGGTGCTTCAGCAGGGTGTGTTTTATGGCCTGAAGAGCTTGGTACGGCTGCATATGGACCACAATCAAATTGAATTTGTAAATCCCAATGTTTTCTATGGACTCACTTCCCTGAGATTGGTCCACCTGGATGGAAATTTACTTCAGCAGTTGCATCCAGACACATTTGTCACCTTCCACTATAGCCAAATATTCAAAATATCCTTCCTGAAGCACATCTCTTTGTCTGACAATATGCTGACTTCACTTCCACAAGAAATGTTTTCCTACATGTCCGAGCTTGAGAGCATTTACCTGCATGGAAACCCCTGGTCCTGTGATTGCAGCCTGCAGGGGTTCACAGCATGGGCACAGGAGAGACCAGGTGAGCTCAAGGCCTTGTTCATGCTCCTTAATCCTTTTGTAGTCTCTTTTTCTTTCTGATACAAATAATTGTCTTTTACTAATTTATTTATGCTACCAGAAAAGACTGGAAGACAGTATTTTAGTAGGTGTTTGTAATCAGGATAAAGAGATAAATATCACTCAGCTTTCCAGATTAAATGTATCCAGTGGCCTTAACACACTCCCAAGTGCAGCTTTCCTTAATGGAATGATTTCCTTGGACAGTCCAAAGACTCTCTGCACCAGGAGAATCCACAGGGAATAATCAAGCTAACTTTTATGGAACTGGCAAGAGTAAGGGCCACTTTGCTCTTAATTATTCAAAAAGGACATAAGGGACTCAAAGACTTTCTCTGCTGCTGCCATTCATATGTTACTTTAAGATTTGCTTTTGTTTTATTCAAAAGAACCACTTGTTAGTACCTATATATAATTTTTAATACTAAAACTTGGAGCACAGAAACTGACTCCAGCTTTCTTCTCTTCAGATGTTATAAAGTGTAGAAAAGACAGAAGTTCTGGTGCCCAGCAATGCCCAGTCTGTGCTAGTCCCAGAAATCATAATGGGAAAAGCTTAATGGATCTTCCTTCTGCATCTGTCACCTGCAATAAGCCAGTCATACCGGACTCCCTGAAATCCAGAAACCTCTCAGTGCCAGACGATGGGGATTTCAGTTCTGTGTCTCCCAAGGACTTCATAGCTCCAATAGGATCCCTGGTTTTGAACATCTCTGACCAAGCAGGAAATCGAGGCAACGTGGTTTGCAACGTCCAAAAACCTAAAGAAATGTCTCCCATCTCATTTGCCCGAGATGGCAGCAGCACAGTGCTCCAAACCTCCTTCTCAGCTTTCCTGGTGTGTGGCATCGGCCACGGGCACATCCAGCAGCTGTGGAGCATCCTGGCACTGTACAGCAATTCTCCCTTGAAACTGGAGCGGACTGTCCGGGCAGCTGATGTGCCTTTTGTTAGTTACAAATATAAACAGATCCACACTGAAAAAGATGAGCTTTTCACCGACATTGAGGCTGACCTGAGGGCTGACCCAGCCTGGCTGATGCAGAGCACAGTGGCACTGCAGCTGGACAGGACAGCGACCACGCTCAGCACGCTGCACATCCGCTACTTCACCCGTGCCCAGGTCAGCGTGCCCAGTGCCGACAGCAACCAGGGCAGCAATAACTGGGCCATCATCCACAGGGACAACAGCACCCAGAGGGAGCACACCGTGCTAGTTGGGGGCACTGTGGAACTGGGGTGCCAGGCAGCTGGGGAGCCAGCTCCTGCTGTGGAGTGGATATTGGCCGATGGGAGCAAAGTGCGAGCTCCTCACATCAGCGAGGACGGGAGAATCATCGTCCTCAGAGCTGGAACACTGACCTTGCGGGCAGCTGACGTGTTTGACACGGGGCTCTACCACTGCATCGGCTCCAACAGCGACGATGCCGACGCTCTGACCTTCCGAATCACCGTGGTGGATCCTCACGTGGAGCACAGCAGTGTAAACGGGGCCCAGCTGCTGACAGCTGTTGGCAGCACCCTCCACCTGCCCTGCACAGCCACGGCTGCTCCGGACGCTGCCATTACCTGGGTGCTGCCTGAGCTCACAGTCCTTCGTCAGTCTGCAGGGAACAAACATGTTTTTGGCAATGGCACCTTGAGAATACAAGGGGTGACCGAGCGAGACGCAGGGTACTTCCGATGCATTGCAGCCAACCAGTACGGTGTTGACCTTCTGGTTTTCCAGGTGCTTGTGAAACAGGATGAGACCGCTCCAAAGGAAAGGCTTGGAGCTGTGGCAGAGTGGGAAGAGGGTGACGGCTCTGGCAATGCACTGCTGGGCTCTGCTGCAGCACAGACACCTCCCTCAGCCACTCCAGCCACCCTGACAGCTCCTCTGAAATCTGCTGCATCAGCACCCAGCAGCCAGGGCTCGCAGAGCGCACGTCAGAGGAACAGCCACGGGAAAATGCCTCGCAGGCCCTCCAGGGACAGAACAGGCAGGCTCAGGAGGCTCAGGGGGCACAGGAGACAGTTTATTTCCTCAGGCAGGAGAGTCGATCCACAGCGCTGGGCAGCCTTGCTGGAGAAAACCAAGAGAAACTCAACACTGACAGACAAACCAGGAGAGGTTGCAACGGAACCACCCGTTCAAGTCCGAAAGTTCTCAGAGGTACCTGAGGACGAGGAGACATCTGGTGATCTGGGATCTCCAGAAGAAGAATTCATGCTGCCAGTAACAGAGAGAGCCCCAGTACCTGCTCTGGGGAGAGCACTGGAACGTGTGATCGCTGCAGGGCCCGAGGGCACCATGAGCCACACTCCTGCCAGGGAAACCTCCCTCCCGCTCACAGAGGCACGAACTCCTCTGCCCTCTCCTCTTCCACAGTCTGTGTCACCTGGCAGCACAAGGCCACAACCGTATCCAAAACCTACAGACTCATGGGAAAGATCTGACTTGAGTCAAATATCAGCAAATGGTGTGAAACAATCTGTACCAAGTGCAGCAAGTGGAACATCCACACTCTTTCCTGCTGGGCAAAGGCTGGTGTATTCTGGGCAACGTAATAAACAGCATCTAAAATCTGCATCCATGACACCCACAACAGAAGCTATAGACACCAGTGAGGCTGTAGCTCCCCAAAACACAGCTGACAAGACACATGTTTTTACTGAGTCTGTTGATAAAGTTTCCACCAAAACAGATCCCCAGGTCCCTGTGGTGACTGTCAGTGCATCAAGCCCTGAGTTTGGTCCTGTTTATTCTCATACTGCTCAGAAAGGAGGAAGCTCTAAGCCATCACTGACCTCAACTATCACTACTCACCAGCAAATTCGGGTTATCCAGGACATTCCAACTCACACACCCCAGCTCCAGCAGCAGCATGGAAGACGAAGGAAAATTTCTGGTTGGAGACGAATTGTGAGGCCAGGACATATCCCAGGTATGAAAGAGCAGCGATACAACTTTGGGAGGGCAGGGTCTGCCAGAGGAAATACAGCTGTGGCTGCAGGTGTTCAACTGAATATGAAATATGTACCAAATGTACCAACTTTAAATAATTCAAGCAGCTCCATGAATTCATTTAGCCCAGAAGCCCCCCTGTCCTCCCCCTCCACCATGAATTTGCCATTGGAGCAAGTGGTTACCCATCAAAACACATTGTTCCTCAAGGAAGAGGAGAACGAACACAGTGCAAAGCAAAAAGCTGCTACCACAGTCGTGTCTGTCACTACAAAGGGCACTGCTGCTACCTGCAACCCTACCAGACTGTTGGATCTGAAGCCAACAGTCACATCTGTTATTACTCCTCGATCTGACACCAGAATCACCAAAAGTAAAATATTCAGAGTGGGAGGAAGGAGAGGTCAGAGGAGGAAGAAGCCTCCTAAAGTAACTGCCCCACAGCGTGTGGCTGCAGCCCACAGCACCACAGCCACCTCCTCCGTGAGCACAGCCACCCCCGTGGTGACAGCAGGTACGTCACCAGCTGTGCCTCCGAGTCTTACACCTGCAAAACCTCTCCCTGGGAGCGTCAGCCCAGTCTCTGTGACCAAAACACCAGCACTGTGGATCTCTGACACCCCAGAGCCACCTCGGCATGTGCCCGCAGCAGCCACACAGACATTGGTGACCCTGGTCACACAGAGGAATGCCCAGCTGGCCACGTCACTGCCCACTAGTCTGACTGCTCACAGCCCCACCGTGGCACTCCAAACCACATCAAGGAACACCCAGCTGACCACAGCACCGCCTGTCAGTCCTGCCCAGACCTCCACCATAGCTCTCCAGATCCCACCGTGGCTGGGTGAGCCTCCTGGTGCTGCACGTGCCCAACCTGCTGCAGTCAGCGCCACATCAGGGTCAGCACCTGCCCAGCACATCAGAGACACTGCCACGGCAGGACGAGAATCCTACCTGAAAATGGGGGAGACAGCTGTGCAGGAAAACCAGGCAGCACAGTCCACATTCCCAGCAAGAACCGTGTCAGAGGCTCCTGCTGCACTCACAGACATCATCGTTCCCAGCACTCAGCATCCCACCCCTCAGCCAGCCCCAACAGCAGCTGTGCCACTTGCCCCTGCTGTGAGAGCCCACCTGCCTCCATGGGAGGATGTCCAGTCCTGGCCCCAGCCACCTACCAAAGGCACAGAGAGGGACAGCACGCTGACTGTCAGGACACCGACCGCTCCAAAGTCATCACAGACTGCAGCTCCCCGGGGAAGGGACAGGGACAGCTCTGTCAGAGGCTGGTCTGAATGGAGACAAGAGCAAGAAACCACCACCACCACCCCCAGTCCCATCACCTTGGGCTCTGCAAGCAAAAACCATTTTGCAAAGCCCAGAATAGTTGGAGGGAAATTGGCTGCTTTCACTGTGCTGGCAAACTCTGACGCTTTTATTCCTTGTGAAGCTACTGGGAACCCCCGTCCAACAATACAGTGGACCAAGATCCCATCAGGTAAGCTTGATAAACCTCTCTAGAGTTTACATTCTGTTAGAGTCCTGTAATTTGACAGCTGTTCTGAATGCCAAACTCAAACATTGCTTCACTTTAAAGCACTATAAAATACCAGTGAACAGTGAACTTGGAAACAGTGACAGAGATCCAACACTTGCTGGAGTGTCCGAGTGCTGACTCTGGAATAGCTCTCTGGGGAAAGCATAAAAAAATAATCTATATTTAACTAGAATTCTGTGCTTATTGTGATAAGATTTCAATATTTGTTTTGTGTTACTTGCCATTTCAGAGCAGTGAGACAAGTGAAAAGAAAAATCTGTGGTAACAAACCCTCAAATCCAGTTAGAGCTGTGCGGGGTTTGGATTGCAAAGGCCCGGCTGCTTTATCCAAACTTTGTCTCTACTGGGGACTCAGCTTTGTTGCTCTATGTGTAAAATACTCTGATTTTCTCTCTGCCTCACCACTATCACCTCGGTTATTTGGGTGGTGCAGAGCACAGCAGGGGACAGGTATTCAGGGACTGAATTAAAGCAGAAGAGGGAAGCAGAGGAAGGTTCTGACGTGTTGTCCCCTTGTTCCGCAGGGGCCGATGCTGCGTGGCGCGGCGGTGCCGGCAGGTGGGTGGTGTTTGCCAACGGGACGCTGTCCGTGCCCCAGGTGGGCCTGGGGGACGGCGGGCAGTACCTGTGCACCGCGGCCAATGCTCTGGGCACGGCACGGCTCCTGGTCACCCTGTCGGTGCTGGCCTACCCGCCCCGCATCGCCGGCAGCCGCCACCGGCTCCTCACCGCGCACTCCGGCAACACCGTGGCGGTGCCGTGCAAGGCCGAGGGCAGGCCCCCTCCCACCATCTCCTGGGCTCTGGCAAATAAAACCCACCTCTCCGGCTCCTCCGCAGGAAATGACAGAGCTCACGTGGAAGCAGATGGCACTTTGGTTATCCGGGAGGTCACTGTGTACGACAGGGGCCTCTACACCTGCCTGGCCAAAAACCCCGCGGGCACCGACACGCTGGCTCTGAAGCTGCAGGTCGTGGTGGCCCCTCCCACCATTCTGGAGGAGAAGAGACAAAGCATGGAAGGAAAGATGGGGGAAAGCCTGGAATTCCCTTGCACAGTGCAAGGGAAGCCTCAGCCCACCGTCCACTGGGTGCTCCCCGACGGCACGGCCGTGAAGCCTCTGCAGTTGGTACACACAAGGCTGTTCCTGTTCTCCAATGGCACCCTCCACCTGGGCAGCATCGGCCCTTCTGACAGCGGGAACTACGAGTGCATAGCCACGAGCTCCAGCGGCTCGGACAGGAGGGTGGTCAGCCTCGTGGTGGAGCACAGGGACACGCTGCCAAAAATAGCCATCGCCTCTAAAGAACTGACTCACCTGAACTATGGAGATAAGTTGCTTCTGAACTGCACAGCAACCGGGGAGCCCAAGCCCAGGATCATGTGGAGGTTGCCTTCCAAGGCTGTTGTGGACCAGTGGCACAGGTATGAGTCTTTTCTTTTCTCCACCTCTTTGGAATTTCAAATACCGTCTCCCCTGGTGGTCATGTAAGAGTGTATTACAGCACTAAAGCACTGTGAACTAAATTAATTTTTAAACATTTAACAGTGGTGAAAATATCTGTGCTAATGGCTTGTTGTTATATGTCTAATAACATCATATCAATTGCCATAAGTGGGTGAGGTCTCCCCAAAACAAATACAAGTCATCTTTGAATTAAGGGAACTGCTGTTACCCTGCACTGGCTGGTTGTGGCCAGCTTGGAGGAGAAGTTATACGTACCAGATCTGCGAAGTAGGGCTCAGGAGGAAGAGGCTTCTGTAGTCTCTGCTAAGCCTACCTTTGGGGGTCTCCCCCCACCCCCTCCCACAGTAGTGCTTCACCTTTGCTCTGGGAGACAGGCCCAGCTCAGGGTGTTCCCAGCAGAGTTAACATGCACACATCCACGCAACACCAGAAGTGACAATGACACCGGGCTAGGACCCAGGGGGTGGGCAGGTGGTGTGGGCACAGTGCCTTTGGAGAGAATCTGTGTGTCATATCGTGCTGTTGACACCTTCAGTCCCTTCCAGTGCTCAGTATTCACCCCCAGCACCTGGTTCCATAATTCTTCTCCTCTCTCTCCCCCCACAACAGAATGGGAAGTCGGATTCGTGTGTACTCCAATGGATCCCTGGCTATTGATGCAGTTACTGAAAAGGATGCAGGTGATTATCTGTGTGTGGCAAGAAACAGAATTGGGGATGATCTGATTCTGATGAAAGTCAGCATCACAATGAAACCAGCCAAGATTGACCATAAGCAGCACTCCAAGAAACTGGTGCCATACGGCAAGGATTTCAGAGTGGACTGCAAGGCCTCAGGGTCGCCCACACCAGAAATATCTTGGGGTCTGCCCGATGGAACGCTGGTCAACAACGCGATGCTGGCAGATGACAGCGGGCACAGGTCCCGCAGGTACGTCCTCTTTGAGAATGGGACTCTGTACCTCAACAAAGCTGGAGTGACAGAGGGAGGAGATTACACCTGCTATGCCCAAAACACTCTGGGGAGGGATGAGATGAAGATCCGTGTCACGGTCATCGTGGCAGCCCCTCGGATAAAGCACAGTCACAAGACCTATGTTACAGTGTCAGCTGGGCACACGGCACTGCTGGACTGTGAAGCTGCTGGAGATCCCAGGCCACAGATATTCTGGCTGCTGCCTTCCACTGAGATGATCTCCTCGTCCACAGACAGACACTCCCTGCACACCAACGGCTCTCTCTCCATCAGCCACACCAAACCGCCGGATGCTGGGGAGTACATGTGTGTGGCTCGGAACCCTGGTGGGGATGACACCAAACTGTATAAGCTGGATGTGGCCGGTAAACCCCCCGTCATAAACGGTTTATACAGGAACAAAACAATCATGAAGGTGACGGCAGTGAGGCACTCAAAGAAACACATTGACTGCCGGGCAGAGGGGACGCCTCCCCCTCAGATTATGTGGATCATGCCCGATAACATTTTCCTCACAGCCCCGTATTACGGGAGCAGGATCACGGTGCACAAAAATGGCACACTGGAGATTCGGAATATCAGGCCTTCGGACAAGGCGGATTTTATCTGTGTGGCACGAAATGATGCGGGAGAGAGCGTGCTGGTGGTGCAGCTGGAGGTCACGGAAATGCTACGGCGACCAATGTTCAAAAACCCATTCAATGAAAAAATAATAGCAAAACCTGGGAAAGTTACCACACTGAACTGCTCTGTGGATGGAAACCCTCCCCCAGACGTAAGCTGGATGCTGCCCAATGGCACGTGGTTTTCCAGCGGCATCAGCACGTCCCAGTTCCTCACGGGAAGCAGTGGGACCCTGACCATCTACAGTCCCAGCAGAGACCAAGCCGGGCGGTACCGCTGTGCTGCCCGCAACAAGGTTGGCTATATCGAAAAGCTGATCATCCTGGAGGTTGCCCAGAAGCCCCATATCCTCAGCCACCCCGTGGGGCTGGTGAAGGGCGTCAGCGGGGAGCCGCTGTCCCTTCACTGCCTGGCCGAGGGCAGCCCCAAGCCCAGCACGGCGTGGACGCTGCCGGGGGGCCGCGTGCTGGACCGGCCGCAGGTCAGCGGGAGGTTCCTGCTGCTGGAGAATGGCACGCTGCTCATCCGGGAGGCCACGGTCCACGATGGGGGCGATTACGTGTGCAGGGCCCGCAATGATGCCGGAGACTCCTCCGTGACCGTGCCTGTCACCATCGCAGCCTACGCCCCGCGGATCACGGGCAGGCCCCCGCCCGCCCTGCACACGCTGCCGGGGGCTGCAGTCCAGCTGCACTGCACGGCGCTGGGCATACCCAAACCAGACATTACCTGGGAGTTACCTGACCGCTCCATCCTCTCCACAGCCCACCAGGGCCGAGGGTCCGGGGGCGAGCTGCTCCACCCCACGGGCACTTTGTTCCTCCAGAACCCCCGGCCCTCCAACTCCGGCAAGTACAAGTGCACGGCCAGGAACCCCCTCGGCAGTGACTTCGCAGTAACGTATGTCCACGTCATCTGAAGTCAGAAACGCAGCAGGAATGATGGTGAACACGGGCTGCAGCTGGACTGAGGTCATCCTTGGAATGAGTTTAACCAAAGGCAGCCAAAGGCATGTGAGTGCCTGAAAACACTTACAGCGTTCAGTCTGCAATGACTGGGCAAAAGGAGAGAGGAAGGGGAAATTAGCTCTAGCATTATTAGCTAGCATTGGTTCTCTCCACGTTCAAGGGATTTAAATTAAAGCAAACTCTGCCAGCAAACACAAACTATCAAACACAATTTACTTCCTGGAAATGTACACAGAGAGCTCCTGTATGGACAGAATTTTTCACATCAGTTCAATACTGCCCACCTGGTATGACTGTCATAAGCACAGGTCACACAGGGCACGAACATCTGGGAACTAAAGAGCAGGTTTATTGGGATGCAGATTACCTTCTTAATGTGTTTTAATATTTAGTATGTTTTTTAAATAAATATTTCATGGTGAAACAAGTTGTGAAGTATTTTTAATAGGACAGCTCTGCTTGCCAGTCTTTTCTGCAGAGCTGTGGGATGACACAGAGCAGCTTTGGACTCAGTTTGGAACAAGAGAAGGAGCTCTGCTCAGCACTGTTAAGCCAATGCACAAAGACTGGGTGTAGAACTACTCCAGCTTGGCATCATTTTCTTACTGCCACAAAAGCATTTTTTTTAAAGTTTCTCATTAGAAAACAATTGCTTGAATTTATGACTCAGTGCAGAATTGTGATTCCTCAGTTCAGCAGCCACATAGGCCTGAAAAGGAACTTCCCCCTGGGCTGGGAATACCTGCCATGCCCCACTGGTACCTGACACAGGTGACAAGAACTCCTCCAGGGCAGGTGGTCCAAGGGCTGTCAGCTCCAGGGCAGCCAAAACCGCGGGAAGGACTCTGGGGCTGTTCCACACTCACACTGGGAGGGCTGGGATGAGACCAATCCCTGCTGGCAGCGGGTGAGACACTGATTCATCTCCTGCCAGGCTTCACCAGCACTCAGAGATTCCCTGTGTGAGTGAAGCCCCCCCGGAGCACTCGGTCCCCGTCACCCTCGGGACCATCCCCTGAGAGCTTCAGATGAAAGATACCAGATGGGAACACTGCTGCTTCCAGAAGGTTTATTAATGTTACATTGTGGGGTTTAATATAAACTTTAAGAAGTTTTAATACAAGCAATAAACCCATTTCAGCACCTTCTTACCACAATAAGAGCAAGAGGAATTAGTACTTTAAACAAAGAACTTTATAAAGTGCGTGTGAAAATCACAGTCAAATAAACATGATATGAATTGATGTTTGTTCTACCAACAAAGAGGTGAAGTGCCTTTCAATTCAGTAATTTGGTCCAGTGCAGTACTTTTTTTTTAATTAAAAAAAAAAAAAAAAAGTTTCCCATAAATAAATAAATAAATAAATAAATCCAGCATTCTTTGCCCTCTTTAAAAGTAACAGGATCTAAAAAGCACCAAATTCATAAAATCTGCAATAACATTCTTCAAATAGGCCCACAAGTCCATACATTGAAATCCAGTTAAATTACCCCAAACCTACCTTGTTACATATTCACATCAACTGCATCACAAAAAATAATGATGGAAATAAGAGAACTCAAGTCTGCTGTCTAGCCATGACTAGTGCATTGAATTTCCAGTGTCCTGTTCGTCAGTGCAAAGGTCCCCTGGGTCCCCCCAGCCACGGTCAGAAGTGGGGGTACTGGCTCCCCCCTTGCTGTGGCTGGTTACCTGGGGGAGGAAGCAAAGGGGCTGAGTGTACAAAAATACAGAAAAATACCTGTATTTGCTGCAGGGGTGGCAGAGGACAGGCTGCACATCCTCCCTCCTCCTGAGGCACTCACTCCCCTGGGGACCTTTCCTGCAGAGGGCTAGGGAAGGTGAGGGGCTCCCAACCACAGTCCTGTCCTGTGGGTGACAGGACCAGCAGGGCCCCGTGGGGTGCCCCAAAACCAGGGCTTTGGTGTCACATCAGGACTGGGACGGGTGAATGACCTCCATGCACACCTGGCAGCAGGTAAACAGGCAGAAGGTCTCCAGAAAGAGAATTCCATGTTCAAATACACATTTCCATGTGTCTGTGCACACACTTACTGGAGAGCTGCTTCTGGAGCTGCCGCACCAGCGCCGCCGTCTGCTGCTGCTGCGGGGTCTGCTGCAAGCCTGGCCTCGGGAACTGCTAGGGAATGGCAAAGGGGAAAGGAACCTCCCAGTGCCTGTGCCACAGCAGGGAGCCACAGCGTGCTCGGCCGGTGCCACCCCGGCACAGGGGCCGGGAGGGCAGCGAGGGCAGGTGGGTGTCCTGACTGGGGTGTCACAGCACAGCAAGGACACAGGGAGCACCCTCAGAACTCACAGAGCATCTGTTCTCTTCCTTCCCTGAAATCTCACACTGTTCAGCCTGGAGAAGAGAAGGCTTTGGGGAACCCTCACTGGCCATGGCCATGGCATGGGGCACAGTGTGATTAGCACCCCAAACCCAGCCTCTACCACCCATCTCATCCTCAGGTCTCTCCGCTCGACAGGCCTGCCTCCTAAATCCCAATTTTTTTTTCTCATTAGGCCTAGTGCAAATGCACATGCTTCTGATTTTAATTAAGTGATTCTTCTGCACAGGGATCCGTGATGCAGTTTGGAAACCTGAGGTGCTGAATAAAACTTGAGTAATCCCATACCTTAATAACTCCGTGGGCGCTGCAGAAACCGCCCGAGCTTTGCTCAGCAAAACCTTGTGCTTACTGAAGGCACTTTCAGCATTTTACAAGACTTCAGCATCTTTTCCCTTTCTGAAACCAAATCCTTCACTTAAAATATGTTGTGTAATCTCCTGGCTACCAGGCCACAGTAACTGCTAGGTTAGTCAAAGGCATTAGCAACCACACCGGGGTTTTTGGGAACACAAACCCATCCCACAGCACCTCCTGCTGTGCAGGTGTTGGCAGAGGAGCCTGTGCTGGGCAGGTGCCCATTGCTGTGACACTCTCCCAGCAGTGCGTTCAAGATATAAAACCCATTAAGAAAAACTCAAAAATGGATGAAAATTATCTAAGATTAACGCTTTTAAACTTGGAGGCTGCAATTTCAGCATTCCTGTACCCTGGTTTTATGACTAACAATGTAACTTAAAAGTATCTTCAAAAAATAAACCCCGTTTCCCCCCTAGCCTGTTAGCAGTACATCCTAAAAATCCAAGGCGAGAACAGGCACCTGTGATGGAACGTGGCAGGGGCTGGAGTTCAGTGGTAGATGGAGCTGCCAGGGCATGGGGGTGCTCCACAAACACAGCACAAGCACGAGGGGCAGTGTCAACCATCAGCACCTCCCGTGGCCAAGGGCACGCTTCCTTGTGCACAGGTGACAAAGCCCACCCTGTCCCTCCCCTCATCCTCCCCAAAACACCCAAAACACTCTGCTCACCAGCGGCTGCTGCGGCTGCACAGGCTGCAGTCCAAGTGCCGGCTGCTGCCCCAGCTGCTGCTGCTGCACCTGAGAGAAGGTGGGCACTGAACAACAGCCCATGCTGCCTCGGGGACTTACCTCCAAATCAAAAACTATCACCCAACCAGAACAGAGGAAAAGGGCCAGACAGGCGAGAGGCCCTTTGGTTTAATGCCAGGAACATCGTAGGGCCAGGCAGGGAGCACACAACCAGCACCTCTGCTCGGCACACCCAGCCAGGCCACTCTCAAATCTACCTTCTCCAGAGGCATTCCGTAACCCGGAAAATCCAAGTACTGAGTTTTACACCTATGTCCAGAGCTCCCTTCTGGAAGTCCCAAAAGTAAACAACGAATGACTGCACCGAGGGAAAGGCAGGTGGGGTTTGTAGCACCAGGCTCTGGAGTTTTAGTGTAACGCTCTCACTGACGCAGTGATGCTCACACCCCCTGCTCTGTCACATCCCCAGCCTCAGCACGGCCGAGCCCTCACCTGGAAGAGCCGCTGGTGCTGCACCTGCTGCTGCCCCTGCGTGCCCGGCTCCGGCTGCAGCTGCCCCATGCCCAGCACCGGCTGGGGGCCCACGGCCGAGGCACCGTCCAGTCCCCCTCCAACCAGGGAACCGGGCTGCAAGGGCTGATGGCTCAGTCTGGGGGGGAAAAAATGACAGATTAAACGTCATTTACAGACAGAGCACAACAGTCTGGGAGAACTCAACTACAGCTGCAACATCAGACTTCCTCAGATTTAAAGATGCTCCATTATACACTGCACAATAAAGCCGTGCCATACCACTGCCCAGTCATTGATCTAGGCTGTTACACCTTCCCCTCAGCAGGAACAGACCCAAGCATTCAGCTCTTGCTTGTCTAGGAACAGCAGTGAGTTTCTACACCTCAAGGCATATTTATTGCTAATTAGATGTGGTGTTAACCTCATTTTGGTTAATCAGCAACCTGAGCAACCTGGTCTGGTGGAAGGCATCCCTGCCACTGCAGGGATCGGAACTGGATGGTCTTTAAGGTCCCTTCCAACCCAAAACATTCTGATTCTCTGATTCTGTTATTACCAGACTTTATTTTAGAGCAGGCTCTCCCCACCCTGTTCCCGGGGTTCCCCCTCACCGTGGGTGGCCAGCAGGAGCGGGGCCGTAGGCGGGCGGCTGCTGCTGGAGGTACCCGGGGTGCTGGCCCTGCCGCAGCCGCTCCATCAGCGGGGGACAGCTGGGGGACAGCCCCAGGCCGGGCTGCTGCTGCTGCTGCTGCTGCTGCTGCTGCACCGGCACTGCACTGCCGTACAGGGCGTATCCGTGGGGCAGGCTCTGTGGGACAACAACACGAGTGAGAACGACACGAGTGACTGCACCGGCCCAACTGCAACACAGAGCTGGCCTCGCCAAGGAGCCGCAGCCCAGAGATCTCATATGGCCCCCACGCTTGTGGGACCCCCCCTCTGTCTGCAGGTTCATTCAGGCAGCTGACATGAGGCCACACGAGGTCACTCGCTGTCACACGCAGCCACATGGAATGAACCTGCACTGTGCTGCCTTCCCAAGGGGCGCTGGGCAGGAGCGGGGCTCTGCTCCAAAACACCACCTCTATTTTCCTCAGAACCCCCAAAATCCCAAGTACCAGAATGACCATGACGTAATAGAGTAACTGCTATCATTGTCTCACCAGAAACTGGCCAGATTTCCAGCTTAACACTGAAGTGTGCTTGCTATTCCCAGCAGCAACATCAGGAACATCTGGGCAGTGGCCATGCTAAAAACATTCGTGAGCTACCAGATGTGGAGGCCACGAGCATCCCAGGAGGAGGCCTCGCTGGTACCCCCAGCCACGGGCACACCCCAGGCACAGGGGAGCAGGCTGGGGAAGCTCCCCTGTTTATCACATCTCCACACAGGAGCACAGTACCTGTGCCTGCTGCAGCCCCGGGTACTGGGGCACCTGGGACAGGGGTCGAGCCTGCGGAGCGAAAACAGCAGCGTGGTCCATCGGCTGCCCCTGCAAGACACAGCACCATCAGATACAACCCCCTCGAACGAGTCTGGCTCTGGACACAAACCACACCCAGCTGTGCCCTGAAGAATCTCAACAACCCTTTCCTTTGGGACAGCACCGCTGCTCAGCACCCAACTGCTGTGCTGCATTCACTCACAGCAGGTGGAAGCACTGACCTTTGGTGTCTGACACTGCTGTGACACTGCTGTGACACTGCTGTGACACTGCAGCAGGGAGGAGCAGCCATCCACTGCAGAGGGCTTGCACAGACCCTTTAAATGGGGCTTTGCAAAGGAGTGGAGAAGACATCCTGGTCATCTTGAGGCCAGGACATTAAACCACACAGGAAACTCCGAGTGAGTAACAATCTCTGGTATCACTGCAGATGTGGTGACTTTTTCAGGACACCTGGTTCCCAGTTTTCCCCCAATGAAGCAGGCAAAATGCTGATGAGTAAATTTGACGATGGCATACAAAACACCAGTATGACAAATGAGTAACACAAGCAGCTCCAGCTCCAACCAGTGCAGCTGGGAACATGCTCCCTGTTGTGATCAGCAGCCAGCCTTGCTTGTCCATCCAAATCAGTTCACTACCCATGCCCAGTTAAGGGGAAATCATTTAAAGATTGTGATTGTAACTGCAGCAGTGTTTTTGGAAGCACCAGAAAGGGGAAAAAAATTAAATGTTAGACTTCATTTCAGGAGTGAGATTGTTAAAAGCTGGAGAATGAGAATGTGCCAAGGATACAACCAATCCATGTGTTTTCTTTGTGACAGGGATGCTGCACAGCTGCACCTGGTCATTTTTCAAACCATTCTACCCACAAAAAGTTCAGTGACAGACAGGAGCTGGAAGCAGTGATGCTCCTTCCCTGCAGCTGCCCCACTGTGCACAAAACCAAACACGAATCCAAGTCCTCCAACAAAGCCTTTGCCATTATAACCAGGAAATCCTTAGGGAGTTGTATAATTTAAGGTGAAAAGTGACTTTGGTAACACACTGCAAGCAGCAACATCACAATCCCAGCTACTCCATGGAAAAGGACTGGAGAGCCCTCCTTGTGTACTTGCTGCATATCCAGGCATTTCTAATTAGCAGCAGACAGGGTGGTGGATCCCCAGTTCTGACATACCCCCAGAAACACCAGCAATGACTGAACACATGTAAAGGATGGATAAGAGGCTCAGTGGCAAAGCCTCCTTAGTGAGGGTTTTTAACAGCATGGCAGTTTCCCTGGGACAGGACCAAAGTCCTGCAGACCAACTCTGACACAGTGCCTCTAATTAACATCTGGAAAGCTTTCCAGCACAGATATTAGGGATGAAACTTCATGGCATCATTGTTTTTCCCCAGAAAAAACCCTGAATTCTATAGAAGTTAATGATTTAACAGGTAAGTGTTACTGGTGTGGCTGTTACTGGTTTCGTAAGTAACAAGATCTGATCATTCCCATAACAGCCCATCCTGCCAGTGCAGAACACCCATCCATGCTCAGACAGACACAGCCTTGGGCACGTCCTGCAGCTGCTCTCATCTTCCACAGCGAGAAACACATCAGAAGAGGGAAATATTGACCAGTGAAACTTGGAAATATTGGTAAGAAAAAAGCATTCTCTGTGCACAGGTGTATTGGCAGCCTCCCCATGCAGCCACTGCACTCCTGGATGAACAGCCCCAAAGCACAGTGACATTCCCACTGCAAGCAGAGTGCAGCCTGAGTGGTGGAAGGAATGCATGTTCAGGTGAAAGAGAAATAAAGAGAAGGTCCCAGTCTCTGAGTGGTTACCATTATGCTGTCAAAGCCATCCTGAAGGGATACAGCAGAGCTACAGACATCCTGTGGGAAAAGGACAGGCAAGAATGTAGCAACAACACCAGGAATTCACCATGGCTAGGCTTTAGGAACAAAGATTTGAGAACACCAGGAATACACCCAGTTCATCTCAGGTGTTAGTGGAGCAGTGCAGCACCTTTACAGAGCTCACCTGGATGGGCTCAGAGAATGCTGGCCTTTAGGAACACCAGTGAGGTCCTTTTAGGTGGTTTTTATGCCAATGAACCTCAATGCTTTTATGAGATTTTTAACAGGAATTCTAAATGTGGAGAGGACCCCTCGCCCTCCTCAGGAGACCGCTCATTCGATACAGAATACTCAACAATTTTTAACAAATCATATTGTCCAAGACCTCACACTACAGCTATTTGTCTCCAAGAGCACAGGTCTAAAGAGCAGAGTCCTTCTAGATGGATTCTACAGAACCCCACCACTGCCAGGGATTTCAAGCTGGCAATAATTTTTACAATAAAACTACTGTCACTCAGTTGCAATTTAAGCACTGCAGAGGCCTTTGCATAGATCATAGCAGGGAATCAGAGAGGGATGAGAAGAATAATGAGGAGCTGTAACAAAATCGAGACAGTGCAGACTGACAAGGATACTTGCTGAAGTGATGAACTATTTTGTGCAAAGAGGGCACAGCACAGAGTTTGGAGGCAGACAGCATAAGGGCAATGTACTATATACTGCAGTGGGGTTCAAAGGCAGTTGGCCCTGCTTGACTAATATTTGGGGAATTGTTGTAACTGTCAGCTGGCTGCCCCCTGTAAGACAGGCAGGGCACAGAGCCCCAGCACGGGGCAAACCCAGCGTGCTGCTCCTCAGACCCCGGGGTTGGACAAACCTGCTGGAGAGCCCGTGCCTGCATCTGCTGCCGCAGGAGCCGCTGCTGCTGCTGCTCTTGCTGCAGGAGCTTCATGTGGAGCTGGGCTGGGATCCCATGGACCGAGGGCAGCTGCAGCACGGAGCCCGAGCGCCGCTGCAGCATGTTGGACAGGGCTTGCTTTGTGTTCACTGCGACAAAGGAGCCCGCTGAGTCCACCCTGGAACCACCTGAAACCACACAGAACACAAACAGATCCTCTGCCTTCCCTAAGAGCACTGCTGGTACAGAGCACTGCTAATCCATCAGCTCTACACAGCCATGACAAACACACCTCTGCAAAGTCACAGTCTGGATTAAACCACACTTCTGGCCTGGAAATTTAAATGGGGAAAGTAACTTTGAAGACTGCCACTTATAAATGAGAATGAAAAGTACAAAACCTGTGGGCTGCTGTATGTTCTATGCCACATAAAAACATCTCACTATTACTGCTGAAGAAAGGCTGCATGTCAGATCCAAAGCATGATACGAACAGCTTAATGTGTCAAGCCAGTTTTATAATGAGGTGGTAGCAATTTATGCACCCTCTGCTATTTGATAAAAATCGTGCATCTTTCCATCAGACTTACAAAGGTGATCTCACACATTTGTTCTCAAAAGCAGCATTTCCTTAAACCTTTTTAGCCACTCTCTGGTATATTCTGAAGACTTTTACACAGTTAAAATACAGAGTAGTTGTATTTGGAGCTTCAGAAAAAAATATTTAGCCTTTATAACTGGAAGAAAAAAAAGTTAACTTCTCCTGCATAATTTTGGAGAAGCCTTAATATTTTCTCAAATCATAACAAAGTGCTGCCCTCTGGAGCCAGTAAATCCTTATAAAACTGTAACTCACTAACTGGAAGAAACAAGACAATCCTACACAAAACTAAGCACATATCAGAAATGCTGAAAAAAAAGCGAGCCCACGTCTATCAGATGGTAAATTGGCCACCACGGCTCTTGGTATGGATCAAAAAAGGAGTAATCCACAGGGCCTTTGTTCTTTTAATCGTCCCTCTCTCACTGTCACCCCACCAGCTCTCCTCCACTGCCACCACAGGAATTCCTTGTGGCTCATTTACCCAGAAAGTTCAACACCTTCACAGAGAGACAGAACTGAGGGCATCAGAGCCCTTGGAGAAGCCTCTGCTGAGGAAGGAATCAACCCCACGGCAGCAGGGACACAGCCCGTGCCAGAGAGAGGGAGAAACACAGCGGGGTCACGGTGGAGTCTGTGCCACCAACCCAAACGCGCAGGGCTGTGCCCTCGGAGCTGGCATACCTGCAGCGAGGGGCTGGCTCTGCAGGAACAGCCCGGGCTGTGCTGGGGGGGCCCCCAGGCCGTACCCCCACAGGGCTGGGGGTGCTGGGTGAGCCATCGGCAGCGGGGAGCAGGGGGGAGGCGCTCTGTACGAGCTGGGCTGGGGATAGTCCTTAAAACACACACAAAAGGGAGTGTCACTGGCATTACTACCTCACCGCCTCATAAATAATGCTGATTTTCCTACTGCATTATTAAAGGACAGAGACAGTTCTTTGTCATTGACAGTGATGTAAAAACAAGATAAAGTCTGGTAATTCCCACTGACAGCTCCAGGCACATCCCAGCCATGGGTACCTGATCAGCAGGTACCTTCTGCAGGCTATGGTCAGGTAGAGCACAAGGAGAGCTCACTGTACCAGGATATAAGTAACATCAAGAACTTCACTGAAACATCAAAAAGGCCAGACAATTATCTTGAAATTACAGTTACTCAAACCACAACACTGGGACAAACCAGCTGGATGCTGAGAGAATACCAGCACATCCATGGACAAACCAGCTGGATGCTGAGGAAATACCAGCACAGCCACACCAGGGATGGCCACGCTGGCAGCACTGTGGAGAGGCTGCAACCACACAGAACTCTGCTGCTGGAAATGTACATCATCATCATTATACCCCTTATTATTGTTATTATTATTAATTATTATTATTATTATTTGGGTGGTGCCAGGCATGTTTTCAAACCCTTGCTCTAAGTGACTCTTCAGCTTAGGAACCCACTACTCAAACCCCAACAAAATAAAAAGGAAAGTATCTCAGAAACCAGATCAAACTGCACAGTAGAACAGTTTATCTGTGTGAAAGAGCCTTTTCCAAACTGGCTCCCATCTGAACGGGACCTGGGTTTAAACCAACAAGTCTGATCTCCTCCTGGCCATCTCCATTCCCTCCCTTCACTGGGACTCTCTCCTCCAGGTGCAGAACCATTTCCAAAGGCAGAACCACACAACACCAGGTGCTCTGGGGAGGTGTTTCAGGTTCTGTGTGGCACCAGCCATTTACCTCAGCCCTGGAGCTCGACTTCAACTTCCTCTTCCTGCCCTTTGCCTTCTTCTCATCATCCGTGCCATGTTTTCCCCGATCCAAGAGCTCTCCCAGCTTTCTTTCTGGTTCCTGAGACACAGGTGTGGTGGGCTCCTCCTCCTCCTCCTCTGGAGGAAGGGGCAAGGGCTCGAGGTAGTAGCTGCGTGGTTTGGGTTTGGGGTGTGTGTGGTACAGCAGCAGATGCTGCTGCTCCTCGTATTTGATCACCTTCCTGTCCACACGAATGGTCCCAAACCACGCCCAGGAGAGAGGGGCAGGGTTTTTGTGACCTTCAAATAAATCCCAAGGGGACACCTTTTGTTTGGATGACACCTGAAGACCCTGTTTCAGAATCAAAGGGAAATCAAGATTTAAGAAAACTGAACAATAGACTTGCTTTTGTACATGACTGACTGAGTCAGAGAAAAATGCATTTGATACTGGATAACCTCGCCATTTGCAACTCTCTTTAAAGGTGTTATTTGACAAGCCCAGTGCTCCTCAGTGCTGGCAGCACTGCCCACAGAAAGCCCACCTGTGTGAGGGACCCCCTTGCTGGGGCACTGGGAAGGTGTCTCACAGCCTTCACAATCCTGCCCAGGAACACCTGCACTGCACAGGCTGGACCTGCCTGCACGGAATTCCCACGCTGCCCAACTCAGGGAGAGCGAGGCCAGGACAAACGTTTGCTCTTGCCTGTTTCTTGTCGATGGAGTCAAAGCCCGCGATCTTGTTGCCCTTGGTGTCGATCAGGGACCCCGTGGGCTCGCAGGCCACGATGTCACACGTCAGCCTGGGCAGCGGCAGCAGCTGCCGGACCTTGTCGATGCTCTCAGACCTCTTGTCCCCCAGCTCCTTCTGGGGAACAAACACAAAGGGGGACAGGAAAGAACATGGCACTGCTTTCACTATGACAAATGTCCACTTTCTGGATGAATCATTTCCCTGTACTTTTACTAAATTTAAGCAAGTGGTTTTGCAGGGGGTTTTTTTGGTTTTCTCTCTGTTTAAAGAATGTAAGTTTTCTTTTCATCTCTTGTTTGAACATAGTGTGGAAAATACATAACACAAAATTAGTGTCTCAGACATAAAATAAAAGCAACTGAGTGTCTTGCAGGGTCCCCAATTTTAACTAAATATGAAGAAAATCCTAATAGTATCTTCCCACCTCCACATTCCTGTATTTTTATTTTCTTCCTTTTCTCCTTTTTATGACTAGGTATGTTTTAGTCTCTCTATTTCCAAACGGCCTTTCCAGACACGAGGAAGGACATGATTAAAAGATGAGGGCAGAAAGCAATTCAAAGGAAATGTTGGAAACTATGAGACGTGACCCTTACTTTTAATTTCTTCACTAAATTCATGTAAGCCCTTTTGTTCTCCTCAGGCCCTCCTTGGGAGGCATTCGACAGGTCCGAGGCGAGTGTCCCGTTGATGAGGACCCCCAGCATGTCCAGCACAGTCGTGAACAATTCACTGGGAGTAAAAGCAAGTGTTATCCCGAGGAACTACAACTGCCAGGAGATCCAGGGGCAGATATCCATGGCAGAGGCCCCAGAGGAAGCTCTTGACCAGGCTGGGTTTCTCAGAGCTTTCTGTACACACACACCTGAGGTTACATTCCTGAGTCCCACTGTACACCGTGGACTGCCAGGATGTGCACCCAAATCTCACCTTAAACCCCAGCTCAGAGCCACAGACAGCACAAACTGCCAACAGAGGCATTAGGAATTACAGGCTGAGACTCAGGGAAGCACTCAGGCATGGGACAGGTTAGGAAAGGTGTGAACAGCACCTCCAGTGCTTTCCCAAATGGAGGTACCCCTACCCCAGGCCAGCACAGAGAGCTAAATCCCACTCAAGCACTAACAGGATAGAGAACTGTAACAATAACCTACACACAACCTAAAGCCCTAAGGACACAAATGAGCTGTTTGAACAGGGCAGACATACTTGTTGGTCTGCAGATCCACAGTCCCTGAGGTGATGATCTGCAGGAGCAGAAGGGCCCAGTCTGTGGTCCACTGGGTGCTCCTCTGCACTGTGTCAAACATGCCACCCACCTGCAAAACAACACAGCAGGAAGCAGGGCTCTGCACATCCCAAAACAGCTCCCTTGGCTTCCCCTGGTGTAGGGATCACTGAGGAATAAACAGCTACCCAGTTCCCCAGGGAGCTGGATACTCTGGAGCTCCTTGCTCCTTACCACCCCTTCCAGAGTAGCTGCTGCATCTTTTCCTAACATCAGGATAACCACAAGTTTTGTTACCAGGTTAAGGCGCAGTTGCAGGGCTTCGTGCATCATCTGCCTGGCCTTGACGTCGTCCTGGTACCGCTCTTCCCTCCAGTTACTGAGGATCTAAGAAAAACACTGGATTATGGTTTTAAAACATGAAAAACTCAGTCTGTGTCAGCTGGAGAAGGTGACAGGTTTTCCCAAAGAGGACACCTTCGAACTTATAAAAACTTTAGGATCAAGCTAGGGTCTGGGAAGATTGTTCCTCTCAGGACTAATATCTTTATTGTTTTTCCTGGAAAGAACTGAAATCAGACTCCAGTTCATTGTATTTCTCTGTAATAAATTTAGAAAACAAAATGTATTCATGCTTAAAAAAGGAACAAACACCTTCTCATTCCCCCCTCCTTGGGCTGCTCCTTTTGGCACACCACTGCACTATAATTTTCCTGGTTTTACACCATCATGTACACATAAAACTGCTGACACACACCTAACAAAGGGTGCTCGTGATTCTGTGCTTGTTTTACCTGAGTAACCTGATTCTGCAGGGATGTGAGAAGCCCTTCCCGTTGCTCATCCTGTCCCTTGAGGCAAGTGAGTACCAGTGACAGGAAAGGCTGCTGGCTCAGCAGGGACATGCTTTAGGAGAAGCAAACACAGCACTGCATTAGTGAAGTTATTTTGATACTTCCCCTGCTCGCTCCCTTCCTTGTTTTGTCTGTGCTTTTTCTCCTGAAGTGGCACTGCTGCATCTGTGTCTGTTCCTATTTTAGTCAATAAAGTCTTGGCAGAGGAATTAAAGACCATGCCCCAGGAAGGCAGAGCCCCAGCCAGCCCAGATGCCCGTGCTGTTACTGAGACCCGCTGGCTCAGGGGGCCCTGAGTGACCAAGAACTGCCCCCACACCTGAAGGCCTGACTCAGGAACAGAGCAGGTTATTTTAAGACTGATTAACCAGAGATATAATTTTAACAGAGACAAGGCAGTGAAAATTTTTAATCAGTGCTACTGGTCTGAAGTGAACCCCAAGGAAGTTTCCCCTAGAAGCTCTGATAAGAATAAGAGCTGCCTAAATTTGTCTAAAATTCCAACGTGGGTTTAATTCAGTGGAACTTCTAGCATTACCCCAAGGAAGTGCAAAAACATTACAAGCACCGTGGAAGAATATTTTACTGAGGGAAAATCAATAACCATCAAGTCAAAATTCTCACACATTTTGGAAAGTTAGAGATGAGCTTAAGCTCGCTCCTTAACAGGAAGCAATGGTGTGATCATAACGGCAAGCAAAGTGGCCTAATGCCACATATGGGAAGAGACAACAAGTGCTCTGCCCGTTCCTTTACATCCCTAATATCTCCCATCACTGAGCTGCAGCACAGCCCCTGGCTGATGGGTTACAGAGCTTCCACATTTCCTCTTTTGAAACCAGTGGTATTTCTTCAGCCTAACTGACCCCTGGACCCTGTTTGGAGTTGATAAAATGTTGAGTCCTCAGTAAACTCCTCCCTCACAACCATGCTTTAGCCCTGTCTACAGGGGCTCCCAGGGTCATACCTTTTTTGTTTCTGTCTATCTCTTTCCTTCTTAGAAGATGACCCCAAATGCTGTCCTTTCTCCAGCTCCTCTCCTGCAGCTTTCAAGACCCTACCTTGAACCGAGGTAGGCAGTTTGGCAATCAGGGGGGCCACCAGCCACACTCCTCGCCGCTCAGAGGAACTAGGAGCAGAGCAAACTTATTTCAGCCAAAACAGCAGGCAGTTCTGCAGCCACGATCAACTGTTACACGACTGAACTGCTCCAGTAAAGCAGTGGCACAGCACATCTGCAGTAACCAGTGAGGACTGAGCAGTCACAATTTCTGGGGTCCAGAAATTTCAAGAGTAGCAACTACCTTTATTGTCAAACCAAAGTAAATAGAAGGAACCTTCAGGCAACTGTTCCTGTACATTCCTGGCTCAAGTACAACACAGTCTAGGCACTCTACACACAATTAAGCATCACGTTGGCTAAAAGAATTAAAAAGGTGCTGCAAAAAATACCTTAGGAATGTCTTTTTACCATTCTGTCTTGTATTACTTGTGTCAGCATTTCCAACAGAGTTTGGACTGAAGAGGCCTATACCAGAGTTAGAAGAGTTATTGTTTAGCTCAGCGGATTGCTGAAACACCTCTATTGTCGCCTTTGCGATATTATCCAACAAGCTGTTCATTTCAGCCACAGACCCAGAACCCTACAGTAAAACACAAGTACACTAGCACATTCATGGCATGTTTGCTCGGGGACTACGTTAAAATTTAACATTCTTTTTTGCATTAAATATTAATGTTAAAGAAGTTTGAAAATCAATACTCACAGGCTCCTTCGTGCACTGTTTGATCATCAGCTGCAGCTCCAGCCACGACTGCCTCAGAGTCCACTGGTCTAAGTTCTAGGGGAGAATTAATATTACATATGTTAATTGTTAATAATGTTAACATTAAAGTCAACATTTCACAGGTCTGAAGGAATGAATCTCATACTTGAACACATCATGTGCAGAAGCCTCATCTTACAGGCAGATCATCACAATCACTGATCTTTTCTAATAGACTATTAACATGGCAAAACATCAGAGCATTAAAGAATATCCACTTCCACACCTTTCAGCTAACACCATTCCTCGGTACTTTTAACCTCACAGCTTTCCTGAATAATCTCATTCTCTGCAAAACCTGAATTCAGTTCAATATGAGCACAGAAAACATAGTTGTCTCTTTCATTGGTAATTCCATTAATCCATAGCATTGCCATCCAAGTGGATAGGTCTGAATTTAGCACGAGGCCATCTAGACATGATTTTTTTTTTTGAGGACACTGATCCTTATTTGTCCTGCTCCAGATACTGCAGATTTGATTTTTCACAGGGCTATTCACATTTTTCAGTTTAGGAACTGAACTGTCCCTAACACAGCTCAGTGTGAAGACATGGTCAGCTTGGGACTGTCTGTGAGGGCATTGGAGCCTTTCCAACGGAGCAGGAGTGACTGTCACCCCAGTGCTGTCCCAGAGCCCCACTGGGACACAGGAACCTCCTCCTGGGCAGCCCTGAGGGCAGCTCCCCAGTGCCTGGCGATGAGGAGCATTGGTGACGGGTGTGCTGCTCCTCCCTGACTTGGGATCACAGGGAAAGAGACACCCCGAGCTACACCCTCAACCTTCCCCACAGAGACTGCAGGTCCTGAGCACCCAGAACCTTTAAAGAATAATCTAATACCGATTGCACCAAGCAGTGTCCCTCGGTGGTGCTGCTGTCACCTGCCCCCAGTGCCTCACCTGAAGGATGCGCTTGATGCGCTGCTGCTGAGGGTTGTCACCCTCAGGGCACTCTGTAACGCCATGAGGATAACAGATGAGCTGGAGGAGTTTCTGTGCTTGTTTGTTTGAGAGAACTGGATCCAAAATAAGATCTTTGTCAGTGCACAGCCTCTCAGGTTCTTTCAAACAGTGCTCTCCGACCCACTCCTGCAAGGAGTCAAACAACAGGTTCAGCAGAGAGTTCCAAAGCAATACTAACTTTTGGTAAGCTGAACGGAAAAGTGATTGTTTCACATGCAAAACTTGCAGTGAACTATGGCTCATGCCACATGTGAGATTAGCAGTGTCTTCTGCCACTCAGAACCACCTGTCTAAGATTGTTAACAGGTTTTCCAAAATTATTTTATTTGAAAGCAACTTTGCAATAACCCAGATGCTACTGTAAAAGCCCTTTAAGCAGAGGGCTGATAGAGTGGTCCTTCTGTCTTCTGAAAGTACTTGAGATTTAGGCAGGAAAAACGCCCAGTTCTGAGAGTGCAGGCGTATGTCAGCAACTAACTAAAGCATTTTTTAGCCCAAATAACTTCCTACTCCATGTATAAACTGTCCACATCAGGAAACTCAAGCAGAGCACAACTGCTGGCATACTCCAACACTAATTTTGCACCAAAGTATATGTTACACTTTTCAAATAAGTTAAGCTCTTTCTGTAAATGAGGCTGGAGGAGCAGTTCTGGGGGGTTACCTGCTGGCAGATGGTTCTGAGCACGTATCTCGCGTACTCGCTCAAACTGGCGCTTTCGATGGGAACAGTTTTTCTGCAGGGTTTCAAGGCATGAGAGGAAGCCCAGATTTCCTCCTCATTGAGCTCATCTAGGAAGCCTCTCACATGGAACTCTTCACTCTTCAAGGAGCTGGCATTGCTGCTGCCAATTTCTGCGTCACCTGTCCAGCAGAAGCACAGGGTGAACTCCCCCCTCAGCCCCTCACCCCGAGGGACAGAGGCCTTTGGGGCACCAGCAGGTGGGAGCTGAGCAGCACTGAGGCCATCACATCCAAAAGGGCAGCACTGGCTGACTCTGAAGATCACCAAAGTACTTTCCTCTGGCTTCGTGTTGCAAAGCATCTTTTTAATGGGTATTTTTGGAAGTAGGAAAAGGTCTATGCAAATCAAACACAACTGAAGCTCGAAGGGAAAAGGAATTGCTTTGGCAAGTAAGGAAGAGTTGAGTTATTGGCTCTTCTCAGATGCCCCTTTTCCAAGTCCTATCTCTTACTTTGATTTATTAGCATTCTGTAGATCAAACAAAAAACTGATGTTTTTCCTCAACAAAGCAAGTACAATTTTTAAATTACTAATGCAGGGTGCCAAAAAGAGACCTCTCCAAATAGAATAATTTGGGTCTATAGGAGAAGTGCTGCAGTAAAGGCACAAACTATGTACCTAAACCTTCCCTTGTACTCCCCTGCACCAAACCAAAGCATGTCCCTGAAGAGATGAAACCACAGCTGCTCACACCACACACCATTGATGAAGAAAAATCCCAAATCTCAGCACTCTGAATAGAAAGAGTACGTAGGCAGTGGCCATAAACATTTGTCAATCTCACTCTCCAATCCAGGAGTCTATCCCAGCTTGCTCTGTCTGTAAACATCCTTCCCCAGCTCAGTCAGGTTATCAGGGGTCCCAGGGGTTTTGAAAGCCCTGAGACACTGGCCAACAGACTGTCACAATGGCACTCTGGCTGGATATACACCCTGGGGCATGGCCATGGCTGGAACATCTTGGTTGTTTAACTGGACATTTACTCAGCTCCAAAAATACACCTCCCCAGAGGTCACAAGAACTTTAGCTGAACCTGAGCCAAACCAAAGCTCTGAGGGAGATACTTGAACAGAAAACAACACTCACTGTTCACAGAGAGCTGCTCAGGGTGATGTTTTTACAGCTTCCACAATGGCAGACACCCGGGATTTTGGGAAAACACAAAAAAGATGGGAAAGCTTATCTGAGATCCTTTCCCCCCTCCATATGTGAGAGGGACTTGCCTGAGTTTGAATGTACTGGGAACTCAGAGGCAGAGGTTGGGGTCAACATCTGAAATAGTCACATCTGCTCAAAGCCTCTCTGCTGGGGCTGACTCACCAGGGAAAATCTTTAACCTGGAGCCTGCACTCTCCACATGCTGCAGGAGCAGGGACTGCAGCCACATTCTTCCCTTGTCCTCGGGGTTTTCCTTCCCCAGGAGCATTCCCAGGGAAGGGAACTAGCACAAGCTGTTTTCTACCCAAACACTGGCACAAGCACAGCACACAGGACTCTGCACACTCTTACCAAGCATCAAAATTGCTTTCAAAACTGCAAACACAGCTCCCACTTCGATGCTGTTGTGAGCAGCGGCCAAGAGGTGACGATCACAGGAAGAACGAATCCCAGGAAATGATTTCCCTACGGAGAGAAGAGGAGATTCTGTAGAAAATGGGTGTTATTTACCAACTAACATTTCCTTTGTATGAGATCCCCCTCAGCTGGAATAGCTCCAGAAGTACAAGAACTGAATGAAGAACTGAAATCTTCTGAAAGTGCAGCCCAACAGGTAAGTCCTAAAGTCAGCTGGGATACGTGGTTATGATGGATTAATGTCAGAAGCAGCTATGGGCATTGCAATAGAAAAAGGAGCCTGTTGGTTCCCTGTGTCCATGTGAACAGTGAATTTAACCACAACGAGACACTGAAGCCTATTTTGGTTTTGACTTCACAGATTTAGGAAATTGCTTCCCTCAGCTCATCTGTATGACAAATGAGGCAGAATTAAGTGCTGTCAGTGCCTGTTGCACACTTACACCTAATTCTGCAGCTCAGCAGCCTGAAGAAGCCAGCAAGTGCTTTGTGTAACTTGGAGGAGGAGAGCACAGACTGCAAGGCAGGGAAAGAGAGGGGAAGGATGAATCCATCACCTCTCTGAGGCAGTTAACCACATGTAAGGAAGGTCTGTAACGTGGTCTCATTGTGTTTGATATGTATTACTTCCTATGGTTCAGTCATGATTTTTCCTATCCATTCAAATCTACTTCTATTTCTACAGAAGCCACATCTGTCTGTTCTCAGTCAGTATTCCTCACAGCTCTTGCCTATTTTTCTCAAATATGCAAAAAAGCTCATTAATTTATGGTCAGAAAAGAAATTACTGTTACTTTCAGATGGAAGAATTTGACACCACTTAAGAGCAGACTTTTCTTTCAATTTCTTTTTCCCATGGATATAATCTTGTTATCAAATTTGATGAAATATTAGAAGTCACACATACATAACACAGGTTATCACCAGGCTTATATGCATTTAATTGTTAGGTTCTTTTTCCTTGCCTTTTTCCTTCCTCTTCTGCTCTGTAGCAAACATACATATCAGACCTGTAAACAGTCACATTTAAAAGAGAGGATAAGTACCTTAACATATCCTGAGAACTAATTTTCTCATGTACCTTCTGTTGGACAAGAGGCCTTGTTACACCCCATTTGAAATCACATTTACTCTCCATTTCCATGCTAAGCTCCTAAATGGCACAATGTGAATCCCTGTTAGTGCCTCTGACACTGCCATTCCTCATCAGTGCCAGGTCTTGATAATGAGTAAGTTTCAGCAAACTCCTATAGTTTTACCTGCATCCAAACCATTTCCCAAAACATTGAGAACTGTTGGGATCAACTCCTCACCAGTGAAATGTGCAGTTTTGAACTTGCACTGTGGATATTTTCACCCATGAAATCTGCAGCCATCAAACCCCAATTCTGGGTTCATTCCCTGCAATGGAAGGACCAAGCAGCAGACAACTCACCTGTTTCCTGGGCAGAGAGGCACACCTGTGGTGTCCTGAAGAGGTGCAGGAGCAGCCGGCAGGTCATCCTGGCCCCAGGCTCAGCATCCGGATCCCCACAGGCTGCAGGAGGTGGGACAGGGACATGAGGATCTGCCCAGGACCTCCCCAGTACCAGACCTGGGAATGTTCTTCCTCAGAGCCCCATGTTAGAGGGAAATCCAATGATTTCATCAACAGGAGTAAGCATTTATGGCCTTGAATCATCAAAAATCAGTAAAGAATGGCAGGAATTTTGGTAAGCAAGAGACATCATTAATGGCAGAGAAGAATATATGGTTGTAATGGCTTTTGACAGCTAAAGCAGCAAGAAGAAACACAAATCCAAGCAGAAAGTGAAAAGAAATGTCTGAAGTGGCCAGCAAAGAGGGCCCCAGGGACAGCACAGATGTGGCAGGACCTGGAGCACACGGTGTGGAGCAGCAGGGAGCTGTGAGAGCAGGTGAGGCTGCACACACTGGGAACAGGGGGGCAGTGCCCTGCCAGCAGCTCTGACCTCACCCTGCCATCTCTGCCCTACCCTGGCACCGCTCCCTGGGATCTGCAGGACACGGCACTGGCACTGCAGGCACAGCACGCTGCTTGTCCCGTCCGTGGAGACTGCTGAGGAAGCCTCAAGGTTTCCACTTTAAACTTTTCCCGTGGTGTTTTCTCACCAGCTGCCAGGAGGGAAGGCAGTGCGACGTGCTGGACAACATCCTCCAGGGAGAAGCACTGCCGGGCGATCAGGATGGCGATGAACGTGGCCAGGGAGTCGTGGAACGACAGGTCACTCACCTGGGAGGAGAAACAGTGCAAGGCCTCACACAACAGTGCACACACCCCTGCCACGGGCACTGAGCGATCCATTCACACAACAAAATGTAAACACATGAGCACTTCTAATGCATTTCCCAAACATCTTATGGCAAGTATGGCTTTTCACTGAATTTTAAAGAACACCATTTCAAATACCAAAGTGTCAAAATTCTGAAATAAAAAAACATTAGTCTTACAAAAATTAGAGAAAATTTTAGCACTCAGTAAAACTAGGCAACATCAAGACTCCTTCCTCGGCTTCAGGAGAGGAGTGTCTCAATGGACACAGCTTTAACACGCTCCCAAAGGCAAATGCCTCCAAACTGAGGGTAAATATAAGGAATCAAGTATTGGATCACATCAGTCACTGCAACCCTGCTGACTGTAGCAGTATCACCCATTCTACAACCAAGGAGCCAACACCAAAACAGGGTCCTTAAAACAGAGACAGTTATTTCCTCATCCACCAGCATTTCAGGAAAAGCACACCAGTCACTCTGGTACTCTGCATCATCCTGTCACAGAGAATGGAAAAAGATTACAAAGACAAGAATTCTCAACACTGTTCAAATTTACGTTAACCCTGAAGATGCAGGAAGGAGTAAAAATCAGTCAGTAATTTCATGAAAAGCCTTGAAAAGTCAAACGGATACAAGAGTGAATCTGTGCTCTGCATTTTGCATTGAATGGAAGCCTTAGCACCCCTTTAAGGAAAGCTGGGGTAAATAGGTGTCACAGGTACTCAGGTGATGCTGAACTCACATCCACGCTGCAGAGCAGGTCGTTGAAGCCCCAGACGTGGTTTGAGGAGCAGCACAGAGCCTTCATGACACCCAGCCACTCGGAGCTGAGCACGGTGCAGCACGCTGTCAGCTCGGCACACAGGTTCCCCATGTCATTGATCCTGGCAGGGACAGAAACACTCACAAAGAGACCACACATTGTGCACCAGCAAATAATTCGGTCAAAGCAGAGCAGTGCTTGGCAGAACTGCTGTTTCCTCACCTAAGGTGGGGATTTATGTCCTGATGGGATTAGGCTACTGTACATAGACCCCAGGGCTACCCCATGGTGGATAGCCAGGAAGAACCCTCTCCTGCAGCAGTGTATGGACAGGAGTGTGTGGGGCACCTTCCCCAGCCCCAGGTCACTGGGACAGGTCACTGCAGGAGCCCTCCCCCCGGCCAGGACAGCACCACCAGCAGGAGGGAAACAAGTCACAAAATCAACTAGCACTGATGAATTTTACTTCACAGATCCCTTATGTGTAACATGGGATTTGGGGCATGATTCAGGGTTATGTAACAGCTTAAGAAACAGAGCAGAGTTGACTCATCCCAGTGCAAGTTATTTTCTCTCTGTTCCACAGTGAAACTCGTTTGGCCACATTTAGATGTTCCCCTTTGTGCTCTTACAAAACTGCTTCCTCTCAGCTGCTCTGCCCTGCCAAGGATGGCCCTCACTCCAGAGCATCACAGACTGCTTTGGCTTGGAAGGGACCTTACAAATCATTGAGTTCCACTCCCCTGCCGTGGGCAGAGACACCTTTTACTATCCCAGGTTGCTCCAAGCCCCGTCCAACCTGGCCTGGAACACAGAAAGGGATGGGGCAGCCACAGCTCCTCTGGGCAACCTGTGCCAGGGCCTGCCCACCCTCCCAGGGAACGACTTCTTTCTCACATCCAACATAAACCTGCTCTCTGACAGTTTGAAGCCATTCTCCCAATAAAACACTTAATACTTAAAAAACAGATCTTTCAAAAATCTATGTCTTGCCTATGAAGACAAAATCCATAATTCATGAATAAATAAAACACTTAATAAATGAAACACCAATTGTACCAGAAGGAGTCAATGACCTTGTGCAGAACCTTCCTTTGTTTGCAGACTTGTAGTGAGCAGAGATTGTGCTGAGCTGTTCATTCTGGAACAGCTCAACTGCTGATACAAAACTGTCCCAGACTGTCTGACAGGGAGTGCATGCTGCTCTTTCCTCCCCTCTGCTAAACTATGCAGATTGATTTAACCAAGTAACTCGGAGGAAGTTACTCAATACATTTTCAGCAACAGGAATGAAAATGAAAACAACTGCAAAAAAGAAAAAAAAAAAAAAAAAAAAGACACCAAACAAAAAGGTGAAAGGAAACCTCCTCCCCACTCTGTGAACTGGCTGTGGTCCCACCCCGGACGGGTCTCACCTGCCCGGGTCCTGGTGCCCCATGCAGACGTTCATCAGCGCGTTGCAGACGAAGCTGTAGCGGTTGGCCGCGTTGTCGCTCAGGATCTTGCCCAGCATCGAGTAGTTAATGCTGTGAGCGGAGGGATTCTCCAGGAAATCCAGCATGAACTCTGGGTCCCACAGCAAGTTGGAGTTTGAGGGCTGGATGTTGCTGTAGATCGTCTGCTTCACCTTGGAACAGGCACTACTGAGGACCAAAAGCAGAGAGAGCTGCCAAACTCCTGCATCTTGCAGGAATGTGCTGGACACACCACGTGGGATGAGAAAATCCTGGCTGGGTTACCACTCCAGACACATTCTCAAGCTCGTTTTGGATAAAGAGCATCCTCCAGATAATAAGGCTGATATATAAATTTCGTTTAAGTTTTCCTGCAAATAAAGTCTCGAGTTTCCAAATCGCTTCTTGGGCATTGTGAGCAGCTGGGTAAGGCCCAACGTCCTCCTCCCCAGCAGCATCGTCCTGGGGCTCAGATGGCCCTGCAGGGAGTATAACCACACTTCCCAACATTGCTCTCCCATTCCTGTGTCATGACCCAGGGAGGTGCAGTGGGGCAGGGGAAATTCATCAAGGCAAAATGAGAACATTTACCCCAGTTAAAAACTACATTTGCTAATAATGTGACATAGCAGACAGCATTTGGAAACCAGTCAATAGAGAAAAGATACTGAGAAGTCATATTTTGACATTAATAATTAGAAAGAAGGGCAAGAACTGTCCCAGGCCATGAACACCTCTGTGTGAAGTAGTTTTCTTCAGGGAAAAAAACGTGTCAGTGAGGAATGCAAATTCTACACCCAAAATGTTCTAAGGAGTGTTTGTTTCCAGGATGGGGTTTTACACCACTTGGACAAACTTCACTAATTAGTCCAACTGGGAAGATTTTCTCATTACTGAAATTAATCTATTAATTTAAGTTAACTTAAAATATGTGAAAATTGTGGAGTTTTTTAGGACTCCACCGCCCTAGGATGAAAAGAGAGAGGAAACACTGAGTGGCTTGGAAGGCAGCTGGGAGCTGAGGGAGCAGCACCAGCTGTGTCTGCCCAGGGGCTGGGAGGGCAGCACCCTGAGACTGTGCAGCCCCTGCAGCCCTGGGACCCCCTGTCACTGCCAGCCCTGGGGACACCCCATTCCTGCAGCCCTGGGATCCCCTGTCACTGCCAGCCCGAGGCCATTAGCGGGCTCATTAATTAGAAAAAGGGCAGTGCCTGACGTTAACCCTCTGCTCTGCCAGCCAGCACAGCAGCACAGACAGAAATCCAGTGAGTGGAACACAAGCAGCTCTCCCCAAAACCAGCAGGGTGGGCACTGGGTGGGCACAGGGCTGTCCCTGACACCCCAACATCCACCTACAGCCACCCCATGGTCACAGAAAGGGACCCAAACCCAAACAGCACTGAGCACCGCAGCAAAGCAGCCTCTGAGACAGCACTTGCACCACAAGCAGTGCTGGGGGAGTGGTCAGGAGATACGATAAAAAAACCCCAAAAAAACACAAAACACCACAGTGAAAGAATGGTTTAAAAAAAAAAAAAAAAAAAGGAAGTTTAGGGAAGATTAGTAACTGTTCCAGGCACATGAAACAAAACACGCTGCTCCCTCAGTGACAGCCACTCAGGAGACACTGCAGAGCAGACCAGAGCACAGCAATGCACGGGGGGTGAGTCTCTAACTGTGAATGTTTATGAATTCTAATTTATCATTGCTTCAAATTGACTGAGTCAGCTGGGCTTACAGCAGGCGAAAAAGGAGCTTGAAATGTTACTGTGAACATCCAACTGGGTTTGGGTGTTTCAGCTGTAGCAAGGAAACCAATAATCAAATAATTATAATGCTATTACCTTACACACAGCCGTTCAAAGATGTATACATATATACATGCTATTTTGATTCGCTATTGTAAGTTAGCATTAATAGAAGTGATAATTTTTATTGTGTTACTAAAGCTTTAGGTTTTTAAGCAGGAAAATGAACATAGAGCTAAGATATTTCTGTAGTTCTTCTAGTTTTCTTCTTTTTCGTTATGTTTCTCATATAAAATGCTACTGTTCCCATGTATCTGTAAACCTATTAAAATACAAAGATTATAACTGAGAACACCTTTCCTGCTTCCTATGAAATGAAACCACAAATCTGAACTATGCAAACCCAAACCACACACACAAACCAGGAGCAGAACCAGCAGCTGAGGTGGTTTGTGAGTCTCACAAGATGTGGATTTACATCTGAAACGTTTCCACTCCCCCTTTACAAAGTAAAAGCCAAAAATACAGTGTATGGAAACCTAATGTTTTTTAAATTTAAAAATCAAGGAACCGAACATTCAAGCGTGAAACTTCACAAACTCAAACATGTTTGTGCCTCTCCCCACACCAAAGGAAGCGTTTACAGAACGTTACAGATGCAGCAGCTGAGATTTTGTGGGTTTTTCAAGCAGCACTGCCTGTTCTGCACCCGAGGTGCTCCAGGAAACCCATCGGGACCCCCCAGCTCACAACGGCAGCGGGGTGAGCGGGGTTTGATGCCGTGGGGTGAGTGGGGTTCAATGCCACGGGGTGAACCTGCACCGAGGGGGTCCCACATCACTCACCCTGCACTGCTGGAGCAGCCCCTGAGCTGGCCCAGCTCGGAGGGGGCTCAGCCCTGCTCCCATCCTGGGACCAAACATCCCTTGGATCGGGACCACACCATCCTGGGACTGCACATCCCTCAGGACTGGGACTGCACATCCCTGGGACTGGGACTGCACATCCCTCAGGACTGGGACTGCACATCCCTGGGACTGGGACTGCACATCCCTTGGGACTGGGACTGCACATCCCTCGGGACTGGGACTGCACATCCCTCGGGACTGGGACCACACATCCCTCAGGACTGGGACTGCACATCCCTTGGGACTGGGACTGCACATCCCTCGGGACTGGGACTGCACATCCCTGGGACATCCCTGAGACTGGGACTGCACATCCCTGAGACTGGGACTGCACATCCCTGAGACTGGGACTGCACATCCCTGGGACTGAGACTGCACATCCCTGGGACTGAGACTGAACATCCCTGAGACTGGGATTGCACATCCCTGGCACTGGGACCGCACATCCCTGGGACATCCCTGGCACTGGGACTGCACATCCCTCAGGACTGGGATCGAACATCCCTGGCACTGGGACTGCACATCCCTGGAACTGGGACTGCACATCCCTGGAACTGGGACTGCACATCCCTGGCACTGGGACCGAACATCCCAGGCTCCACAGGCTGCACTGGCACAGACAGGGGACCTGCATTAGTGAAGCTGAAGCTGCAAAGGCAGTGGAGATTTCCAGAGAATGGAAAGTGGAGGGAAACCACAGCAGCCCACATCAGCCTGTGGGCAGGGGTGAGATGAATCCCTTCACCACCCACCTGAACAGGTCTCCAAACTTGCTTCTCAGGTGGCTGCAGGACACGTACAGGTCGTACAGGTAAGCTAAAATGCACCGTTCTGGGGAGGAACACTCGGAGGGATTCACGACGTGCTTTACCACCCCACACAACCTGCAAACAACAAAAGTTTGTTCCAACGCACCTGACAAACCTGTCACATACTGTCATAGACTGGATAAACCCCACCATCAGCTGGGGAGCGTGACAGACCTTCATCTACAGCCTGATGGGGCTCATCTGACGTTTGGTGTCACCTGTGTCACAGGCACTTATGGAACCCAGGCACAGCGGGGCAAATGGGCAGGAAATCATGAGGCACAACCCCCCCTTGTCCAAGGCTACAAGGGCTGGGGATCCCACCAGCCTGGCAGTGAGGTGCAAGCTGCAGAGCTGAGCTGTCCACCCCGTTCCCCTGAGCCCACCTACAGCCCTGCAGCAGCACTGCAACACCTGGGCCAGCTACCTGAACCAAAATGCTTTCTCTGCTACTAAGAGAGAACAAAATGACTCTTTGGAGCGGTGAGTGTGCCACCAACCCTTCGAAGACTTGCGCGGTCTGCTCGGAGCTGAGGATGAGGCAGGCGTGGTGGCGCCGCAGCACGGCCACGATGCACACACACAGCCCCGTCGTGTAGCTCCCGGCCAGGCTGGACGACTTCAGCAGCAGCTCGGCCTCCACCACGCTCAGCTCGTTCAGCAGCTGGGAACACACACAGAAAAACAACAAATTGAAAGTAACTTCCCAGTTAAACACGTAAAACAGGAGCAAAAAAAAAAATACATTGAGGAAAAACTGTGAGGTAACACAGACGGTTTAGTGCGAAACAGCAAAGCCCATCCTAAAATCCTTTGTTCTAAAATAATCCAGAATTTTGATAATTTTGGGAGATTTAAAAATAAAAGGCATCTATTGATTCTCCACAATGGTCACAGCACAGCAGAAGGGGAAGCGTCCAGCACTCTGGTCAGAGGGCAGAAAACTGAACCAGACACCCGCAGGGAATTTGCAATCCAGCTCTTGGGGGTTTTCTGGCTTCCCAGAACATGCACCACAGCTTTGTCCTCACATGACCTCACCAGATGAACTCTGCTCACCTGTATTGCGAAGTCTATCAGTCCGTTGATGTTCAGTGCTGGCTCCATGAGATCAAAGATGAGCTGGATGTGGTGAGCCAAGGGCAGGTGGTACGACGTTCCCGAGGCAAAGCTAGTGATCTGCTCGAGAACATTGCTGGAGATCTGGGAAAGGGAACGCTGCAAGTCAGGTGGGACTGAGGGCTCCTCAGGTACACCAGCACTCTGAAAATCCTGCTGTGCCAGTGGCAGCAGCGAGTGCCAGCACCGTGCAGGTCAAAGTGCTCACACACCAGGCACAAGCACACCTGTCCCTGAGCCAGGCACAGTGCTCTTCCCTTCCAAACCTGACAGCACACAAAATGTTGTTCTGCTGCTTCACATCTGAGTCTCAAACTAACTGGCAAGTCCTAACACACAGCAGGAAAACCAGGCTTGTCCTTCAGAACAAATTATCATATCATCATAGAATGATTTGGGTTGAAAGGGCCCATAAAGCTCAACTCATTCCCCCTCTCTGCCATGGGCAGGGACACCTTTCACTAGACCAGGTTATTCTGTACACAAAACACTCATAAAAAACCAGGATTTCCTTCCCATTTGACATCCCTGCAGCAGAGCTAAAAGGCCACAATTTGATACAAGGGAAGTACCTGGGATGTCACCTGGTGTTGATCGAAATAGGACAGCTGCTGTAGTTTTGTGAACACAGTCTCCAGGGTTGGAAATGCCTCTGCTTTGGTCTTCCGGGCCTTCTGCCCTTCGTCCCCCACTGAACAGATTTAAAAGGTTATTTCAGTCATTTTATATTTAATGGAGGCCTAGCAGCTTTCCATTGCTACTGATTTAAAAGACAATAAAAACCTTAATAAGTTTTACTCATGACTATACAGACCCTACTAGCTCCAGTTTTCTATTGTAATGATACACAACAGCACAAAACAATGTCAAAGCTGCCATGAGGTTATCCCAGAGCACAGAGGTGACACCCCAGAGAAGCTGAGAACACCCACAGGGAGTTACCAGGAGGGTGAGAACAGGGATCCCTCACATTCCAGGCTTTAGCCCAACACAAGTGTTTGCAGCCAGTTGCTACAATGGAAAACAGGAATTTCTAGTGGTGGCAGCCCTTGGTCATCCCAGTGCACTGCGGGGCCATGGGGCTCTGCTCAGCACCTCACCCAGGGACTGCCAAGGGAAGGAAAGCCAAATTATGGGATAACACGCATGTCTCCAGACAAGGGTCACTGCAGGTGACTGAACAGCAGCCTTAGAGCATTTACCACCCATTTCTGTAGTGCTCTTCTTGTTTAGGATTTTCAGGATGTCTTTGGTAATCTTCTTCAGCTGATGCCTCGCTTCCTCACGCTCCTTCCCCACACCATAAAGGAGAATCATGCGCTGGTTACACTCATGGCTTGAGGATTCATCCTGAAAAGAGCAGACACAGGGGAAGTCTCTTTGCCTGTCCCTGTCATCACCTGCAGAAACTCGGTCCAGGCAGCCCAGGCTGCAGGAAACAACAACTGACTCTGACACAAAAACATCTTCTGGGGTTGTCAGTAGGGAGGAAACAGCGTCAAAGGGGATCACTGAAGAGTGGGGTAAAAACACAGAGGGGAAAATGCAATCGGACATTATGAATTCTGTGTGTATCTACAAGGACAGGATCAGGGGATGACCCTCCACACTGTCCCCTGCATCAATATTTCACAGCAGATCAGTAAATGGAAGACAGATGTTTAGAATTATGTATCATATAATGATGATGTACTGTGTGTAACTTGGAAACTTGAAGCACTGCTCTGCAAGTTACTTAAGATATAAATGTTTCCTTCAGTAATAACCTCCTCAAAAACAACCAATCACTACTTCTTTCAAATACTTTAAAGGTTTTAAAGAACCACAAGGCCGAAAGGGGCAGGCAGAAGCGCAGCTCTATGCTCAGAAAAGTTGCACAATCTGACAAATACCCACTCTCTTTACAAATAGTGTCTCTGGAAGCCAGACAAAGGCAGGAAGTAAACTACTAATTATTTTTTAAAGTTCTATTTATTTCTCTTTCTTCTCTACAGAAAACAGAAGCAGAAGCTCTGAGTGCATCTGTTGGAATCTGCCGTTGTCACTGGCTGAGACACCAGTCCACAGCCAGAGGAAAGTCCAAGGCTCAGGACTGGGATGCTCAGCTGCTCCTCCTGCCTCTCCCTGCTCCGAGGGATCCCACAGGAACACTGCTGCCCACTCCCACGGTGAAGAGCTGGAGGGACTGCCAAGGACCCTCCCTCACAGTTTCCCCCGCAGGGAACACCCAGCATTCCACCATTTCTCCACGGTAACCTTCCCTGGGCTTTGGGGGAGAATGTATCCGTGCTCAGGGAGTACTTGTTCCCTTAGGACTGCACTGAACCTCTTCCATGCTCCAGAGCAAAAGCCAATCTTCTCTACCTTAGAGGGAGAAATAAAACTTCGTGGCTCTGTAAGGCAGATGTCAGGGATTTGAGCATGAGCTGACAGCACATCAACACCTCCAGTGCCTGTTTTACACAGGCAGAGCTCAGACAAAAATACAGTCATGTAAATAACTGCGCCACTACACTCCTGAATGTCACCCCAGCCGAGCTTGGGCCCCACCAGCTGCATGCACTTCTTCCCAACACAAAAATCAGAAGCAGACTGTAAAGGTTGAACCCTTATGATAGGCTCACAACTTCATTTTTTTCTGTTTGTTTCTCCAGGGAGGGGGGACACCAGAGTGCAAATGAAAGCCACAACCCACTTCAGCTCCTCCAGGAACTACAGCAACTGTACCAGCGACAGCAGGATCAGCCAAGTCATCTTCCCTTTGCTGTACACATTTCTGTTCCTGGTGGGCATCATCATGAATGGCCTGGCAATGTGGGTCTTCTTTAAAATATCCAGTAAATCCAACTTCATCATCTTCCTCAAGAACACTGTCATTTCTGACTTTCTCATGATCCTGACTTTCCCATTCAAAATCCTCAGCGATGCAAAGCTGGTATCGTGGGTCCTGCGAGGGTTCGTGTGCCAGGTCACCCAGGTTGTGTTTTACTTCACCATGTACATCAGCATTTTATTTCTTGGTCTGATAACTATTGATCGCTACCAGAAAGCCACTTCACCATTCAGAACATCAACCCCACGGAGCCTTTTGGCCGCCAAGATCCTTTCCACAGCAATCTGGGTATCAATGTTTGCTCTTTCGCTACCCAACATGATTTTAACTAACAAGGAGAGAACATCCAAGAATGTAAGGAAGTGTGCTCTCCTCAAATCCGAGTTTGGCTTGGTATGGCACGAAATCGTAAACTACATTTGCCAGCTCATCTTCTGGGTTAACTTAGCAGTCATAGTGGTATGTTACATCCTCATCAGCAAGGAGCTGTACAAATCCTATAAAAGGACAAGAAGCACAGGGAAGGCATCCAAAAAGACTGTCAATCTGAAGGTTTTCATCATCATTGCTGTGTTCTTTATCTGTTTTGTGCCATTCCACTTTACCAGAATCCCCTACACCTTGAGCCAAACGAGGGACGTGTTTAACTGCTCTGCTCAGAACACCCTGTTCTACCTGAAGGAGACCACGCTGTGGCTGACATCCCTCAATGCCTGCCTGGATCCATTCATTTACTTTTTCCTCTGTAAATCCTTCAGGAAGTCCTTGCTGGGCTCGCTGCGCAGGCACGGGGCGGTGTCGGGGCTCGGGACGCGGCCCCAGGAGCAGAACGAAGCGGATGACACGGACGAGACGCCGGTCTAGAGCTCAGGAGTCCATGTGCCCCTTCCTGGCCACACACGTTTACTGAGGGTGGAAGGAGCACAAACCCTGTGGAGAGTATCTAGAGCTTCACTGACTTCTTTAGAAACTGTCCTACAGATGAAGCACAAGCACCCTGGAACCACCACCACCACTGGCTGCAGAAATAAAAAGCTTGAATACCAGAGGAGGCTTCCCAACCTCCATCCTTGCCAAAAAGGACCCCCCTGACCCCAACTACCGTGAGAACTGCTGGGAAGAAGCTTGAACTTAAAGGTAGAACTGTGAGGAAAAACTTTCAAGAGAATCATGAAATGCTACAGATGAGATCACGAACCACAAAGATTTTGCAGAGATAGCTAACTTGTGTCCGTGACAACACAGGATCTGGGACATGCAGATCAAAACCACAGTAAAAAGTAATTTTTCAATAGAGGGAGCTGTCACTGTGTACACAACTGGCAGACAAACAAAGCAAGGCCAGATGTAGAGGAGCCATTTGTCCGTGCAGATTTTGGTAACAGAATAACACTGTGCTTATCCCATTCTGTGCTTGCCACTCCTAATCCATTGACCAATAACTAAGAGTTGTATGTCAGAGGAAATTATTTCATAATCAGGCTTATCTTAATATGACTTAAGTCCCCAAATTCTTCCCCTTACTACATAAATAAACAAAACTGTACACTTTCACAGAGAACGATATATTACATTAGAAAATGTGTAAAGACCCAACTTAGAGCATACTGAGATCTTGGGGAAAGACAGAGTAACATTTCACTGATAATTAAGGACAGCTTTTTGCACCATACAGAATATTCAACCATTTCCCCTTTTGCAATTGGAAAACTTGGAAAAAAAAACAACAGGGAAGTATCTTCAGGTACATGACATCTTCAGGTCTCACAAGAACTACACATGAAATAGCCTGTGGGCTACTGGAATAAATTGTGGTTCATTTATCAGCACTGCAAACAGCTGCAATTAATCAGTATGTGTCACCATCACACAAGAGCTCGGTCCTGCCCAAGCCATCGCCTGTCCACCCTTCCCAGTACGTGTCCCTGCCTGCCACGGCACCTCTACCACTGAAAGCCAATTTCCCAAGAAGTTAAAAGGCAGCTCACTCACTGCTCACTTACTGCCACGCTGAGCCTTGGGGTTTGTGCATCTCAACTTCAGGATGAGTTAAACCCTCCACAAACCGTTTTGTGCCTTGCTGACACTGGTCCCTGCCCCAGCTGATACAATCAGTAACTGGGTTCCACCACAGAGCACCAGGATTTCCCAGCAAACAGTGCCCAGTCACCCCAGAGCACGCTCCACACCAGCCCCCAGGCCAATCAGTTCCCACTAGAGCCCAGGAGGGATGTGCCAGATGTCCCACTCCCACCCAGCACTCATTCCACATATTTTCTGCACCTACACCCAGGGACAGAGTGGCAATTACCTGGCAGCTGCTTCCCCTGATCTGATGAGCTGTTCAGACAACAGACACTGTGTCCCACACAGTCATCACCGATGGAACACGCAGAGCTACCTGGTACCTGCTGCCTTTGGCAGCTGGGAACAGCATCAGGTGCTCAGTTTGGAAGACAACACAGAAGGTGTTGCATTGGACATCAGTCCTGGAGCATTGCAATGGATTGTGCCATCTTCACACAGTCCCTGATGGGCAAACAGAAGGCGGGTTGGGCAGCCAGGGACACATCAAACTGATGGCAGTGGCAAGGGTGAGCTTCATCCCAGCCATCCTCAAGGCTCTTCAATCTCCCCAGCCACTGAACACTGACACCAGCCCCCACCATTACCAAAAATGTACCAGGTACTGATGGACAAACTCCCTCTCCCACAGCTGCAGGTGAATCAACCCTGCCTGCCCCAAAGGGACAGCTTGACCACGAGGCACTTCCCCCACTGCAGCAAGCACAGAGCCAGAGCTGCCACATCAGTGGGCAGGAACAGACTTACACAAACAGCTCTGTTCACAGAGAAATGCACCAAACTCCAGCACTACACCTAACAAACACATTATCAATCCCCAGCCTCCCATGCAGCAGCAGCTCCTGCCAGGACCAGAATGTGACATCATCTGGCTACACAGACCAAAATAAACCAGGAGTTCTCTGGATCTCCGTTCTGGAGATCCAAAGTTGAGCTCAGGTTCGTGTGTCAGTATTCCCAGGCCACAGGGAGAGGGGCAGTTCCTGAGTACGTTGGTGCACATGGTTTTGGGGCCAAGTACCCGCTGTAAGGTGGCTCTGAGCAGACTCTGGTCACACATTGACAATGACTAGTGCCATCCAGAACAGCGAATTCACACACACAAACAACAACTAGGAGCTATATTTGAAGATTATCCTGGAAAACTGTCAGGAAATACTCTCTGTTTGTTCATGCTGCATCTCTAAAGGAGCCAAGCCATAATGCCCAGAGCAGGTGCAGCAGGTCTGTCCCACACACACACACACCCAGAAATGTGTCTGTCTTGAGGGACAGGGTCAGGCTTCCTTTACTAGTTTAAGAGAAGGCAGTGTGCTTTCTCACGCAGAGCAAAGGGAAGAGAGAAAGCACGATTAACTAACTCAGCGACTCCTGAAAATGAGGAAGGAAACCACACAACACACCAGCAGAAAAAGGTCTGATCTTTCTCCTCATTTCCCCTTTCTTAATACTTCGCTCAAGGCTTCTGTCGGCAGAGGAACAGTGGATGAGCCGGGGACAGCCACGGAGGGCTCTGCACCAGCTGCTGCAGGTTTGCTCAGGTACTTGCACGGCTGGAGCATGGGGGGTGTGATGGGGTGCTCGGGGCTGATAACCACCAGTGTGCATCTGACCTTGGAAACGCTGCCTAAAGATGTGCTCAGAAAGCAAAATGGTGTGTGCTTGGAAAGAAATACCAGAAGGCACTTCCCCAGGAGTGCTTGGCTTTTGGCCCACAGCTGGGACATTTCCATTCAATGCTGGAATACATTTCCAAGGAAAGACAAACGGTGCTCCAGGCAATCTGCTCTTATACCCCTCCATGACATTACCTTAGGCCTCCAGAATAAGCATGTACCATTTTAACTTTTCAGTGGATGTTAGTTTGTAAACAACCTAAGCTCGGGCAAAGATTTAGACTTTCTGTGGGCCACAAGAGAAATCGTCCAGTCTGGCACGCTCAGGTATTTTGTCTATCCATGCAAACCTGCCATCACCGTAAGGAGCACGTAACATTAAATGCAGAAAGTTATGTTTTGTGTTTTCTCTCTCCCTTTCATCCAAGTCTGTTTTGAGCAATGGGAGACTCTGCAAACACAAGCACTGTGGGTTTCACCAGCGGAGCACCCTCCTCCCCGCCGTGCCAGCGCGACACCACCGTCACCCGCCTGCTCTTCCCAGCACTCTACACACTCATCTTCCTCCTGGGACTCGTGCTGAACAGCCTGGCCTGCTGGGCCTTCTTCCACATTCCAAGCACATCAACTTTCATTGTCTACTTGAAAAATATCTCCGTTTCTGATCTTATAATGACCCTGATGCTTCCTCTAAAGATCCTGACAGACTCCGGCCTGGGACCGTGGCAGCTCAAAGCCTTTGTCTGTCGCTTCTCAGCCGTCATATTCTATGACACCATGTACATAAGCATAGTGCTGCTCGGGCTCATTGCTTTTGACAGATTTCTCAAGATTGTGAGACCTTTTGGGAGGTTCTGGGTGCAAAACGTGACCTCAGCAAAGATCCTCACAGGTCTGGTCTGGCTCTTCTTCGCTGTTCTCTCTCTGCCCAACACAATCTTATCCAACAAGACAGCGACGCCCCAGTCCGTGAGGAAGTGTGCCTCCTTGAAGAGTTACCTCGGGCTCAAGTGGCATGAAGCAGTCAACTACATCTGTCAGTTCATCTTCTGGACCGTCCTCATCCTCATGTTGCTATTTTATACAATTATTGCCAAAAAGGTATATGAGTCATACGTAAAAACACAGAAGACAGACAACAAAAGGGAAAAACGGATCAAGGGGAAAGTATTCATCATTTTTACCGTGTTCTTCTTATGCTTTGCCCCCTTCCACTTCAGCAGGGTCCCCTACACTCTGAGCCAAACGACCGCCCGCATGGACTGTGTCCTGCAGAACCAGCTCTTCGTGGCCAAAGAGAGCACGCTGTGGCTGGCGGCCACCAACGTCTGCATGGACCCCCTGATCTACATGTTCCTGTGCAAGCCCTTCCTGGAGAAGGTGCTGTGCAGGAGAGTAAAGACCCTTCAGAGAGCGGTTCACAGAAACCCAAAAACTGAACTGGACACTCAAGTGTCTCCTACCGAGTCCTGACTCCGGAGCTGCATGCTCTGCTCTGGGTGTTCATAGAGAACGGGAAAAATAGTTTGGGTTTACCTGTGTTGGAGAAAACAAAAGGGTGGTTGCACTGCAATATTAAGACTTAATAAAAACAGCAAAATAGGTTTTCTATGTACACTCACTGGTCAGCCTCAGTGGGCAAAAAGCTCTCATTCAAACTGCTCAGACAATCCACGGGTTAGTTCTATATGCTTTAAACTACAACAACTCACTAACACTTGAGCAGCTTACTGACTCTGGCTGCTCCTGAGGACAATTCAGTTTTATTTGGGATTAAACCCCAGAGCAGTTAACTGTGATGTGAGCAGTTCCTACCTTGGGTGTCATCTCAGCTGCACATCACAGGCCAGGGAAGAGGAGGAACAGAGGGAAGGACAGGGTCCTTTCCTGTCCCTCTTTGCCTCTCTCACACACATAAATACTTTCCTGCCACCCACACTGTTTCACCATCATTCCTCTCCACTCCCAGCAGCACTTTGGTGGAGGACAGTGTTGGCAATACCCAGGTCCCCCAGGGCACACTCCTTGTCCAGGTCAGTAGAGCACCCAGGGCTGCATCCCCCACAAAGGGCACCCCAGAGCTGCTGGTGCTCACCCCTACCCTACCACTCCCCAGAAAGGAACACTCAGAGATGTCCCCCTTGGTGGCACATTTACCCTTCCCAGTCCCAACAACATCCCAAGGGAAGGGAGCAGGGAACACTGCCTGACCCTCCCCACCCAGCTCACCACACCACTCACAGAGCTCTTCCTTGGCTATCCCACACAGACTGGGACTCAAGAGGAAGCACTTTCTAATCCAAAATCCTGGAATTTATGTCACTATTTTAAGACATGAAATAGATACCAACCACTTATTGGCTCCAACTCTACAAAGTACAGCAGCCATGCCCCTGATCCCCAAACACCCCTTCTCCAGCTCCCCGACAGCTTTATGCCCTCTCACATGTGCCAGACACTTTGTCACCACTTCACTGCTATTTTTAGAAATTCATTATTTACAGCAGCCTAATCCAATCCAGCAGGTTGCTCCATACATCCTAATTTTTTCAAAGCTGTTTTAGATTACTGTGCATTAATTACATCTGCCTTTGGGGTTCCCCAGCCTCTGCCACACAGGGAGATGTATGTCTTATTTAGCAACTTCTACCCACTACATCTTCTCTACCAGGCATGTTACGTACCTTCCACAGCTGGAAACTGAACTAATCCCCAGTCAGCTTCCAGTTGGTTATGAATTTCCCCATAAATCAGTGTTATCTCAGTCACTGTCTTGCTCTTGGGATTAAATGCTATTCAGGAATTAATTCCTCTCTCCTCACACACATACAGTGTTAACAGGATTAACTCTGCTCCTTTAGGAAAAGTAAATATATTGAATTCTTAGCTGCTGAAATAGTCACCACTTTAGCAACTGCTTAAAGGAACTTACAGGAGGCTGGAGATGTTCCTCTCAGCCTACTGACACAGTGTGGAAATAAATAGAGGGGCCTGAGCTAAACACTGGGAGAAGGGGTCTGTAAAACAGCTGTGACCTTCCACCAGGCTGGTGCCCACTGAAATTTGTGCTCCTGAACCTCGGATGTGTGAGGGGAGAATCCAGGACAAACATCTGCAGCTCAGTCCTCCTCCTTCCCTCTGAATCCCACCAGCACAGCTAACACTGAGGTCCCAGCACTCACTCACCTCATCCAGCTCTGGATTTCCAGTGCAAAACTGAGCAGTGTGGTGGGGAGAAACTAAAGAAATGGTGAAGTAGAGAAAACTTATTCCAGTGTGGAAATTTTGTTTATTTTCTGATTTCTGCTGCTTGTGACTGCTGCTCGTGTAATGCTGAGCGCACACGCTGGCAGCTCAGGCAGCTCAGTGCTGAGAGCCTGCGTGCAGGGGCGGGTGTAACCACAAAATGGGCTGAGCTGCTCCTTAAATAAGGTGTGTACCAAAGGTTTCTCAGGAGAGCCTTAATCATCTGTTTTTCAGCTGCTGTTTCTTAGGTAGGTAAAAGGGAGCCAGAGTTACTGAACTGCAGCAGAGGAGACAAGGTGACTGCAAGGACAGGACACCTGTTGATCCACTTAAGGGAACAAAAGGCCCTCAATTCTAAGACTTGGGATTTTGCATGTTTTTCTGTAAATTTTCAGATCCATGCCTCCAGATGGAGTAAAAGTCATAACAGTTAAAATGCCTCACAGTTTAGGTCTCTGCTTTTTAAGGCTCAAAAGAAATACTCAAAGCAGTATTTTATGTTTTACACCTGACCAAAAGGGAGACACGTTTAGAGAACCTGAGAGAAACCTTTGCTGTTTGCTGATACAGCAGCTGTACAGGACAGTGATCACACTACTGCCACCATACCTGTACTCACTCCAGCCCATCACAACAGAAGACAGCAGCAGGGCTCGCCCTTCCCACAGCCAAATCTTCCCTTGCATGGCTTGCCCTCACTCCAGACAACCTAGAAACTGGAAACTGGCACCAGGTCTTCAACCTGTTCAGAGAGATGACCCTTGTCCCAGGCTCCCATGGGCCAGAATCCACACAGAAACTACTGACATTTGTCCTTCACACCTCTACACATCATTCAGTTCCTGAAAGCAGAGCTACAGGGTACTCAGAAGTCAACTTTGGTAGGAAATTACTATTTGGGCACATAAAGGCTTACATAAATTTCTCTGTATTTTGTACTTTACTTGTGTTTCAGATTAGGGAAGTACTTTATACCCTTGCCTAACACCTGCACATCGAGGCCTCAGGCTGCCTCTCCTCGGTGGGACAGCACAGTAAATCCTGAGTGCCCAAACACAAACTCTGCCCTTCATCCATGCCCTGACCCTCAGCACTACAATCCCCCGCAGCAACACAAACCCCCCCAGCCAGGCTCCTACAACCATGAGTACTGAGAAAACTCCCATAGCACGCAGCAGTACTTTAATCAGAAATGCAAACAAACAATTTGCATCCTGAATAAGAGCTGGGAAGCCAAGCCAAGCAGTCAAGGCATGACCCACATGACAGCACACGCACAGAGCCAGCAGGGGAGCACTGAAGGCACCAGGACAGGACTGAGCCTTCAGCTGGGATCAGACAGCCAAAGCCTGGAACTTCAGGCTGTGAGGAACTTGAGGATGAAGAAAAAAAGGACTGAGCCTTTAAAGACAGTTCTTAATTAGCTCCTTTCCTCCTTCCTTCCCTGTTAGTGGCAGTCATCACACAGTGACTGGAGTAATCCACCTCAGGAAAGGGGAAGCATCAGCTCTTCCAGGACACTTTCCCTGACAAAAGCACCTTCACATCTGCAGGTGTAATACTGGAGAATCCTCCCTGTGCTGCAAACTCTGGTCCTGGTGCCACTTTTCAGAAACAGCGGGTCCTGTGCATTAGCCAGGTGGTGAATCTGCTTTAACATAACCCGGCAGTTTGTATTGCTAAATATGGCAGTGAAGGAGTTTTAGAATGAAGCAACCCAGTAATTGTTGTAATAACGTTGTTCAGGTTCTTATGAAATCTGAGAGTTGCTCTCTAATCACCAGAACACAAAAAGGGACATCCAGCCTTTAAATAAGGTGAACAATAGTGAAGTTACAGGTTACCTTCAGCTTTTCTTTACATCAGAGCTTCACGTTTCTTCCGCGCTGTTTTTACGACAAACTCCCCACGTTTCATGTGTCGGCTCGTCCCGACCTGCTCCAGCCTGGGAGCAGCCAGCAACACATCTGCATTGGAGCCTGCTTGGGGATGCCAGGGCACTGGCTTCTAACCCACCACGTTTTACCAAGGCACCAAAACACAGGGATTTTAAAGACAAATGAATGTGTCATTGCACCACATTCAAAAACCAAACAAGCCAAACCCCCGTTCTGGGGTAGATTTTATGTGTCATTTGACCACTGCTCACACACCAGCTTTGGTGAGTGCAGTTCATTCCCACAGTGCTGGCTCATAAACACTTGGTCTCTGTAGGAGATTAAGTTAAATTTTTTAAGCCTTTCAGTTCTCACTTCCAGTCTCTTCTCTCCTCCACAGCACATCCTGCTGCGCTGGTTCTGAGACCCCAGCCTGAGGGACCACCAGCACTGGCAAGAGCCTGAAGAACAACAACATGAATGGAGCCATAATGTGCTGTTGTGCTGTGTCTGGACCAGCCTGAACACACAGGAGCAGACACAGCACACCAAGGCCAAACTATGCCCCACACCAGGATGCAGGAATTGGGCTCCCCAGCCAGGATGCAGGAATTGGGCTCCCCAGCCAGGATGCAGGAATTGGGCTCCCCAGCCAGGATGCAGGAATTGGGCTCCCCAGCCAGGATGCAGGAATTGGGCTCCCCAGCCAGGATGCAGGAATTGGGCTCCCCAGCCAGGATGCAGGAATTGGGCTCCACAGCCAGGATGCAGGAATTGGGCTCCCCAGCCAGGATGCAGGAATTGGGCTCCCCAGCCAGGATGCAGGAATTGGGCTCCCCAGCCAGGATGCAGGAATTGGGCTCCCCAGCCAGGATGCAGGAATTGGGCTCCCCAGCCAGGATGCAGGAATTGGGCTCCACAGCCAGGATGCAGGAATTGGGCTCCCCAGCCAGGATGCAGGAATTGGGCTCCCCAGCCAGGATGCAGGAATTGGGCTCCCCAGCCAGGATGCAGGAATTGGGCTCCACAGCCAGGATGCAGGAATTGGGCTCCCCAGCCAGGAGGCAGCCCAGCACTCAGCTCCAGAGCACATGGTCTCCTGTACAGCACAAGTGTCAAGTGGGTTGTTCCAGGAGGGTACAAACACTCTACACACCCTCTGATTTTCGCTCTCCTATCTCCAACAAGCAGCTGGAAGAGGAACAAAACAGAAGCACCTGCCAAACCCTGAAGCACAAGGGACAGCCAACTGAAAACACACCGGAGTGGACCTGTCTTCCAACAACTTCATCTGCATGGTCTGCTTTGCCTTGCAAAAGCCAGTCTTCAAAGGCGAGCCGTGCCAGAAGCCTCCTGTGATCAGTGACTGTGCCTAACTCAAGGCAAGAGGGAATTTTACAGTCTGCCCACTGTGGAAACCTGGGATTTAGCAGAGGGGTGTCTGGTCTCAGCAGAGAGGGGCTGGGGGCTCAGTCCCTCAGATCTTTAGGGAAAAAATAAAAAAATGCGTATGGAGAAGTGCAGAGAGAACACACAGAAAAGGGCCTCAGCAGCCACTGCTCTCAGAGCAGGGATATTATTTTTTCTTTTCTCCTAATTTCTAACAAGGGAGATGGGTATTTGCTTTCTTTTAAAGAAGGTGACAGAAATAGAAAATTACCCACTTGATCTTCCACTGACACAAAGCAGAATTTTATCCCAACAGTCCCAACTCCCAATTTTGTCCCATGATTGTTTCAATGCTCTTAAGGCACTAAATAGTCTGATTGTAAACGTGTAGAGCCAGGACCACCGAAGGCAGGGCTGTGAGAGGCAGAGGGCTCAGTCACTCCTGAGGATCCTCACAGCAGGAAACAGACACTCCAGTCATTTCAGCTGTAATACTGAGTGACAGACTTAGCATTCTGCTTTGATCCTAAATGCTGTTTAGAGGAGAGGATCTGTTCAGAGCACAGCACTAAAGATGTCTAAATATAGTCAAATTAATAATTGATATGATAATCACGATTAACAAATATTTGCATCTCTCCAGCGCCAGATTTTTCAGGATCACGTTAAATCCACTTCACCCTGCAGCCCCTGCCTGCCCCAGAGGGCAGAGGCAGGGCAGCACGGGCTGCAGCGCAGCAGCACTGCAGGCTCCCGGCGTCTCCAGCGCCAAGGCTCTGCCTTCCCCGGCACGAACCCACCTCCCAGGTGAATCACCGTCTGCGTCCCGGGAGCCCCAGCTGCTCCGGAGCCAGGAAGTGAGCGGGAGCACGCTCACCTACCCTGGCATGTGAGTCATTCCCGGGAATGAGAAAGCCATTCGCTCCAGTTGCTCCTGGCCAGGGGAATTTTGACTCTCTGATCGGGTACTGCAAAAAAAAAAAGCCATCAGAAGCCAAAAACCTTACTGCCAGACATGGTTTGTTCAGCTACCTTCTCCCAGGGAATACTCTCCTGCCTACTGTAGCTTCGGGAAGCGTTTTGGAGGAGTCTGAGGCACTTTGGGGATGCAGCTCCGAGCCAAGCCGAAGGCGACGATGGTGACAGGTAAGTGAGCTCCGACCGTCGGAAAGCGTTCGATAAATTGTTCAGTGACTCTACTTGCTCTTAACCACCCTTGAGTGAAAACACAACAGGAATTAAGATACAGTTGCTGAAAACCAGACTGGGAACCACATACTGGATATTGGATCAATTAAAAGTACGAAAAGTTCTCAAAATAGTATGACTTTACCAACCTTTTATTCATTCTCTACACGGTGCTTGTTACCTTATTCCCAATGGCAAAAAAATGGGCTTCTACTAAATCTTTCCTTCTAAGATACAACTCAAAGTGAGGTGGGTCCATGGTTCCAGTAACTCGCTTCCTGGCAGAGCTTAATTCACATAAATAAGATTCAGTAACTACAAAATCTGAATTTGCTATAAAAGGGTTTATACCATATTCCTTTTCACCTTTTTCGGTACGGGAAAGCAAACTTGAGTTCTCTTCACTATATTAACAGAATAAAGGTTCTCTTCCTTCATAGTTCGCTCAGGTCATGTTAAAACTTGTCAGGTTCACTGGAAAAACCACATAGCTCTGAATGAGCAACTTCCAGACTGTAGATCTGGTGAGTCTCACAGCTTGGGAAACATCTAAGGTGCTTGCAAAAACCTTTGTCTTTTAAGGAGATTTCAGCCTGAAAAGAATGTTCTTGGTTACGGAGCAGTGCGGCTCGAGGGTCTGTGTTAAAAAATGACTTGTTTGTGCTCTGCAGGGGCTGCAGCCACCTGCCCTCTCCTTACATGTGCTCCATCTGTAACCTGGGAGCATTTCACACTTTTTTCCATCTCTTTAAAGTAGATTCTGCAATCTTTAAAAAGGGAAACCAGGAAACTCAGGCAACCTTTGGCTGGTGTTACTGATTCACTCCCAGGCGCCGGCCCCAAGCACACGGAAGCCACCAGTGCTTCTCTGTTAGGAAAACCTTCTCCTCACCTCCCTCTGTGGGTGGGCCAGCAGCCCTGGGGCACCCCACAGACCCTCTCCTGACAGGGCTGAAAGAACCTGGGACAACCCCCAGCTCTTGCAGGAGGGAGGAGAGGAGAGAGAGGCCAAAAGGTGTGTCCAGACCTCAGACAGAAACCATCCGTTCGCATTAGGGAGGTGGGAGAGCAAAGCAGCAAATTTTCAGCAGCATCAGCCATCGGTCCCTTCTCCCTCCCCAGCGAGGGCTGCCTGTCCCAGCTCAGCCCAGCGTCTCACCCTCTGCTCCCTCCCAGGCTGCCGGGGCCCCCGCAGGGCAGGGAGGGAGCGGGGAGACCAGTTCACCCAGCACCTGCACCCCGCAGCCCATCACACGCCACACACACCCCTGCCAGCGGCTGCAGCTCCAGAGCTCCAGGGCATTGGGGTGTCCCCTGGCCCCACAGCTGAGCCAGGGACACACACAGGGAATGAGCACCGGGCCAGGGGCAGCGAGGCACCGTCCAGAGCGTGTCCAACACCACAGCAGCCCTTCAGATGCTCCCTCAGCACAGAGCCTTGCAGGAGCCAGACCAGGAACCACCGATGGAGAACACTCCTCTTCATTTTGTGACAAGTCCCTTGCTCATCTTCACACAGCAAAGTTCACAAAGAACCTCCTCTTTGACCCAGTGAGCACCAGGGGATGACAGCTGAGCCCCTGTGATGCGACTGCAGCCTTACACTTGAACTGTGCAGTATTTACTGACACTTTGGAACTGAGTGAATCTGCACCTGACACCACCAAGAGCTGTCAGCTCTGCAGGAACCGAGCCTGCAGCAGACACCAAACCCAGGGCTGCCAGGAAAGCAGTAGAGGAAGGAGGCAAGATTAATTCCTGCTTTTCATCGATCTTAGCCCTTTCCAAAATAAAAAATACCATAACGTCTTAAAAAAAAAAAAAAAAAAAAAAAGAATTAAAACATCACACTGTCAATTACCAGGAGTTGAGTTCCACACCTGACTAACAATGAACCTCTCACAAGGTTCTGCAGCAACCACTGCATCTGTTTTTTCCTCAGGAAATGTCAGTGACATTTGAAAGGGACAACTGATGCTGAGCAATATACATTGGACTTCTGTCACCTTCCATCATTTCACCGCAGCAGCAGCAGCCACTGCTGCTGGAGAAAGAGCCAAGAGCAGCCAGAGCTGGGTGGGAGGAGGAGCAGCAGCTCTCACAGCCAGGACCCGACGCCCTGGGACTGGCAGCCTGTTCATTCCGAGAGCAGCAGAATGGGGGAACTCTCTGGGCTGTGCGTGAAAAACCAGGGTTGCACCAGGCAGAACTTCTCCCAGATGTACCCCAAAATCCCCCTGTCCTTTTCCTTCCTCTTTCAAGCAGTGCTGCTGCTGCAAGGAGCTCCCACAGTTGATTGTGCCACAGCAGGATATACCAGAGCACAAAGCAAAAGGCTGACAATAGCAGATGAGGATTTTTTGGTCCTTCTGTGATGTGAATTAGGATTGCATATAAAAAACAACTGCTTCAATGCCAAGTAAAACGCCTGGAAGTGAGACTGGAATTACTGAAAGGTTTAAATGGCCCTGGCTACATGCACATATCAGTAGTTATGATGATTTCCCAAGATATTTTCTCACAGGGTCCCTGAGGGACCTGATTGATGCACAACAGCCAGAGCTCCAAAGGATGAAGGTGCAGTGCTACCAATCACACACCTGCAGTTTTGTCTTTGTGCCCCAGACAACATCTTGACTCTTTTAAAAGTGGCACTATGAGATTTTTCTCTTAAAGTTTTTCATTGCATGATACCAATAATCAAACCTAAAAGCTGATCTTTTCAGCAAAAAGCTCCAACAAATCAAGCCTGGCACCCCAGTAAGCCACGGCCCTGCTGTTGGGCTGCAGAGTGAAGCAGGAGTGGCACATGGCACTGGCAGCTGGCACTACCAAGGACCCACCTGCTCACCTGCACAAGAGCTTTGGGACCTCCAGCTGACCCCGCTGAGGGTGCACGCTGGGACTGCATCTCATGGGGCACATTCTTGATGGGGTGGGCTTCAAGGAAAGCCTCCCTGCAGCACAGCTGGACAGGGCTACAGCACAGCTCCCACTGCCAGCAGCTTTTGTACAACCAACCAGGAAAAAATGGCAGCAGCATCTTCTAGAAAGAAGCGAAGGAAACATTCTGTAGATAATCCTTTCCTCCTTGCTAATTAGAGACTGCCTTACTGAGAAAACATTCATTATCCCAACTCTGCCAACCTCTGCCTTGTACTTTTTTTTTTTTTTTTTTTTTTAAGAAAAATCACAAAAAAAAGAGCAGCCAGCAATTGCAACCCAGCTCCTCTTGCACTGAGAGCAGCCACTCACCTGCTGCCCAGGTGATCCCAGTTCTGTTGGCAGATCTCTCCTAACTCCTCATGCAAAAGCCGCTGCAGCCCATGGGAGCTGTGGAGCTGTACTCTGGCACTGCAACACTCCCCTCAGAGCCCCTCCTGCACACAGGACCTTGGCCAGCAAAGGGCATGGCCCAGCACACCTGGCCAGACCCACAGCAGCTGCCAACGTTACCTGCTGCTTTTGGGCCATGAACGCTGCACGTGCTGGTCATTAATGCACCAAGGGATGGGGAGAATTCCTTCAGCATCATCTGGGAACCACGGTGCCTGTGCGAGAGGAAAGGGAATTCCTGCAGCTTTAGGCTCTGCAAGAAGCTTAAAAACATCTTATGGTAACAATTAACAATAGTTACTAGATTTTGTAAGCTCTGCATAGAAAATCTGATTCAAAGGATGTAATACAATCCTTGAACTTTTGATGGGTTCAAAAGATGAAGAAAGTAAGAACTTGATAGCACAGGTAGCATCCCCATGCAGGGAATAATATGGGCTGTAACAATGCACTTGAAATGAGAAAAAAATTAATGGTTACATTTGGATAAAATATTCCAAAATTGGTTTTGAGAAAATTAGATTTGTCTAAATTATTTTTTAAAAGTGAGGAAATCACGTTATCCTAAGGGCATATTCCCCCAAAATGAGAATTTTGCATATTAGATGGTATTAGCAAATGCAGGTTTGTGCCACCCCCAGTGCAGCCACTCCTGCACCAGTACAGTGAGTTACAGGTGCAAACAGGCTGGGAGATGTCAGTGTGGCACAGGAGGAGACCGAGGCACAGCAGAGTGAGCACACTGAGCTATCTGCTCTGACATCAGGTACATCCAGCCCAGGCACTGCAGCCACACGTGGCACTGCCAGCTGTCACAGCCAGAGGAGTGAGAGACCAACCCACCCTGTCAGTCAGTGCCCGTACCTGGGGGCTCTGCAGGTTGCAGTGAATGTGGGGACAGTGTCCCCATCAGCAGCGTGTCCCAGTGTGGTGGAGCAGAGGGACAGTGCTCCCACCTGCATTCCAACGGGGATGTCAGCTCAGGGAGCTGTGTGCCCTGACCAACACCTGAAGCCTCACCTGTCTTCTCCTGAAGACAAATGGATGGCACAGGGCAGGCACAGAAGGGGATCCTGGAGGCACAGGGAACTGCTCCAGCAGAGGGAAGCCAGCAGCACTGCAGCTGGGCCAGGGCAGGATGCTGTGCTGCTCCGAGACATGTGAGAGGAGGCTGGAAATTAGGGGAAGTTTGAGGAGGAACCTGAAAACCCAGAAGGGGGTTTTATGCCAGATGCTGGAGAAGACGAGCAGCTTGCTGAGCAGAGGCAGGTTCCTGTTTCTGGCCATGACTGAGCAGACAGGCACCGTAAGCTGCAGCAGGAGACAGTTACACACCAGTCCTTTCCTCTCAGTCTCTCTGCAATGCAGCCACTGAGCAGGCAGCATTCCTGGCACAGGGATCCAGCCCGGGCCAGCTGCACATCCCTCACTCCAGAGACAAGGACAGCGGGGCCAAGGGCACAGAGTCCCCAGGGCTGTTGGCACCCTGTCCCCAGCCGAGGGGAGCAGGGACAGGCACGGCTGGCTCTGGCACACGGGGTCTGGGCACCCCCAGGCTCAGCCAGCAGAGTGGGCACACAGGAGTGGGCACTCGGGGGCACCCCAGGAGCTCCCACCCCACCCCAGGCAGGGCCAAGGACTGGGATGTGCTGGCTACAAAAACCCCAATCCAATGGAGTGTGCAAAGCATGAGAGAGCAAGAGGTGTAACTCGCTGATGTAAGAAGCAATTCCAACAGGAATTTCAGGTTATTCCACTGTGTTACCAGCACATTAACATACACCTTTCCCAAAAGGGAGATGGACCATTTTTGACAGAGGCCTCTGAGGAAGGGAAGGGTGGCAGTGCCCCAGTTACTGGGACTGGGCTTGTAGTGAACAAGGCAAAGCACTGAGGAGGGTAAACAGATGCAGGCACAGGAAAACACAGCATCATGGCTTGATCAGGGGATGCAGAGCAGAAGTGGGCTCGGGGGTCTCAGGGAATGTAGGACAGGAGCAGCTGACACAGAGGGCAGTGGCACAGGCTCTGTCTCTCCCTGCAGCAGCTCCATGCACACAAGCTCTTACTCAGCAGCCTGCACCAATGCTTTTCCCCTAAATCTTTACAAATAACTCCCTGGTTTGTTTCTGACAGGCAGCAGAAAAGAACATGACTGCAGCCAGCCAACAGCAGATTTAATATCTGCCTCACATGTCTATGGCTACATTAACTCTGTCATTTACCCAACCTTATGGTGATGAATGCAGGGGGACTGGCAAAAAGCCACATATCAACAAGTTCTGTGTTCAAATAAAAACCATCACTTAAGACTCTGCAGCTCCATGACCTAGAATAGCTGGTCTAGGTCGAAAAGAGAGTTTTCTGATTTTAAATAGTTGTAAATAAGATGAAGAATGAGCAATTAGATTTGAGGCTATACAGTGTCTTTAAACAGGGAGGCAACTTCAAGCCTTAGTCACTAGAAAAACTTAATAGTCATTCCCTGCCCACCTGACACTGAAGTCTGCTATGCAGCCTGTTATTTCATTTCTTCTCTGAGGTTACAGTCATGCACATAAACCAGTCTGTTCACATCAGCAGCAAGAGATTACCTCATCAACCACCAACCAAGTGCAGAAGCTACAAGAAGTAAAATGTATGCTGGTTTACAAAGCTACTTGAAAAAAGGAGCAGCTTCTAGTGCATCTTCAAAGCCATCCAAGCAGAATATATTTGTATAGCAGACTGAGACAGCTGTTTCGGGTGAAAATGGGTGAGAGAAGTGTCCATAGAACTGGACAAGGAGAGGAAAGCCAGCCCTGCTGAACTCGGAAATACCACATTCAAAAAAGTAAAAAAATCCACTATCAGAATACACAGTCAGGGAGCAATTACAAAATATCTAAAACACTCCTTAAAGAGAAGACTTCATCTCCTGTTGCAAGAGAATACATGAAAAACAGTGAATTCTCTACACGGGATAACTTTGTTCCTCTGCAAGGTAGTGGTGTTTATCAGGAAGAACCAGAGCACAGGGATGCACCAGCTCTGACAAAAACAAGCCCCGCTGACCTACCCAGCATGTGAGCAACAAAGCCACTCTGCTGAGTGCTCTGCCCAGCACAGCAACCCTCAGCCTGACACACTGAGGCAGGAAACCATGGAAACACCTTTGGACAGTCTGAGCAGGACCATGGCTGTGCATCCCACCCTCTGTCACACGAGCAGCCTGAGCAGCAGGACCCCCAGGCCAGTCCTGCCCTGCAGCTCTGCACAGACCTGTCTGCTGAAGCCTCTAAAGCTCCAAACTGCAGCAGCACCACGGACACCTTCAGTGTGCAAAAGGGCAGGTGGCTGCAGGTGCTGCCTCTCTCCTCCACCCCCTGCAGGTCCCAAAGGCTCTGCTGAGCTCAGCGGTGCCAGCACAGAGCGCTGCTCACAGGGCCCAGCTCGGGGGACACAGGAGCCACCACCTGCTCTCCCTCCAATCCCAGGCAACACATCCAAGGCTTCACTGACTTCTCTGGACTGAGGATTAGGATTGCACTTGCCTGAAGAGCCTGAGAACAAGGAGTTTTCCAGGGACCAGGAATTATGCAGACTTAAAAGGAGCTCTGAAAAGCAGGGAAATAAGTACCTTATTTGCATAAGGAGTTAGATATGCATCTTTTCACAAAATCACGTATTCTTTTGATCTGGGTGCCTCCTGGGCAGAAAGGAGAGCTGCAAATCCTCAGCAACAGCAAAACATGATGGGTAACTGCTGCTCAGACCTAGAGAAAACAAAATACCTACAACACCCCTGACAGTCTCATTACTGTCAGAGCCAACAGTGCCAGGCAAGAAGCCCGACTGATAAAAAGGTTAAAATATCGGAATTGAAGTTTTTACTGATGCTTTCACGCTCAGTGACTTGCTTTGGTGCCATCTAGTGCCACACAGTGAGGTTCTGCGTGGGGATGGCACCTAAAAACAGGGTCAGATCTGCAAGAGGGCTGCAGGAATTCCATCATCTCCACCTTCCCATGGGAGCAGTCAGGGCTGGTGGAATTGCTGAGATCCAAACCATTTTGCCAGTTTTCCTATCAAAACTCGTAAGCAGAAAGTTAAGCACAGAAAAATGAGTGCATTTGCATACTGGTAAAAGAAAGCCCAGTCTGGAGCACAGCCTCACAAACTGGTATTGGCAAAACCCCTTTGAACAATGCCAAACATTGTGATGCCATCGTGGCACAGGTGAGGTCCTGCAGGTTTGAGTGTTTCCCATGTGCCAGGTCCTGATGTGCTTTACTCAAACCATCAGAAAGGAACAGCAAATTGCCACTTCCACCCCAACTTGGGGGATACATTAGGAAGTTAGGCACATTTATCTCATAATTATGGATGCAGTTTCTTCCTTCAAGAAGCGAGAGATGATAAATTAAAAAAAAAAAAAATTCCACTCTTTGGCATTCATCACTGAAATAGTGGGGACGGGGCAATGAAGACCCTGACAGCAGAACCAGCGTGCAGTACCCAGAGATCAGTCCTCAACATGCCTCAGCCCCTCAATGGGAATTCCAGAGGAAGCTCCTTTCACAAAGTTCCTCTCCCTGTCAGGGAGGGGAAGGTGGGCTCTTCTGTTTTAATTTGGATTTTTTTTTTCCCCAGAACATCGTCCTGGCACAGGCCCTGCTGCATCTTGGATCCACAGCTGCCAGTGGGACTTCTGAAGAGCATTTCAGCTGAAAACCTACAGCAGCACAAAGGATGGGGTACAATTTGTCCTATGGAAAACTGCCAGGTAAAATAACAGTGGAAGTATAAATGAAGTGTTTACCCTGTTACTGTCAGTTCCTACCAACATTTGAAAGAAATAAGTCATTTCAGTAGGGGCCAGCCTCGTTTGCCTCACCAGCCAAGGTCAGAGGATAAACAACATGAAACAAAATGTACTGTCATTTTATGACAGAGTTTGTAAGTCTGAACTTTTTTCACAAACATTTACACATGAAATATTCAAATCCCCCAGAGACTGTGATTTTTAAATACATTTAAGTAAACTAAGTTTTAAATGAGAATTTCAATAGGCCTGAGGAGTCTTTCCAGAGCCCTGTCTCCTGACAAACATCATCTCAGCTCACAAGTCCCATTTTGTCAGGAAAGCCAAGAGCTGACAACCTGCAGTTTTGATTCATGGTTCACCCAAGCAGCCTCTGCACTGCCCAGAGAGAGCACATTCCAGAGAGGACAATTTTAAAACGGCCCCATTTGTAAAACACCAGAAAAAGCTTTAAACTCCTTTTCCCTCCTTCCCACAGACGATCACCTCAGCCCAGACAACAGCACCTCGCCCAACGCCAGCTCCCTGGGGAACTCCACGCGTGACGAGTTCACCACCATCGTCCTGCCCGTGCTCTACCTTGTCATCTTCCTGGCCAGCCTCCTGCTGAACGGCCTGGCAGTGTGGATCTTCTTCCACATCAGAAACAAGACCAGCTTCATATTTTACCTCAAAAACATCGTGGTGGCAGACCTGCTCATGACGCTGACGTTCCCCTTCAAGATCATCCAGGACTCGCGGCTGGGGCCGTGGCACTTCAACTCCTTCCTGTGCCGCTACACCACGGTGCTGTTCTACGCCAACATGTACACCACCATCGTGTTCCTCGGCCTCATCAGCATCGACCGCTACCTGAAGGTGGTGAAGCCCTTCGGGGACTCCAGGATGTACAGCATCACCTTCACCAAGATCCTGTCGGCCTGCGTGTGGGTGGTGATGGCGTTCCTGGCGCTGCCGAACCTGATCCTCACCAACGGCTACCCCACCAGGAGGAACGTCGACGACTGCCTGAAGCTGAAGTCCCCCCTGGGGGTCAAGTGGCACTCGGCTGTCATCTACATCAACACCTGCACGTTCGTAGTGGTGCTGATCGTGCTGATAGGGTGCTACATTGCCATCTCCAGGTACATTTACAAATCCAGCAAGCAGTTCATCAGCTCGTCCAGCCGAAAGCGGAAGCACAACCAGAGCATAAGGGTTGTCGTGGCTGTGTTTTTCACCTGCTTTCTGCCCTATCATTTGTGTCGGATACCCTTTACTTTTAGTCACCTGGACAAAATTTTAGATGACTCTGCACATAAAATTTTGTATTACTGTAAGGAAATGACGCTGTTCCTGTCCGCATGCAACGTCTGTCTGGATCCAATCATTTACTTTTTCATGTGTCGATCGTTCTCACGAAGGCTCTTCAGGAAATCCAACATGAGAACCAGGAGCGAGAGCATCAGGTCCCTCCAGAGCGTCAGGAGATCAGAGGTGCGCATCTACCACGAATACACCGATGTCTGAGGGCGCCCACAGAGACTCTGCTCAGTTGTGAGATTGTCTGTATATCATGTAAATAAAATGTCTCTTTGAGTATCTGACCACAGAACCTCATTAAGGAATGTGCAGACACGTTCAGCTTACCAACATCCATCTCAGATCCCACCCCCACGGGGATCAGGCTCACTCCAGGAAGGTTTGGGGCTGTTTTGGGAGGTCGGTCGGTTGGTTTGTTTAAAGGCCAACCTAAGGCTGTCTCAGCTCAGAAAACAACCCAGAGCTGCAGGAGGCTCCAGCCAGGACAGACATGCTCTGACCTCAGAGCAGGATCCAACAGGAGGGGTCAGCATCCCCAGGGTCCAGTGCATGGTGGCAAGTGACTGGGAGGGGAGAAGGTGGCACAGGCTCCTGGGCAGACTGTCAGGAACGGGCAGGTGCCCTGAGCAATCCCTGCTCACAGCCAGCCCTGGGATGCAGTGCAGCTGCACAGGCAGGAGATGGCAACAGTCCATCAGCCAGTGCCTTCCATAGATAAGGACTGTCCTTCAATACAGGAAAAAAGTGTTTGACAAGAAAACCCTGAAAATTAGGCACTCAGATAACAAGATTAGATTCTGCACCAGAACATCTTTGATGAAGTTTTCTGCTGAAACAAGAATTCTTTCCTTTTTTTTTTTTTTTTTAAACAATGCTAGTTTAGGTTTAGATTTTGTTTCATGAATAATTAAGAAGCTGAAACGTAAGTATGATAATATTTGAATTACTGAAAGTATTACAAAACTACTTACATTGTCCAGGGGAGAACATTTCTGGAAAGGAAGACAGGATATTTTGGATATTTATCCTACTTTAAATAAAAATACTTTAAATGGCTAAAATACCACAGACAAACCCTGTTTCCTAAGCAGCTCTGTAGAAAACTGTTCACACACACCCTCAAAGACTGGTTCTGGGACGAAATCTGCCATTTTGCAGCCTAGGGGTCCATGCACATACAAATCCACGTGAAGAGAACCATTTTGGGGACTGGGTGTCAGAGTTTAAATTCCCACGAGCAGTAAATTGAATGGAATGATAATATTTAGTTCTGAACACAGACATTCCTAACCAAAGACTTTCCTCTTAGGTCTTATATGGTTAAAGTAAATCAAGACCAAGTGCTCCTGGTCTCCCATTTACAACTGCAAAGCACCGAGGGTTTATGGTTTGTTAAACTGTGCCTGACAATTCCTGTGTTAAATTCACAGTGACCTTGTCCCAGGTCGATGTGGAATTCCCACACAGCACCAGCAAAGCCCAAAGAGCCACTTCAGTGGAAAAATCCCTGTGTGTCCCTAGGCAGGGACAGCAAGGGCAGGTAAGGAGGTGGCAGATCAGGTGTGCAGGGTCCAGGATCTGCCCTGGCACAGTGTGGAGCTGATGGTGCAGTGCAGGGATGGCTGCAAAAACACCACCAGAGGGGCACCCACATCCCTTCAGCGGCTGTGTACCCTCCTGACAGCGTGCACACACACCACCCTTCCCACTACCCACTGATTTTTTAGCTAAAGGATGGATTTACACAGCATTTCCTCCTAGGAGAGACAGTACTGTTCATTCCTAATAAGAACTTTACACCAAAAAATCTATTACCCAAAGCAATCACACTCAGGTGTTGGGGTCATACCCTTCAAAGAACAGCCTGAAGAACGGTCCCCCCCTTTCCAGGGGACTAAAGGGATAAAGCAATCAATTGTTTCTGGAAAGTGTGGTGCCAGGAGTGGGGCATCCAGATGAAATCTGGGAAGGGAAGACTCATTCCCACACTCCCAGCACAGAGGCCAGCCACACCCAGCCCCTGTTCTGCAGCCTGACAACTTGTATGCAGACAACATTTCCCTGGAAAATCACCCCAAAAGCAGTTTGCTTTATCTGACAGCTGTATCTGTGATAATCCCCCATCGCTGGTTTGTACACACACTCACATACAAAACAGCTCTTTGAAGATGCTGCTTGTGAAATATTTTCCCAGGGCTAAAAAGGAATTATGCAACAACATCCCAATTCCCAAATACCAGATAACTATATTTAATTTGTCCAGATTTGACATGGAATTTTGGTCCTTAAAAGTCCATCTTGAAAGAAAAAGGTACAAGGAAGTTTGTAGGGAAAGTCTCGGGCCCCAACCTACACTGTCATTTCAGAGAGCCACATCAGGGCAGACACAGATGTAAACTGTGGCTGTGCAGTCCCAGAGTACCATTTTTAACTGGAAACACAGTTTTCTGGCTGGAAGCACAACAGCAGATCTGACTCAAGAATGTAAAGAGCAATACTTGAACAACTGAACAATGCATGGACACTTGGGATTTTTTTCATTCAGTAAACTTTGCATTACAGTGTTTGCAATTCAAATTGAATTACATTTCACATACAGTGATTGAATAGCCCAGTCAGAACTCTCCAGGCCAGGGGGTTATTGTGGTAGAAGTGTGATTTGAACTCGTACTCAGAGCCAGCTCCAGACCTCAACTGGTGCAGGACTTTTGTCACTACGTACATTACACCCTCTCCTTCTGAGGTTTCTCTAGCAATGACATTTCCTGTGGCTTTCCACCAGTGCAACTTCACAGGAATCCTGAAAAAGGAAATTAAACTCACCCAAAGTTCTAAAAAAAAAATTAAAATCCATCTCTGCACTAACACTTACCATGCTCTCCTGATGGATTAAGCAGAGGGAACTGTGAGCAGCGTGGGCACAGTGGGCTCACCCAGCCAGGCATCGGTGCTGGGAGCACCAAACAGGGCAGACAATGCAGAACTCAGGACGTGATGGTGCAAACGTGAAAACCGGATGGAGGGCTCGTGGTCTGTGTTACCCAGAAATGCTTTGTACAGACTCAGTCCACCACTTACCTATAAATATTCTGTACAACATACCCACGAGGAACAGAAGGCTGGACCACAATCCCACTCACTGCACTTTAAACAGGAGTGGTTCATAAGGCACAGAAAGTACCCCACTTTTGCATCCAACTGGGGGATGAGAATTCAATGAAATTGCTGGGCCAGATCTACGAGTTTGTCCTCCTCACCCTCCCCAGAAGAGACATCATTTGGTAAGTGCTGCCAAATATTAAACTCGTGATATTGAACTTGTGATTGCAATTGTGTTGACAGTGTTCTATAGAGCTGCTCTGCAGTTAATGTATTTATCACCAGCAATCTAAAAGAACTGTATCTGTTGCATTCAACAACCTGTGCTATTCATGACCCCGAATGGCTCTCCTGAATGGGACCAGACCTACAGTTCACAGACCGTTCATCCACCTGGTGTCACACCTAGAGTTATGTTCTTGCAACATTAAACTGACAGTGGCAGCATTGCCATGGATAAATTATTGCAGAGATACAAGTGTGCACCGACCCAGGAAGGGACAGAACAGGCCCAGAAATGTTGGAAGGACGAGAACAAATATAGTAGAGCAAATAGTGCAATGTATAAATCAGCTGAAAATAGAAGGAAGAAAATGTAAAGGAGTTATTTGTGCACTTTTGGGAGCTTGTTTATCTTGTAAGCAAAAGGAAATCAGAAGTTCCCCATTTCCTGAAAAGGTTACAGATGTAGAATATAAGACTCTGAAGTCAGAAATGTGGTAATTAAAACATCACTGTCTTTTGAGAAAGAGCCATGGGAGAAATTGGAAAAATTATATAGATATTCTTTTAAATCAAAATGACCAACTAGAAATATACTGTGTGTGGCTGAAAGACAAGAGGAACAGCTGCAGGGAAGTCTTGGTAAATTACCTGATCAAATCGCACATGAAGCATTCTCTAATTCAGACCAGCATAGCCTCATCCCTCAGCACCCTGCTGCCCCTCATGCCCCCCCCCTAGGGCAGAATGTCTGCATCAGGAGTGGCAATGGTGCCATCTGAACACAGACAGGCCTGGGGAGTGAGTTCCAGACAGAGCCTTGTAAGGCACCAGAAGGCTGTTCCACAAGGATGCACAGACATCCACTCATCAGCTGAACAAAACCGAGCAGAAAAGCCTTGCTGGCAGGTTTGGCAGGGCAAAAACCCCAACCAGAAGTCCTGCAATACTTTTGGAATTAGCCAGCCTTCAAGGGGGATTATCCTAGGAAAATATTTGTCTTGGTCATCCTGCTTTTCCCCAAGCTTGGCCACCAATCCCGTAGGATCTGTGTGGTTTGACGTTCAGCAGGGCTGGAGGCACTGCCATCTCTGCTAGCAGCTCTGCTGATGGCACAGATGACATCCCCAGCTGCAGATGTCTCCTACACCTGGCAGTGGTTTGGTGCAAGAGCCTGCATTCAGAACACAGCTCAGAACCTGTCAGCCCCACTCCTGCCAGCAAAAGCTGCAGAGCTGCCACCCCACACCTGAAGGACCAAATGACCCCCAAGCCTTCTGTCAGCAGGCGTGCTCTGACACACTGGCAGCCTTCTCCCCTCTCAGGCTCTGGGACAGAAGTCCATCAGCAGGACCATACAAAAGGATTTGAGGGCCATACAAAGGCCCTGAGCTCAGACAAAGCATAAAAAGCTTCTCTTATTAAAACAACCACCAGAAGGGAACTTTAGATTTTGGAGAAAGAAGCAGACTTGTAGGACTGAAGGTAAAATGCATTATCAGTTTGTTCTTAAGCCACCAAAGGTACATGGTACAGAGCAGGGTTTTCTGGCAACCCCCTCACTGCTTGCTTTCTAAACCTCTGGAAACAGCAGCAGTATTTTTAGATCCTTAAACACTCGGTCTGGATGGCATTTTGGAAAAATCCCCATGTTTGTATGACAGAGCGACCCCTCGGTTTGCCCTGGTGTTTGCCCAGAGTCATTCCAGCAGGGTGAAGCTGTACCCAGAGCTGAGGAGCCCCACCCACCCCTTAAGCCCTTAATCCTCTGCCCTGGACAACTGCTTACTTCTCACTGCAAAAAATTATCTGTGCTGCAATGTTTAATCCATCACAGGACGGCAGCTTACGCTGGAAAACACTGCACTGCCCCTTCCTTTGGGACTCCCCACGCTCCTCAGAGTGCACACTTCCCTTCCTCCCTGCAGGCTCTGACTGACATACTTGGGTTTAGTTCAACAAGTCTAAAAAGGTTTCAACCAGGAATGACATTTTAAACCAAAAAGCACAGCCATGCCACAGGAAATCCTACAACAACAGAATTTCAAATTACAAAGTATAAAACTACTCACATACACACATACAACTTCTGATCAACTCCACTGCCAACAGTCTGTCAGGACTGTTCAAATTAGGTATCCAGTTTGAGAGTACATGAAGTGTTTTGTTTCATTTGCATTTGGGTTGTGTTTTAAGTAAAAGGATCGCCATCAGAAAAGCCAAACTATAAAAAAAAATTCAAAAATAATATGTCAGACGAAAGCACAGTGTGAGGGAGACAGGCAACATCCCCATCAGGCCAGATGTGGGATGGCTGTTTACAGCCTTGGACATTTAAGGTGGAAAGGTACATTTTAAGTTTTTCCTCCTCTCCCTCAATGCACTAACACACACAAAGTTGTGTTCTTCACACACCAGTCAATGAAACACCGTTATCTTTATTTCCTCCTGGGCAATGAAGTTGCTGAGTTACAGAGCTGCTGCAAGCCTGAGCAGCAGGGTCCCATGGCCCATCCAGAGACCCCACTCCATTCATTTCAAAATAGTCTGGGTTCCACACTCCAAAAACGTTTTCCAAAGCACAGGAAACAACACTGGACTGTGACAGAACTAAATACCAACTTCTGACTTTACCCTAAAGAAATCTCCCCCCTAGAAACAAGGAGCGTACCCTTTTGCTCAGGGGCAGGCTGTGTCCAGCAGCTGCCCTGACCCCTCATCCTGGGGGGGCAATACCATTGCACAAGTAGAGCCAAACAAAAATTGTCCTAAAAACATCTCACGAGATGTCAGTGGGAATTGCTCTGAAAGTCACGGGGCCAGGCACAGCAACCAGGACCGACAGCAGGGCACGCAGAGAAAGGGCGTGTGATTTCCCTGGAGCATCAGCTCTGGTGTTTGCTGTGTCCCTGGAAAGCCAGCCAGCCTTCCCAGCACAAACCTGAGCCCCCAGAAAGCTGGAAATCCACTGCAGCACGTGCTGACATTGATCCAATTTACTCGGTACAAATGAGTTACATCGTATTCCAAATAAACAATAAATACTGCACCGGTGATGTTTTCCTCAGAGCAAAGTCAGCACAGCAGAACAGTTTGTTAAACATTCTCATAGCCCACCAGGGCTCACATCCCCCAGCCCCAGGAGTGCTCACCCCCAGAGCTCCAGCTCAGGGGAGCAGCAGGAATGTGCCGAGCCCGAGCTGCACCCGCACGCATCCAAACCGCTACCATCTAAATTGATTTACCTACTTTACAACTTCACAGCCCCATTTCTAGGTGGCACAAGAGCAACTCAGGATCTGATCTGAGACCCCAGGAAAGGAACTGGGTATCAGAGACCACTGAGAACCTCTTTTAAGCCAGGTGGAATTTTCCAAGTCGGACTCCCCCTTCAAATCCAGTCTTTCAAATAGGGAATAATAAACAGGCAATCAAACCCCAGAGATGCACCACACATGGATGTTACCCCAGCAGAGGCCAGCCCTGCAGTGACACATTTACCATATCAGGCTACAGGAAAGGCCACTTCCATCACACAGAGGTTGGCAGTCTGACCCAACATGTTGGCTGCAGGCTCAAGTCATGCTTTTTCTGATGAATCAGCAAAAAAAGCTTATTCAGCTCTTTGCTAAATTCTCAAACACTTGAAATAATGGGAAGAACTCATAAATGTTTCAGTTATTTTCTTCAAATTTCCCTTTCACTGAGTCTGAACAATGACCTCCTTCAACAGAAGTTGTGGAGCTCTACATGTAGAATGAGAAGTGCCCAGAGGAGGGAGAGATTTCATCAAGGTTGGGGGACAATTCTGCTTTGCCAGTTCCTCTGACCCTTTATTTTATATTTCTCTTTAAACTCAATTGTCTTGGCCAAACTGCACTTCTCTTCCTCTCCTGCAAGGATTCCATCTGGACACAAATGGAACATTGCTTATTTTAATTTTAGGCTTAGACGAGGAAGCTATTGGCAAAAGTTTGTTGTAGGTCACACTGTGAAAGCTGATCCTGGTCCCAAAAGGGATATTGAGGCTTCTGCTGCTGCTTCTGGGGAGAGGAAGCACAGAAATAAGGGAGGGGGAGGGAAGCAAAAAAAAAAAAAAAAGTTTTAGAATTTTTTAGAATTAATTACAAGCTCTGTCTCAGAGGGCCAAAGGTTTTTAAAGCCAAAGCCTTATCTGACCTATTCCTCTTGTCCTTACTTCAAGAAATGACCATGGGGTGGATGGAAAGAAATGTAAAGTTTGGCTGACTGGTACCTTTTGGGGAAGACCTGAGAAGCCTTGTGCACTGTCCTGCCTGATCCACAAACCAACAACCAAACCCATCACCCCAAAGCCAAGAACTGACTGCTACAGCTTGAGCTGGGAGTCTCGGAAATGAGAGAGGGGCAAGAAGAGTGCTCACAAAAATGGACAGACAGTTTTGCCTCTCAAGATATCCCCTATTGCACTGAGAGAGATTCAATGAAATTTGGAGAAAGGAAGGAACTAGAGGTTCAAGTTAACATGCACTGGCCCCAAGGAAAGGATGTTCACACGGCATCAACACATTAGCAGAAGGCACATTCGTTTCTCTGTGCCTTTGGGCCCTCCTTGTATACAGATAAACCCTCACAAAAAGGAATGCCCATGAGGAATTGTGGATTTACTGGAGGGTTTGGGTAACACACTGTCAAGCAGAACTCAAGTCATGCACTAGATGTTTATCAGCTCCAAGATACACAATTTACATATTTCATTTATTTTAAAATAAACATTTAAACCTCAATTTGTCTCCCCAAACCTCAGCTCCCTCTCAGAATATACTCCTTTCCCACATCCACAAAGAAGGCATTAACGTCTCTATTACTGTTCATTTTCACCAGTTCTGTGCTTGATTTCAAAGCCTCCCAGTACACTAATGGGAGCAATAGAACAGGAGGAAGCCAGGCAGGTGATTAGGATTAAAAGAAAAGAACAGGACAAAAAAAAAAAAAAAAAAAAGAGAGAGAGAGAAAAAACCCCAGCCAACCACCAAAGACCCATCAGTTATCCCCAGAATCCATCTCCCAGTCGGAGCACGCCCTGGGCAGGCACCATGCGAGCCCGTGGCTCCGGTTCAGAGCCCTCCCATGCATGGAGCAGCAGTCTCGGGGCAGGATGCGTCACAGGAAAGGTCGCAGCCAGCCCTGGGAACAGTTTAGGAAAAGCAAACTCCAGCCCTGGCGCTCAGACGGCTCACTGCTGTGCCAGCTGCACTCGTGTCTCTGCTGGAAGCTGCTCAGCAGCGATCTCCCGGAATAGCCCCGGGCAGCTGCAGCTCCAGCTGGGCACGGCACGGCCCCCCAGCCCTTCCCCTTTCTGCTCTGCAATCCCCCCGGAGCGGGGAGCGCGGATCTGCCCGAAATCCCCCCGGAGCGGGGAGAGGGGATCTGCCCGAAATCCCCCCGGAGCGGGGAGAGGGGATCTGCCCGAAATCCCCCCGGAGCGGGGAGAGGGGATCTGCCCGAAATCCCCCCGGAGCGGGGAGAGGGGATCTGCCCGAAATCCCCCCGGAGCGGGGAGCGCGGACCCCGGCACAGCCTCTGCGGGAGCGCGGGGGCCGGGACAGGACAGGACAGGACCAGGACCAGGACAGGACCAGGACCGCCTGACATTTCCAGGCTGCAGCTTCCTGGCCGTTTTCCGTGCCAGGGCAGCAGCGAAGGGCTCGCTGTGTCCCCATGTGTCACAGCTGAAGAGGAGCCACGCGTGCCATCCCTCCCTTCTGTCCAGGTGAGACGCCGCCTTCCATCACCTGTTTCTGCCCCCTGCCAACGTTCCCAAATGCCCTCGGTTATTTTTAATTAACTGCCACTGCGATTTCATTTTTTAAACTGGCAGATAAGGTGAACATCCATGCGTTCTGCAAACCACCAACAATTTAGAGCACGAAGGAGCAGTTGTAACTCACTACAGAAACTACTCCACACCTGCGAGGCTGAGCCAGCACAGGTGGAGGACACACAGGCAAGGATTCCTCTTCTCTGCCTTTAGAAAAATAACTTTTCTTAGCAACTACTTTTGTTTTAATTTATGACTGAGGAACTGTAACTATATAAAACTCATAGTTTAAAACATTAGAAGTAGAATTTAGGGTAAAATATTTAATTGACAAATTTTATTATTAGAATATTAAAGGAAACAATTTCTTTCTTTGAAACGCATTTTACTACTTTTAAAAAACCAGTTTTAGGACAACAAAACCACTGATTATTAAAATGTTTTATTGACCTAGTGCCCTGATTTTAGCTCGGGCAGAGTTAATTTTCTCCCAGTAGCTGGTACCCAGCTGTGTTTGGGTTTGGAATGAGAACAACCCTGATGCTTTAGCTGTAGCTGAGCAGCCCTTGCACCAAGTCAAGGACTCTCCTGCTTCTCGTGCCCTGCCAGTGCAGAGGGGCATAAGGAGCTGGGGTAGGCACTGCCAGGACAGCTGACCCACCCCTTGCTTTTCTTGGGGTTTGTTTATCTCTCTTGGTTATTCTCCTTTTCATTACAATATTTTTGTCATTATATTTCAGTTCTTAAACTGTTCTTATCTGATCCTAACATTTCCTCTCCCATCTACCACTCCGACACGGTAATTAGGAGATAGGAAGGATCTCAGTGAGGAAATTTTGAGGCTTAACTCAAAAAAAAAATTATATTTAAGCTAGATCTGAAAATGATACTACATACAAAGAGCTCAAAGCATTGTCCAAGTTTCCATGTGAGTATCAGGGTTTGCACAGACACTTCACAGGCTCCAGCCTTTTAATGCTAAAAGCTTATGGGCTCAGAATAATGCAGACCCTCATCTAAAAATCAGAAACGAAAAGAGAATGAAAAATTCAGCTTATCAGAAAAACGAAGCTGTTGAATTTCAGATTTCAAGAGAACATAGGGACTGCTAGAGAGCAAGAAGAAATGAAACAGTTACTGGTGGGTTCTGCAAAACAGAAATCCAGTTCTGCCCTCGAGGTGTCCGGACGCTGTGGCCAAAGGAGCCCGCGCTGCCCTCGAGAGCTGCAGCTTTAACAGGAAATGCACAACCTCACCTGCACTGCTCTGTGCACCCGCTGGCCCTCCTGCCCTGTCCTGCAGAGCACGTGCCAGGAGAACATCACCTGTGATCCAACCAGGGCAATGCCTGTGGCCACCGACTGCTGCCTCCTCCCTGCAGCATCCTGGAGTCTGACTCTGTTAACGTGTACAGAGTTGGTCACACTTCTGCTCTTCCCCTTACTAACTGCAGTTGCAGACAGGACACACCAACAGGATCCCCAGGCTCACAGGGACTGCTACTCATGGGGCCACAGCCACGGTGACATTCACTCCACTGTGACAAACAAGAACAACTACCACCCAACACACCATTTTCAGGCACTAAAATAGCCCACAGGGTATTTTGCATACCTTTATTCTCTTAAGTATTAAAACCCAGACATTGCCCTGTGATAAATGGCATAGTAAGAACAGTAAATAACAAAATGTTAGTCTCTTGGCAAACTTGCAACACATCAAATGTACCAGCATATCTCCACGGTCACCACAAGCACTCCCCAGGCATGTGGGGAGCGGGGACGGCACCCACAGCACCCCACAGCTCCCAGCCTGTGCTCCTGAGCCTTGCCCCTTCTGACACCCACAGGGAGACCCACAGCAGCTTTCTCACTGGATTGCACCAGCATGCCAGCACTGCAGGTTTGCCCAGTCCCAACATTCCCACCACATCAGAGACAAACTCTTAAAACTAGGTTCTTCTTTTAGCACACTCAGCACAATTTGCAATAGCTGTGGTGTGTGTTGTTCTTCCTGCATCTCTAGCTTCCTCCTAACATCACAGATACCATCAGGCATGATCATCTCCCCTGATTAACTCCATTTTGCAGCTCAAAAAAGATTTCTGGTGACGGTGACCACTGTCACCAGTTCCTGACCCAGTAATTGCATTGCTTATTTATTTATCAAGCAGCTGCATTTGTTTCTGTAAATAGCTCAAATGTGCACTTAGTACTACAGAATTTTTGGAAAATGTAGGGAAAATAAAAGAAAAACAGCTTGTAAAGATTATTCTTACATTCAGTAAGTCAGCCACGAACTCTGAAAACTGCCAGCCAAGTTACACAATTCTCAGCCAAGTTCAAGAACTGCCTTAATGCCACTGGGGACAGTCAGGGGACAGTGCAAGAGTCTGACCTCAGAAGGGACTGAGCACTTCTAATGGTTTATGCTACTTCCCTTTTTGTGTGTTTTGCCAGGACAACACCATTTACAAGCTGAGAAAGTTCAAAGCTTTTCTGTATTTTACCAAATCAACCTAGTTCATCCAGTGGATCGAGTTTGCTGGGTTTGCACAACCAGCTGACATTATTTACACAAATCAATACGCTTTATGCTGGCCCAGGCATTCTGGGCCAAGAACTGCTGCTTGAGCACAAAAGGCTGTTTGTGACACCCAAAAACTGGCACTAACGTGCACCCTCTGCCTCGCACCAGCTCCAGGAGCCACCCTGCAGGGGACAGGCCAGAGACAGGACAGTGCTCACTGCCCCTGCTGACCCACCCAGCTGTGGGTCAGGGTAGGACAGGGCCTTCCAGAGAGAGCCAAGTGTGATGAGGTGACAAAGAGAGCAGGTGACACTGATGATGAGGATGAACATTGTGGTGCACAGCAGGGGCCACAGGGGCACTGATGGGCTTGGGCTTAATATGACTGCTCCATGGCTCTGCCCCTGACCAGTTCTGGAGTCCTGACAGGTCTGAAGCCTCATCTGAGAACTGGTTCTGAGATGGTCCAAGCAGGTGTTGCCCTGCAGGAGCCCCTCAGCACCGTGGGGTCACACTGCCCTGGGTCACAATAAAAGACATCTTCCTGTCTCCCCCCAGGAACCACAGCAAGAACAGAGGCCCCGTGCCCAAGGATGGACAGTGCTCCAGACCCTTAGCAAAGCACCACAGCAGGCAGGGCAGACAAGGTAAGGACTTGCCAACGATCCAGAAAGATGTCCAGAGTCTGGCTTGGACTGTGGCTCCCTCTCAACAACAGACAATTGCTAAACACACTGGTATCAAATGGAAAATTTGTCTGGGGTGTCCTCCATGCTGCACAGACACAACAGACCTTACTAAGACTTAATATCTCTAATGACACAGTTCTGAAATAATCTTTTGTTCTGTGATGCCTCAGCACAAAACACACTTCATGAACTTCCTAAGACATTTAATATCTGCTCCAAAATCCAAGCATAGGAAGACCCACCCGTGGGTTCCTCACTTTAGAAAACCCTACAGACCAGGAACAATTTCTAAACACGCCACATGCAGAGAGAGGATCCTGCTGAGACAGCCTGGCAAGAGGAAATGAACAGGGACAGCAAGAACAGTTTGTAAACACAGTGTGTTACTATTTAAATAAAAATTGCCATTTTCTATTGGTGCCTTTTCAGGAGGTCCTAATTTCAGCAGCATCACCCCAAACTTCACCCATTTACCTCCCAACCCTAACACATCTGTACACATGGCAGCTGCAACATCCTCTCTCCACACCATATTTTTCCTTTAAAACCCCAACTGAACAAAAACAAATGCCTTGATGACTGGAACTGAAACAGAGACAGGATGGCCACTGCTCCAACGGGAGGACTCCCAGGCAGGGGTGTGCTCAGGGTAACAACTGCTCTGTCACTCCACTCATGCACACAGGTTCCAGAGCACACAAAAGCTGATCAGCCTTTAGAGCATCCCTAAGAGGGACAGAAAACAATACACTAAAGGACACAGTTTGACTTATTTGAGAGAAAATGTTCATTTCTAGTTATTGCAAGGCTGTATTCAGGTTTCCCTGCTCCACGGAGACATCACCTACTGACTTGGAACTGGGGATAACAGCAAAGTCTATTTTCTAAAAGATGTGTTTTTTCTCAGCTACAAGGCACGTATTGTCCAGTTACCCAGGGTTTCCCTTGCCAATGAGAGCAGCATTATATTTATACCTATGTATGTTCTGCCCTCCCCAGAGAGGACAATACACCCCCACAAAGATTCTGGCAAAGAAAAGCAGACAGCAGATGTGGTTTCTTCTTGGAGATCCTCTAAAATGTAGATCTGACTGACTTGAGCAGCCAGCTCTAGCTCCCACGTTACACTGACCCACGGCCACGCTCCTGCGTGCCGGGCTGCTGGAAGCTGGAAGCAAACTGCCAGCTGCACACACGGCTTCCTTGCAAGGGAAATGTTGGGAAATGTGGGCACATACCAGGGATCTCCATCTTCACTAACATTAGAGGGGTTCTTACAGAACACTTTGATCGGGAGTATTTGTATCTCTCACGCTTCCTGGTAAACCAGTGCTAAAAATACAAACTGGTCCTTAAATACATCCCATTAACCCTTTGTGTCACCAGATCCCTGTGTGCCAGTCCCAGCTCACAGCACGAGGACTCCTGCCCAGGAAAGGGGCAGCCCAGGGCTGGAAGCAATGGGTTAAAGTCAAACAGAGAAGCAAATGGATCTGTTCAAAGCAGCAGCGTGCCCTTGAACATCACCAGACAGTGAAATGCCACCACTTGGAAAAATACTCTGCAGCACTGCTGGGAATGCTGTGGTGTGGGAACGTGGTCATTTCTGAGAGGCAGGCCAAGTTTACTTGGGAGTAAGAGTAGAAAACTGACAGTAATTAACAGAAAGCCCAGCATCACTCTGTCCTACTGAGATCCCCTTTCTCTGCTTCTAGGAACGAAGGTCCTGTAGGATGTTCAACGCCAGCACAGACTCCTTGGGAAACAACTGCAGCCACCACACAGCAGTAAATACCACAGTCATTCCACTGCTCTACTCCTTCATCTTCCTCACAGGGCTCTTGCTGAACGCCCTGGCAGCCTGGGTCTTCCTGTACGTTCCCAGCACAAAGAGTTTTATTGTCTATCTCAAAAACATCGCCGTGGCCGATCTCCTCATGAGCCTGACGTTCCCTTTCAAAATCCTTGCTGATTCAGAAATTGCACCTCCAGAGCTCAACCTGTTTGTGTGCAGATACTCTGCAGTTGTGTTCTACATGAACATGTACATCGGGATCACCTTTTTCGGCCTCATAGGGTTTGACAGATACTACAAAATCGTAAAACCTTTGTTCACCTCCTTCGTTCACACAGTGAACTACAGCAAGGTGGTCTCTATAATCATATGGCTGTTGTTAATGCTTATATCATTTCCAAATATGATTTTAACTAATGAAATCACTAAAGACAATTATTCCAGAAAATGTATAGGTCTTAAAAGTGAGCTTGGCAGAAGGTGGCACTCAGCAACAACTTATATTTGCACAGGGATTTTCTGGGTTGTTTTTTTTCTGCTGATCATATTTTACACTGCTATATCCAAAAAAATATACAGCTCTTACAAAAAATTCCGAAGGAGCTCAGACACGGCCAAGAGAAAAACCAGCAGGAATATATTCAGCATCATGTTTGTGTTTGTCATCTGCTTTGTGCCCTACCACCTCTGCAGGACCCCATACACCATGAGCCAGACAAGCTCCCAATTCACCTGCCAGTCCCAAAAATCACTGTACTATGCCAAGGAGTTCACTCTGGTGCTGTCTGCTGCCAACGTCTGCCTTGACCCCATTATTTATTTCTTCCTCTGCCTCCCCTTTAAAGAAAAGCTGTATCAAAAACTGCATCTCAAGCTGAAAGCTTCAAGTGAGGTTGAAGTTTCTAAATCCAGGAGATCAAATACACTTCGGGAAAGTATAAACATCTTGTAGTTTCAGGTCTGCACAATTAGGGGTCATTGATGAATGCAAATGTCCCAAAGAAACTCAGCAGATGAGAACCAGCAACAAACAAAAGAGGTTTCAACACAAAACACCACGTGCTGTTTCTCTGTATATAACCATTACTGCATGTGCCAATGCATTCACTCCGTGATTGCATCAGGATGTGACACAACCCATCTGGATCTTAAAAGCAGAGAGAGCAGTACCTGGAATGGCACGTTCTGGAGCTCCAGGCCATGGGGCTCTGAAAGGATCATCCAAAAGACCCAAAACCAAGCCAATTTTCTGCTGTTTCTCACAAAGCCTGGCATGACACACGACGGCCACCAAAGCAGCCTGACAGCCCTGGGAACACCCAACAGCTCCACCTCGACCAGGGCAGAGCCCTGGGGAGCAACACGAGATGGGCAGGACAAGTCTCTCAGAATTGGCCTCCACCTGCCCACCCAAGGGCACTGAGACTGTGCAGGGACTCTCACTCGTCTATCTATCATAGAGCAAAGGGTTGGTGGCACAGCTGAAGAAAGGATTCTATGCCAACAGCTGGGAGGAAGAGAGGGGAAGACTTCATTAACCAGACTCTGGAGGCTCTGCCCTCTAAGCAAGAGAGCCAACCTGCTAGGGAAGGGAATCTGGTGCTTTGTAGAAGATCTTTTGTCATTTATGGCAAAAACATTCAGTTCCCTACATGGCAGGGCTTGGTGTTTGCCTACGTAAATCTACATAATTGTGGCTGTGAAAGATCACTGGCACAGGCAGATGAAAACACTTCCTCAATATATATTTGAATAACTTTTTAATTGCTGTGCAAGCTTTGAAAACATTATTTATATTGCTTCCTCACCCCAGCAGATTACTGATATTAGAACAACAAGAATCTACATGCAGGCACCAGGGAAAGGGTGGTGATCAACACCCTTATTCAAACGGATGCTACATAGAATTCACTTTGGAAAAAATCCTCCTCCAAGAGCTTCACTAGTCAAGAAACACTCCTGTGCCCCTGCTCCTGCTACAAACCCACCCTGTGAGTGACAAGTCCCAAATAACACCAGTGTCAAACCAAGCCTCTGCTCCATCTCCCCAGCCTTGCTCCTCTCTTTGCTGGATGAACTGAAGCCAATATTTTTTCAGCACTGGGTAAATTAATCCTTTCACATCTTTCCCAGCACATCATGCCTCAGATACCCCAAGCCAGCTCTTCACACACCCAAGGAGCTCACATTCACATGTCTGTTCTCCTAAAACACCTCTGCAGAAAGGGCAGGCTGTTTCACAGTAAAAGTTTACCCAACTGTCCCACACTTTGTCTTTTTAGACCTGAAAGTTTCCTGAGTTGTAAACTGAGTACAGAAAAGGAGAGAACAACAGACAAAGACACAGAGACAGAAACAACTGACAGTGCTGCAGTTTGGGTTAAAAAAAAATCCCTACAAGTATGGCAAGATCAGCTTTGCATAAGCAGAACACCATAAAATGAGTCCATGTTTGCTCACAACTGGACATGGGATCATTCCGGATCACGAAGTTTTACAAACATTTTGACAAATATGGTCTGAACTTTCAGCTTATGACTAAATGTAACACCAGACATTCTTCATCTGTTCCTTCCCAAAGCTCTGATACGGGGTTTGTAAATTCCTGTGGATTCTCAACTACAACCAAGTGTCACCAGTCAGTTTCAGTATCGCTGTCAGTACCTCACCCTGCATGGTGTCAGACCTTTTCTCACAGCATACCCAAACCAAAATAAAAATATTGCTCCTACTTCCCTAATGTGTCATTTTTTTATTTTTAATGGTGCTTGGCAGATGTCCAGAGGTTTAGAATATTAACTGAGATCAGCAGAATCCCTACCTGCCTTCAAATCAACACATAAGAGTGGAACTCTAAAGCAAACCCTCGTGAGATTCCCAAAACCTGGAATTTCATGCAGGTATATTACAATGAGTGAGGACTAACTACATTGCAAAATCCTGATTCCAGACAGAATTTATATGTAAAATATGTGGGGGTTAGGGGGCAGGGTGCAACAGTTTCAGATTTATAAAAACAAAAGCAAAGAAAGAGCCAGATGAACTTTTGGGAACCACACAAGGAAGTCCACACAGTGGGGTTGACCTAACCACACGTCTCATGACCCTGTGAACACACAACAAACACTGAAACCTTGAGGCCTGAATTCAGCAGGACACACTGCACAGGGCAGTGCCCATCAGCCCACAGGGGTCAGTCGGGTCACAGCTCCAGTCTCCATCCCGATCAGCTCCCTGACACGGACAGCTCGAGCACCTCTGACCATCTGCCCTCCACGAAAGCTTAATAGGAATCATAAAAACCCGTGAGACTGGCCACACCAACACGCCTGCCTGGCTGTTCCACAGCCCGTTCCCCCACCATCAGTCCCTGTTTGCAGTGGTGTGGGCACAGGGGCTCAGCCCTCGCCTGCCTCTCCCCCAGAACAGGAAAGAGAGGGCTCTGGCTGTTCCGTGAGCACTTACGTCTTTCTGTCCCACTCTTTCGGGTAACTTCCACGTGATTTAGCTGCTTGAACTCTGGGTTGAACTGCGTCAGTTGGCTCATTTAAAAACCACAGCCACGTTTTCAGAGCCCCACAGAGGCAGCCAGAGGAGAAGGTCACACACCATCGGGCTGGGAGAGCAGTCGCTGAGACGCACCAGACCTTTGCAGACAGATGCTCAGAAGAGCCCAGGCCAAAGGGACAGGTAGGTGGTTCCAGCCTCTCTTTCAGCCTGTTTAGATGCCCACGAATGCCCAGCCTGAAATCTGGCTGTGCCAAACACATGGGGGGCCGGGCTCAGCTGTTCACCAAACCAGCCTCGCTGTGCCGGTGCCATTTCACCCGGCCAGAGCCACGCTGTCCCCTCGGGGGCTCCATCCAGCAGCCCCTCAGGGCTCGGTCTGGGGTGCTCCTCGGGCTGCACCGCCCGCTGGGACAGGAAACTCCAGTGCCAGGGGAGCAGCGAGCCCAGCACTGCCTGCCCTCACCCTCACCACACACATTCCATCCCACCCAGATACCTGTTCTGAGGACAGAAAGCCAACTGCGAGGAGTAAACTGCTTCCTCCCCCTTTTAAACTGCTGGAGTATCTGCAGTCCTTTTGCTTTACAATTTATACACATCTGGATACAGATTTTACAGCAGAAATTATACGTGCAGTTACAGTAGTTCTCTTATATTGTATATTAAAATTAGAAAAAATATAAAGAAATAGAACTATTGCATTCTAATGCTCCTCAAGATGTAATTGTATTGGGTTTCATTCCAAGAAATTCTAAAGAACAGCCTTTCCCACAGCCATTCTATGCAGCAGCCTGCAGTGTAGCAAACAAACAAGCCCCTCAGTTATGGAGTCATATATTTAGTTGAAACAGGACCAACATTTTTGGCTGTTCTTCCCTTTGATTTCTAGTGAAGCCTACAAAGGAAGTGAGCAACATTATTTATTATCTGCTACTTTCAAAATATGCTTTTCCTAAAAGTTTCATAAAAACATACAATTAATTTGTTCAAGTGGGAAGAGAGATCAGTGTGCAAATCTCAAGGTTGATCAGAACTATTTGCTCACCCATCAGACATGTCCCTATATTGGTTTGCCAGTGCATTCACTCAGAACTCCCAACACATTTTTATAGAACAAGACTGGTACAAAGATTACTTTAGGCATACTTTCAATCCTTAAAAAAAAAAAAAGTTATGAAGTTTTAGCACTATTAACTAGATGCTTAAATAGATTCAAACCTTTTTCTCTGGCACCTTGACTGAGGGCAGTTGTGAACCAAAACCTCCCAGAAAGGCTGCTCTAGTGGAAAAGCTGCTCAGAAGGCTCTGTGGTTTCAGCAACAAATCTTAATGCATTCCTAACTCTTCCAACGTGAGAACAAAGCCCTCCTGAGTATCTGGCAAGCAGCATGAAGAGCGAGAAAAATCTTTCTTCCTAATTGCATTTTTTCCTTGAAGCAAACAAAATTCTAAGAGAATAACTACTGTCTCTTAGGAAAGGTAGAAGTCATTGACGTCCTCTCGGGTCTTTTTGCAGGTCCTTGATACCTCAAGTCAGCAAAGCCAACTCACACAAGGAGTTTACAATGTCAAGCAATGCTTCAGAATGCCACATCTATGAAGAAATGGAACCTTTTACCTATTTTTACTTCTTGATTTTTCTCATGGGAATTATTGGAAGCTTTTTCGCACTGTGGGCATTCACACAGAAACATCAGAAACACAAGCCTATGAGCATCTACTTAATAAACCTCCTCACTGCAGATTTCTTGTTGACTTTGACATTGCCAATGAAGATTATTGTTGACCTAGGCATCGCGTCCTGGAACCTGAGAATATTCCACTGCCAAGTTACAGCCTGTTTCATCTATCTGAACATGTACTTATCAATCATATTTCTGGGATTTGTGAGCATGGATCGCTGCCTCCAGTTGATGCACAGCTCCAAGATCTACCGCATCCAGGAGCCCGGCTTTGCCAAGACCTTGTCGGCAGTCGTGTGGATCATGATCCTCCTCATCACCGTGCCTAACATGGCCATTCCCCTCGAGCACACTGAGGAAAGACCCGGCGCGGGCTGCATCGACATCAAATCAAAGTTTGGGAGGGACTGGCACGTGTTCACCAATTTCATCTGCACAGCCATATTCCTGAACTTCTCGGCTGTGATCCTCATTTCCAATTTCCTCGTCGTCAGGCAGCTCTACCGCCACAAGTACAGCGAGAGCTACGGCAGCGTGAGGAAGGCGCTGACCCACATCCTGCTGGTGACGGCCGGATACCTGCTCTGCTTCGTGCCCTACCACGCCGTGCGCATCCCCTACACGCTGAGCCAGAGAGACACCACGGCCAGCTGCCCCCTCAAACGCGCCCTCTTCAAAGCCAAGGAGTCCACCCTGCTGTTTGCAGTCTCCAACCTCTGCTTTGACCCCATTCTCTATTACCACCTTTCCAAATCGTTCCGACTGAAGTTCACGGAGGCGTTTGCAGCACCCAAGGAGACCAAGGCTCTCACAGAGCTGGAGGTGCAGCACAGCACTGAACAGCAGATACACAGCCCTGACCCTCAAACACAGCGACAGAGTGAACCCACCTGCAGCACTGAACAGCAGATAGATGGCCCTGACCCTCAGACACAGGGACAGAGTGAACCCACCTGCAGCACTGAACAGCAGATACACAGCCCTGACCCTCAAACACAGGGACAGAGTGAGCCCACCTGCAGCACTGAACAGCAGATACACAGCCCTGACCCTCAAACACAGCGACAGAGTGAGCCCACCTGCAGCACTGAACAGCAGATACACAGCCCTGACCCTCAAACACAGCGACAGAGCGAGCCCACCTGCAGCAGGGAACAGCAGATAGATGGCCCTGACCCTCAAACACAGGGACAGAGTGAGCCCACCTGCAGCAGGGAACAGCAGATACACAGCCCTGACCCTCAGACACAGGGACAGAGCGAGCCCACCTGCAGCACTGAACAGCAGATAGATGGCCCTGACCCTCAGACACAGCGACAGAGTGAGCCCACCTGCAGCAGGGAACAGCAGATACACAGCCCTGACCCTCAGACACAGGGACAGAGCGAGCCCACCTGCAGCACTGACAGCTGCTGAGTGACTGTGCGTGCAGACAGCACTCCTGACGATTCGTGAGCCCGAGCAGAAGGAAAATACTTGACCAATAAATCCCCTCCGCTGTGTTACACACTCACACAGTGGGTCTGAGCTCACAGAGCCTTCAGCAATGCCTTCCACAAACAGCTCAGTGAACAGTGGTGACCCACCAGGGATCAGCATCGCCTAAGAATACGTGTTCAGATTCAAACATACTTTAGGATTACTTTTGGCAACCTGAACTCACCTTTTTAAGGTAAATATTGTGGATTTACTATATTAAATGACTTGGTGCAATCAAGTGAAGAAATTATTGAACAGAAGTTCTTCAGCTGCAAAGCTTTTTCACACACATGAATTAACCCAAAAGCATTTGAGAGGGCATTATTTACTCCAGAAAGGGATTTTAAACTGCACTGATTAAAAATTCTTGTACCTGCCTATATCATACCTTCAGTTTTTATAAATAAATTTCTTGTTCTTGCCTCTCCTTGCTGCTGCTTCAATGAATATGAAAAAACTTAATTTTATTACAGAAAATTCAAGCAAGTTTTAAACCAAAGATAGATTATAAGTATACAGCTTGTTCTCTTCTGCATGAGGGCTGGGATCTAGAGTGTTACTCATGGGGCTTCCTCCAGTTCTCATGAGCCTACAGACAGGCACAGCAGCAGCAACCAAAAATCCACACTGTGAGCAGCAGCAAGTGGGCAGGAAGAAGAGACACCATCCTGTCACACAGTTCAGAGCTATTTCTTCCAGATATTTCGGTGTTCATTCATCTGCCCAACTCCAGAATAAGATGTTCTATTTAGCAAGCTTTTGTCAGACCCTGGGTCATGGTGGGTTACTGGGGTGCCTGTCCCTGAACCCCAGTGACCACCACACTTCTCTCCCTGGAAAGGCTCTGCTGTCCCAGCAGGCAGCACCACAACACACCTGAGCACTGGGGCATGGGAAAGGTTGGCACAGGTCACTCACAGAGGCAGGGGGAAGGTTGGCACAGGTCACCCACTGGGGCAGGGGGAAGGTTGGCACAGGTCACTCACCAGGGGGAAGGTTGGCACAGGTCACTCACAGAGGCAGGGGGAAGGTTGGCACTGGTCACTCACCAGGGGGAAGGCTGGCACTGGTCACTCACCAGGGGGAAGGCTGGCACTGGTCACTCACCAGGGGGAAGGTTGGCACTGGTCACTCACAGAGGCAGGGGGAAGGTTGGCACTGGTCACTCACCAGGGGGAAGGCTGGCACTGGTCACTCACCAGGGGGAAGGCTGGCACTGGTCACTCACCAGGGGGAAGGTTGGCACTGGTCACTCACAGAGGCAGGGGGAAGGCTGGCACTGGTCACTCACCAGGGGGAAGGTTGGCACTGGTCACTCACAGAGGCAGGGGGAAGGTTGGCACTGGTCACTCACCAGGGGGATGGGGAAGTGTGTGGCATACTGCAGGTGGCGGAGCAGGTCATAGCTGGATGGCACAATCAGTTCTCTCAGCCTCTCCCTCTTGGCTGACTTCTCGCTCGGGACTGAGATCCTTTGGCCCAAGGAAGGGGTCACACTCTCACAACACTCCCCAGGTACCGGAGAAAAGATCTGAGACATGTAAAGCAAAGGTTTAAGGTAAGTGTAACCTCCAGCTTCTGAAATCCAGCAGCTGCAGACAAAGACAGGATTTGCTCTTGCTTGCAGCTACTTGTTAAATATCTGAGGTTTTTCAAAGACAGACAAAGGAAGGCAATCGCAATCAAGCCTGAGATTTAAGATAAATGTACATATTATATCCCTGTGCACATCCCTGTGGTTATTAGACAAGTTTTAACCTAGAGATAGTCAGGGAAAAAGCATTCTGATTTGGAGCAATCTGCACACTCCTCATGCTGCTGTGACAGAAACCACGATGAGCTGTCAGCGACTGAGGGAAAATAATGGGACAGGGGAAGTGGGAGGTGACAAGAGACACTGTAAGCAGGCATGGACGTGCTTGAAACCACCAACGTGACAACATCAGACAGAAATGGGGTCCCAATATCCTGCAAGTGATAGGTCTAGGCAGTCCATGCAAAACAAGGGGAAGTCCAAAGGAAGAAACAGGAGATTCAAGAGTCACGCAGAACAGACAGGAAAATGAGGGGGAAACAGATTTGAAAACAGTGCCAAAACACAGAACCATCCCTTGAGAAGCAGGTGGCATCAGTGGGGATCCTCGATGTCACACAAGTGGGGAGCTCTGCACATTTATTCATCCTCACTGTAGCACACAGTGCTCAGCACACTGGGGATGGGGCAGGGAGGAGAGTGGTCTGTGTGAGCAGGAGCACAGCAGGGCAGCACAGAGGAGCAGCACACTGTCACAGCAGAATGCAGGAACAGAGGCCATTCACTGACAGACACAGCAAACACTGGATGTCCAAGGCCATCCATCAGCTGAGGGAAGGAGCAGGGTGGTGCTGGGCCCTGGAGGATGCTCAGTGGCAACAGCAGCAGCCACGGGCAGCAAAGGCATCACAGGCATGCAGAAAATCAAAGACAAACCTACTGGAAATTCTGAACCAAAATCTGCCTTAAAGTCACTCTTGTCTACATCATCAAAAATACCGGCGGTTCCTGAGTCAATGCCCATATGTTCCACAATACCACGATCCTAATAATTGCCAGGGAGAAAAACAAGTATAAGTCACAGCAAACTCAAGCACTGTGCCTCTTTAGGAACTGTGTCTTTCAGTTTGTCCCAAGTTATTCAGATCACCAGACAGCTGCCAGTTCAGTACATCTGCACCAAATCAGCAATATTTACAGTTACACACAGCAATGAAGTTAATGGATCCTTTTCAGCTTTCTCAAAGAGGAGGAGACAAGCAGACACAGAGTAAGACCCCCCAATATTTCACATCTGAAATACTAATGCTCACTGAAGAGCCACATTTAATGAAACAGAATAACAAACATGGGAATAGCACAAAGCATTACCTCCAGTTTCACATCATGATCCTTTGAATAGTGTTCATCTACAGCTGCCCCATTAAGGGAGCGTGGTCTGGGAGCTGCAGTGATGGACAAGTCCCCACGAGATATTAAAGTGCACATGTAGGCATCGTGGGAGAAAACATCATGCCGAGTGAATTCCGAAAAAAGCAGCACCAAATTCACAAACTCTGTCTTCTCATGGTCGCTGCTTGGGTCAGCTACACAAAAAAGAAAATAACCCAGAAGTTAAAGGGTAGTTTCAGCTCATAAATATTTGGGTTTGAACTATCCAAATCATAAATGCACCTTAATTTTCAAGGCCTACTGAAAATGTCTTGGGCATTTGCACAGAACAAACCATTTCCCATCAAGCCTGCACGGTCCTGCCTCGCTCTCACTCCAGACACAGGACAGACCTCAGTGGGTTCCAGAGCCTCCCACCTGTACAAACTTGCCCCTGCTGGGAACAGGGGCTCAGCTGCCAAGTACAATGTTCAAAATGTATCAAAAAATCAAACCAAGGGAGAAAGAGGGCCAAGGGCATTCCTTGTGCGAAGAAAAATCAATCTGAAGCTCTGGATTATAACATGCCACCCAACAGCTGGCCTTTCCTCCTAAATTACTGTCTTACCTACAGCACTTTTGCATTTATAACAGAAAATCCTATAAAATATGTGCAGAGAACTCAGGATCTGCATGCCAGGCCTCCAAGATATAAAGGCAATATTTTCATTAAAGCTTGACAGTGTAGTGCAGTTTATCTATTAGAGATGCTCATACACATCAGGAAAACAATAATTCAACTAAATGCATGTTATTTTGTCAGGACCAAGCAAAGCCTGGAGAAATACAACATATAAAATTTTGTTACTAAGTTTTCATTTGTCGCTGCTGTATTTAATTTTTTTTGACTTGTTCTTTACCACAGAAAGGTTTGCAACAGTGCAGTTAACAGAAAATAGCTTTATACCATGCCAAATCTACTGGGCAACAAAAGAACTACCAAACCTGAATTATCAGCATTTATTTAAAAGCAAATTATGCTTTAGAGTTCAAATTAGCCCAGCATGTAACACTGTGTTTATCCATCCTCACCAGGCTGCAGCTCAGCAGCTGTCAGTCTGCCCAGCAGCAGTGAGAGCCATCCCTGCAGCCCCAGGTCCTGCTCCCCCAGCACCCCTCAGGAATGAGGCTGGGGGAGCATCCCAAAACACCCTCCTGAGCCCAGGTGAGCTGCCCTCCCTCAAAACACACCAGTATGTGCTCTGCATTTTGGAGCCTCGGGAGCTCAGCCAATGTAAAACCAACACAACACCACAAAACTCGTCCAGGGCTCCAAAACACCAAAGGACATTTCAAACACGGGAAACATCCCCAGCTCTTTCCCCCTGCCTTTCAGAGCTCCCCGGGCCCAGGAGAACAACACCACGACTGAAGGAAGCCCAGCAGAAACACAAGGCTTAATAAACAAATAGTTTGGATGGTTTATTAAAACCAGGGTCACCACTGGCACGAAAGCAGAGCACTGCCAATATCTCTGAGTCTGAAACACATTTTAAGGAATTTCTCCTTTTTCGGACATTGAGAGTTTTCAGCACTCTGATTCAAATCTCTTAAAAATCTGTTTTACTTTAAAGGCATCAGGAAAAAAAGATGCCCTAACCAGCAGTACTGGAGGTGCCAGAAACACAAGCTATGCTATCAGTTTTATCAGACCAAGACATGTCATGGAGCAGCCCCTGATGAACAAAGATCCTTTATTCAATCCACTATCTGCCAGCCAGCAGCCTTCAGCTGTAACACGTGAGTGGCATTTCTAAGTCAGTCACTTAGAACATGGATGTGTCAGAAACAGACAAGTGTTTGGTGTTAAATATGCACAGAGTACAAGTGATTTCCCCAAATCTCAAACAGCTTAAACAGAAATAAATACAGTTTCTGCCAATTTCTCTTTTGTGGGGGAAAAAAAAAATCAAACATTATAGAAGGATCCTGTAACAAGGATCAAGGAGATTTAAAAGAAACAAGATAGGAGATTTAAAAAGAAACGTGCACATGAGCTGATAATCACAGGAACTGAAACACCCCCTACAGTAAACCAGTAACTTCAGCAGCTGGGCAGAAGAACAGCTGTTTCTGACCTAGTTTGGAATATAAATTAGCTCATACTCACATAATGAGGGAGCTTGTGTATCCAAAAACCTTAGCAGGACATTCTGGAAAACAGGAAGACTGGAACCTGTCAAGGAGGCTGAAGACAGAGATTCCTTTTCATCTAGGACTTCAGATTCACCACATCTCTGCACAGTTAAATAAATAAAAAAGCATGTCTCTACACCCAAATGCACATAATATTCCCACCATTTCCACCTGAGGCCACCACACGTGTGCCTGTTTCCTGCCTCTGCACAAAATCCAGACTTGCTCTAGAATGACAGGCTTTTCCCATTACCTAGTTTGGTTATTTCTAAGGTGTTTTATTTAATCACTTTGTATTTACTGAGTGGAAAGAAATGCCTGAGACTTGTTCCATCAGCTGCAACGACACAGTTTCACAGAAAACCAAAAATTCAAGATACAGAACTTCCAGGACCACTGTGAATGAAAAAGGAAACTTCTCCCGTGTAAATTACAAATTGAACAACGAGCGGGGCAAACCCCTCTGCTTGAGGTGGATTTGGGTGCAGCGAGGCAGGCACAGTGCAGTGACTCCCTTCCCCCAATCTCTGGTTTGTGGTGAGAGCAGACAAAGCAAAGAGACTTTGGAAAGCGAAAGTCTTCCTGCACATCGCTGTGCGTGTCCCCGTGAGCAGCTGCGAGCACTGTGCCCTGCTGGCCCCACACCCAGGCTGACAATCACACCCAGGCTGACAATCACACCCAGGCTGACAATCACACCCACTGCTTCCACAACATCACCCCAGCAGAGCCCCGTGTGGCACAGACCCTGCTGCCCTGCACTGAGGCCAAGGCAGGAGCTCCCAGCAGTGCCAGGGATGCAGAGCTGCACGAAGCCACAGGGACAGCCTGCCCTGCTCCAGCTGATGGAGACCCACAGCCCCTCTAGAAGGGGACTCCAGTTTCTGTGGCACCCCTTTAGTCAGACAGCTGGTTCACAGAAGTGAAACTTCAGGGAGACGTAAGGCAGCTACCACAGACCATTCTGAATCAGGCTGAAATTGCTTGCTTTAAATAGAAGGCTTTTTCATTCTAAGGTTGTCCAGAATTTTAAAAATATGAATTGATGAAAAGATTGCCAGTGCTCCAAACTCACTCCTTTTGTAATGACAAGAGATTAAAGTGAGGCTTCCTTAGGAATACCTTACTCTTTAAGCAAACTGTCACACCAGGCTGTGAGTAGAAACAACTTACTTCTGCCTCAATTTCCGCTTGCCTCTTCTCCAGAAGCCTGGCCACAGCCATGGCCCTGTGCTTCCCAGACCTCTTGCAGCTCACAGCCCACTCACAGAGCAGCATCACCACGGCCTCGTCGTTTGGGGCAGCCTGTGCAGGGCAGAACAGACAGAGAGCAGCTCACCCACACAGCCCCCAGGCTGATCTCTGAGCAGACAGCCTGCAGCAGCCAGAGCTCTGCAGCACGAGAACCCAAACCAGCTGGGGCTCGGTCTTCTGTGCTGAGATGGACACGCTGCCATTTGCACACATTTGCTTTATTCACAGTGTTTTCACGTGAAATGTAAGGAAATCCCAGTTCTCACACTGCTGATACTCAAATCAAAGTTTCACTTCATCATCAAGTTACTTCACAGAACCAGAGAAGGGTGATGTGCTGCGTGAGCAAGAGGAACAGGAACAGTGCACCCACAGAGCCTCCCAGCCCACTAACCACGAGGGATTTACGTGCTCCTTTTTCTAATTCCTCCAGACCTCCTCCATCTGTTTCCAGACTGTGACTTGCATCCCACTGATACCTTACAATAAACAAAACAAAACATCCTCCCACATCTAAAGATGTTATCTGTCAGATAACCGAGGTCGAAAAGTTCCCAAAACGCTGTTTCTTTCTGACATTTTTAAGAAACAGCATATGTCTTTTGAATCCCATCTGTACAGGACAACAGCAAGTGGTGTGAGTGCTCATCCAATCTCTGTTCTCACTAACCACACACACTTTGGAAGTATTTTTGCCTTGTGTGCTCCTGAGCTGGCTCTGCTGAACTTGCTCGTCCCTCCCAAGCTGGCCACCACCTCTGAATACTTCAACATCACCAACCTGCAAACTAAAGAGATGTGATTTCTTTTGCCAAGGTCAGTGGAAGCTACACAGAGCAGTGACCATCACAAGGGCTGGAGCCAAGTACAGCACCCTCAGAAAATGATCACATTTCCCAAAGTGATTGGGAACTACAGAGCCAGAAGTAAAGTTCCCGCTTCAAAGCTGTCCCAGCTGCCCTTGTCAGGAAAGCAGAACACAGGGTGTGCTGAACAAGATGCTGTGCACACACGTCACAGAGGTTTCCTGTAAATACATTTCAACGGTGAGCAAGAAATTCTACATGATTAGGGCAGGGGGAGCAGAGGGAGGAGGGAAATGCTTTTCCCTTACCCAAAGGAAGCAACACAGCGACGTCACCACTGCTGTGGGGAGATGCAGTCAGCTACCACCAGAACAGAGGTGCCACAGATTTCTGAAGGCAATCAGACCCAAAAGAGTCTGATCTCCACTGATGCAGACTTATGTTGGGCAAGCTGGCATCACCAGCAGCTGAGACAAGTAAAGCTGATGGGTCTGACCATCCAACACGTTATTTTGCTTTTGAACTAACAAAATGTGAACCCACACAGCTTCCTGTCCCCTAACAGCTGCACCTCAGGACCTCCTCCCTCCAACACCATGCTCACTCACACACCCAGAATGCATCAAGCAGCCCCTCTCACAATAACCAGGCTCTGCATTTGGCACATATTAAGGTCACATTTCTACCCCAAAAATTTCAGGGGAAAGAAAACAAAATTATCAGTTCACACGTCACTTAATGAGTACATTTTGTAGGAAAGACAGTACTCAAGGTGCTGGAGCAGGTGTGGACAGGCTGGAACTGCAGCTCCCTGGGATGGCAGGAAACTCTCTTTCCTGTTGTGCAGATTTGGGTCCCTCACACAGGCACAAATGTTAAATCCAAGCTCTGTGACTCCAGGGCCTGTCAGAGCTTCTTTCCCACAGCAGGGTGGGGATTTTTGTTTGTTTCATTTCCAGCAAAGTGATCTCAGAAAGACAAATATCAACACTCTGCATTTGTCACAAGCCCCATTCGTGAGAACCGAGTTCAAAACAGGAGTTTTTCATTCTAAAATGAAAAGCATCTCTTGGCATCATAAGAATTCAGCTGAACTTCAAAGACAACATGAGAAGCAAGACCTAAATACAACTATAGAGCCCTAAGCTTTAAGAGCAACCCAAGTGCAAATATATCCATAGAGTTCCAGGATTTTACATAGTGATTTCAAGAAATTCAACATTATGCCTTAAAAATCAAGCACTCAGTCCTTTCCTCCATTCACTACTGCACACTGACTAAAAAATCCTGGTATCGAGCTGAATTTACCACATATGCCCCCAGCTGCTGAGGTGTATTGCAAGTTATACTTAAACAAATTGTATTTGTTACACAGGAGACTGACAAATTAAAAAGTTTCACCAACCATTCTAAACTAAAACAAATTAAGAGGTTAAAAAAAAAAAATCCTTTCTCAGTTCCCTTCCTTAGTGGTATCTGTGACAGACTATGACAGATAAGAAAATACAGGTAAGTCCTAAAGTTAGGTGAAAGTTGAATGGATTGAAGGCCCAGGAAGATAAGTGAAGTCACAGACATCACAAAGTCACTATTGCATTCTCCAGCTCACCCTTCTGAAGACTCTGTTTCTGCCCAAATCAACTCCTGCCCTCAGAGGGGCTGCAGAGGAATCCCAGGTGTTCCAAGTCTGGATAAGTGCAATACAATTTTACTTCAAACTGTATAGCAGCAATACAGACTGTTTACTGCATTTACACCTCCACAATAACCACCATAGTGATAATCATTCTGGAGCTGCACACAAGAGATGAACTGAGTCAAGGAAATGTCAGATGGAAAATACCTGTGGTCAGAAACAAGGTCAGTAGTTTTCTCTGCAATCCCATCTCAAATGAAAGTGAATTTACTGTTTTATGTCACGTCATAGATTTCTAAATTTCGAGTCCTCCTACTCAGGCAAATCTCCTGCGGAACCCACACAAGTCAGCAAAGAGAAGCAGAAATGAGAGGTCCTTTCATTGCTCTCTGCACATGGCCATGTTCACCAGCTCCTGCCCCTGCAGGGTCCAGGACAACTGGCCTTGCAGCTACCCTGTCTACCCACCTACCCTCCCTCATTTCAGCCCCTTCCCCCGAGTCCTACTTTTACTCTGAGGCTTGGAAGCCGTGAGTTCTATGGTGAAACAATTCTGATGGAATCGGTACCGTGTGTGCAAACAGCATCCACAGAACACCTGTCTGTTTTTGGTCTCTACCAGAACCCAAGCACTTTGTAGCAGAAGCCACCTTCTCTCCCTTCCAGCATGTGCCAGTGCCTTAAAGCACCAGCCTCACTCATACACACTTGCCACTGGCATAATTTGCAGCCTTCAGGACAAGGTTTTGCAATCCAACAAGAAAAATGGACAGGAAACAGATTCCAAACAAGTTACAGTTGGGCCCACAGCAAAACACGAGCAGCAGACAGCTGTCCTTCAGAGAACATTTTGCTTTAAACAATTATGTCAGTAGGCAGACATCCTAGTGATGGATGTGCTATTTACAAAATCAAAATCCTTCCAGGCTTACACGATGTGCCAGCTTAAAACAGTGTACACAGCCCCATGACTTACGGCCTCTTCTGCCAAGGAAAAGCAGAAGTTTATTAACAGGGGAGGAAAAAGAGGCAGAAAAAGGGCTAACAGCGTTGCACGTAGTGACATCCCTGCAGTGCCGAGGCCGGAGCGCGGTGGACATCGACATCCAGTGGCCACGGAGCAGCTCGGCAGGATCAGCACGGCAGCCCTGCCTGGTGCTCACCTGCCCAGCAGGTAATACCTGAACCTGCACCAGTAACACCTCTGTGCCAGTTCCCTGACTGTGAAAGGGCTTGAAACCGGATGGTCTTTTGACCGTCAATGGCTGAGCTCACAGCCACTAACAAAACACAGGCGGAGTCACAAAACAAGCCCTCTGCATTCAAATTTTTAAAGTATTAACATAAGCAGCTATGACAGACCCACTTGTATTTTCCACTTTCAGATTTACTCCAACAGTGCATTATTGAGGTGAGATACTTGTTCTTTTCCCAAAACACTTCCCAGGGAAATTCAGGAGTTTAACATCATACATAGACCCAGTAACATAATCATCTGCACTGGGCACACACAAAAAGGATTTAAAAATGCTAAAGATTTCTGATTAGGATTTTCATGATCTCTGGAAATGGTTTTAGGAGCATAGGCACAAATATCAAAAAACCCAAGAATATATAGTTTTAGAATACTTTTCTATATTAATAATCTAGTAAGTTAGTACTTGCTACAATTGGTGAAAAAGTTGTCATCAAACAATCTGGAATTTTACTTGGCATCACCCAAAAAAAACAAACCTTTCTAGATCATTTCTCCTGAATGAGGTTTGCAGTACACTGAAGAATACAATTACAGCAGCAAAAAGCTGTTATCTCCTAATAAACCAACTGTCAGCTGTAAAGAAAAAATATACCAAGAAAACCCAAAGCTTTTCTATCAAATACACATGCACAATTCACATAAGTAAAAATATAATCCATTGTTTACAGATTACAAATTGAGAGCAGATTGCAGCCATTACCTCTTGGTTATCCTTACTCTGATTTGCCCAGAAGATCTTATGATAAAGTGTCTCCATGGAATTGCTGGAATCTGACCTGTCAAAGCAATGCCGGTCCAACACTTCCAGGGTGTGCAGAACCCGGCTGATGGTCACGCCTGGGGACAGGAGCCAGACAGGAGGGGGAAGACAAAAAGGTTCCCATTAGAAGATACTGCATTACATTCACCTGCCAATCAACTGCTGGGATTAATTGTGGTGCAACAAGGAAGAACATATGTAAACCCTAAAGCTCCCAACACTTGTTTGGCATTGTCTCACCTGCAGTTGACTCCTGGCACTTGTCAAATGACCACCGCACCTCCACAGCACGGCCTCTTTGCTTTATCTGCTGTTCCACCTCAGAAATCTTTGCCCGAACCTGCAATAAATAAAACTGCCAGTTAGGGGGTGGTTCAAAGTGTCAGTTTTCATGTCGTGCCTGGAACAGCCTTCTCAGCAGGAGCAAGGGACCTGGTGGTGCTCCACAACACTCCCTACATTTGGGAACAACAAACTGAAGAACGTTCTGTTCAAATCATCTTGTCTGCTAAGAATCATCTTGTACGATAAAGCATCTTTTCCTTTCATTCCACCCAGCAAAAATTAACTTTCAACATGTCTGAAAAGTCACATCTCCCAAAACAAATGCCAAGATTCCTCTTATTTTTCATATTACATCTTCAAATAATTTCAGTTTAATAACAGAAAACATTGGAACATAAATAAAAGTCCTGATATTTTCCCCAAATCAGTCCCAGAATGAAGATCAAACACCAGCACAGTGCTAGCCTTGACAATAGGCCTATGGAAATATCCAAACTTGGCTGCAGTCCTAATGATTACAAATTATTACTGTGATATAAACTAGACCTTAATAATCTGGCGACAAAAAGAGCTTACCTGCTGATTAAATGCCGAATTTCCACCTGGCATAGGTAAACTAGATGGAGCAACTTGAAGTAAATCCAGAGGTGAGCCTGGATTAACGTTCCTATTTTCATTTGTGGAATAATTCCACACCAAGGCACTTGGGCAACAAAGAGTTACAGTCTGCAAGCAATAGTACAAAACAGAAGTAATTCCATTTTCTAAACACGTGTCATAGACAAAAACAACAATAAGAGTCCAGAATCCTTTTTGGTCCAGCTGCTACAGTGAAAGAAACAAGAGGACAGGCCTATGCACAGCTGCTTTTGAAGAATTTCAACTCCTGTTTCATTTTTCTCCTTTGTTATTAAAAAAATTACTTAAATATACATATGTTCAATTCCCATTTGTCTTGCTTTCATAACATCGTCAAAGAACATCCCCAAAGGTTCATTTCAGCTGTGCCATCCCGGGGGACAGACACCGAGCAGATAACAGCAGGAGGGCTTAGGGAATTTCACCAGGTCAGGGCTCAGCAAGGCAAACAACCACAGCTCATCAAACAAGTCCTTCTTAAGAAAGTAATTACTCTCTTGATATTTCTGCTATTGCCAAGCAACAAACACAGGCAAGCAGACTCTTCTGTTCTATGGTGTTCTATGGTGGAAGTTGGTGAGGTGACATAAACTCCTCTTAATTCTGACCAAACCAACACGAGGTGGCCTGCAGTGGCACCAAGTGGCAGTGGCAGGCTGAAAGCAGCAGAGGAACCCTGGCAGGTCAGAGTTCCCAGGAATCAGCGCTGCCTCTGTCCTGCCACACTCAGCAGGCACAGGGGGCCTGGCAGAACCACCTGGGTTCAGGGGTGACAAGAACGGGAGGAGATGCACAGAGCAGGAACCCTCCATCCCAGAGGAGGGAAAGCCTGGCCATCCCTGGCAGTGGAGCACCTCCTTCCCCCAGCAGAGGTGCAGACACACATTCAGCTACCACAAGCTTCTCCAGGTGGTTCCTTCCTCACCCCTCAGCTGGTGCAGAGACACCCCCACCTGCCCGCTGCCCCCCCATCCCTCAGTGGGCACGGGTCCATTCCAAACCACAGCAAGCACACCTTGTCCCAACTCAAACCCCGGTGTTTTCCAACAAACAGAACCATCATACCCCTGACACCGAGGAGCAGCAGAACACTGGCCTACCTGCAGCAGACAGCTGAGTCCATACACCAGGGCACGGTGCTGAGGGCAGGCGAGGAACTCGGAGCAGCTCGGCTGTGCCGGGCACACCCCGGGACCAGGGGCGGTCGGGCTGGGCACTGCCTGGGCAGGGTTGCTGGGTCCAAGGATCACAGGAGGGGAGGGGGCAGCTACAAGGCTGGGCCCATCACTTAGCAATAAGGACAGGCGTCTGGCACAAAAATAAGCAAGGCGACGGGACAGGTAAGCTGACTGAACAAACTCTTCTGAATACTGAAATTTAAGAAAATGCACAGTTTATTACACTCCATAGATCCATTTTCCTTAACAATCTAACAGTGGACATGCACAAACTGGAAAGAAAGAACTCCAACATTTAGGATGCCAAAAGTTATAAAACAGAAGAGCAGTTCGTATGCAAATTTGTACTTCTATCTCTTAAAAATTCCATTTGCACTCCAGGACCAGTCACAGTAAGAGAATCCTTCTGCCAAATCGAGTCAAGGATTATAAAGCATGAACATCTTAAAGGTGTTTATAAACACCTTTATATATATATAAATCAAACCAAATATATATAGATACCAAATATATATATATATCTCAAACCAAATGCAACATTCAGTATATTTTGTCAAATGTCCTAAGTAAAAATGTTTAAATAGATTTTACCACCACAAATACCAAAACCATTTAACATGTATGAATCAGGCTTACATTGATTTTGGCTTTAAAACATGCATGTACCTGCAACATGAGCGGCAACAACAGCTTCAGAAGATCATCATCAGTGGGTCTGATTTTTTCTAAAACGTCCAGTATCCATGTCAAATACTCGTGTCTCTCGAGCATTCCCTCCTTGAAGGGTTGCCAAGAACACATGACATGTTAGCTGGGAGCACTCAGCATGCAGGTGTGTAACTGCAGGTTTATTTCACTCTGGTTTAGCCCTTGTTACCCCTGTCAGCACAGAGACACCAATCCCCTCAACCCTGCAGCAGCCCCGAAGCCAATTCCACCATGGCAGTGCCACAGACAGGGCAGCAGCTGGGTACAGCCCCCGTGCCCTGCACAGCTCCAGTTCAGCAGGCAGCTGACAGGGAACTCTGACAGGCAGCTCCCTCCCAGCAACCCTCCTGCTGCTTCTGTGCTGGGGCAGAAACCACCAGAGAGCTCTGCAGGGCTAGGACTGTGTGGAACCCACAGACAGACCCCCACTCCAGCACACGAGGCCTCGTGCCACAGCAGCCTCAGCAGCCACAGCAGCCACAGCAGCCACAGCAGCCACAGCAGCCACAGCAGCCACAGCAGCCACAGCCTGATCCACAGTCACCGAAAACACCCTCAGAAAAATGGGATAATACAGAAGAGGGAATTGCTGCAATCAGGCACACTGGGCAAATCAGAGCTTTTTCAGCCAGCAGATCTATAAAAGGAATTAGCATTTACAATTTATGCAAGTCTTGTGACAAAAGCTACCACTGAGTCCTAAAACTGAACCTCCCAAGAATAGTAACCTAAAAAATATAAAAAATCCATGCACTCCTAGAAGTCTTACCTGAAACATATAAAATGACAGCTTTTCGTTGTACTTCCACTGCTTCAGGGCTTGTTCCATCTCTGGAGGCATCACAACAGAGCCGTTGCTGTGGCTCAAAGTCCCATGATAGAACTCAGCAACCTTTGCCAGCTGCTCTCGGAGGTATTTGGTTACAATTTGAGTCCATTCTACAAAACAAATTTGCAATTAGAACACTCCAAGTGATAAAAGGTTTCTTTCACAATGAGAATCGAACCAAAGTTACACTGTCTGTCATCACAAATGTTCCCCCACGGGTGCATAATGCTGCACCTGTGGTGAATTAAAGGCTGCCTGCTGCTCTCAGAGCACAGGTGCTGTCAGGTGTGCCCACTGACACAGGTGGGCCTTGAGGGAGCCACCTGTCTGCCTCATCAGATTTCAGCATTGAGCCACAAAACAGCCTGGAAATAGGTAAAATAAATATACTGCATTGCTTCCTTCCATCTGGAACTTTATTGCTCTTCCTCTTCCCCCTCCAAATAGAGTCAACATAAAACTCAGTGGGATTTTGCACAAGCAGTGGAATATAAAGCTATTCCTTCTATAACCACTCAAACTGCCAACTCCTCCAGGTTTTCACTCTGATGGGGCTGCAGCAGCTCAGGAGCAGTTTCTGCAGCAGCTCAGGAGCAGTTTCTGCAGCAGCTCAGGGAGAAAGAAAAAGAGGACTCGTAACAAAGGAATTCTCTCAGCAGCAAGTGGAACAACCCAGGATATCTGTGAATGCCTCAAAGACAAACCTCTGGCAGAGCTGTGTATCAGAGAGCAGAGCAGCCTCTTTTATGCCTGCATAACGCAGTTGCTTTGACAAGTGGAGCTGTTGACTATCAGTTACAGGAACCACCACGCTCAAACACAACTATTTTCAGTGTTCATTGCTCACCTCACTCAGACTCTGACTAGCACATTCCTTCTTTGTTCCTTTTGCAGTTGTAATTGGCAGCTCTGTCAACATACAAAGACTATACATTGGAAGCTTTCTACCCAAACCCACTGAAATTTCTGTATGGAGCTAGTGGGGTTCAGTGTTTTCACCAAGCAGTCTAACTACATTTCCATCAAACATTCCTTGCTTCTGGGAAAAAAATTTCAAATCCACTACTTCAAATGTATTTCATTTGAAACATAAAAAGCAATTACCAATGTCTCTGTGCCACTGAGTTGGAAACAATGCAGCTGCCTTCCAGGTACCAGAGGTACAGATGTAAAAAACTGGGAACTGCCAAAGGCTGCTCAGTAACACATAGCTAACTACTTCCCAAAAAGTTCTCCACAGCCTTTACAGAATAGGGACTTTGGACAGAGGCTGTGCCGTGTTTCATCACTGACATTGGTCACTGTGGGGCTGGCAGGAGTGGCACAGGTTGTGCAAGGTAAAAGTTGCCTGGGAAGGAACAGCAGAAACAGCCAACGCAGCTGTAGCTATGCCCATGGCTCTCTGTACTCTGACACATTTGTAAGTGAACTGATTGAAAAGCATTTTTATTCCAGTTCCCACCACAAAGATTCCTCTCTGAACAACCAGTGACACCAAAGCCACAAACAAGAGGAGCAGGCCCCTTCAGCTGTTATCATGCATGGAGACATTAGAGAAGTTTATTTACCAATATTTGGGTCCGTGGCCTGGCGTTTCTTGATTTTAGCTTCAGAAATAGCAGCGTAGTAGGCACACGTCATTTTGATCAGCCATGCTGCTCGCAGCAGTGGCACAGAGTATTTTGCTAAGTAAGCAAAAACATCTTCTTTTTTACTGAGAATAGGAACCTGGAGGGAAAACAGGCAGCAAGTTACAGCACACAGCCCAACAGCAGCTGGCACTGGCACATCAGCCCAGGCCTGCTCTGCTCAACCCTGCACAGCCTGGAGAAGAGCAAACCTCATCAGGCCAGGAACCCACTGCACCAACAACACCCACTGTCCAGGCACATGGGAACTAAGGGATTGACAAAAAAGAGACACTGTCCCACAGTCCCCCAGGCTTCATCAGGAGCATCCTTCCCCTGGTCAGAGATGCCTACACAGCCTCAAACAAACCTCTTGACTGCCATTGACATCCAGAGCACAGGAACCATCCCGCAAGCTGATCCTCAGAACCTCTGGGGAACAGAGCTATATCAAGGCTTTGTGTGAGGGTTCAATAAACATTCCTGAGATGAAATACAGTTATTCAAAGGAAGTTTTTGTCAGCTAGATCAGAAGTTCCCCCTTGCCCTGGTGCCCTCCTTGCAGAGAGGGAAAATGCTGCATAGCAGCAGCTGCCTCCAGCACCACTCCTCATCCAGCACATTCCAAAATACTGCCCAATTCCTACAGCCCAATTCAGTACAATCCAATATCCAAGAAACAGAGGAAGGAGGATTCTGATACCTTTTTTCCTAAGAGAGTCAGGGGCTTACTTCCTGCCAAATCCGTGAACCAGTTGTGAATCGCACTCTGAGATCGAGCAGTCACCAGCCAGTAGTTGTCTTTGGCATTTACTTGGGGTTTCTTCTTTCCTGTGTCCTGGAAAGTGTTCAGTTTGAGCTTTTCTGCGAGGATGCTGCTGAAGTAAGCGCCGATCTGGGGGTGTGGGAAAGCAAAAGATGTGACAACCCAGGAATGAAGTATCTACTGCACATTAATGCACAAGGATCTCCATCTGAAGGGATGCAGTGCTCACTCCAGGGCAGGCTGTCTGTCCAAGGGGATCCTGCTTTGCCTCCCTGCAGCGAGGAAAGGTGGGTTCAGGAGATCAAACCACACAACTGCATTTTTATCACTGCAGAGGCTGCAGGTCAGCAAAACCAGCCAAAGGGACCGGGCTCAGTGACACCAGTGTTGAGATGCCCCTTCAGACAGTCACTGCATGCCCAGAGCTTTGCATGCACGAAAAGCTTTGCAAGATTTGCTTTCCCGGTACTCTCAATCACAAAACAGCAGGAAAAAAACCCCCAGAGGTTTTGCTCCCATTGGAAGCTTATTTACTTTCAGAATGACTACAATAGGAAGGAATGTTTAGGCCTGTCAGTCAGAAAAAAAAGTTTGATTTTCTAATAAATACATCCATAGCTGGGTAATTTTAAAATATGCAGAAAGCTTTTGAGAGATTAATTCTACACTTAAATATCCAAGGAACTATAAGCACTTTCTTATGAATTTCTGTTCTACTTTTCAAACAGTTCTTTTCAATACTAAAAACACAAATAATTAATATAGAAGATAGAAAATGCCAGCAGGTAAATATTCTAGGGTGAAAAAAAAAAAAACCTCAGAAGAATGTAACAGGAAAACCTTTAAAATTTCAAAACCAGCAACCCTGTCATTTACTTGCATCTCTTCTTCTACTAAAAGAGCATCACTGAATACATAATTTCATGTTTTCCAATAAGTCGTAAAAAGTTAGAGATTTTCAGAATCGAATACCAGAAAATTACTTTGTCTGAAAACAAGTTTCTTGATTACATTCTCCATCTTCCTCCATTTCTTCCTGCTTTCCTAACAGGGAAAAAACAAACAAGCAAAGAAAAGACAAAACAAAACCAAAACAAAACAAACAAAACAACAACAACAAAAAACACCAAACATAAATCTGGACAGATCTCCAGGGGAAATATGGGACGGTTTCTTTCTAAACAGTTATTATTTTCAGTTTGGAGTATAGTAACTAATATTTTAGTGATTTTTATTGCTCTTATGTATCTCAGACTTCCTTGACTATCAAAAAGAACCACAGGAGAGCTAAGCTAAATTTCACTAAACAATCCAAGTCTATATTTCCAAGAGACCTGGAACACAGTGACCAGTCCCTCCTGGCAGAAAATAGTCCCATGAAACAGATACAAGATGGAGCTAAAGATGGGTAAATGTCAGAGACTTCCAGGGAAGGAGTCACTACTGTCTCTGTAAATCAAGCACATAAAAGAATAAGAGCAAAAATTAATGGTTTTTGTACATTGAAATGTGCTTATTACATTTTGTCCTTGACATCCATGTTTTCCTGTGAAGACTGATGACAGCAGGTAGCAGAAACACAGCTCAGCATTCTGATATTCACTGTGTAATTAACTTTCCTATCAAGATTTCTGACTAGAGAGCAAAGCATTCAAGACCCAGGTACCACCACTGGCAGCTTGGTTCCAATTTCAGTGAGTGCACACAGACTGCAAGGCCCTGCCTTACCTTTGAGGCGTTGATGACAATGTTCCTGGCAGATCCATGCTCATCACCAGAGAAGGCAGGCTGATTGCTGAAGCCTTGCTTCACGTTCACTGCCGTAAGCTCATCCTGCAAAGATGTTTGAAGTGCAGAAGATGAAATGACAATTTAAGAAGTCTCATCATTCTGAAAAGCATGTTTTTATAAGAAAGTTTTTTGCATTTGCTGGGACATCACCCTCTGCATTCACTGAACCCTCAGAGCTCTCTGCACACTCAGAGGATTTTGGTGAAGAGAACACGACACCGCTGCTACCACCCGCTCCTCAGCCACTGTTCACCTCACTACAGCACACTTAAGGCCATCACTCGACGGATGCTGCTGGTTTTGCTGACAGATTTCTGCCCAGGAGAAGGGCTGCAGGACACGAGACCTTGGCAGCCTCTGTAAAACCTGGAGCACTCCCCAGCACCCAGCCTGAAATCTTCCTCGTGAAAGCGGTGCCAGTCCACAGCCCCCGAGCAGCAGTGGGAGAACAGCACATCCTTCTCTCCTGACATACCCTGGGAAGCAGCTGTGTCCCTCCACAGCAGGATGCTGCTGCATGCCCTTTCCTTCCCCCAGAACCCCACATCCATTCCTCAGCACAGCAAGAGGTTTGTATCGTTGTTTTGTTGATGTTTATAACATTAGTATTCTGGTTTGTGGCCCCATAACCACCATTTGAGAACATCTACTGAAACAGGAACAGAGAGGCTGTGCCATTTATTCAATCATTCAGGATCACCTGCCTGTCAGGCAGAGGTTTTCCTACACCAGATGAATGGCAACTTACTGGATTTTCTTAATCTCGCCCTGAAGGGAAGGCACAGATCTAGCCAAGGAAGCAGTTACCTGCCACCACAGGCAGTAGGGGAACCACAGGTACTCTGCACAAGCTCAGGTGGACCACCAGCAGTGAGCTATTGGAACAATAGCTGTGAAATGCTGTGAAATAACCTACAAAAGCAAAGAGTGACTGCGCTGCGACCAAGCAAAGAACAGAAAATAAAGTTAAGAATGTCACCATTTTCCTAGAAGATTTTATTGCTAGTTTTGGGCAACATGTCTCCCCAAAAACAGTGACCCAGAAGCTTCCATTCTGTTTCTTCTCTCACACTTTGCCATGCATTATGCTTTTCAGTGTTTTTCCAAAGTTTGAGAGCAACATAGCAAATTGTAACATATTTAGAAGAACTCTAAGCTCTCCAGGATTTCTGAACTTAGCAAACCTCATCTTAATTTTAAATGAAATCAGCCAGAATCACTGGAACACTCCTCCACCCACACTATCCCCCAGACAGCTCTGAAAACGCAGACACAGGGAGAGCTGAAAGTGAGCAAAGAGATTATAAGCAAATAAATAAAAGGTAAATGGCAAACAGATGGAGACATATGTTACTATTAGTGCCATTTCCAGGGCTGACCCTCGTTCTGTTATCTTTAAACTTCGTCTTTCAAACAAGGTGCCCAGATAGCATCATGCTGAAAATAACCAAGAACAGTCTGTTGTACTGCTACATCTACCACACTATGGGAACAAGCTGTGAGGGGCTGACAACACAAACACATCAGTGTTTGGTTTGTCTGGCTCAGTAACTAGCTCAGATTTCCCCTACTACTTCAGCAGCAGAACTTGGAGCATGGCACAGTTGCATAACTAAGCATCACCTGAAAATGAAGGCAAGTCCCCTTCATTTGGGCACAGAGATACCTTTATAAAGAAATTAATGCTAAAATGGATGTTCACAGGAGCTTTCATTGCATCTCACTCGCACCAGCTCCAGTGTCAGCTCAGGGTCATTCTCCAAGGCCACGGCTGTTCTGGGGCAGAGGGGAAGCTCCTGGGCACAGCAGCAGGAACACCAGCACAGCTCAGCTGGACACACTGATTGTGCAGGGGTCAAGCCCACTTGACTTGCCCCGTGCTAACTGGAGGCACAGGAGCCGCTGTCACCACGCTGTGACACACCATGTGTCTGCACCACAACACGCTGGTTCCTCGGGGCTCCTGCAGGGATGGTGAGCTGCCTTTCCAAATGGCAACCCAGGCCCCAAGCGCCCACAATCAAGGCTTAAAACCCTTCTGCAATTTTAAATAGCCAAGTGAACATTCAGGTCCAACATGCAGTAATTTTTTTTTCAGAAAGAATTTTACTTGTTTTGTGGGGGATGTTCAAGCCCCACATGCAGCCTGGTGTGAACACAACACGAACAGATGGGATCTGTAGAGAAGGGCAGCCCGACAAGCTCAGGATGAGGCTCCCAGGAGCAGAGCAGCACCAGCTCCACAGGCAGCAGATCCTGACAAACTGGCACAAACACTGAGAGGGCCCAGCTGGAATACTGGGGGGCAGTATTGGAGAGGCCTCAGACAGAAACTTTACCTGCTTTACCTATCCTACCAGTGAGGACGTGGCCTGGGCTACTGCAGGGTGTTTTTTTTCATGGCTGGGCTTCGTGAATGAAGATTTGGGAAAGGCTCTCCCCACATTTGCTACAAGCACACTGATGGCTGAAAAGGCCAACGCGAGATAGACAAGTCCGGTTGCAAAAGACACACAAAAACCTTGCACCAACACAGGTGGAATGACGACTTTCCCTCAAGCTACATCTCGATCAATCTCACCATGGCCAACAGCAATAAGCCTATTGCAGTTATTTCCTGCTTACTAATGCACCCATGAAACCTATTTTAAATATGAACCATCTGGGCACTTGCCACTTCCACTGTTATTGTAATGGGCTGCATATTTATAAACGTGTCTGCAAGAATCAATCCACCACCAGACTAAAAATATTCAACAGTTCAGAGCTAAAAATTCACCTCCAGACATTGTCATAGCTGAGTTTGGATGCAGTTCTGCAAGCCTGGCCAAGACCATGCATAGAAATTACACTTAGAGAAATACTTCCAGTTACTGTTACCATCAAGGTTGTAAGTATGATGCACAGTGGCACAAGAGTGATGAGTCAGAAAGATGCCAGAGGTCAAAAACACTGAGGTATGTCTCCAAGGATTAGCAATAGACTTGAATCCACATCTTTTACTGCCTGTTGTCCAAGACCCTCTCAGCCAGCACTGACCAACAGCATGACTTTGATGAGCGCTCTCCAGCTATGTAAACCAGATGATGATGCTCATAAACCACTAACAAATTACTCTAATTAGCCTCCATGCCGGAAGCTTCATCAACACAACAACAGACCAGGGAGAGAGCGAAGCACAAAGAGGGCTGCATGGCTGCCCTGCTGTACTTGCTCTGTTTAACCAGAGCTCATCTTCATTGCCAGCCTGATGACTTCCACAACTGCCAAATTCACCCATAACACCGGCACAGGAGACTCCAGAGGTCAGGGGTACCTGCACACACAGCTTTGCATACAAGCCATGACCAACACACAAGGCCAGTCTCAGAGACACCCTATTGACTTTACTGGGAGACATCCCATTCACAAAACCTTCCCAGAGGCTCCTTCCATTCACCTATGGAGGGTCAGCGGCTGGGAAGCAAGACTGGGAAGCCAAGCTGAGGAGAGCAGTGCCCTATGGGGCTCTGCTAGATCAGCAAGCCACCTCACAGCACCCACCTGAGCTATACGCTTGTCCCAGCTCCAGTGACAGGTTTGGTTGTGGTACCCGTGGGAAAGAGCCACAGCCTGATGGAAGAGAATAACCTACAGCCCCACTCACCTCCACCCTGTTTTCAGATGCATTTCCCGACCTCCAGCACCCTCCAACCCTTTTATTCCTCTGACGGCAGGTCAACTGCTGTTAAGTCAGACACATGGCGGGCAGCTCACCAGGACCATGCTCACCTTGGCCACCGGCACCCCTCACCCTCCGGGCAGCTCGTGCCCCTCACGGGCCAGGGATGCCCTTCACGGGTCGGGGGTGCCCCTCATGGTAGACGCCTGTACCGCTCACGGGTCAGGGGTGCCCCTCACAGCCGAGGCTCCTACCCCTCCCCGCCGCCCCGGGGGCGAGCCCGGTGCCGCGGTGACCGGGGCCGGTGAGCGGGACGGCCAGCCCCGCATCACCGCAGAAAATGCAAGTCAGCGGCGGCTCGGCGGCCGCAGGCGCCGCTCAAAAGTTTGGGGGGAGGCGCCGGGCAGGGAGCCGCGGGCGGGGGCCCCGCCGCTCTCACCTCCTTCTGGCGCGGGTCCTGCGGGTAAACGTCGGGCGGCCCGAGGCGCGGGCGCTTGAGCGGGCGATGCTCATAGCTGAGGAGCCCGAAGGCGGCCATGATCGCTCATCTTCGCGGGCCCCGAGCACCAGGGAGCAGCGTGGGCGGCCCCCCCCTCACCCCGCGCCGGGGGCGGGCTGCGGGGCCTGGCGGGGGCGGCGCGGCTCGGCCCACCCGCTCCGCTGCCTCACGGGCCGCTCCCGCATCGCACCGCTCCCGCATCGCACCGCTCCCGCATCGCACCGCTCCCGCATCGCACCGCTCCCGCATCGCACCGCGGCGGGGCCGGGCACGGCGGCTGCGGGCGGGGACCCCCGGCTGTCCCCGGGGTGATGGGGCCGAGGTGATGGGGCAGCGCCCGGGGAGCCGAGCGGGGCGGCCGAGCAGCCGCAGGGACGCAGCATCCGCACCCTGTCGCCTCCCCCATCTTTAGCATCTTCATTGGAGCGGAGAAATCAATTCCTCGGGGCAGCGACCGCCCGCCCGTCACACCGAACCGCCGCGCACGGTCCCCGGGCTCTGGGGGCACGTTCCGCCCCTGGGCTCCCGGGAGCAGTGCCTGGTCCCGGTCCGAGCTCCCCTCCGCCGCTCGCGGCTGGGGAGGGGCAGCGGCAAAGACCCTCACTCTCCGGGTGAAGCCTTAGCGCCCTGAGGCCGAGCGGAGGAGCGAGGACATCCTCCCTCTGTTCCCTGCTCGGGGGCTGAGGGATCCCGACCCGCTCCCGGAGGTACTGTGGGGCTGAGGGATCCCGAGCCGCTCCCGGAGGTACCGCGGGGCTGAGGGATCCCGACCCGCTCCCGGAGGTACTGTGGGGCTGAGGGATCCCGACCCGCTCCCGGAGGTACTGTGGGGCTGAGGGATCCCGACCCGCTCCCGGAGGTACTGTGGGGCTGAGGGATCCCGAGCCGCTCCCGGAGGTACCGCGGGGCTGAGGGATCCCGACCCGCTCCCGGAGGTACTGTGGGGCTGAGGGATCCCGAGCTGCTCCCGGAGGTACCGCGGGGCTGAGGGATCCCTAGCTGCTCCCGGAGGTACCGCGGGGCTGAGGGATCCCGAGCTGCTCCCGGAGGTACCGCGGGGCTGAGGGATCCCTAGCTGCTCCCGGAGGTACCGCGGGGCTGAGGGATCCCGAGCCGCTCCCGGAGGTACCGCGGGGCTGAGGGATCCCGAGCCGCTCCCGGAGGTACCGCGGGGCTGAGGGATCCCGAGCCGCTCCCGGAGGTACCGCGGGGCTGAGGGATCCCGAGCCGCTCCCGGAGGTACCGCGGGGCTGAGGGATCCCGACCCGCTCCCGGAGGTACTGTGGGGCTGAGGGATCCCGAGCCGCTCCCGGAGGTACCGCGGGGCTGAGGGATCCCGAGCCGCTCCCGGAGGTACCGCGGGGCTGTGGGGGCGCACGGTGCTGCTCCGGCAGCAGTGACCGCATCCCCGGCAGCTGCAGCCTCGGCTGGCCCCGGCTGAGTCCCTCCGGCCATGGCCTTCCAGCTGCCTCTTGGCACACTGCTCCGCCATCCCGAAGGATGCTCCCAGAGCTGTCCTCTCCGCAGGTGCTGGAGTGGTGGGTGCATTCCTCTATCAGCCTTACAGTAAGACAGATCCTCCCCTTGTGCTGCATCTCCCAAACAGTACGAACACAAGGCACTTTGGAAATACAAGATTGGACAATGGGTTGCAAATAAGTCTAAATAAAATTAACACCCATACTCTATAAAGGAGCTTAGGTAGTGTGGACAAGAACAGGCAAACCACTCGTCTTCTGCCTCTAAGCAATTCTCTAGTCAAACCACAGAAAATTTAAAAGCTGAGGCTGAACTAGATAATACCAATAAAGTAGTCTGGTCTCACATTTGTTAACACATCTTCTATTACATTTTTGGTTACTGAAATACCTTCATGCATGCAGCTGTGTTTGCCAAAAGCAAGGACTAACAAACCTGATTCCTCTAAACAGGCATTAGCTTAAAAAAAAACTACAACAAACAAAAACCAAACAAACAAAACCAACCAAACAAAAATCAAACCAGTAAATCTGTACACAGACTTGCTTCATTTTAATTCCAAGTTTGCCTTAGAATCTACATAGTTAAACCAGACTCAGCTGGTATGATACTCTTGAATCACCTGCAGAGAATTCCTGCAATGGATATGCATCCAGTTAACAAAGCACTAAGTTGATGTGGCTCGGAAAGAAAACAAAGCCTCTGTTTGCTGAAGTCCCTGGCAGTCAGTAGATGGATGCAGATGGTGCCTCTGGCCCTCACTAAGCCTCCAAGTTAACCACACTTTAAGGGATGGGTTATGTCATGCCACGACTTAGCTTGTGTGAAGAGCAATCAGATACTGCAGAGGGCCCTCCTGGCTGGGCAGGGTGCTGTGTGTTATTACCTGGGCATTACAGCAAAAGAGAAATACACCCTGAAGGAAGGGGGGCGGATACAAACAAAAAAACAAACAAACAAAAAACCACCAAAAACAGCACAGCTGGCTTTAGAAGAAAACCTGGAAAAATTAATCTTCTGAGAACTTCCATGGTGGAGAGCAAATAATCAGGATAATCAGCGAGGAAGCCTGTCTCTGAACCCCCCACTCCCGCGGGGGCTGGGACAAGCAGAGCACTCATCAAATTACAGAGATCAGTCATCCTAAACCCTCGCTCTCAAGTGACAGGAGATGCACTGAAACACTCGGCAAAGCTGTACAGAAGGGGAAGGGGAAGAAAAGGCTTTACAGCATCCTGCAGGCACTGCCTGCCAGGGGCTGGGCTGGGGCTCTCGGGGCAGGGCTGGCCGGGCGCGGGGCCCCTCTCAGGGCAGGGCTGGCCGGGTGCCCGGGGCTCTCCAGCTCCGCGGCTGCTGCCGCGCTGAGGGGCTCGGCATCGCCTCAGCAACAGCGGCGTGTCCCGGCGGTGCCCGAGTGCCACCATGCCAGCCCAGCAGAAAAAGCTGATCTTCTGCACCGCGGGGATGCTGAGCCTCGCCTGCGCGCTGGGCACGGCGGCGGCCATCGGCACCCAGCTCTGGGTGAGGGGCACGATCCTCTGCACCACCGGAGCGCTGCTCGTCAACGCCACCGGCCCGGAGCTGCACAAGTTCATCGGCGAGATCCAGTACGGACTCTTCTCCGGGCAGCGTGTGCGGCAGTGCGGGCTCGGGGGGAGACCCTTTCAGTTCTCATGTGAGTAGCGATGGCGTTTGAGTTGTTTGCAGCGCACTGCTGACAGCTGGGGCGGCGGGAGAGGGCTGCCCGCTCGGACACCGAGCCCAGCAACGCGGGATGTGCCAAAGCAGCGCTGCCCTCACAGTGCTCTGGTGGTCCTCAGAGTCAAGTAACTTATTCTCTGATACCAGTAAGGCCTGGCTAACGTCTTCAAGAATCTACACTGTAGTTACACAGATATCCACATTTCAAAATATTTTATAATATTACTTTAGGAAAAAAAAGAACATTTGGGGGTTTTAATTAACCTCTGCCATCTTTTTCTCTGTCAACATTACGCCCTCTGTGCTGTCAAGAAGAACGAACTAAAGCAGCAGCAGGAATCTAATAAACGAGCTGGGGCACCGGCTGCTCTTGAGAAACAAAGCAGCCCCAAAGTTCTCAATCTGCAGCACTAATTGGAAGGGCTGGGGAAGGCTGGCTGACCTGGTACCTGACACACAGAATGTCATCAAAGCGTTAGCAATGGCTTTGCTTTATGTTCAAAATCTATTTGTCTTCAAGGATAAAATCAATAAAACGATCAAGTGAGACATTTGTATCCAGCAGCACGTGGAACAAACAATAACAAGCAGCCGTTGCTGTGTGCAGAATGTGTCAGCCAAAGTTACTGCAGCAGACAGCTTATGAGCCTCCCACAGGACTGGCAAACTGCTCACGCCAGTGATAGAATGCAAGGGAAGGCTACCAGGTCAGGTATCAGAAATTATTCACTACATAACAGTTTGCCAAACTAGTAGACCAAGTTAATTTAATATTATATTAAGGTTTGCTCTCTCTAAATTCCATCACTAGTCTGTTTACATCCTGAGGTTCCCCCTCAATCGCTTTGTGTGCCATCACTGTGTGCAAACATTTCACCCTGAGTGAATTCTCAGAGAGGTTTATCCAATCCCAAGGGATTGGGAGAGTGTTGTGACCAGGGCTGGCCCAGCCACCATCAGCTCTGGGGCTGACATTCCTCAGGGCTCAGTCAGTGGCAGCTGGAAGGGGACAAGCTGCAGCCAAGGCAGGAGCCTTTACCTCAGAGAGCACTTAGTGCAACACTCTGATCCCACTCCCTGGAGCTGGAACAGCCCCATCCCATCACAGTGGTGCCTCAGGAGCACTCCAGAAAGCAGGACAAACATATACAATACATAGCCATAGCTCAATGCACTCACTGCACTTAAACATGTCTGAGGAGAACAGAAAATAGGCTAAGTGATTTAGTTCTATGCTTGTTCCCATTAAATGCTCCCCTCTGACCACTATATCTCTTTCAATTGTAATATGAATTTGCTCTGCCAGCAAACCCAGTTCAGCTGGGGAAAGCTTCTGCTCCATTTGTTCCTGCTCATTCCCATCAGTTTCTGGGTCAGCAGTTCATTTTCTAAAGGTTGCTGCCACACACACCACACACAGGTTCATACAGTACAGTGAAAGAGTGTTTGCCTTTCAAGACAACATTGCTGCTAGAATTAATTTTTCCTGATATGTCACATATAAAATTTTAATGACAAACAGCTATAGATGCAGGTGCCATGGGAAGGATTCAATACCGTGCCATAACTTGTTTTCTTAAAATAAGCAACACAAAATTGTATATTTAAATCCACAGTTTTGCATGTTTTCCCAAAACATAAGTAGTATCACAGAACTAATGCTACTCCTTGTAGGAAGCCTGCACAAGGAGGCACTGGAAGGGGCTCTGTGGTCTTTTGAGAGCCTTCTCTTCTCCAAGTGAACCCCCTCAGCTCTCCCAGCCTGGCACCAGAGCAGAGGGGCTCCAGCCCTGGCAGCATCTCCGTGGCCTCCTCTGAACTCATGCCAGCTCTGTGTTCCTGCAGGGAGCTGTGGAGCAGTTTTCTGGTAAAGATTTTACAAGGAGAACTCATTGATTTGAGGCATTATTACCCCTACTTTAATTGTGCCCTCACGGATCCAGAGCAGCAAAGTATATTTTGCTGTCCCTTCCACAATACCTGTTGTTGCCAAACAAACAGGAATAATTAAAAAATCACTTTCTCATGCTCTCTGACTGACTATCCCCCTACAGCCTAGCAAAGCAGGATCCCAGTTTGAAATAGGAGGTAAAAAGCTGCATGAAAATATTTAAAAAAAATTATTCCTGAATTTGTGCATCCATAATCACAGCAAAAATTCATTTCCAATGTCACATCCTTCCATGGGACATTGTAAGCACAAATGAAAATAAAATCTGTTTCTAGATTTATTGTTCCCCCGTCCCCAAAGAGGAGGGGATGGCAAAGCCCATAATACTGGGGGGATGAGAGCCCTCTAAGCCACCTCACAGGGCAGACCTGTCTCCACAAATACAGGTTTCCACTCTTTTCCCCCAAAATACGCTGTTCATGTTAAGGACAAAATGCCACCTCCAGGAAGGGGAGGAGAGGTTTCCCCTGAAGCTGGTCTTTCCTTCCTGACCAGTCTATGCTTCTGAGTTTTACAGAATATTTCTGCCTCAAAACATCCATGAAAACCCGTTTCTAGTTAATAGCTTCTTTGTTGCATTTAGAAGAGGAGAATGAAAACAACTACCACAAACTAGCAGGAACCCCCAGTCTGATTTCAGAGACACCTTTGCCTAATGTACATAACAATGTTGTGTTTGTTTTGTTTTCAGTTTTTCCAGATTTGCTCAAAATTATCCCTGCAAGCATCCACGTTAGTGTCATTCTCTTCTGTACAGTCCTGATCATCTTTGCTCTGGTGGGAGCAGGGTTCTTCATGTTCAATGCTTTTGGCAGCCCCTACGAAACACTGCATGGCCCTGTTGGGCTGTACCTCTGGAGCTTCATTGCCTGTGAGTATCAGCAGCCCTGTCCTGCCAGGCTGGCTCTGAATGTGCTACTCACAGGGACCCATCTCTGGATACAGGAGGGGGTGGGAAGGACTGTGGCTGCAGTGACTCTAAACTGGCAGAGTCAAGCCAGGCAGGAAGGTGGGGGACTCTGCTGCATCAAATCTTGTGTTTTCAAAATTGTCATGGGGGAAATCCCCCACAAGGGTAGGTGGCAGGATGGAAACAGTCAAGCTGCTGCAGAAAGGCCCACAAACCCCAGGGACACAGGGGTGGTTCTGCATCACTGACACCCAACACGGTCAAACCCAGGAACCAGGTAAAAAACAATCAAAATACGTCAGTGATGTAACTGCTCCCACAACAGGGGGGCTCCAGACAGCGTGAGCGAGGTCACCCCTTAGAGCAGCACGGCCTTCCCAAGGACTGATGTGCTGAGCAGCAGAGAGGGACGGGCTGGCAGCAGCTCCGTGGGAGGGCGGGCTCTGAGAGCCACTGCCACCAGGGACAACAGAGCATCCCTGTCCCTCTGCCACACAGGGAGGGTAACACCCACTCTCCAGGCTGCTGGCTTGGCTGACAAGCAGGTTTGCCCTGACTTTACAAGGTATTAAATGTTGCAATCATAACTTAATGAAGGACTTCAGTATTTATCTTTATACATGCAGACAGCTCCATTCTGCTCAACGGCACAATCAGTGGCTTAAAGCTGAACACGAGCACAGATATTTTGCTGGCTCGGGGCATTAAAGCAGCCATGCTAAATATTGCTGGTCCTGAGCCAAATTCAATTAGAAAAGCTTACCAATTTCAATAGCCATTGGATTCCAAACGCAATCCCTGTTAAAGCTAAGTTACGGTGGCCATAAGAACACTCTCCATGTGGTATTTGGCTGTGGCACACATCACACGGCATGACTGAGGGGTTGCCAGGGTGATGAGCATGTCCCTCCTCCCTTTCAGGTTCCTGCGGTTGCCTCATCATGATTCTCTTCTCCTCAGAGGTGAAGATCCATCACCTCTCAGAGAAGATCGCTAATTTCAAGGAGGGAACCTTTACATTCAAGACTCACAGTGAACAGTTTGCAAATTCCTTCTGGACCATCCTGGTTTGCTCTCTGGTGCACTTCCTCAATGCCCTGCTAATCCGATTTGCTGGGTTTGAATTTCCCTTTTCAAAACCAAAAGATTCAGGGAGGATCACAGGAGCAGTTGACCTGATGTATTAGAATTACAGGATTTAACAACATTTCAAGTAAAGAGATTTGTCACTACTACGTCAACAACCACCAGATGTACCAGCTAGTAAACAATTAGCTCTGAAGAAGGTAAAACAAAAGAGAAGATTTCAAATAAGCATCCATATGGTGTATACAATGAACAAAAGAAGATGTGCTGAATAGTAATATCTGGATGGAAACGCCCTCTTTTCTTGGGGTAAGGCCTTATTAAGACATTTGCCTTTTTTCCAGTAAACTATTTGAAAAGTAACTGGTATGAAGAAAACTAGAAATCTCAGTAGCATTGCACAGGACCTGGAAAGTCCAGTGGATGAGTTGCAGTAGAGACTCACACTCACCAGCAGCAGCTTTGCCTTTCAGCCCTGGTGAAAACGTGGGCACAGCTGTGACCATGTCAGGGAGTAAGGACACCCAGCAAGGGACAGGACAAGGCACAGGCTCTGTCTGCCCTGACACCCCTCAGGCTCCAGCTCACACATGCAGAGCTCAGGAGGGACAGGTGCTACAGCGAGTGCTGGGAGGGTAAAACCCAAACACCTGCACCCACCACCAGCACTTTGACCTGGCATCGAATGCATGGCAACGACACTGTTTCTCTCCATAAAGCTCTCTTTTGGGGTTTTAGTTTTAACGAACCAAACTGTGCTCTGAGCTCGAAGTCCCAGGAGCTCCTGTCACCCCTGTGTTTGCTGCAGCTCAGTGACAAAGCTGTCACAGCAGAGCAGCACTTGGGAAATGTGCTGCACGCTCCTGCTTGCCTCAGGGAGGCAGCCAGGCTTGGCACTGCCAAACACCCCCTCTGCAGTTCATCAGACAAAAGGCATTTAGGGAGTGAGCCCAGGAACCTTCACCTCCCACTGTCCCCTCCCAGAGCTCCCAAGAGCCCTGCCTGGAGAGCAGCCTTGCAAACTCTCATCAAACAGTAACAACAAACCAAGTCAAAACCTTTGGAAAGGGCAGCAATAACACAGCAGACAGGGTCCCTGGCACACTGCAGCTCACGGCAAAGTCTGGTGCAGGAAGCCAGACAGACACAGCAGCCCTCACACCTTTAGACATCTCCGGGTCACTTAAAGCGACAGACCCTCCCGCAGGGACAGCAGAGCCAGCCCAGCTACCGACAGGCTGAGACAGAAGCAAAGACTACCCCCACGGCATTACCTGGGTGCCTTGGAGACGAGATGCTCCTCAGAAGACACAGAAACAGCACTCCGAGCAAACACAGAGAAACAGCGCCTTCCCCAGCCACCTGTTTATCTGCGGGGACTGTACCCAGCTGTGGCTGAGGAGCGATCCCACCCCGCTTCCACCCAGTCCCCCAGGTGCAAAACGGGCCCATTTACCAGATCTCTGAGCCCTCTGCACTTCGGGCACTCCCAGCCCACGAGGCCTCATTCACTTTGATGCCTTTTTTTTATACTTCTACAGCGAATGGCAGAATACTGCTGAGTTCTTGTAAAGATTTGTCAGCTGCATCCCCACTACCCGAACCCTTTCCCAAGGCAGCTCTGCCCTCTACTTCTCCATGGATTTTGACAATGTGTAAGGGCTGCTGCAAGTCAACACGACGCCGAGCTTTTTCATAGTTTTCTTCTTAATCCACATGTGTATTCTTCCTAATGCTAATGTGTGTTCTTAATACCTGGGGTCCGGTGTCCTCACCGGGGTCACTCAGCCCGGCTCCACCGTCCCCGCATCCCGCCCCGCTCCCGAGCATCGGCACAGCTATTTACCTTCATACCCAGTTCCTAAGGAAAGCGACTTCTTACGAGCAAAATAAAATTGTGACAATATTTGTGTGTTGGACTGGCAGAACTGACAGAGGCGCGGCCGCCCAGCATGAACCCTGGGGGAACCCCAGCAGGGACACCGGGCCCTCCGTCATCCATGAAAATGCCCCTGCTCTCGCCCCACACTGGAAAATAGCCCCGCTCCCGATCCGCTTTGGAAAACACCCTGTCTCCTGCTCCATGCTGGAAAATACCCACCCTCCTGCCCCCCCCTCCTGCCCCCGCCCGCAGCCAGCCCCCCGAGCAGCCCCCCCGAGCAGCACCCGCTGCGCCATCCCCCCGGCTGTGCCGGCATTAAACATTGCTGCTGTCGGCATTAAATATTGATGCTGCCGGCTTTAAACATCGATGCTGCCGGCACAGCGCACACCGGAGGGCTCTGCTGGCGGTTCAGTCACCGGGACGGGGGCGCAGCCCTCGAGCCCCGCAGGGTGGGCAGGGGTCGGTGACGCTCGGTGGGGGGGTCAGGGAGCCGCTCCCCCAGCAGCCTCAGTGCTCCCATCCCGCTCCATCGCCAGGAGCATCGGCCGGAGCGCGGCGGCTGCGATGGGTGACAGAGCGGCTGAGCAGGGGGCTGCGATGGGTAACAGAGGGGCTGAGCAGGAGGCTGCGATGGGTGACAGAGGGGCTGAGCAGGGGGCTGCGATGGGTGACAGAGGGGCTGAGCAGGAGGCTGCGATGGGTGACAGAGGGGCTGAGCAGGGGGCTGCGATGGGTGACAGAGCGGCTGAGCAGGGGGCTGCGATGGGTGATCGAGGGGCTGAGCAGGAGGCTGCGATGGGTGACCCGGGGACTGAACACACCACGCCGGTGGAACTGGAGGAGATCGTCAGCAGAATCTCTGATCTGAACAAATGGAGAGAAATCTTTAGTTTCCGTGGGTAAGATTTTTATTCTGCTTCTTCATCACATTTTTAATTTCGGGTGCTTATTTAATGTAATTTGTAAAGTTATGTTTTATTACAAAACTTACGTGCCAATGACAAAAGGTCCTTGTGTACTCCTTAACACAAGTGCTACAGCTCTTACTCTTTCTTTGTTCTGGTGTTCTCTTCTGGCTGGACTCTGGGTTCTCCATATGGTGGCAATGCCTCTGTTGATTTTTTTAAATTGTGCTTTATTTTACCTTTTCAGCTTGGAAATTAACAACACGATTCATCAGGTAACTCCTCTCCAAAGGTACCATTTGGTGTTTGGTGGGTTTTGGGCTGTCCTGCCAGGCTGGCATACTGAGGAGGTCACCTGCAGCCCAGGTCTCTACAGAGAGTCATTTCTCATGCTGCTCCTTTGAGAAACAGACGTTTTCTTCAGGTATTCTGAGAGAAAGTCTTCCTGATTTAAATCAAAGGGGCACAGCAGTCCAACACAAATTAACCTTTCTGTCTAAAACTAATGATTTCTACAGTCAGTTTCAGAACACAGTGAAAAAGTGTAACAAGCTAACATCTCCACAGTGCAAGTATTTGGAAAACTTGCTGTGCCCTTAGATTGGCAGGCACTGAAGGTATTCTCTGTAATTTAGACAAACACAGTGTTACTCCCTGCTCCAGTCAGTAGCACCCCTGTTCCTGGGCAGCACGTGTGTCTCCCCTCCCCATCTCCAGCCCACAGCCTGGCACTGTGCCTACCCCCCGGGAATATTGGGGGAACTCTTGAGTGCACGGGAGCAGCAGCCCTGGCCTGATGCATCGTCTGCTCCTCTCCCTGCAGCGAGGCCGGGGCAGAGCTGGCCATGGACCACCCCGAGGTGGGGAGCCCCAGGGACCACAGCCCCCCTCGACCATCCCCCAGCCCCTCCTGCTCCCTCCGGGCACGGGCGGCCTCCCCCTCTCCCCGGACACGGCGATGGTGAGCTGCCTGCTGAATTAAGCATGAGCTGTAATTGAATCTCCTGGAGAGAAGGAGTCTCGGGAGCCTTTCCTGGTGTTCGGGCAGGCTGCGGGCTGCTATCCCCTGAACTATGGGATGGGGATGCAGCCTGCTATCCCCTGAACAGGATGTGGGATGGGGCTGCAGCCTGCTATCCCCTGAACTATGGGATGGGGATGCAGCCTGGTATCCCCTGAACAGGGTGTGGGATGGGGATGCATTATTTATGGGGCTTTTAACAAAAATGGCTGCAACACAGCCTTGAAGCTGATCCGCAATAATTCTCATGAGAGAACCAGTTAAATGACAACGGGAAATGTTTACCTGCACTTTGGGGCCTCCCTGCCAAACAGCCTCAGATGGGAGCCAGGATCACAGTGTCATAGAATCGTTTGGGTTGCAAAAGGCTCTTTACACCATCAGTGAGGGATTTCCTCTCCTGTCGAGTGCCTGAGGGCGCTGCTGCCGGTGCCACTGTCCAGCAGCTCGGAATTCTGTGGGTGATGGCAGTGCAGGTCTTCCCTAAAATATGCACTGTACCCCAACAGAGGTTATTACACATTGTGACTGAGCTTCACTGGAGCGGCCAAGTACTGAGTGAAGTCCCTGACTGAGCCCAAACATCACCTTTGCCCTGAAGTTGTGAGGTCTGGCAGTGTGGCAGTGCCGTGGGCACACCACACCTGCACCTCGAGACCTCCTGACATTACAGGTCATCCCCCATGCTGGGACCTGACCCCTCCTCTGGCTCCTCCTCGGCAGGGGCTGCAGAAGCTGCTGTTTGGGGACACAAGCCCGCTGTTCAGCTGGGAGTGGGTAGCAGCACACTTCAGGTTCCGCCAGCCGCACTCCGACCTGGCCTACGCGCTGGAGGCAGGAAAGGTGAGGTGTCCCACAGCAACCGGCTCCTCACTGTCTCCTCACGCACAGGAGACAGCAGCCAGCGCTGGGAGCCTCAGCAGCACACACCCCATCACCCCACACGGCCTGCCCTCCTGCCAGGCCCAGCGTTCCCCACCGGGCTGGGTGCAGGGGCTCCAGCCACAGCCCCCTGCACAGCTGGAACCCCTTTGGCCCGAGGCTGCAGTGGGGTGGCTGCCCTGGAGGCAGCTGCTGCTGCAGGACAGACTGTGATACCTGTCTGGGGGTGCTCACAGGGGAGGAATCAGGAGAGGCAGCAGGTTGCACAAAGAAGCAGGACTTTCCTGTTTTTTTTCTGAGAATTAGACTTACCTAATTCTTCCTGCCCCACCTAGACATCTAACAGGTGAAGTCACCTACTCTGTCATTTACTGAAAGAGTGTTTTTTTTTTTTTTCTTCCTTATTTACTGTCACAATACTGCACCCAAAAAAGCAGAAGCCCAAGATAAACACTCAAATTGTAAATCTCCTAAATCACCTGGAAGCTGAAACACTGGGTACAACCGCAGGCACCGCTCCCTGCATTCCAAGGCTCCGTGCTCCCAGAAGGGACCACAGCCCTGACCCTGAACACAGCAGGGTGCAGGCACAGGCACCCCTGTCCACAGCCTCACATCAGCCCGGGATGCCTTGGGTTGCCTGGCTCTTTGTTGTGAGATTAGAGGGGAGAAAAAACAAACTGTGGGGCTTCCAGTCATGCACAGTGTCCGGAGCTGGGTGACATTCCCTGGGGCTGAGCTCTATGAGGGAGGGAAGGAGGGAGGGGGGGCACCCACAGGATCCCTGCTGTCCCCAGCACACAGCCAGGGCCATTCCACAGCTTCTTCTCCATGAGGGCTTCCTGTTTTCCTACTGGCCAGGGACTGCTGGGAATGGCATGTGCTCCTCAGACTGGGGGTTCATCTTTCTGTCCCTAGGGGGGAACAAGAGCTGTTCTGATGGCTGTACAAGCACACATCATCACATATCTGCTCTTCACGAGAGACACAGAACACACTCACCTGGAAAGGTAAGATGCTGAGCCTTCCCGTGGGACACTCAGGAATTATTTCCGTGCATTGCTTGGACTCAGGCAGACCAGCTCCTGGGTTCAGCCAAACCAGACCCAGCTTCAGGTGTGCAGCTGCAGGTGAGGATTTGTACCAAGGGAGAAGCCTTGGCTGACCCCTGGGCAAGGCTTCTTCCCACCGAGTCTCCTGGTTTGGGATGGTGGTGCGTGCCCCCCACCCCTGGTGCCGTGGTCACAGCCCCGGTGTTCCCGCGGCGCAGGCTGTGCCGGATCGGGCAGCGGGAGCAGGGACAGGCACTGGCTGTGGCCCTGGCAGAGACCCTGTGGGCAGCAGGAGGAGGTGGCAGAGCCGTCGTGTGCCTCATCACCACAGCTGGCACCGCGATGCCAGGCACAGGCTGCAGAGCAGACACCTTCACGGAGAGAGTGAGTACAGAAACGACTGCACACAGAGCGTTCCTAAAGACACCTCTGGCCTGGAATGTAGGATCCCCTAAACCTGCCCCCTCACCTATGGTGCACCAAAGTGGTGAGCCCCCAGACCCGGGTCCCACCACAGCCCAAGACACATCCACATCCCCACTAGGGCTGCTGCTCCTCTTCATCAAAGGCCAGTCTTCCTCCTCCTGCAAAAACAAGAACCCAGTTAATGTGAAACTGCTCCCAACTCCCTGCACAGAGCCAGACCCTGGGGCTGGGCAAGGGGCAGAACAGACCCCTGCACTGTTCTTTCACTTGGCTAAAAGAACCACAGGATTCAAAAGCTCAGCTTTTTTACAGAATTCACATCCCCTTCACATCACCTTCCCCGTGCTTGTGCCTGACAGATCCGGCTGTTTGAGTTCTCGGAGAAAGCTGCAGCTCAGGAGTTCATCTCCGACCACATAAACTGTGTAAGTGGGGATATTTGCTCTATCCAAGTTATTTTCTTGCTGAATTACATCTTGTTTCCTATTCAAATCAGACCTTTCCAAGGCAAGTGCCACCATCAGCAGAATGTGGTGTTAACATACAGTAAAGTTCATGGATCTTTCTTTGGGAAGAGATCTTGCTCCCACTAAAATTCTTGGGACTTTACCCACTATTCCAGCTCTCTCAGCCCACAAACACTGGGTAAGTGGGACAGCATTTTGATTTCTCTGGAATACAAGATGTGATTCCTTGCAGCCTCAGCAAAGATTTGTGGGAAAAAATGTACAAAACTCATTTAGCCAATAAGTGGAAGTTTCTTTTTTTCCTGATCCTATTCAACAAAATTAATTATAAAATCTTCCTGGTATAATACCTTACTCATCTGGCTCAATACACTCACCCAATACTGTATTGAGGCAGATTAATTGCTTTAATTAAATGTGATTTACTGGCCATAATTCCTTCCTTGTGATCCCTTATTTCTTTTTCCAGTTCAAATGTGAAGGAAGCCATGGAGTGATCCTATTTTTATACAGTTTACTTTTCTCTAGGACACTTGAAAGGTATATTTCACTATTTAAATATTTTCCTCTAGTTTGGTTACATCTTCTGAAATGGCTTTTCCTCTCCACCCTTTCCCATCAGCCGGGCAAGGTCGTGCAGTGTCACTTCCAGCACCAGCCTGGCACTGCCCTGATGTTCTCTGTTCGGCCATGCAGGGTCCGAGAGGATTTGGGTGACACAGCTCCTCTGTTGAACGTCAGTTCTGGAAATGTCACCTGCACAGAGGTAGGATCAGCCACACGTTTCCCACATTGGATTTCGGAAAAAAAACTCTCTGTTTTTAATCCAAAGAAAAAAAAAAGCATAAAATTTGCAAAAATATTTTGCAAATTTTAATCATGGCTGTGCATGCAAAAAACAGACCATGATGATGATGATGATGGTGGTGATGATGATGATGATGATAACAACAACAACAACAACAATAATAATAATAATAATAATAATAATAATAATAATAATAATAATAATAAAGCGACCTGCAGCCTGGCGTTGCCCTGATAGTGACAGGCACGACAGAGCCGGGAGCGGGAGTCCACCTGCAAAGCGCGTTTGCTGCGGTCCCCGGGGTGTGACCAGGGCTGTGTCCCCCCAGGCCGTGCTCAGCCTCCTCCTGACAGGACGGGCGAGCGCCCCGGAGCTCGGCGGAGGGGCCGGGGGGGCCCGGGGACAGCGGGGGCCCGTGGGCTTCCTGCGATGGGAGCGGCAGGTGAGAACGGGGATGGCCAGGGCAGCGGGGACAGTCCAGGGCAGCGGGGATGGCCAGGGCAGCGGGGATGGCCAGGGCAGCGGGGATGGCCAGGACAGCGGGGACAGTCCAGGGCAGCGGGGACAGTCCAGGGCAGCAGGGATGGCCAGGGCAGCAGGGATGGCCAGGGCAGCGGGGATGGCCAGGGCAGCGGGGATGGCCAGGGAAGCGGGGATGGCCAGGGCAGCGGGGATGGCCAGGGAAGCGGGGATGGCCAGGGCAGTGGGGATGGCCAGGGCAGCGGGGCCGGCCAGGGCAGTGGGGATGGCCAGGGCAGCGGGGATGGCCAGGGCAGCGGGGATGGCCAGGGCAGCGGGGACAGTCCAGGGCAGCAGGGATGGCCAGGGCAGCGGGGATGGCCAGGGCAGCGGGGATGGCCAGGGCAGCGGGGATGGCCAGGGCAGCGGGGACAGTCCAGGGCAGCGGGGATGGCCAGGGCAGCGGGGATGGCCAGGACAGCGGGGATGGCCAGGGCAGCGGGGATGGCCAGGGCAGCGGGGATGGCCAGGGCAGCGGGGATGGCCAGGGCAGCGGGGCCGAGCTCGGGGACATTCCGGGCTCACGGCCAGGCTCCCCCGCCCAGGTGAGCCCCGCACTGCGGACTCCCCTCCTGCCCGTGTGGCTCTGCGGCGGCCCCGGCAGGATCGGCGGCCCCGGCAGGATCGGCGTCCTCTTCGGCACCGACAGCCGGCTGCTCTCCCACTGGAGAGCCGAGCGCCTCTTCCATCTGTACTTCTACAGCGGGCAGCGGGAGCAGACCCGAACGGCTCACCTGACCATAGGTACGGACCCGGGCTCACCGCGGGGGAGGTGTGGGCGTCACAGACCACCGTCCTTCCTGTGCTTGGTACTCAGTACAAAGTTTAAGCACACCAGGAAGCAGGATGGTTTCATGATTAATTCTAAATTTAAATAACCCTCTCTCCATTACCATGGCAAATGACCAAGCCCCTCACAACCACTCCTCACTCCCCCACCAGCAGGATGGGGGAGAGAAGCAGGAGGGTAAAAGCGAGATAAAGACAGTTTAATAGGGAAAGCAAAGGCCATGCACACAAGCAAAGCAAAACAAGGAGCTCATTCACCCCTTTCCATGGGCAGGCAGGTGTTCAGCTCTAGGAGAGCAGGGCCCTATCCTGTGTAACTGTTACTTGGGAAGACAAACCCAAACATCTCCCCCCCTTCCACCTTCTTCCCCTCACTTGTACTGAGCGTGATGTCACACTGTCCAGAATATCCCTTTGGTCAGTTTGTGCCTCCTCCCAACCTCCCATGCACCCCCAGTCTCCTTGCCAACATGGCCTTGACGCTGTGCAAGCTCTGCTCAGCAAAAACAAAAACACCTCTACATTATCAATCCTGTGTTCAGCACAAATCCAAAACATATTCCCATCCCAGCCACTGGGCAGAGAGTTAAACCTACCCCAGACAAAACCAGCATACCAACACAGTGAGGCTGGCACATGGGAGGTCACCTTCCTGCTTTCAGTAGCTGACTGAGGCTGAAGTCTCTGTTTTCCTGCACAGCACCAGGTGCCACCGCAGCCCTTGTGTTTCCCCCCGAGTTCCACACCTCGCCTGGGAAGGGTGAACTGCTCCTGTAGCATCATTTGGGTTGTGAGCCAAGCTTTGTGCTTGGGGGGCAAGATTCTTGTTCCTCTGCCACTGTGCACCACTTACCTTCCTCAGTGAATGCCTTCCTCGTTCTCCTTTCACTGCAGCAGTTAAAGTGAAGTCAGAATCTTTGAACTAAAGGGTGAATCTGCAAGGAAAGGTGAATCGAGATCCACCACCATGAAACCCAGCATGGCAGCAGATATCTGTGCATCTGCTCAGA